>OU342741.1:77503205-78103205 GCA_910589775.1 Avena eriantha | reverse complement strand
CACAACATTGTTGAGATCCACTATTGTTATTCTGTACTTCTTGTCTACCTGGACCCCACCTCCTATCAGCTTGACCCATTTGCACTGAAACAAAGGGATCTTAAAAATAGATCCATAGTCAAGTTCCCATGTCTCCTCTATGTAATCATAATATGTGTCCTTTTACCCATTGTCATATGTTGCATCAAAGCGGACACCACTATTTTGGTTGGTGCTCTTTTTTATCTTGGGTAATCGTGTAAAATGTATTCCCATTTATCTCGTACCCTTGGAAAGTCCATATAGTCGAAGATGGTGAGCTGGCCAACAAGTACAGCTGATCATAAATAGTGTTGTCATTCATGAGATGTTTTTGCAACCAACCATTGAAACTTTTAATGTGTTCATCTATAATCCAGGAGTCAGGCTTCCCCGGGTTGTTGGAGCGTACAATATTCTTGTGTTCATTGATATAGGGGCTGCCAAGGTGGAATTCCGTAGAACTGTGTAGTGTGCTTGAGTGAAAGAATACTCGTCCCTGCGTATTATTGATTTCCTTCCTAGCATTCCTTTTCCACTCAGTATCCCCTCATGCCGCGATTCAGAAACACCAACCGACTTAATGTCAGGAATAAAGTCAACACAAAACTCAGGGTGTGTTTGGTTCAGCTATAGATTCCTGAAAATCAGCTATGAAAAATCTGCTGTGAAAGAGTTGCTGTGAGCTGAAAACTTTATAAAAGCTGGAAGTTGTTTGGTTGCAACAACTGCAACTCTGGATTCGACATAAAATGTATGTAACACCCTTAAGACCCCAAGAGATTATTTATATGCTAATTGTTTGTAAAACAACATTAATACAGATAGGTGCGTAAACAGCCATTCCTCGTCTTCATAATTTCATCAAATTCCTCATCTTTGCTATCACAAACACCTTACAAACATTTTTACAAACACATTGCAAACACTCCAAACCATGGTCTTACTTACAGGTAATCATAAAAATCGCTATACATCATACATCATAGTCACTGCTATATTGCAGAGACCACTTTCACATGCCATTTGCATATACCAATTGCAGAAAATCATCGACCGATTGCAAGCAAGAATTAGAAAAAAAGATGGCAGGGACGGGTGGGAGGAGGAAGGAGATGGCTAGGAAGTAGATGAGGAGAGAGTGGAGGGGACAAGAAATTGTAGTACACGCACGTTGTTCTCCAGCTGGCAGCCTAGGTCGTTCATGGAGACAGCGGCCCGACGAGTTGAAAGATGGAGGAGGCGGCAGGCTGGCCCGTGTGGGCACGGGACTTCTTGAGCGTGGGAAGAGGATGGGATGGAGGAGGAAGGGGTTGATGACTGAAGGCGCGTCGCTGAAAGCCGTGGATGGCCAACGAGGCGAAATCATAGTCGGGGATCTCCTCTACCTAATACTTGCGACGTGGGGAAGAAAGGCACATGAGGTGCAGGTTGGGTCAGACGAGAAAAGAAACAAAACGAACCGTCCATTTTCCACTTTGGGATGGAACGACGGGTAATTTTCTTCGACTCTCCTCAATGCGACGCAGAAGAATCTAGGGGTACGCCCACTTTCGTTTTACATGGTGGGAATCAGCTGTGTTCCCAAATTTAGGTGTTCAGCAAACATCGTTTGGTTCCGATTGTAGCTGCGACAATGCGAATCTGGTTGAAAAATATCAACCAAACACAGCCTTAGTGACATCCTCTATTCCATAGCCTTTGGAGATGTTTCCTTCTTGCTGGGCACGGTTATGAACATATTTCTTCAAGACTCCCATGAACCTCTCAAAGGGGAACATATTGTGTAGAAATACAGGACCCATAATGCTAATCTCGTCGACTAGGTGTACAAGGAGATGTGTCATAATATTGAAGAAGGATGGTGGGAATATCAACTCAAAACTAACGAGACAATGGCCGACATCATTCTGTAACCTTGGTAGAATTTCTGGATCGATTTCCTTCTGAGAAATAGCATTGAGTAATGCACATAGCTTCACAATGGGTAGTCGAACATTTTCTGCTACAAGCCCCATCAATGCAATTGGACGCAATTGCATCATAACCACGTGGCAATCATGAGACTTCAGGTTCTGGAATTTTGTCTCTGCCATATTTATTATTCCCTTTATAGACGAGAAGCCAGACGGGACGTTCATACTGCTCAGGACTTCAAAAAATATTCCTTCTCTTCTTTGGTCAGAGCGTAGCTGGCAGGAATTAGACGTCCTTTATCCGTCTTCATTGGATGCATGTGATGGCTGTGAAATATAGCCATCTACATCTACATTTAAATTGGATATTATTCATATTTATGATGAAATATCTCTCTAAACCCTCCCACTAATTCCTAATGATCAAAGGGGTATTTCTTTTTTCCCTGCGCAGATAATGATGTTTGATGACGGAAATCACAACATTAAAGTCAAAGATACGAGATTTCCAACAACCTAAAGAAACTAGGGGTCGTGAAGTGGAGACAGATGCTTTAACGACCAACTATACGCTGGGAATAAAATTCCGGTCGTATAATTGCCATCGACACCGCTAGGTCAAACAGAAAAACTTTCGTGAAGGGACCCCTATATAAAGAGGATTCAAGCGACGAGAAAAGCCTCGCCAAACAGCCACTCCAAAGAATCTCCAGCCACCCCCAGAACTCCATCCACGCCAAGAATAGACCTAGATCTAATCTCCAAAGTCTTCTTCACCACTATAGCCACATTCCACTACTTGTAATAGTAGATCTCATCTTTGATTGGCGATATTGTAAGACTATTTGCCATCAATCTCATGATTTCCATTACAATGTTTAAGATTGTTGATTTCATCTCTATGCGTGAGTAATTCTTCTTGGGCTAAGGGCTTCGGCCTAGCCATGTAGCTTTTGTGCATGTTATTTATCATAGATGAGATCATGTATTAGATTGTATGATATGATGATTATTGTATCCTCTCTTGCCTCAATCTAAGGACTTGTCAGGTACCCAAGACCCCGAGGATTGAGCCAGGTATAGGGAGTATGAGTAATGACTAATCTATAGGTTGGGAACCCTAGTGACAGAAGGGGTAGTATGGCTGTATGTGAGGGATTTACTTGGGATTAACGGTGACGTCACTATGCATATAATTAGTTCTCTTTCTTCTATGGATGAGACTAGTAGATTATTGCTATAAGTGGTTGCGGAGGCAATAGAAATTATGGATGCACTGCCCATATATAATTATCTTTGTCTAACAATTACATGCATACTTTATTATTATCTTTAATTTCCATCAGATGTTTTGCACAGCTACATGTGAAACCGAAAGCCCTAGGCCCTCTCTCTCCATCATCGACAACAACAAAAGACAGCAAACTCTTGGTCTAGTAAAACATAAAGAGAATTCTAAAACTCCCGAAGGTCCGTTAAAGTAACTTCACTATCCTTTCTGCTTCCCGAGGATTCGATAACCTAGGTATACTAGGGAAAAAGAGCTATACTACATCTGTAATCCGGATCGAAGGTATCAACCCTTTTTCTGGTGCCGTTGCCAGGGAAGCAATAGCTACCCTGGTGAGGTTAGTAGGAACCTTGCTAGTTTTAATTCTTACTAGTCCTTCATTACAGCGATTCCTCCAAGTCATTATAAGACGCCTGATTCCTAAAGATTTTGATAATGGATAATATTTTGCTAGAAATTCACATGCTAGATTATCCCAAGTAGTAGTGGCTTGAGGGGGTAGAGATCTATACCATGAGAGATCTGTACTTATCAAACTCTGACTAAAAAGTTTAACCCTCACCTCAGCAGCGACATATCCCGTCAATTGAAAAGTTCCACATATATCTTTGAAACACGCAATATGCTCATATGGATCAGGATCTTCTTCATCTCCAGTAAATTTCTTTTTGTGTCAAATACCGAGTAGGAGAGGATTTATTTCAAACCCCCTTTTCTTCTCATTGGAGTTGTCTCTTTTATAAATACATAGGGCTTCCCAAAGTAGTTGAGTGGGTTAGCACTAGTCATATGCTCAAACTCCATGATGTTGGTGGAAACCTGTAACTCAAAACAAAATTTAGCAAGATAAAAATAAATAAGCAAAATCTAAAAGAGCTAAAACACTTAGCTCCCCGGCAATGGTGCCAAAAAATAGCTTGATGACTGCAAGTGCACAGATCGTTTGCAGCTAGTTTTGAAATAAAGATATCGATCCCACATGGAGGAGGAGTCTGAAGTCTAATAAGTCTTGAAATTAATATTACGATAGAAAGTCTAAATAAAGTTCTAAGTAACAAGATAAAATACGAGTATTGCATAAAAGGGTGTTTTTGGGTTTTAGTTATAAGAGCAACAATAAAGTAGAGTAAAACAACTAAATGCAGCAAGTAAGTATCGCGTATGTAAGAGAGATTGGAACTGCAATAGGGAAAAAGCGTTTTTAGGGAGTAGCGGATATACTACTAGCATTATAAGGAGATAAGATAAAGATTATTATCATGAACATTCTCAACTATGTGTGTGTGGTAGGAACTCCGTATTTGGAAAAATAGGCAGCAATCGCTGCTCACACCATCCTCATAACCACAACAGTCAGCAATCGACATCAATCAAATTACTGCGCTATTAAGGGACGTAATCCCGTAGGACGTATCCCATGGCATGGATAGTGTTACGTGAGTTTCCTCGATTTCTCAAGTTGATACGGAAGGAGTGCCAACAACTTTATAGTCATTGTAAGTGCTAGCACGCCTCCGTCTACCAACAAGTAGTTGCCTCCATCAAGTCCCCATGAGAGGCAAATATTGAGAGGTCTACTTCTCTCAATATCAATATGAAGACAATCTACTAGGGTTTCTGCATCTCCCCAAGAACTAATGATTTACTCAGACATGGAGGTAATCAACATCATGGCAATAACAATGGGATCTATCATAGATGAATAGTACTTGTATAAATCCGCAACCAGTACGGAAATTACAACAAGATCTAGACAAGATGTAGATGGGATGGATGGAGATGGTGGTGATGAAGTGGTGGATGATGAAGATCGATGCCTTAGCATCCTGGATCTGCGCAGGGCAAAGATGGATCCCTGGTGGATGAGTCCCCTTCCAGATGCCTTCTAGAGGTGAGGTTTCGGTGATCTCTGGGTGTTCTATATGTCGTCTCCCTGATATAGTTGCACGGGGTGAAACTATTTGAGGAGGCGGAGGCGGCGCCAACTATATAGCCAGAAAATTTATTCCGGTCGTATAGTTGGTCGTTGAACCCTCTGTCTCCTTTGTCCGCTTCGGGTTTTCTTCTGGTATTATTAATATTTCCCAAATAAGCTTACGTTGTTTTTGACTCCTTTTCTCCACAGTACAACTGCTCCAAGAATTGTATCCATTGGACCTATCATCTGTCCTAATCCTGGTAAAAACAGACATAAAATGTGCGCACGAGCACCATAAAATACCAAGATCCTACATCCACAATGCAAAATAATAGTCTAAAACATGATGCAAATATGCACTCATCAACTTCCCCAAGCTTAGACTCTTGCTCGTCCTAAGAAAGTTTAGCTTAATGGATGCAATCCTCATATTCATGAAGCTGAGTCGATTAAAATAAATGAGGAAGTTGCAACATGTGTTTATCATATACGATACATAGGAATAAGTTCATGAATAGTACCTTGCTCGAACCATCTGAATAGTATTAGCAGGTTTCCACACCTTAGTGATGAACCGTTCATAAAAGATGAATCTCCTGTAGACACTGATTAGAGTCAAGTAGGAAGCGAGGTGAAGAAAAACATCAAAAGTTGCATAGAGTGCACTAGTGTTTCGATGAATACATTTATAATAATAGATAAGGGTACCATCTAAAGTGTTGTATAATATTTTGGCGGGGCTAGTTTGCTTTTAACATAGAATGGTGTGTCCCAGGGCACAGTGCCCATGAGAAAGCCCCCGAGGTTGATCTAAAGTCACTGTAGGCTCCTGGAATCATGCCTCGTTCTGCTGCCATAGCGACAATGCATACACACAGATGTTATCATGTGATGATAAAGTATTAATGTCAATCAAGGTGACATTAGTAAGTTGCAAAGGATTTGGGACTATAAAGTACATGCCCAAGACTCAACCTTCCATGAGCAAGCATGTTTAGGGTACCGGATATATGGTGCCAATGATTAAGAACAAATGCAGCTAGTTTATTTGTACTCTAGTGCAAGTGGGAGACTATTGGAAATATGCCCTAGAGACAAATAGTAATAAGGACTATTATCATATTTCATAAAGTTTATGATTAAGTTTTATATCATGCTATGTAACACCCTCGAATCGGCCCTATGCAAGTTTTAGCGCTTCCCGCCAAACCCACAGAAACGATTCAAGGACGCCTACCAGGCACTTGCGTGCGGGTGGAGAACGAAGTAATACCATTACACAATAGTCCACAATGGAACCCACAGAAACATATATATACAACAATGACTCTATGAGTCAAAAATACAGGTATACAATACAAAGATCCAAATCACCTTGAAACGATACAACATTCGAGTACGGATAAGATGCAAATGGGGCTAAGAGCCCTGAAGAATAACCAATGGCGTCCATAACCCTGCCCAGGCCAAGCCGGAAGGGTAACCCTGCTAACGACGTCAAACTTAAACCTGCTAAAACAAAAGGGGTGCCGACAAAGGGCAAAGGAAAAAGAGAGCGGTCAGTACTGAGGCCAGTACACGACGAGGCTAGAATTCGGCGGCTCTCACCTACATAGGTATGGTGGACTGAAGCGGCAGCAAAACATGCACTACGCAACCTATAGAGACTCGGTACAACTGTCGGCTATTAGAGAGGGATAAGAAAGACCTATTCGGAACCACCTGATACTAACACCAATCATACCCATCCTGGCATTCCCCCTTGAGACCAAACGAGGAAGTCAAACCGAGGAACTCACACAGTTGGCAGTTTTATTCATTCCATTATAGTTGCAGCACTTACTAGTCAGATATAGATAGCACGAGTCATCCTGATAGCATAAGTAGTGGGCAGTTTTAGTTAACCATTCAGTTGTAGTTGCACTATTTACTAGTCAGATACAATTAGCATGTGACATCCCAAACCCAGCAGTTGTTGGCACTTTTATTTCATTCCATTGGAGTTGTGATACTTACTAGGCAGGTATAACATGACACGATACACCCCAGTTCCACCAGTTGTTGGCACTTCTATTATCCATTCCATTGTAGTGAAGCTGATTACTAGTCACATATTAAGTCAAATTTATAGCACTAATTAGTTATACTTGTCTATGATCAAGATACTGTGCTCCAAGTCATCCATAACCGCAGACACGGCTTTCAGAAAGATTTACCCTGCAGGGGTGCACTAATAGCAACACACACATGATCAACCTCAGAAAAAAACCAAATCAAAACCCAACAAGGCTTTCACGACAAAGCAATCACAGGATTCATAAAATATTTCAGGGGGCCACCCCACTAAGCTACCCGCAACGAAGTTGGCCGGCTCCGGAGCGGACCCAAGGTTTACGAGAACGGCTGTAAACGACTGGGAACCCGAAAGTGTGACTGGGCTTGTCGATACCGCGAAATCGTGCCACGGTCCAAAACAGTACAGGTGTCCACGCACAATCATAAATAAAGCAGTAAAGCATGGCATAAGTACAGGATAGTAATAAAACCCCAAACTAGTTTGTGGCCCCAAGAAATAAGAAATGAATCAAGCTCTGGCTAAGGGGCATTCATTGAGTCTCCCATATGTGGATAGTGCGAATAGTCAAGGAACAGGTATTAAGTACTCGGGGCCTACGGGACACAAGTGAGCATGGAAAAACCAAATATTAGCTATTGCCCACCGGTGCCTCTGCATTAATTATATCTATTCCCAGCATTTTTATATCAAGTCATAAGTAAAGCCATGATCATCTCCACAATAAAGCATGTGCCAACCTTCCAACGATGGTGGAAACAACAACGACGCGAAGCGGCACCTGAGCAAGCAACTACGACTCGCAAGGCCGACTGTCGATCAAACAACATGCAATAGGATGTGTCCAATGCAATATAGAGGCTACAGGGAATATAAATGGTGCACGAAAACTAAAGCATCGCAACAAGGATAGCAAGAGATCAACAGGAGGAAGTAAAGACTAGAAATGCAAAATAGGTAGAAAGGGGGAGGATGCTCGCCTGAAAAACATTGCCGAAGGTTCATTATCCGAAGAACCCATCGATCGCATCCACTCAACGGCCTAATCCGTGAAGAACCAAAGCACTAAAAGAAACACCGGATGCACTATTTAATACTACGGCAGAAGATCGGGCATGATGCATGTATGATGCACAACATGGCAAAGATGCGATGCAATTAGGCATTATTAAGCGGAACCGAGGCCCCGACAATTAATTAGAAGGTTCAAGTTATTTAGCTACCCCGCAATTTAAATGTTGTGTTAATAAGGCTAAATATGGTATTGGTTCGCTATGCAAATTTAAATGGAGGCGTTAATAAACAGGAATAACCCGCATATGCGCTCCATAGTTAATTATGAGTGAATCGGCATAATGCCCCTAAACCACAACATATGAGTGCAAGCATGTACAATTATATGCAATAGGTAGATATCATATATTATAAAAAATACGGGTCTCGAAAAGGGGGCATACATCAAGGTCCGAAGATCTTGGGGTTCCGAGGGTTCGACGGGGTTCGGGCTCGGCGGGATCGGTCTTTGGGCTCTAGGATTGGGGTCTTGGCGTCCACGAAGGAGAACAGGAAGCTAGTACCAGGGTTCGGACTTCGGATCTGAGAGGAAGAAGAACGCGGGGTGCGGTCTTCGGGTCCAAGATGGAATTCTCGATGCTCCATGCCGAAGGCACCGAGGTTCCCGAGTAGGAGGTCTTGGTGTTGGCTCCATATTGGCGTACTCGGGGCTGTAGCCCGATGGTCGGTGTCCTACTCGGTTTTGGCTCCGGTGGTTCATCGGGTTCGGCCGGGTCAGCGTTGATCTTTTAGTGACTCCGACCAGACAACAACACAACACACAACTCAACCATACACGCATGGGCACAAGAGCACCACCACTTATCGCGGAATCACCTGTAGACCACAAGTGCCAATGGACGCAGCACTACTGTACCACCCACGGTAGGACGCAGGGAGTGGCGACGCGGCGACTGTTGGAGGCGAAGCAGAGCGTGTCGACGTGGGCGTGGTCAAGCAGGTGGGAGGCCGACAGCGCGTAGAGCAGGGCGGGGACGCACGAGATCGAGGATGCCGTGGGCAGTGCAGGGTCATCGGAGCGAGCGGCGCGGAAGCAGCGAGGTCCAGCGGTGACGAGGCGGCGCAGACGTGGCCGAGGTGGAGGACGGTCGGAGGCGGGGCGAGGTGACGGCGAGGGGCTGACGTCGAGCTCGGCCGGGCGATGGGGAGGCGGACGTCAGGCGACGTGGAGACGGTCATGGTCAGCGTGCTTCAGCCGGTTCTGCAGGGGCGGTCGGTGCCGCAGCAGAGGGAGGAAGGAGAGGCCGACGCGGGGAAGCAGCGGGGGCACGAGGCGGCAGAGCGCCTGATTGGGGCGAGGGAGGCGGTGGTGGTTCGATTTGGGTAGGGAGAGCGAGGAGCGGGGCTCGGGGGGATTGCTGGCTTCGTGACACGGGAGGACGGGGTCCGCAGGGTGGGGTCCACACGGGGATCGCGTCGGGGCCAGGGTGAGGTTGTCGGTCGCGTCGTGCAGCGTGACAGGGCCGGGTGCGTGCGGTGTATGCTTCCCTGTGGTGTGTCGATCTGAAGCAGAGGGTCGGGTGTGGTGCGGCTGGCTGCGCTTCGCGCGGATGGGTCGAGGTGGCAGCGGCAGGTATGGGTGGTGGTGGCTGGGTTGGTGGGGCTAGGGTTTGAGATAGATAGGATTAGGGTTTTGGATTTGTAGTGGGTAGTAGGTAGCTATGGGCTGGGCTTTTGGCTTGGCCTGCGGCTGCCTCCCCCAATAAAAAGTAGTTTTATTTATTTATTTTTATTTAAACACTTTTGCAAATATCTTTTAGACAAACAAAATATCCGGAAGACACCCGAGTTTTGATTTGAAATAAAAGATAGGGGATTAATGTAGAAACCAAAATAGGGCTTTTAGTAAATTAGTTTTAGACAAACATATGCATGATGATGACGATGCTCAAATGCAATGTGGCATGATGACATGAGCATGCGGTCATGATGATGCACAAAACAAAAACACAGCGATTTTCTAGTTGTGATTTTATCAGGGTCCTACAGTTTTATATCATGCTATATCTGTATTGAGTGGAAACATCAATACACGTGTGATATATAAACAACCAGGGGTTCCTAGTGAAACTCTAGTCACTGCTTCATTGATTAACAGATGATCAAGTTTCCTGATCATGTGGCATTTATGCCAGCTGGAAATGGAGTCAACTCATTCTGAGAATGAGATGATGAACCAATACCCAACCTAAACATCGTGACCCGATCATGTCACGAAGTTCAAGTTACGATGATTAGAAATGGATCCTCGTAGACTATTCCTTAGACCGTGAGGCTATATCAATCACTGTCTCCCGAGAGTGCTTAGATAGCATCAAGCACCACTTGGTAATACAGTGGTTATAAAGGTGTGTTCAGGTACTCGGAGGAAACCATAGAGGCAATATATGTCAAGAGCAGGATTTGTCCAAAGAGCAAGTGGAAGAGGAACGGGTTAACCGTAGTGAAGCACGCAGATACACATGATTTGTTTGACCACAGTTCCTTCCTTGTTAAGGGAAGTGCGTCTGCGTTGGAGGGATGGGCGGTACTAAGACCACCACGCCACAATAGGCCTTACCCTGTTCTCCAATGGATCCCGCCACCAAAGGCCTGATCCACCTTTCCACTATAGGGACTCTTCGAGGTGGGTACCGGCACCTTTACACAACTAGCGGGGCACAACTGCACAATCAACTTGGAGGCTCCCGTAATGACAACAAGCTACCACAAGAACAAGTTATCAATAACAAAGAACAAGATCTAGATATTGACAAGAATACTTGATCAGGGATTTCTCCAAATGAATGGAGAGGAGTTGATGCGCTTGATTCGTGATGACGATGGCGATTCTCTCCTCCTTCAATTATCCCAAAGATCGAAGCCTTCGGGTGGTTTAATTGGGAGATCTAGAATGGGAGCTCTTGCACAGTGTCTGACCAATTTTGAGTGAATCAAGAGTTCTGAACGTTGGGGAAGAAGGGGTATTTATATCCCCTTTCAAAACCAGCCGTAGGAGACTTTGGGGGCTGGATTATCCGGCCCAAGTGAGGGCCGGATTATCCGGCCTGGGGAAAACTCCGCCCCAGACTCGGAATATCCGGCAGATGGTCTGCCCCCTTATCAGAGCGTCGTGCCGAGCTTGCCCTTGATCAACTTCTGGGGGCCGGATTATCCGGTCCTATGTGAAGGCCGGATTATCCGGCCTAGGGAGGAAAAACCGCCCCAGTTTGGATTTTCCGGGAGAAAATCCGACCGGACTCTGAGCGACGCGCCTTGGCAGGCTTTGCTCAAAAACTAGGGGCCGGATTATCCGGCCCATGTGACAGCTAGATTGTCCGGCCTGGGGAAGAAAAACCGCCCTAGTTCGTATTTTCCGGGAGAAAATCCGACCGGACTCCGAGCGACGCGCCTTGGCACCCTTTGAACAATGAGGTAGGCTGGATTATCCGGCCCTTGGTGGGATTGATAATCCGGCCCCCCTCAAAGCTTCCTGCACACTTAGCGCACATGAATAATCTCCACAATATTGTTATCTAACACACAAAACACAGGAAAACATGTAATGTTCTTTCAATCTCCCCCTTTTTGGTGTTAGATGACAATATTAGGATTTGCAGGAAAGGATCACAAGACAACCAGCTATAAACATGGAAGAGACTCCCCCTCAATGTGTGCATATTAGAATTTTGCATTGGAATACAAATGCACACAAATAGGTGAATCTATTCCATAGACATATGAGCAACATAATCATACCACCGAGGTAGAAGGAAGGCATCCTTGAAATAGCCTCAATTATTACCGAGATAACCAATATAAGCACCTTCCTTGATAAAGATTTCCACCATAATAGGATATGAATAGATGAATCCATAAGCATAATCCATGAGATAAATCTAGACAATCACTGACATAGAGTCTCAAACAAACCACAAATCACAAATTTAAAGTTTCAACGCTAAATGGGCATAAGCGAGAAAACGACAATAATCCATAAGCATAATCCATGAGATAAATCCAGACAACCACTGGCATAGAGTCTCAAACAAGCCACAAATCACAAATTTAAAGTTTCAACGCTAAATGGGCATAAGCGAGAAAACGACGAATAGAAAAATGCAAGTGCTTATGCCCGACCCATGCAAATCCTCGAAGATCCTAATAGAACTACTTCTCCCCCTTTGGCATCGAGACACAAAAAAGGGAGAGGAGCGATGCTAGTGCCCCAAGGATCACTCGTAGTCCTCATCCTCGTCCTTGTTTCCATCCTCGTCCTCAACTTCAAGCTCCTCGGTGTCATCATCCTCATCATCAGCAGTGGCCGCAGAAGGGAACAAGTGATGTTCCAGCTCTCCATAGTTCAGCCCAGAAGAAGAGTTCCACCGAGCATATGGTGTGGGAGGAGTAGGAGCCGGGGGGTCACCAGAAGCACCGGACACATGGTGAAGGATGAGCTGCTGGGAGTGAGCCAACTCATGGCGCTGCTTGTATGCCTCGTACTGACCCTTGCGTGTGTCCACGCCCATGCAAAGGATGTGCCGCTGGAACCAGTTCAGCTGCTTGATCTCACGGGCAACGGGGGGCACTGGGGGCCTGCGAGCATCCCTCATGAGACCCTCAGGAGCAGAGGAGGGGTGAGAGGTCTTCCGAACCTTGGTGTAGATCTTCTTGGCCTTATGCATAGAGGTCTTTAGAAGGAAGCAGGTGCCTTATGAGCATCATAATGTAGGGTGTATAGGGGATGGACAGACGGTTGAACATAGCATCAGTCAATTCATGGTAGATGAAGTCCATGACATCCAGCCTGTACTGCACAGACTCGTCCTCGAACGAGGCCACCTCATGAGAAAATTGAAGGAGCTGGACAAGGTGACCACGGATGCTGTCATTGTTGCCCCCACTCGAAGTGATGGAGTCACGGAAGAGGCCCACTAAGGCAGCATAGATAGGAGCAAGACCAGCCAGAGTGCCTATAATGCCATTGTCCACTGTGCAAGGAGAGAGAGTTGCATCTTTGTTGGGCTTCAGCTGGGTGATGATGCGGTGGCCACTGGCTCTATCCCTGCTGCGGAAAGAGTATCCAAGAACCTCAGCAAACACATGGAAATCAGCAGACATAGGCCTGCCATGAGTCATCCACTACATAGTGCGACGCTCATCTCCACAAATAACCAACGTTGAAAAGAACTGCTTCACCACCTCAGAGTCATAAGAGCACTGGAGAGACATGAGATGGTGCAGCCCCATCCTCTCAGCCACAAACATTGCATCCACAAGGTGGGCCTTCTCCAAAGCCTCCGCAAGAACCAGTAGGTGCATAGGCCTAATGTTCAGCCTGGCATACACATCTTCATAAATACCTTTCTGTTCAGCACACCAAAATCGAGCATCCCCCAGCTCATCATCATGAGGCAACTCTGCAAACAAATCACGACGACGGATGGAGGAATAGGTGACTGCATCCAAAGCCCTGTAGTTGATCTTGGGCTCCTTGCCCTACCTTTTTGACACCCCCTTCCTAGTCCTCTTTGCTTGTTCAGCCATGCGTTTCTCTTCGTTCTTTCTTCTCCTCAACTCAACCTCGTCCATTAAGTTACCCTATCCGTCGTCCCAAAAGTATTTACCGCGAGGGCGACGCTTGTAGGTTTTGGGAACACTGGAACCACCTGTGAGGAGAACAAGGGCGATAGCATGGGGATAAGCATACACACAAGTCTAGGAGAGAGCATGGAAAAAGTAGTCAAAAAGTTCATAAGGCAAATCTACTCAATGCACACACCATGGTGAAACTGAACCAGAGTTGAGTCTATCAGGCCGGATTATCCGGCCTAGCCAGGGGCGGATAATCCAGCCCAGGCAGAAATTTTCGAGTTCACCTAGATTGAATGCAAAAAATTAGATCGGGCCTAGAACCTACAAGATTACGATTCCAATGCGAAACAACATCCTTCTAAACAACGTTCCACCCAACAAATAACACATCTAGCCAAAGATGGGGAGAGAGGGAGTTACTCTCACTCATTGGAGGAAGAACGCGGAGGAGAAGGTACTCGGAGGCGCGGAGAAGAAGATCCGGGGAGGCCCGGAAAATCCGGTGGCCGGAGAGGCTCCGAGGCAGGTGGGGGATGGCAGGCGGCGGCTGAGGAGGAGGAGAGGGTTGGGGGAGAAGTGCTGGTCGTTATGAGCCCTCCCCCTGATCCCTGCCCTTTAAGACGAAATCCACCAAGGCCGGATTATCCGGCCTACACTTGGGCTGGATTATCCGGCCTCAAATTTGAATTTCTGTTGTACACATATTTAAGCCCGTGCGTCCCCAAACAACTCCCCACAAGGTGTACAAGGGAATTGTGTGCAAGAATAGATGGCTGAGGGGTAGGGAAAGGCTTAGGATTAAGAGATCCAAACTAAGATGGTACTAGACACTCAAAGTTGCAAGATCCAAATCAAATAAGAGCCAAAATTGAGTGTGATTCCCATAAGAACATGAGAGAGCAAAAACAACCAAAAAGATCCAAACAAATCCAATTCTCCTCAAGGGAGAGGGCGGTGGCTGAAGCCACCTTGTTGGAGTGTATGGTGTGACACCGCGAACATATATCTTGGGTTCACGACCAATACTCATCAATAAGCTCACATATCACAAAATGATATTAAGATAAATGATTTATCTTGCTTTTGGCATTATGGGGGAGGGTTAGCCCAATGTATTAGGACCACACTCCCCCTATATCCATGCCCACATCTAGACCAAGTAAGACTAAGATGTACGAGTGAGTGCATGGGTAATCAAGACAAACTCCTGGAATCAATGATATTTAGCTCATTCCTCAAGTAGAAGAATCTTGCTTTATCAAGTGGCTTCGTAAAAATGTCCGCAAGTTGATTCTTCGTGCTTACAAAAGATAGATCAATATAGCCTCGAGCAACATGGTCTCGAATAAAATGATTCCGAATCTCAATATGCTTTGTCCTTGTGTGCTATACCGGATTGTACGCAATTTTGATTGCACTTTCATTATCACATAAAAGAGGCACTTTGTCACAATTGACACTGTATTCCTTTAATGTTTGCCTCATCCACAATAACTGAGTGCAAGCACTAGCAACAACAACATATTCAGCTTCGGTGGTGGAGAGAGATATACAATTCTGCTTTTTAGATGACCAACAAACTAGAGATCTTCCCAAGAATTGACAAGCTCCAGAAGTGGATTTCCGATCATCCTTATCACCAGCCCAATCTGAATTAGTATAACCACATAGAGAGAAATTGGAGACCTTGGGATACCATAGACCAAAGTTAGGGGAATGAACCAAATATCGAAAGATCTTCTTAACCGCCACTAAGTGGCTTTCTTTAGGAGCTGCTTGATACCTTGCACACACCCCCACACTCAACACAATATCGGGTCTAGATGCGCAGAGGTAAAGAAGAGAGCCGAACATGGACCGGTATACCTTTTGCTCCACATCTTTACCATGCGGGTTAAGTTCAAGATGACATTTTGTTTGCATCGGAGTGGAGACACCATTAAGATCCGTCATCTTGAATCTCTTGAGCATGTCTTGGATGTATTTTGCTTGATTGATGAAGGTTCCTTCTCTAAGTTGCTTGATCTCGAATACAAGAAAGAACCGTAATTCCCCCATCATAGACATCTCAAACCCGTCAGTCATAACCTTTGAAAATTCGTCATTAAAAACTTTATTAGTAGAATCAAAGATGATATCATCTACATATAGTTGGCATACGAAGAGCTCCCCCTTAACCTTCTTAGTAAAAAGAGTGGGTTTGATTTTCCCAACTTCGAAGTCACGGTCTAGCAGAAGTTCTTTAAGGTGCTCATACCACGCACGTGGGGCTTGTTTAAGGCCATAGAGTGCCTTATCAAGTTTGTAGACATGGTTCGGGAAGTTAGGATCCTCAAAGCCCAGGGGTTGCTTTACATATACCAACTCATGTAGAGGACCATTAAGGAAAGCACTCTTGACGTCCATTTGCTGCAATTTAAAATTGTTATGGGCAGCATAAGCAAGGAGGATACGGATGGACTCAAGGCGAGCCACTGGAGCATAGGTATCTCCGAAGTCAAAGCCCTCAACTTGAGAGTAGCCTTGTGCCACAAGTCTTGCCTTGTTCCTCACAACAATGCCATTCTCATCTTGCTTGTTTTTAAATATCCATTTCGTTCCCATAACATTGCGGCAGTCTTTGGGTTTCTCCACGAGTTTCCAGACCTTGTTACGCTCGAAATTATTCAATTCTTCATGCATAGCAACAACCCAGTCCGGATCTTCAAGAGCTTCAAAGACCTTCTTGGGTTCCACCATTGAGATGTGAGCTTGATGCTCACCAAAGCTGGCAAATTCCCTTCTTGTAGAAACCCTTCGTCAAAGATCACCAACAACTTTGTCGAGGGTGTGACCCCTTAACTCAAGGTTCCTATCAGCCCAAGCCTTTCGACGAAGTTCAATAAGTTTGTTGTCTCTTGGTGGAGTAGTTTCATCACTTGAATCTTCATTGGAATCATTTGCTCGACCTTGATTAGAATCTGGGATATCAGTAGTAGGCGGTGATGAAGCGTGCCCTTGAGATGAGTCAGTAGCCGTAACAGGAGACTGCTGAACTTAGGGCTGGATAATCCGACCGATGGAGAGGCCAGATAATCCGGCCTGGGAGTACTTGTAGCAGCTTCATCAGGCTGCTTGGGGCTTGCTTGAACTAGCGAGGGGCCGGATAATCCAGGGTCACTCGGGAAATCCGGCCTGGAGCTTCTAGCGAATTCTTCAGTAACAGGAGCAATTTGGTCGTCAGGATGGGGATGGCCGGATCTATGAATAAGACACGACCGTCCCAGTTCAAACGACGAAAGATCTTCGTGGAACGCACAGGGGTCACATGGCCATCCAGGTCACTCTGTCGATCATTGGTCCGGGAGTGTCCCGACCATTATTGGAGTGTTCCCGAACCGTAGGGTATCACGCTTAAGGGTTTGATGATGCTTAGAGAGTTTTTATAGGATTGGAAGAATCGTCGTAGAATAGTAGAGAGAAAACCGGAAGGGTTTCGGTAAGTCCGGAGGAAGTCCGGAGTGGAGGTGGAAGGTGTTCCATATCCACAGAGGTTGAATAATATGTGAATGAATGTTAAATGTTGATTTCATCATTTATTCATAATTATTTAATAACGAGAAAATCAATTTAAAAGTCAAAAGGCTTAATGGGCCAATTCCCGGAGGGGAAAGGGCCCAAGAAGGGGCCGCACCCCTAGGAGGGGCCAAGGGGGTTGGCCGGGGCCCTAATGGGCCTTCCCCATGTGGGGACCATGGTGGGAGCTGGCCAGTGGCGCCTCCCCCCACCTCCTCCTCCTTTAGTCCCACCCCGGGACTTTGAGGGAGGTAGTACCTCCCCTCCCCCTATATATATTGGGGGTATTTGGCCAGATAAATACACACAATGTTCAATAAAGGTCTTGTCACTTTTGGGAAGACCTCCAATTGATATTCTCTCTCTCTCTCTCTCTCTCTCTCTCTCTCTCTCTCTCTCTCTCTCTCTCTCTCTCTTGACCATGGTCCCAAGTTCGGACTGCGCGAACGAGAGACTTCTTCACCGTGGAGCACCGTCACGTTGCGGGATTCAGATCCAGGAGCTCTACTTCCGCAACTGCTGCTGGATCGGGGAAGCGGGAGTCATCGTCAGGCACCGGACGTGTGTAACTCCCCGCGAGGTGTCACACTTTAGGCACTCAAGTCATTGGAGCCACAGGAGCGCAAGGACTTCATCACGACCTTGAGGTCAGCTTTGGCTCGTCTACATCAACCACGCTCTCGTGAGCGTTGACAGCGCTTTTCGGTCTTCAAGGGTAAGTTTGTGAAAAGCCCCTCCCGTTATTGTATTACTAATAGATAGGTCCTGGCAGCATCAGAGGTTCAGGGGCGTAGGGTAAAATTTATCGTTTTCATACGCGGAACCCCTACACATGCATCTAGTTGAAACCTCAAAAATCCAAACAATTTAAAGCAACTATATACTTCTTTCCAAAAGACCAAAGTCTGAATGGTGTAGGATGCACGCAAGCATACATGTTGCATAGATTGGAACTTAAGACTTCCATTTTGCAAGGGGCACATAACATTGCATCACGTTGTATCATGTGATTATTTATACTGATTATGTTTATCAAATACCACCTAACAAACAAGCTAATAAACCACACAGAAGCAAATTTAAGAACAATTTGAGTATTCACCTGAAGCGATGATCTTATCTAGATCGAACATAATCCCGGCATCCTTTTCACTAACAAGCAGATGCCAGAAGAGCACTTCCTTCTCCTCTCTTGGAGCACTACTGGCAGGTGTGCAGAGAACTATTCAACATAGATTCATGTTAGGGCTATATCCGGCGCAGAGGTCAAGATGGCACCCACAAACCGGTCAATGGGTGACTTCATGGAGTATCTCAGAGCTTGGCGACATGGGGCGATGAACCTGGTCCAGATCAGTAGCGAGAGGATGGCGGCCTGTGTCGTGATGGCACACAGAATTAGGCCCGCGAAGTGGAGGATAGTGGCCGGAGGCGAGCTCGTTGAGAGAGGCGGGATCAAGGGATGGGTATGACTCGGAGCTTGGAGGCGGCGGAACTGGTCTAGAGTAGCGGCGTGTTGGACACGGCGCACAGACTTAGGGCTGCAAAGGCCTCGCCTTCGCCTTGGCCATGCCTTCGGTCACCCTACCCGTTTAGGTCACTCGGTACATGGTCTTTAGGGTTTTCTCGGCCCAATTAACCGGAACAGGCCAATTTGGTTAGCTCATGAGAGGCCTCATGTTTGTTCTAGTTTTAATATCCCTAATAGCACTAATCCCACTGAGAATTTTTTCAAGATTTCGTCCCGGCTGTGCTAAAACTCGGCGCGCTATAATTGCTTTGCAGCGCACGAGATCCGTGTTTCGCGCGATCCGCATGTTTCTCCTCCTGCAGAGGCGCTAAAATTGGTGCGCTAAAATAGAGCAAAATGTTCTCCCCACCAGACGCGCTAAAATGCAGCGTGCACCGGTGCAAACAGCTTTCACAACTTATAACGCATCAATGAGATCAA
Source organism: Avena eriantha (assembly GCA_910589775.1). Classification (NCBI taxonomy): domain Eukaryota; kingdom Viridiplantae; phylum Streptophyta; class Magnoliopsida; order Poales; family Poaceae; genus Avena; species Avena eriantha. The sequence continues at coordinate 78,083,834 of OU342741.1, read as the reverse complement.
ACAAAACAAAATAAATAGAACAGCAAATGGCTCTCAATAAATACCAAATGCTTGTCTCAGACAACCAAGTTTAACACAAATTTAGGACATAGTTCGAATAAAAATGATAATTTCACACAACCAAGTTCAACACTAATTTAACATGTTGACACATCATTTGTCAACATCATCATAGCTATTGCCATTTCCACTTCCATCTTGTGCTTCTTCTCCTTGGGAGTCTTGGACGGTGGTGTTTGTGGTGTTGGCATGTGATGAATCTCCATAGCCATCAACATTGACAGAAGGTGATGGATTCACCAAGAAGGCCATGCCATAGCCATCAACATTGATCCTAAGTGATGGATTCATCAAGGAGGCCATGAATCCCCCTAGAGGTGCTCCCATGTCTTGAAGTCCCATGCCTCCCATGCTTCCGAGCTCCATTCCCCCCATGCCACCATAGCCTCCAAAAGCCCCCGGTGTTGCCCTCATGCCTCCAAAATCCCCTGGTATTGCTCCCATGCCTCCAAAAGCCCCCGGTGTTGCTCCCATGCCTCCATAGCATCCAAAGCCACCCATGCCTCCAAATGCATTCATTCCTTCACTTTGTGCCTTCAAATGGTCTGCCATCATTCTGTTTTTGGCCAACACTTCATCACCATTAAGGTTTATGTACTCCTTTTGCCTTTCATCCATGTTGGATGTGTCAATGGTAAAGAGGTTCCTCTCTTCCTCCAATAGGCGCGCTTGCTCGGCGGTGGCCACCTTCCTCTCCTCCAAGGCCAACTTCCTCTCCTTGGCGACCGCAATCCTCTATTCCAAGCCAGCCTACGCGCCTCGGCCTCAGCCACCATGGTCCTTGCCAACTTTTTATCTTCGTTGTACTCCAACCTTGCATTGGCCATCCTATCCATAGATTTTGGTATGTCATCATCACCGGCCTTCTTCCCCCTCATCAACTCCTTGGCGGCCTTCCTTCCAAGCACGGGCCTCTTCGTGAATGCAAACCGAGTGAGGAGTGCAGCTTCTCTTCTTGTTTTTATCACTTGATGCATCATAATCTATGATTGTGGTGGCTTTTGCTTGGGTGAAATTCATCCCTAAGTTGTGCACATCCAACCCATCACGGCTTTTACACTTCTCCTCGTTCACCAGCTTGTGATAGCAATGGTGGAGCACAAATGACTTTCCAATAATCTTCCTCCTCTTCGTGTCTTTCCTCCCTTGATCCTAGAACAAATTGTGGGCAATGGTGTTCTACATGGTGAACATGAGATAAGAATGAGTCACGGATATCAACAAACATATGCACATAAACATGAGATAGAATCACCTAGTGAGCAATTTACCCTATCATCCAAAGTCGTGCCACTTGGATTGATTGTGTCGACCCCCGCCAAAGCACTAACCCATTTTTGACAATCGGTGTTTATGACCGACTACCAGGACCGGAGAGAATGATCGGTATGCTCATTGGCACTTGTGTTGCGTGCATCAATGTACTCCTTCAACCTCGCCCAATAGGTGCCTCTTGATTGGTCGGTGCCAACCATTGGGTCCGTGGCAACCGCCAACCATGCTCGGCATAGCAACCTATCCTCATCGGTGATGTAGTTGACCGTCCTACCAACCGACGGCTCAGTCAAACCTTCACCATGCTCATCCACCACATACTCTTCTTCTTTGCCATTTCCTTGCTCGGCGTCGAAAGATGAGCCAACATCCATGTGTGCCATGAATGTCTCATCGTCAACACTACAATGTAAAATAACAACATATGAATATGCCAACACTAGAATCCATGGCACATGCATCTACCACGTTGAAAAGACGAGTTTTTACCTTGTTTTCCATGTATCGAGCAGTTGGCGCGTGCTCATTTGCGGAGCCGGTGCTGGCGGTGGCGGCTGGCGGGGAGCTGGCATAGGCGCCTGTTTCCGTGCCACTATAGGAGGGCGGCACGAGGTCACCCTCTTGGTCGGCTTGTTGGCGCTTGCCCGTGTTGCCGCTTCCTTTCAGCAGTGGAGGCGCAGTGGCGGTAGTGGCAGCGGTAGTGGTAGGGTTAGGGTTCGCTGCTGCCAGAAATCCGGCGCCGACGCCATCGCCGTGGACGGAGTACTAAGGCAACATGGAGAATGAATCCATCGCCAGAAAGTTGCCGGCGTGCGCATAGTCGAGGAGGGAATCGCGGCCCAGGGGAAGTTTCAGCGGCGGTTGGGCGTACGCGCGCGAGCGAGAGAGATAGCGCGCACTGGCGGCCGGACACATAATTTGGGGCGTGCGCAGGGGCAAATTGATGCACGCTGTTTTTTAGAGCGCGCACAATTATCGTGCGCTTACTAGAGAAGGGAAAAATGCTGCGCGCGCTAAATCAACCGTTATTTTTACAACGCCGAGTTTTAGCGCGGCTGTTGGAGCTTCTCTAATGCTTGCATCGTGATGATATCTCCCTCTCCTTATCGAATCACGCAAGACAAGCCACTACCTCCTCCGACCTCCTCCATGCCCGAGTCAAACCAATCAAAATATTCTCAAATACAAAAAGATAGGCCTCCAACTATTAAGCGGACCGGTACGTCCAAGCCACCATGGCAGTGACAGGAGAAACCAAAAATCAATCTAGGGTTTCATCCCTCCGCCGGAGACAACGCTGGTTCGTTCCGCCTCCAGTAGTCTTAGGGCTTCGGAGGTGCCGGAGACCGACCACATCCACTCATCAGCGGGAGCTTTCCATTCTTTGTTTTAAAGTATTTTTAACATCTTCTTCGAGAGGATGAGGTGGTGACTACATCCTAAAGTTAGAAAAAAAATCCTCCTTGCCCTATCACCGACACGATGGTGCGCCTTGCACGGGCGTAGGGCGTGTGGAGTTGTCTTCTTAGTGGGTTTCCTCTAAGGAGATCCGGTCAGTATTCGTGTCGGTTGGTGTGGTTGCAGATATTTTTTGAAAGAAAAGCGGCAGAGGAAGTCTCCACAGCGAGTTTGATTTTTTAAATAATATAAGAACCCAAATTCGTGTCCGGGAGGATTTGAATCTAGATGGCTGGGTTGTATATCCACTTCCTGTGTGGTTGCAGATTTGTCCCTTCTTATCCATGGTTTTCATCTTTGGCGATGGTTGTTGCTCTAGTGCGCTGGCCCTTTGGGGACATAGCACGACAACTTCGTGTCGGTCTACTACTACACAAACTCTAACACGGCAAGCTTTGTCCCCCTACCAGTGAGGGATGGATGAGGACGGTGGCACGCATTCGGCTCGCTCTAGTGCGTGTAGGCTTGGTTAGGTTGTCCAATGACCTATTTATAATTTTATTATTTTTAGGATTCTTTGTACTGCTATTTATGATTATTAATAGATCGGTGGTCTTTTTCGCAAAAAATAGTATCCTCAAAAAACACTATATATAATAAAGACATCAAACTTTGGGCCTAGATATTCGCGGACAGGATGAGTATAATCCCATAGACCATATTCTCACGATCTGGCCTCATATATCTTTGAAAAATACAAAACCATTCCACGTAGGGACGAAACTAGCAAATTGAATCAATAGTTTAATCTCTACAACATTTTGGGAACTTTGAGAATTAACTAAGCGTTAAACGGTGCTAAGTAACAATTTAGTCTAGGTTAACACAAATTCATTATGTTGACTTGAACCAAACTCTTACATGTTAGATCCGCCACTAATTCCACGTCGATTGAAGGTGTGAGTTATTGTTCTAAACATATTCCCGTTTCAATGTGTGAGGTATTGTTCTACTTCAATTGATTGATAGGTATGCTACCGTGCGATAAATCTAATGAAGGAGTAAAACCTGAAGCTTTTTGATTTTTCTTTAAGCTTAATTGCTATACATCTAATCGAGATTGTGAATGTTCCAATTGGACAAACTGAACTATATACTAAACATTTATAATTTTCGATACGTGCAAATTTAAATATCTATAATTTACATAAAATTATGCTTATTCTAAGCTTATTTTTATCATATTATACTCTTAATAAGTTATTTTCTATTACTTCAATGCTATAGTTAAGCACATCACAATGTATATCACTGCAAAGTTTGTTTCTTTTGATTATAAATTGTATGTTGTAATAAAACTTCTCTGTGAACTTGTATATACAATTGTATAAATTACATACTATATAAATTTGTGTTTGTGTCTATGTATGTTTGTTTGCCTATATATTTTTATATACTTAAATATCATGATCGTGGTCTGTAAAGTGTAGAGTTGAACAAATACCATAGTGGTATTATTGGGTAAGTAAAATTATAGAAACCTCTAGATAAAGTGAACAATTAGAAACCGTGTGCTGCAAGTTGGATTCAATATTAAGTTATTTATGATTTGTGGGTTGTGTAATATGTTCACTACATGAGCATGCTTGTAATTTTGTACTGAAATATCATCTCTTAGAGTAGTCCCCCATGAACCTAAAGCTGATATGGGTTATACGTTTTTTTTACACAATTTGATTATTTAATGTAGTCATCTTGAATACGCTTTATTTTCTCTGGTGTATATAAGGCTCCTGGCAGTTTGTCAAATAAAAAATATAGCATGGAGTTAAACATGGAATCTAATTAACATTTATTTTAGTACAACCTGTAAAGCATTTATCGAGAGAAGAATGTAGCCCCAGTGCATGTAGCATATGGCATTGGTTTGGTGTGGACTTCGTCATGTTATCAATCCTTCAATTGTTTCACATATTCAATAATTTTTTGGACGTGAAGGATAAAAACGTAGTGGTTACTAGTATATTAGTATTCATACCCTACTCCTCTCATGGATCACGGATATTAAATCTATAAGTATGTGGAAAAATCTGTTGGCAGTTGTCACAATTAATCAATGGTGGGGATAGTAAAAATGAGCAATTTTGGAAAACTTAATATTTTTGGTTTGTAAAATTTGGAAATCAAAATCTCTAGAATCTAGAACAAGTGGATATGAAAAATTAGATGCATTTTATAATTTGGAAATGAGCAATCTTTTACCATTTGGATCGGAGGGAGTATGTCAAAGCCAGCCGATTAGGCCCCGCTTGGTTTCCTGTATTTTAGCCAGAAACGGGCGTAAATATTACTGACCAATCGAGATCCTATTAAAACCCCCGCATGCTCCACAATATTCGGATCTAACCGGTAACTAAACCGATAAAACAAGTGGGGCCTTATTCGCGATCTGCTCGGCCACAAAAACAAACTTCAACCGGAAAACTGTTGGAGTTTCCAGATTCGAGCCGTTGGCCGGGATCTGCTAGAGCCAGATGCTCTGAGATGGGCCACACCTGATCTGATTCACCGCTTCGTCAATTGCCCATTCTGAACCGTGGCAGAAAATGGAGGGAAAATTCCATACTCTAGAAGTAGCCGGCGGGAAGACTCCTTTCCATTCCCCAATGCGCATTAGACTCCGCTCCAGTCCCCTAGCTCGAAGCTAGTGCCGAGCTTACCTCCGACGAAGCCGTCGATGGAGAAGCGCGAGGGCCCATCGACCCGGTCCTGCTCCCGCAGTGCGGCGGCGAAACCACACGCCGCCGCCGCTGCACCCTCGTCCCCCTCCCCCAATCTCGTCAGTTTCCATTGCCACCCTCCGTGTACCACTCGTTTCATTCGCCGCCTTCCCTATTTGTTAATGTTCCAGTGTTTTGTGCTTGCAGGGCGCCACTGCTAGCGCGAGGAGCAAGCCACAGGTCTGTACTTCTTTAACCACCACTGTAGCACATCCCCACCAACTCTGCTTCCCTGTTGGACTCGTCTGAATAAATCGCATTTCATTTCATCCCATATTATCTCACTGTCTTGTTTGGTTTGTCTGAACGAGTGAACATGTTACATCTAAGTGACGATGTTGTGCCCACCGTCTGGTGCAGGATCAGGGAACAACACAGATCGCCGTGTACTATGGGCGCAAACCATGGCAACAGAAATATGTGTACCCCAGGAAAGGTGAAGAATTGGATGGATACGTAATGGGCGAGTTCCCAACCCAGCCGCAGTCGATGTCGCTGGTGTATCTACAGCTATGGATCTTCACGCTCTTCCGACTCCATCCAGAAACACATGATCTCTTTGTTAAGGGCTTCCACAAGGAATACGTCTTTGATTCGTTTTACGATGAATTTTTCGATCCATACCAGAATTTAGAGTGGTTTGACTGGGACTCCTATTTTATTCTAGATGAAAAAAGCTGGCGTTACTTTGCCAAGAAAATAAGGAGCAGAAAAAATGTGGCCCAGAAGTTCATGCTATACATGGACTCCTCTGAAATCCTGCACTACGTACGATGTTCTGCTCAGAGCCACAAACGGTGATTACTCTCAGTTGGCACCAATTGTGTTGCCTGGGACGAAATCCTTGTCAAGATATAACTATCTCGAGAAGCGATTCAATACTACTTTTTATGATTCACACAACCATGCCCTGAGGTTCCTTCAAGAAAGAATATTTGGTGGTTTTTTGGATATCAATGATATGGAGGTTCCGGGCCATGAAGATGTCCGATCCCCCCCCCCCCCCCCGCTAGAGTTTAGTGTCTGGAATGGGAAGATGATCAATTCCGAGTCCTCCACCGTATATCTGGGCGTTTGCTCAATGCATACAAGCATTTAAGTATTGTCGCCTTGTCCTCTGTATTAAAGGCACACCGCTTTGCGGGAAATATCAAGGGGTTCTGTTGAATCCTATAGCAATAGGTGCTAATGATTGCGCTGTTCTAGTAGCTTGTGCTGTGGTTGAGGGCGAGACTAAGGAGAGCTGGTTGTGGTTTCTGAGGAATGTCAAGCGAGGAGTCGTGAAGGACAGATCTGGTGTCTGCATTATACATGAGTACAGAAGGGAGTTGATAAGTGCTAACATTCAGAATAACCAGCAAGAACCTCATCCATGGAGAGATGTTCAAATCAGGTGGTGCATCAAACACCTAGCTGAAAACTTCTTGGCGTGTTTTGGCGACAAAGAGTTGATGACGATGTTCAAGCTGCTTTGTGAGCAGAAGCGTAAAAGTAAGTTTATTGATATCTGGAAGGAGATAGACAGGCTGACATTGAAATATACAGCAGAGAAATAAGGCCGTGCTAATGGGGAAACACAGGTGGAGTCAGTTGAGCATGATAAGACAAGGCTAGAAGTACAAAAGTCAGGCAACCAACCTGATTCAGTGGAGGATGACAACTACAAGATAGCAAAGTTCTCTAACTGGATCCGTCGGAAACCAATGGAGAAGTGGTCACTGTTGCATGACACGAATGGAGCTAGGTATGGAATCATGGACACTAATGTAGCTGATGTTTATAACCTGGTCTTGAAGTGGATAAAGTACCTTCCTCTCAGAGGGATAGCGGAGGTTACATTCAAGCGCATGGAAGCATACTTGAAAAATACAAGTGTTGCCAGTGATCCATCAATGAGATACCCCTTTCATGTCCAAGATGACTTGAATTTGGAACTGCAAAATCCAAGAAGCATGATGTGATCTGTATGAACATTGATGCTACAAATGTTTGTACTGGGGATTTTAAGGTTCAGTGGGGGCATAAGAATGCAATTGTACACCTGAACTCGGCATACATCCGTACCATGGATCAGTCCAAAAGATACATAATCAGGAAAAGTGGCAAATTCTCATGCAACAAGCCACAGCTGCTTCACAAGCCTAAGTCCAAAGGGTACATAATCAGGAAAAGCGCCAAATGCTCATGCAACAAGCCGCAGCTGCTTCACAAGCCCTACTCTCATGTCATTGCCATCTGCCGGCGCATTGGAGTTCCTGCTGCTACTTACCTTTCCCCGTATTACAGCCCATCTTATCTGGCCAAAACCCGGAGTGAAATATCCGATGCATCTAAGGCGAGACAAGACGGAGGTATTAGCTTGCCATCCTCGACAACTTGGATCCCTGACAAAAAATTGGAGTGCTACCTTCCTGTTTCTCTAACAGTAGACCGCACTGAAACTGCCATGGATACGTATGAGAAACAGTGCATCATTAAAAGTGAATCGATTGCACGTCTCGAAGAGCCTATCTTCTATTAGTATTGTTTTCCAAGTTAGTCGTATGTTGTATCCTAGATACTCGTATGTTGTATCCTAAATATGCAGTAGCCACTGAATAAGTTATCCTATGTCATGCCTAATTTCTCTCAACATTTTGGGTACTTCCATGCTCTCATGGAACCTTCAGGCAAATATGGTCAGTAGGCCGGTGGCTGTGTGGGTGGATACAAATTGATCCATTTGACGTGCTTTAATATCAGACCCGCTCTTATGTTGAACCATTATTTGTTTTCTAGTTGGTTACCTTTTGTATATTTGAATTTGAGTACTCTTTGAATCTCATGCATATTTATTTTTGCTTGACTCTGATATGCACCAGTACAAAATCATCATCCCAAAAGACAATACTTACGACCCCTTGGGCAAAACAAGTACTGTAGATGGCAGTCGCTCAATGGTGTACTTTTGTATTTGCCTGTCGTTATCTAACATGCCTGTAGATAAAACCTAGTGGTATATAAATTCAAGGACTTGTACTACAAAATCGTCATCAGACAAACAATAAGGTCAATCATCTGGACGGAGAATGGTTCAAAATTCCAATAATGCACAGACCAGCGTTGTCTTTAGACTATTTTCAGCATATAACAGAGGACTGATGTCTTTGCTGCAACGGGCGTCACCTATTTAAGAGTTACTACCTCCGTCTAAAAGACTTATATTATGGAACAGAGGTAGTATTTTACCAGTAATCGGTCCAGGCTACTCCACATAGTGACATAGATCGTACCTTAGTGGGTTCAAAACCTGCTCTTACAAGTGGCTACTGTAGGTCCAAATCCAAAGAAAAATATTTTTCATGTCCTTAACGATCATTCGGGGGGGGGGGGGGGGGGGGGGGGGACAGGGACACTGCGAGGTGGGTAGTTTATCTAGGGCGGATGCCGCCTAAATAGTAACGAAGGTGTGCGAATGTAGGCTCAAGCGTTGATTCTGCTCCAGTCGTTGCTTTTCTTTCTATTACTTCGAAGAGGGAATTGTGCGGATAGTAGACAGGTGCAGATTCCATTCCATAGCCGCCTATATCTGTATATCAGTCGTATATTCAACTTCTCTAAGACGTCGTGACGTGGATATAATTGCGCTAAAACAGAAATTATTTTTGCTTGAGACTCTGAGATGCACTAGTACAAAATCTTCATCATCCCAAAGACCCCTAGGCCAAAACAAGTACTCCTTCGTGACACTTATTTAGGATCGGAGGGAGTAGATGGCAGTCACCCAATGGTGTACTTTTGTATTTGCACGTCGTTATCAAACATGCTCGTAGACAAACCTAGATATATTCAAGGCCTTCTTATAGTAATACAAAGTCGTCATCAGCCAAACCTCAAGGTCAAGCGTCTGAACGGAGATTTTTTCACAGGACTAGTTGTTGTCATCAAATTATTTTCACGACAAAATAGAGGACGACTGACGCCTCTGCTGCAACGGATGTCGCCTGTTGAGGAATTATTATGAGGTGTTTTGTGGTACCCCAAATAAATTACAGCCCTTTATTTTGTTCCATCCAATGGACTACAACAAATCATACTTGTGGAAAATAGATGACAAGTATTTATCAAACTTCGACAAGTATTTATCATACTAGGGCTAAATCGGGCTATAGCTGGCCATTAGCGGCTATTCTCCATTTAGCCTATGAATGGCATAGCCATAGCGGGAGGCCTCTCGAAAGGCTATAGCTAGCGGGGCTATAGTTAGGCTATAGCCGGCTATTTAAACTTTGCTAGCTACCCAAGAAGTGAAACGTGGAGGGAACAAAGCAGGAAGAAATGAAGGCAGGGGGCCTCCTCGCCGTGGTGGTGGCGGCACGGTGGCAGCACCGCCCCACCACCCAGTGGACGTGCCATTCGAGAAGAACTACGTCCCGACGTGGGCGGAGGACCATATCCACTACTTGAACGGCGGGCAGGAGGTGCAGCTGTCCCTAGACAAGACCACCGGCACGGGCTTCCACACCCCGGGCTCCTACCTCTTCGGCCACTTCAGTATGCAAATCAAGCTCGTCGGCGGCGACTCCGCCGGCACCGTCACAGCCTTTTACGTACGCATCATATTCTCTCACAACTGCATTGTGCATCGCCTTTTCGTTCTTGTACAGTTCCTTTGTATGATTTGCGTTCTTCTGTATGGCGGATGGATTTCAGCTGTCATCACAGAACTCGGAGCACGACGAGATCGACTTCGAGTTCTTGGGGAACAGGACTGGGGAGCCGTACATACTGCAGACGAACGTGTTCTCCGGTGGGAAGGGCGACCGGGAGCAGAGGATCTACCTCTGGTTCGACCCAACCAAGGACTACCACTCCTACTCCGTCCTCTGGAACCTCTACATGATAGTGTAACTAATGACCTCTCCCTCAGTTTGCTGCCACTGTTGGTACTCCCTGAGTAGTACTAGTTGCTACCTGAAAGAGGAAGTTAATTCTTATTTTTTTGGTTTTTCGTGATAAGTAAAGAATCGAACTTGTCACTAAGACACCAGTACCTATTTAATAATGGCTAGAATATCATTTTGGAAAGGTAGGTTGGAATATTTGAGACACAAGAACAACAAAACTAGTACACCAGTAGTAGATTTAGCATCAAGATTAAAACCATGTCTGTGTAATGTGAGAGCAAAATAAAGGCTTCAACTGTCTCGGTTTAGTATTGAATGCATTATTTACTGCTAGTCTGTAGTACTGGCTAAAAGCATAATGTCCGAAGCCAGCACAACACCTAAGATCACGTGCAAGTGCAGTAGATGAGCGGCGCGTGTACATGTCCCGAACAAAGAAGTTGAAATACTAGTACTCCTAGGTCCTACCCACAAGGGTCCAGACTCGCTACTCCAGACAAGGCAATGATGCTATAGGTCCATAGGCTCATGGCGTGTGCAGTACAAAGCGGAGCATTTCACTACACCGTCCATGTACCTACATGCGCCATAGATTGCCACGCCATATTGCCAGTACTGGAAAGTTGAAGTCAACAGACAGGATATCTGACATATTGACACGCCATAGATTTATTTAGCATTCCAAAAAGAATGCAAAGAGAAATCAAAAGCTGATGTGATGTGCCATTTGGGCATGCAGGTTCTTCGTGGACGACACGCCGATCCGGGTGTTCAAAAATAGCAAGGACCTGGGGTGCACTACCCGTTCGACCAGCCGATGAAGCTCTACTCGAGCCTGTGGAACGGCGATGACTGGGCTACCTGCGGCGGGCGAGAGAAGACAGACTGGTCCAAGGGGCCCTTCATCGCCTCCTACCGGGGCTTCCACGTCGACGGCTGTGAGGCCTCCGCCGAGGCCAAGATCTGCGCCACCCAGGGCGCCCGCTGGTGGGACCAGAAGGAGTTCCAAGACCTTGACGGCGAGCAGTACCGCCGCCTCGCCTGGGTCAGGAAGGAGCACACCATCTACAACTACTGCACCGACCACGAACGATATGCCACCATGTCGCCCGAGTGCATGCGCGACCACGACGTTTGAGCACAACACACCAAGCTTCCGTGCGCGCTGCACGTTTACTATCGACAATGATACTGTTTGTCTGTACCACTGGTTGCGATGCGGCTGATGAGCATCACCATTTGTGTATCGTCATGTGTGCTTCGTTTTTCTGATTGCCCATGCATGGCATGAATTACTATGAAATATGACAGAGTATTTTGCGTAGATGGTGTGTGGCTCATGTTGGAATGGCGCAGTGCATTGGTTTTGCCATTTTCATTCTATCCTCTCTCTCTCAAGCAATAGTCAAGAAAAAGTAGCAACAATAGCTATGGTGAAAATGGGGCTGCTAGAGCATCTCCGCCAAGGGCCCCATATGGCCCCTAAAGCCTTATTGGGCCTTGGTCCATAAATACGCTTATACCAGCGTGCCTTAAAATCCGCAGTACATTTACAAGTCCAATAGAATAGTGGGCAGACCCACGTTGGCTCCTGGTGCAAGCGCAACACTCTACTAGGAGCGTCGCCACACGATGCCACCTTGGCTTCTGGGCGCGTGTCCCAACTAGCAGCCAAACGTACATATTCCCCATCCCTCCTAAGCTTCCCATCCGCCTCCCGACCACATAATCGATATCGTCGCTGCCACAGACACCTCCCCGTGCTTGCCTCCCTCCCGCCCACCTACCACTATAATCACCACACTCGATGTCGCCGACCTCGCCACTGTCCATGAGCTGTTTGTTGTCGAGTGTCGCTAGCACACGCGTCTCCGTCTGTCTCTGGCCCCGCACCCTCCCTTCTCCACCGCCCGACATGTCGATCTAGGGAGACAAAGAGATGAGAAGTACTTCTTAGCTAGGCGATGTGAGTGTTTCTCCCCCTTGTCCCAAGTCATTGTTCCTCTGGAACCGTTTCTTTGTGCAATTTAGGATTTTTAGTGCATCGTGTTTAGCTTGTTCACGGATTCGTAGTGCCTAACATAGATTATGCACGTGAAACCAACAGCGACCCTGCATGGACCGGCGTTGCTCGCCTAGAGGATCTTAGTTCAGATGATCTATGTTGTGTCCATCGGCGTGCGCCGGAGAAAGTCATTGCTTTTGAGGGAACGAACATAGTCTGACGCTTCTACGCTTGTTCACAACATGATGTAAGTATTGTGTGCTACTGCTTCAATTCTACATGTATTGGTAGGATGTCCAGCGCTTCTACATTTTTCTCAATTTTGTTGCACACTGAAATTTATGGGATGGCATAATAAACCGTGGCTTTGTGGGTTGGGATGATCCTAAGTGGCATTTGCCACTACAACGTGCATTATCCATTTGTGGGATATGTATGAGAAGAACAACTATTCAAGGATGGAGGGAAAGATTCAAAATGTTGAGTTGATCAAAACTTGTTTGAGAGGAAGATAAGTTGGATGCCAAATATAATATTTGTTGGCATATGTGAAAAGTTGGATGGATACCACTGAGAGACAGGTGTTGCAGCAAAACATGGCAAAGTCTGCCTGATTCATCGTCCATATCTGTAGGCACTACTGGGTAGGATTGGTTAAGTCAGCCTGTGTCTATGTCAACAATTCCTTGAAGAAAAGTAATGCTGCATTTCGACCATGCACGATTAACCAGTAGAAGCTTGCAAAATCCATGTCATCGGATCTAACTTTGAAAAAACAACCTACTAGTTTCTTTCCAGGACCATGATCTGTAGGAGACCTGCCTACCTCGTGCTACACCGGGGTATTAATCAGGTACCGCATGCATTTGGCAATAGATGCGTACGGACGGTATGATCTTCTGAAGCTAATGGGATTAATTAGGGAATGACAACAATCACATGTCTGGCTTAGATAGGATTGGTACATGGTCGTGGCTGGCTGATGAGGCCGGCAGCCGCTCAAGCAAGTTTGCCACATCCATGGCGTTCCTATGTGAGAGAGGGAGAAAGCAGACCACGTACCTATTACCTCAGCCGGAGATTGTGCTGGAGATATTCACCACTACCGGGTCGTCACGATCTCCACAACCGAGGTGGCAGTAGGGAGGGGATGGCCACGTATGACGTGTGTCTGGTGGAGACGGTGGCCGTGGGTTAGGTGGCAGCGACGGTGGCGGCGTGGAGGTCGCGAGGGCATGTGCCAGGAGGAGGCGGTGGCCGCCGGTCTGGTGGATGCGCTGAAAGTGTGGCGTCCCGATGTGGCGTCTGATCGATCGGTCACCAGTTACGGTTGATCCCAACTTTTTTTAGATGGCCTCAAAGTTAAGGAATCCTGGGCCTGTTGGGCCTAATCTGCGCCGGTTGATCAGAGTCGTTGGTGAAAACATACTTCTGCTACTTGTGTGACCGGTAAAAGGTACTGTAAAACATGCCATTATCTGACCAGTAATCCGTCCAGGCTACTCCCCATAGTGACATAGACAACTGGAGATTCCAATCCATAGTCGTCTATACATATCATATTGTATATTAAAATTCTTCTAAGACGTCGTGACGCGGATATAGTTGTGCATTCCTCGTATCGTCGCACTGAAGCAGCAATTCCCCATCTCCAAAATCAAAGCAAGCAAAAAGTCCCACTTGTTCGCCGTTCCATGTCAAAGAACATGGTTAGCATCATCGTCTTCGGCCTCCTTTCTCTGGATGCTCTGGCGTGTCGCGTGGCGGCGACAGAAACCATCTCAGCCGGGCAGGCACTCACTAGTGGAGAACGGGCCTCTAGTCCTGGTTCCACAGGGCCTCTAGTTCCGGTTCTTCAACTGGGACTACAGAATCGGGACTAGAGGCCCATATCTCTAGTACTCACGAGGCAGCGGCAATGGGAAGGGCAGGGAGGACCTCTAGTCCCGGGCCGTAACATGACCCGAGACTAAAGCTTTCCTGCCGCAGCAGAGAATCATGTGCTTTCTCTGCCGCGGCACGATTTAGAGGTTTTTCGTTTTCAATTATTTTTTTGGTTATATAATATAACTTGTTGATGCATATATAATATACATATGTTGATGCATATATAATGTACATATCTTGATGCATATATAATATAACTTGTGTTACAAGCATACATATATATACAATTTGGTTACATGGAGATCAAAACCCGGACTAGAGCCCGTCTATTCGATTACATACTTTCATCTATGACATGAAATTTTCCCCTTGGGTCTATGACATGGTCAACCAAAAATCCTGCCAATTCGTCTTGAATTGCTATTAGACGCTCCCTCGGTTCGAGTCCCTCCCGTATTCTTTCCAACTATATATAAAAGAATCAGATCAATATGAATATCAATTGTCATAACAAATATTATGAATGACACTCAATACAATTGATGGTAATAAAGTCAAATTGTGAATATATTGTTCACGTACTTCTATAAATGTCACGGGGTTTCGCTCGTTGACCACCGAGCGAATGTACTCGCAAACCAAGTTTCCACACAAATGAGTCCTTCGTGGCTGCCTCTCGCACTTTACGAGAATAGAATTCAATCAAATAATAAGCATGATATAATGGTATTGAAACTAAAATCAAAGAGATCTGTGGAACTAGCTCGTACTACTTACATCAACTGGATGAAAACTAAGCTCATCCTTAAAAGCACCAACCGTCCTCTGGATGAATTATTTCCAAACCCTGCCCGGCAAATAAATAAATAAATGAGTTATTAGTTATTTGATATCCCAGGAAATGAAAGAAAGAGACCGATATAGTGCGATAATGATTGAAATTACCTCTGGAGCACATCTATAATCATTTTGTACTCTGATATTTCTTTATTTAGTGGGTCCCTGATTTCAACTCTTCCAGCGTCAACTTCAATTATTAGCAGAATGTAATGAAAGCTACGCACATTTATATATGTCAATGAATCATCAATTGCAGTTAACATCGAGTAAGCAAAAGTGAATGTGTACAAGACAGTATAACAATCTTGCCTGAAGTTGTAAGGATACAGATGCCGCCTAGAGGGGGTGAATAGGTGGTTTAAAACGTTTGCGAGAGGGGCTCAACAAAGGCGGAATTAAACTAGCGTTTACTTTATCAAGCACAAAACCTAGAACAACTAGGGTTCACCTATGTGCACCAACAAATTATGGTAAGCAAGACAAGCAACTATGTGATAGCAAGATATAGACTTCAAGCACGAAGGCTATCACAAAGTAAAGTGCATAAGTAAGAGCTCGGGTATAGAGATAACCGAGGCACGCAGAGATGACGATATTTTACCGAGTTCGTCCCAACAATGGAGTACGTATCGTTTGGAGAGGGCTTGGTATCAAACCACCAACGCCACAACAAGCCTCCCTTATTCTCCAACGAATCTCACCCCCAATGGGGTCGATCCACCCTTCCACTATATCGGCAACCTTCGAGGTGGTAGCCGACACCTTTACAACAAGTTAGAGGCACACATCCACAAGTTAATTGGAGGCTCCCGAATGCAAGCAAGCTTTCACAACAATCAAAGAAAAGCTTGAAAGAATCAAATCAACCAAAACAAGGCTTAGGGTTTCCAATGAAACCCTAGAGCAAGGGGCCCTCAAGTGAATGAGGGGGAAATGAAGATCTCTCTTGGAAATGAAGGCCTCCTCCTTCGATTCCCTAGAGATCAGGGACTTTGGGTGGTTGGGGAGGGAGATCTTGGTGTTTTGGTGGTTCTCAAATGGTGTTCTTCTTTTTCTGGGACGAGCAGCTTGAGGTTGAAGAAGAGGTCCCCTATTTATTGTCCCACAGATTTCTGACCGTTTTCTTACCGTTGGGGAGTTTCCACACCGGAGACTCCGGTGTGTAGACCGAAGACTCCGGTCTACACCGGAAACTCCGGCCCATCTCCGATCCATCTCCGGACTGGCTCTCTTTCTGTCTTGGGAAGTGTCTTGTCTTCAACTCCGGGGATCTGTCAGGAACTCCGGACTGGGGAACACCGGAGACTCCGGTGTTTGCACACCAGAAACTCCGGTCGGAGCACCACACCGGAGATTCCGGCCCGCCTCCGGTACATCTCCGGACCATCTAACAGATTGACCATGGGCACTACCTTCGATCCACTCTAGAGACTTGCGGCGAAACTCCGGACAGCACCGGAGACTCCGGTCTGTACACACCGGAGATTCTGGTCCAAAAAACCCGCAGAGGCAAAACTAATAGAAACAACAAAACTATAATGATCATAACATTTGCATCCGGACTCCAATTGAACCAAAACCAATTTTGTTGGAAAGGGGGTGACAAGAGCTATCCAACAAGAGAGAACATTTCATGTATTATGATGTGAGATACCTCTCTTGGTGAGAAACCAGAAAAACCTCCAAGATCAAAAATGCAAATAAGGTATAAGGGGAAATCCGTTTTTGATGAACTAGAGCTTGTTATGAATATTACCACAAGCTCTAGGACCTCATATGGATAAGGTACAAATAACAACCAAGAAAGATGATGCCATGAATGCAAAGGTTTGAGATCTCTCCAAAGGATATGATCAAGTTACTCACTCGAGAGCCCCTCTTGATAGCACAGTTATCTATCCTATAAACCGGTCTCTCCAACTAACACCGCGAGACCGGTAAGAATGAAACCCTATCAAGACCATACCTTTGCCTTGTGCATATTCCACTTGAGCTTGATGATGACGATCTTATCCACCTCAAGATGGAACACCTTTATTGATTGCGCTAGCTTGGTGAGGACTTGCAAATTGCTCCCCCATACTCCACTATGGTGGAACTTCTCTTTTAGGCAAGCTTTAAGCAAATGATCTCTTCGAGATGGCTCATCTTGAACTTGCACATCAATTCTTATTTCTTCATTATGTTGGTGTCTTGATGGTATATAAGAGATATCACTCCAACTTTATTCTTCAAGACACACTTGCTATAGGCCCAACTCTTACTTAATCAATCTCTGGATCACTCATTGAAACCTTGGTCAACACTTGATCTTCCCTACTTTCTTCTCCCAACCTTGAAGCCAACATATGGTCCAAGCATTGCCTATGGACAAATCCTACAAGTAACTCAATGCAAACATAAGTCCATAAAAATTATCATTGATTACCAAAACCACACATGGGGGCACACATGCGCTTTCAGTTGCTCAAGGAAACTCTTAGCCCACTTTTTGGATTTCTCATCAAATATCTGTTTTGGCTCGGGCATTTTTGGTGCAAAAAAAGCTTTCACTGTTGCATCGCTGATCGCTTTGGTTTCCTCATCAGTCATCTCGTACGGTAACTTTTCAGGAGGCGACGGGGTTTTCTTCGTCCTTCTACCTTTTTCTGAGTAGTAGCACCAGCTTACTGAGTGGGGGCCTTCCGAGTCGCCTGACACGGCGGCTTAGTCGGCTCATGCGGCGGTGGAGTCGGCTGATGTGGCAGTGGAGTCGGCTGATATGTGGACTTGGAGGTGGTGAGATGCGACTCGGAGGAGACGGTGGTGGCCTAGGCGCTGAGCTTGGAAACATGATGTATTTCTTCCGCCATAGAATGAGACGACCACCCACTTATCCTAGTGTTCTCTCCTCTTTAGCTCTAGGGATTTCAAGATCTAGTGATGCATATTGTTGTAGCACTTCATCCACCCTGACACGAGCAAAGCCATCTGGAATCTCTTTTCCATGCAAGGTTACTCCAGGTGCACAGGATAAAGCAAAGCCGACAGCCGCCTTGAAGGATAAGTTGAGCACTCCCACATGTAGCTCACAACTTGTCTTCTCATTGATATTATCCACGGGGTAGTGATCCTTCAGATCAGCCGTCGTGGAAGCCATGCTACTTCTCCACTGAGATGGGCTACAATCACTTTCTTGCTGCAGCTGATGATTTGGCCCTTGCTGGTGCATTTCGTCTAGTTGCTTCTATTGCTCCTTTAGCATGGCATATAGTTCGCATGTCGTTCTTTCTATGCCACTCCACTAGTCTGCCTCCTCCTGCTCCTTCCGCTTCTTTGCTCTCTCTCGGCTTCTATAAGATTCAGTGTCCTCGAGAAACCCAATCTTCCACGACACGGAAGGTACAAAGCCTCATGTTCGTCCTAGTTTTTTAGGATTCCCAAGGGCCTTTGTCAGCTCGTCGTTCTCCCTATTAGGTTTGAACTTCCCCTCTCAAACCTCCTTGATTGTTCGAATAATTGCTTCATGGGGTGTAGCAATTTTCTTCTTTTCATCCATTATTAACTCCCATGTTTTCATGTCATACTTCGCCCCATGCACGAGTAACCAATTTCTTACCATGATGGTCTAGTCATGTGTAGCTGGAGTGATCCCTTATTCACGCATGGCGGCCACATCTTCCTCCCACTTAGGCACATAAGTCTTGTAGCCACCTGTCCCCATCCTATGATGATATTTATTTTTTGTAGCATTTTATTCCTTTTCAACCTTTTTTAGCTGGCTCCGATTCCTTGTACTCCAGAAAGCTGTCCCAGTTATGCCACTGCTTATCTAGTGTGCCAGTGAATTCTGGAACTTTTTTACTTGAGATATTCAGTGTATAGTCTTTTCTTATAGTTATTGAACTGTTCGACCATCTTCTTAAGTGTGAAATGCTTTACTTTGGACCTCATAGCCTTCGTGTCATCATCAGACTCCAAGAGCGGTAGAGTGAAATGTGAAATGAGCTTCTCCCATAGTATGTCTTTGTATCTATCATGGACAAAACTATTATGATCTTCATCTCCCGTTTCTAGCTTATTACAATAGGGAATGCTGATCAGGATGTTGTCCCTAACAATAAATCCGTATTGATGCATAAATGTAGTTGCATTACTTTTGGGAAGCAACTGTTTGCCTTCTGAATCGACGACATCAATTGTGAGATGTGCATCGGTGCCAATCTCTTTGACCCGGCCTCGTTTATTACTTTTATCAAAGGTCTAAAATAAAAAACATCCGTTAATACATATATACACAAAGCAATTAATGCATCCATCATTTTGCAAGTTGTCGTCACAATCAACACTCGTCTGCACTTTGTCTATTGGTGGGTATAACTCCATTCCCTCACCAGACTCATTTAGAAATGGTGAGCCATATTCGGCTTCATAGTCTTCTGCTATACCCTGGTCGAAGAGCACTATAGTAGGATTGGGTAGCGCTCCACCATTTATCATGTCGAACATATGCTCTTCACCTATCTTCCATTGAAGTCCATAGAATAAATGCCATGAAATAATGTGAATATGAGTAAAAAAATTAACAATGTACCATAATATAACTAATACATCTCGAATAATCTAGTTAATACAACAATAATATCATATAATATCACTAATACATCTCGAATAATCCATCTAATTTAACAATAATATCATATAATATAACTAATACATATCAAATAACACCTCGCTCTGTCAAGCTTGGCGACGATTCCCGGGTCCTGAGCCACAGGCGGTGAACATCCAAAGAGAAGGAACCATCACACGAGCATAGCTCGAGTGACGTCCCGGAATAAACTGCCAGTAATTGGTGGAACTGGCGTCCAACATATACATATAACAACGGACGTGCTCGTCCTCCTCCCTAACACGACGTCGTACCACCTCCTCGGGGGTTGGCTCCCTCTGCACCGACCCTGGACCCCGCGACCGCCACCAAAGAAGCTCCGGGTTGACGATGAGACTGGGATTCCTCCCTAGCTACGCGTCCCGGAAGGTGGCACCTCCCAGTGCCAGCCCGACGGAGCCTAGTCTCGGATATGTCCGATGGATCCCATTCCTCCGTAGTTGTCGCCGAGTCGACTCCGAGGATGCGGGATGGTCATATCCTAAAGTAGTCATTTGATCGATATAATTCTAAGCAATAATATTAGGCATAATACTAGCAATATCCCCAAATCACTAAATACTAGGAAATATCCCTAATTACCTAAAGTAAGTCCCTAAATAATACTAGTAAAATCCCTAAGTACTAGTAATCCCTAGATAATACTAGCAAATATCCCTAAATACTAGTAAATCCCTAAATAATACTAGTAAATATCCCTAAACACAAGTAAATGCCTATATTATACTAAAAAATATCCCTAAATACTAACAAATATCCCTAAATAATACTAGTAAATATACATAAATTACTAGTAAAAATGCCTAAATACTAGTAAATACTAGTACTAAATACTAGTAAACAATACTACTAAAAATGCCTAAATACTAGCTAAATAATACTCGTAGAAGTGCCTAAATACTAGCTAAATACTAGTAAATAAAACTACTAAATACGATCTAAATACTAGTAAATAATACTACTAAAAATTCCTAAATACTAGATAAATAATACTAGTAAAAATGCCTAAATACTAGTAAATACTACTAAAAAATACTAGTAAATAATACTACCAAAATGCCCAAATACTAGCTAAATAATACTAGTAAATAATGCCTAAATCGCTAAGTACTAGTAAATCCGGCGAGACTCACCTACGGGCGGGGACGGACGGTGGCCCGTGGACGACGGCGGGGACGGACGAAGGCGCGTGGACGGACGTCTCGTCGGATACACATATGGGCGGCGCGTCGGCGATCCTCCCGCGCGGCACGGACACGGGCGGCAGCTACTCGTCCGCGTGGCATGAGGCTCCTCCCGGCGTCTAGATGGGCGGAGGCACTCCTCCTGGCGGCGGCACTCCGGACAGGCGACAACATTGTCGGAGAAGAAAGGGGAAAAGGGGTTCTACCGGTTCGAGCCTCGAACCGGGAGAAGAGGCAGCTATTTATAGCATGGATCTCTAGTCTCGGCTGGAGCCACCACCCGGGACTAGAGGCCACCCTCTAGTTCCAGTTGGTGGCTCCAGCCAGGACTAGAGGCGTTTTCAGCCACGCTGTTTCACGCGTGCGCCACAGACCTCTAGTCCCGATTGGAGCCTCAGGGCAGGACTAGAGGTATTTTTAATTATTTTAAAGGCAGAATTTTAATAAATATTGTAAAATTAATATTTATCATTCTGTAATCAAGAAAATTATGTATTATGTATCAAATTTTTAGTAAAAACAAGATCTATAATTTAAATATATTATCATACTCTGTTATACATCTAATTTTTTTGCATGTTTTAAATTAGAAATACATTAAATCATATTTTGGCATACTATCGAATTTGATAAAACTTTCAACATAAAAAGTGTTTGAATTTGATTGACTAATAAAAAACCTTTTTCTATATTGTAAAATAGTTGGTACAACTATTAACACTAGTAACTGGGACTAAACATATTTTTGGGGCCTTTAGTGCCGGTTCGAGCCACTAACTAGAACTAAAGATATTTCTGGAGCCTTTAGTCCTGGTTGGAGCCACTAACCGGGACTAAAGATATTTCCCGCCATTCTGAGGGCTATCGAGCCACATACCATGCTTTCCCGCCATTTCCTTCCGCTTCCCGCCATGTTTTCTCGCCATTTCCCTCAATATCTAGGCCGACCGCCATGGCCATCCACACATCCACACCTTCTCCTCTCACAACAATGGACACTGCATACTGGGCCATTCCGACACTCGAGGAGACCGAGGCGCTGTGAGCCTCCAGGTACCCATGCCAGTCGGGCTACCGGCTTCTCGCCGACTAGATGCTGAGCGCTAGAGGGGTTTGTGTCACTCCCATGCCTCAAGGTTCCGCACGTTAGGCGGCCATCACGAACCACCTCTACCTCGAGCTCCCCATTGGGATCCCGATAACTACGACACCTGGAATGCCTTCTTTGGTAACCGGCAGGAAAGGGAGCTCACCAGGTACGAGGGTGACGACCCTCCCCCGGTGAACCACAATGAAGCCGGCCACTGCCTATGGTGGTTGAACCGGACTATCATCGGCGTGATGCGCTACATCGTGTAGGGAGATCATCCTTACATGCGGTGCCTACACCTGCCGCCGAGACATAAGGGTAGCGGTGGTGAAGGCCGCGGGCGTAGCGACATCGTCATCCGCGAGCCCCCTCCCCCACACATCGTGAATCCGAGGCTAGAGTGGCAGGTGCCCCCTGAATATGTTATGGCTGGGCTGAGGATCTAGCCATGTGCGCCTAGCGATGACGACGATGATGATGACGACGATGACGAAGTTGACCTGGAAGATGTGTACTATAGGGCTAGACATGAGTATGACTAATAATGGGGGGCCTTTAATCCCTATTTCATAGTCCTGGTTTTTTAATATTAATAAATGTCTTGAGTACTAGTCCCGGTTTGTGGCTGGACTAGTACTAAAGGGGGGCTTTAGTCTCGATTCTGTAGTCCTAGTTAGGAGACCAGGACTAATGTATTGTTTCCTACTAGTGTTGGTCTCTCTACAACTTTCCCAAACTATGAAGATGTTGTTCTATTCTTGTGTCGGGGAGCTAACTAATTTCACATATTAGAGAGTGCATCTATGGCCAACTTGTTGGATATGCCAGAGGACTGGGCTCTGGTGGCATCTCCCTCAAGCTATCCGTAGTGTTGTCCCTGCTCTCGCACACCATATTGTAGTTCATAACTTCTCTAGCTAGATCAATACGCTGGGGAGCTAACTAATTTCACATATTAGAGAGTGCCTCTATGGCCAGCTTGTTGGAGATGCCGAAGGACTAGGCTACGACGACATCTGCATCAAGCTGGTCGTAGTGTTGTCCCTGCTCTTGTAGACCATCTTGTTTGCCGTTGATAACTTCACAAAGATGCCTATTTATAGATTAAGAAGCACAACATAGTGTCGACACTCACGACATAATGTCGGCAACCACCCCTGTCATAGTGCCGCCACCCACCGAAATAGTGTCGACACTCACTGGCATAGTGTCACAACTCATGTTTAGTCCCGAATGGTGTCTCCAACCTGGAGTACAGGTTCATCTTTAGTCCCGATTGGATACACCATCTGGGACTAAATGAGTTCATCTTTAGTCCTGGTTGGAGACACCATCCAAGACTAAATCATTTTTAGACTCACAATATGATGTTTCTTAAGAGATCAAATGCAAGTTTAAACTAGGTATATTGATTACATCTCAAAACCAGCAAAGGCAAAATTCAGAATACATATAGTCACTTGGTTCCCAAATTCCCTTGCTTATGACCACGTGGCCGTAACCATGGAGCATCTTCATCAATGAACAGGATGCTTGGGTCATCCTTCACCATGAAGGGAGGAATTTCATGAAACTTATGATAATCTTCTGACATGTCTATCTTATCCTCCACTCCCATGATGTTTATTTTCCCTGAAAGAAATATGTGGCGCTTTGGCTCATCGTATGATGTACTCGTTTTCTTATCTTTTCTTTTTCTCGGTTTGGTAGACATGTTCTTCACATAGAAAATCTGAGCAACGTCATTGGCTAGGCCGAATGGTTCACTTAAGTATGCAACATTGTTGAGATCCACTATTGTTATTCTGTACTTCTTGTCTACCTGAACCCCACCTCCTGTCAGCTTGACCCATTTGCAGGGAAACAAAGGGATCTTAAAAATAGGTCCATAGTCAAGTTCTCATGTCTCCTCTATGTAATCATAATATGTGTCCTTTTACCCATTGTCATCTGTTGCATCAAAGCGGACACCACTATTTTAGTTGGTGCTCTTTTTTATCTTGGGTGGTCGTATAAAATGTATTCCCATTTATCTCGTACCCTTGGAAAGTCCATATAGTCGAAGATGGTGAGCTGGCCAACAAGTACAGCTGATCACAAACAGTGTTGTTATTCATGAGATGTGTTTGCAACCAACCGCCAAAACTTTTCATGTGTTCATCTATAATCCAGGAGTCGGGCTTCCCCGGGTTGTTGGAGCGTACAATATTCTTGTGTTCATTGATATACATGGCTGTCATGGTGGAATTCTGTAGAACTGTGTAGTGTGCTTGAGTGAAAGAATGCCCGTCCCTGCGTATTATTGATTTCCTTCCTAGCATTCCTTTTCCACTCAGTCTCCCCTCATGCCGCGATTCATAAACACCAATCGACTTAATGTCAGGAATAAAGTCAACACAAAACTTAGGGTGTGTTTGGTTCAGCTGTAGATTCCTGAAAATCAGCTATGAAAAATTTGCTGTGAAAAAGTTGGTGTGAGCTAACAACTTTATAAAAGCTGGAAGTTGTTTGGTTGAAACAACTGCCAACTGTGGATACGCCATAAAATGTATGTAACACCCTTAAGACCCCAATAGATTATTAATATGCTAATTGATCGTAAAACAACATTAATATAGATAGGTGCATAAACAGCCAGTCCTCGTCTTCATAAGTTCATCAAATTCCTCATCTTTCCTACCAGTAGCATATCCTCCAAACAAGAATTTTCACAAACACCTTACAAATTTTTTTACAAACACATTGCAAACACTCCAAACCATGGCCTTACGTACAGGTAATCATAAAAATCACTATACATAATACATCATAGTCACTGCTATATTGCAGAGACCAATTTCACATGCCATTTGCATAGACCAATTGCAGAAAATCATCGACCGATTGCAAGAAAGAATCAGAAAAAAAGATGGCAGGGACGGGTGGGAGGAGGAAGGAGATGGCTAGGAAGTAGATGAGGAGAGAGTGGAGGGGACAAGAAATTGTAGTACAGGCACGTTGTTGTCCAGCCGAGAGCCCAGGTCGTTCATGGAGGCAGCGGCCCGACAAGTTGACAGATGGAGGCGACGGTAGGCTAGCCCGTGTGGGCACGGGACTTCTTGAGTGTTGGAAGAGGATGGGATGGAGGAGGAAGGGGTTGATGACTAAAGGCATGTCGCCGAAAGTCGTGGATGGCCAACGAGTTGAATTCATAGCCAGGGATCTCCTCTACCTGATACTCACACCATGGGGAAGAAAGGCACATGAGGTGCAGGTTGGGTCAGAGGAGAAAAGAAACAAAACGAACCGTCCATTTTCACTTTGGGATGGCAAAACGGGTAATTTTCTTCGACTCTCATCAATGCGACGCAAAGGAATCTGGGGGTACGCTCACTTTCGTTTTACACGGTGGGAATCAGCTGTGTTCCCAAATTTAGGTGTTCAGCGAACATCATTTGGTTCAGCTTGTAGCTGCGACAACGCGAATCTAGTTGAAAAATCTCAACCAAACATAGCCTCAATGACATCCTCTGTTCCATAGCCTTTGGAGATGTTTCCTTCTGTCCGGGCACGGTTATGAACATATTTCTTCAAGACTCCCATGAACCTCTCAAAGGGGAACATATTGTGTAGAAATACAGGACCCAGAATGCTAATCTCGTTGACTAGGTGTACCAGGAGATGTGTCATAATATTGAAGAAGGATGGTGGGAATAGCAACTCAAAACTAACAAGACAATGGACCACATCATTCTGTAACCTTGGTAGAATTTCTGGATCGATTACCTTCTGAGAAATAGCATTGAGTAATGCACACATCTTCACAATGGGTAGTCGAACATTTTCTGGTACAAGCCCCTCAATGCAATCAGACACAATTGCGTCATAACCACGTGGCAATCATGAGACTTTAGGTTTTGGAATTTTTTCTCTGCCATATTGATTATTCCCTTTATATTTGACGAGAAGCCAAACGGGACCTTCATACTGCTCAGGACTTCAAAAAATATTCCTTCTCTTCTTTGGTAAGAGCATAGCTGGCAGGAATTAGACGTCCTTTATCCGTCTTAATTGAATGAAGGTGATGGCTGTGAAATATAGCCATCTACATCCACATTTAAATTGGATATTATTCATATTTTTAATGAAATATCTCTCTAAACCTTGCCACTAATGCCTAATGATCAAAGGGGTATGTAATCCTTTCTTTCTATTTTTCCCTGTGCAGATAATGAAGTTTGATGATGGGAATCACAACATTAAAGTCAAAGATACGAGATTTCCAACAACCCGAAGAAACCAGGGGTCGTTAAGTGGAGACAGATGCTTTAACGACCAACTATACAGAAGGAATAAAATTCCGGTCGTATAGTTCCGGTCGTATAGTTACCATCGACACCGCTAGGTCAAACAGAACAACTTTCATGAAGGGACACCTATATAAAGAGGCTTCAAGCGACGAGAAAAGCCTCGCCAATCAGCCACTCCAAAGAATCGCCAGCCGCCCCCAGAACTCCATCCACGCCAAGAATAGATCTAGATCTAATCTCTAAATTTTTCTTCACCACCATAGCCACATTCCACTACTTGTAATAGTAGATCTCATCTTCGATTGGTGACATTGTAAGACTATTTTTTATCAATCTCATTATTTCCATTATAATGTTTATGATTGTTGATTTCATCTCTATGTGTGAGTAATTCTTCTTGGGCTAAGGGCTTCGGCCTAGCCATGTAGCTTTTGTGCATGTTATTTATCATAAATGGGATCATGTATTAGTTTGTATGACATGATGATTATTGTATCCTGTCTTTCCTCAATCTAAGGACTTGTCAGGTACCAAAGACCATGAGGATTGAGCCAGGTATAGGGAGTATGAGTAATGACTAATCTGTAGGTTGGGAACCCAAGTGAGAGAAGGGGTAGTATGGCTATATGTGAGGGATTTAATTGGGATTAACAGTGACGTCACTATGCATATAATTAGTTCTCTTTCTTCTATGGATGAGACTAGTAGATTACTCCTATAACTGGTTGCGGAGGCAATAGAAATTATGGTGCAGATACAACGTTAATTTGTTGCCGACCCAGTTGCATCCTGGCTCCATGCAGATAAATGGGTTGTGGATGCAGGAGATCATGTGGCCATAGAGTTTGTTGAAGGAGACCACTTCCGGGCAGTTGTAGTTAAGGCAGCTGTAACTTTCTCTGCCAACGACTTGGCGGTGTAGCTCCTTGGAGCATGCGGCCAGTCAGATGATGCTTTTAGCATTGAGACGCTCAGCGATTTGGTTCACGACATCGTCACCAACTTTGTTAAAGCCGCTGCACCGCCGGCTCTCCCTCGAACCTGTCCAAATTTTGTACAGACGATCGACCCTCGCTTCGAGGAGGATTGGCGGCGAGGGCGAATCTATATAGAACTATTTGGGTTTTTTTGGAGGAGAGGGGTAGTATTCTGGAAGGAGAGATACGCCGGGCGAGATGCCGAGGAAAATGTGTGATCAAAGCAGTGGAGAGGATCCCAAATGTGGCCAGGCGGCGTCGGCGAGTGTGGATAAACTAAACGGAGATGGGGAATATGCGATGGCTCTTTGAAAGAGGTTTTTTTGTTTTCTTGTAATAAATTAACCATGTCACCTCATGGCGCAGTATAGTCTCATAACGTCGGTTTGACTAGACATATTATTTATTTGCAGGTCCTACTGTTTGCATAAGTAGGAGCGTGAAGTAGGAGTAGCAACTAGGAGTATTACTCTACCTCCGTCCCGAGGAATAATAAGGCGTCCTCATTTTGGGTGTTTTTTCTATGACCAAGATTTACTCTAAATATACAGTATAAAGAATGTTGGTAGAAAATTAGCATTATTGGAAAGTTTTACTCTACCTCCAACAGTACGAGTACTAATTTTACACTAATTAATCAAGTGTATTAGTTACTCTATTTATACGGTCAAATTTTACACAATGTAATCAAGTATGTATCTTCTCAGCACCCCCGTGCACACCTGCTAGTTGATCTCTCCCTCGTCCGGAGTGTGGCGCTCAACACATGTGCCATGGTTAGGTGATGACCCACAAGTATAGGGGGTGTATCGCAGTATTTTCGAGGGAAGTGAAACCCAATTTATTGATTCGACACAAGGAGAGCCAAAGAATATTTATAAGCCTTAACAACTGAGTTGTCAATTCAGCTGCACCTAGAAACAATCTTGCTCACAGCAGTTTATCAGTAACAATAGTTTTATGGTAAAAATAGTAAAGTAACAACAGAGTAATAACAGTAGTAAAAGTAAATAGTAGTGACAGTAGCAGTAAATAGTAGGATTCGAGTGCGGTAAGCATATGGATGGATGGACGGGCGTTGCATGGACAAGACAATTCACATGGCAAACAGACATAGGGCAATTGCAAATAAATAAGATAAAGCATCCAAGTAGTAGATAATCATAGGCATGTGTTCCATATATAGTCATACATGCTCGCAATGAGAACTTGCACAACATATTTTGTCCTGCCAGCCCGTTTGCAGCGGGGTCTCAAGGGAACTACTGGCAATTAAGGTGCTCCTTTTAATCGAGCACCGCAGCAAAGAATTAACACTCCATGAACATATGTGATCCTCACATCAAAGTCATTCCATCTGGTTATCCCGATTGCTGTCACTTCGGGGCCATTGGTTCCGGACAACAATGTGTGTATACAACTTGTAGGTAAGACCATAAACAATACTATCATAATGAATCAATAACATGTTCAGATCTAAAATCATGGCACTCGGTCCTAGTGACAAGCATTAAGCATAACAAGTTGCAACAAAGTCAAAAAGCACTAATAATAGATACTAGGCACCATGCCCTAACAATCTGATGCCATTACATGAACAATCTCATCCAATCACTACCATCCCCATAGCCTACATCGGGGGATTACTCACTCATAGATGGGGGAAACATGCATGGTCGATGGAGAAGTGATGTTGGCGATGATGGTGATGATCTCCTCCAATTCCCCGTCTCGTCAGGGTGCCAGGACGGAGTTTCTGGTGCTATTTCGTCAAATCTGGTGGTGGCGGCGGAGCGGAACTCTTTCTAGAAAAACGTCGAACCCCCCTGAGTTTTTAGGTCAGAAGGCAACTTATAGGCGAATAGGGAGACTGACGGGGTGTCTGGGGCGGCCAGACCACCCCCTAGCGCGGCCAGGCCCAGCCCGCACGGCCAGGTGGTGTGGCTAGGCCCCAGCCCCACTCAGTCTCGTATTCTGGCTCCGTGAGTCTTCTGGTGAAATAGGATTTTTGGCATATTTTCCTGGATTTTTCCTGATAGTTGATTTTCTGCACAAAAACTAGACACCAAGGCAATTCTACTGAAAACA
Organism: Avena eriantha; assembly: GCA_910589775.1. Lineage (NCBI taxonomy): Eukaryota > Viridiplantae > Streptophyta > Magnoliopsida > Poales > Poaceae > Avena > Avena eriantha. Next base: position 78,054,424 of record OU342741.1, on the reverse strand, counting down.
GCGTCAGTCCGTGTTAGTTGTATCCAATTCACACAAGTTTAGAGGAGAAACAATAGCAAAAGTGTTAGGGAAAGTAGATACATTTTGGACGTATCAACTCCCCCAAGCTTGGCTTATTGCTTGTCCTCAAGCAATTCAGTTGAAAACTGAGTGCGATAAAATAAACTTTCACGAACACATTTGCTTCATATGATGTATATATTCTCAGGATGTGATCAATTACTTAGACAATTCATAATAAGGAGTATGCAACTAAGTTTACTTAATAGGCATTGCAAGCTATGAAGAGATTCCAACTCAAAAATAATAAGTAGCAAGAAACATAAACATAAGCAACATTACAGTGCTCATAACAAGGTATGATAGAGTGGTATCTCGCTTGCCTTTGATTATGAATGCCAAGGCACCTCTGAAGTTCAGGTGAAGACTAGAAGTAAGGATATCAAAGATACAAGCATCAAAGTCATAACACAATTAATCAAGTTTTGAGACAAGCACATTATACTAAGAATGACAACTATGCTCTCAATAAAGTGCTCAAAGAATGTGTGGAGACTCAATCAAGGAAATGAAAAAGGTTTTGAAAAGTTTGAAAGGCTTCCAAATGCTGAAAGTATGGTACTCGTTAGCTTTGAGCTCTCATTGCCCCTATCATAAGCATCTTTAAGTGGTTAAGGTTAAAGTGACACAACTAAGAGGATATGCTTGACAAGTTATAAATTGAAGTCTCATGCTCCTTACTTACGAAGAAAAATCCTCATGCTACTCAACTTCAGTCACTAGTAAGCTCTTGTCCTTGTAAGTATATACGTATCATAGAGAACCGCCAACGGGGTACCCCTTGCACATGATACTGGAGCTATCCCATAATCAAAATGACATGGAAAGCAGACAATGAGCATCTCAGCGATCTTTTTATTAACTATGTGGATAGATTTTTATTGAGGATGCTTCATAGAATGCTCATTATGGTTATGCTGCAAGTTTCCACCATGATAAGGAATGGCTTAGGCTAGCGGCCGAAGCGTTTCTCTAACATACATACGAACTCCATGATCTTACAAGTTCCACTTTTATTTCACACCGCCTGGATCCATAAGCAAAAGAACATGATATCAACGAGGTACAAAGTACTAGTGCAATGTTGAAAGCATTCCCCATGATACATGGTTCTGCTAACTTCGACTTATAAAGCGCAAGCATATACGTAACAAAGAAGGACGCAATGGTTTAGGTTTATTAAGTGCAAGAAAATAAAGTGTGCCATCAAGTTCGTGAGAGCTTTACTAACTAACTTTCTCATAACAAGCAAACATTTTATTCGGTAGAAAACAAGGCATACTTAATATGCACGTAATAGCAAATGATGCTAATAGGTAGATATGGTGGACACTTTGGCAATATTGGTTTTTGGGAGTTGGATGCACGAGTAAAGGTTATACTCAGCACAAGTGAAAGCTAGCAATAGAGAGGGAGCGACAAACGAGAGAGCAATAACTATCATAATCATGCTTGTAACAAAACATGACTAATTATGGCATGAAAATGATTCAAGACCCCTATGGCAAAATAATTCATCGAGGCTTAACTGATTATTTCAGTCATATGCATGCGTGATCATGTGCCAAGTCAATTCAAGTGAAACATTCAGAGGAGGATACCACAATGTCATACCAATTTATGAATAGAGCAATGCAAGCGAACATTCATATGACATGCTACAAACTATTAGCGAGCTGGAGCTAATCATAAGAAAGCAAGAACTACTAAGCATCCATAAATAACATACACCCTACATGAACAGACTAAGCATGCCCATAATGATGAGTATATGTACAAAAATGAAAACAAATAGAGTTCGTTACCAGCCTCTTAACACACCTAAAGTTGTCATCAATCCTCATTATCGCCCTTCACTTGTGTGGCTTTAATAATAACATGAAAACCAAACTCCACTGAGGACTGCTGAACCCTACAACAAACTCACAAAACCAAAGAAGAACAACAAATAATTTTGGTGTTTTCGGTTTTTAAAACAAGAACCAAAAAGACAGAACAAGCAAAGCAAAATATTTTTGGGTTTTTGAATAATTAAGACAAAGTCGAAAGGAAGAAGCAAACCAAGGCAAAAAGAAGAAGAAGCAAACAAAGAGAAACAACAGAAATATTTTTGGTCTTTTTGTCTTTTAGAAAGAAAAAGCAAAACAAGAACGAAAACTAAAAGAGAACAGAAAAAGGATATACAAAGTACCGACGAAACATGATATGGAGATGAGTGTGATGTCAGAGTACCTCCCCCCAAGGTTAGGCTTTTGGACTAAGTGGGTATCAATCCCAAGCTGGCCAAGATGAAGTGTCTCCGTGGTATGACGAGGAGGTGCCCTCGTCCTTGTACGAGCTTGAAGAAGCTCCACCGTAGTGTGCAGAGTAGTCATAAGAAGGCACATCCTCCTGGTGCTGCTTGTGGAAACCAAGAAAGCGGAGCTGCTCGTCCACCTCCTCCTTGGAGCATGACCACGGCCTCCTGTGAACACTAAACAAAGTAGATTGCCACAAAGGAATCTCCCTTTCATCCCCGTCAGTAAACAACATCCTGTATAGTAGATTGTCCATATCAGAATCAGCAGTGACGAAGTGATGTGTTTTCATGGCAGCAAGGTCAAGCCTTTGTGGTGCTAATATAGTATCATTTGGATCCACAGAAAGATCTAACGCATTGACCATACATGAAGCGATGATGCCTCCATAAATAGGCCCCCTAGCAGCTAGGCAGCGAGCAATAAGAGAGCCAAGATTGTACCGAGTATCATTGTTAAGCGCAGCAGCGAGGAAGGCTAAATGATAATTGGAGATATTACTCGTATTTTCCCTACCAAGAACGCTAGTAGCAAGATAGTAGGCAAAGTATCTAAGAGCATGGAGTTGGATGTTTCTTATCTTCCCGCGCTGAGCTACGCGGTCGTCGTCATTGGTCACACCCCGATAGAACTCCAGCAAATCAGCTGGTCGCCCTTGAATCTTCTTCACGGTCCCTGTCATGCCTACACCTATAATACTGCAAAAATCTTTCCAATGGCATGATAAAGGGCAGATTATAAATTCTGAAAGAGACAGTTGACTAATAGGGGGTGTTAGTAAAAATGAAACTCTCAACAAAAGTTTTGGTGAGCATAGCATATTGCTCACTCTCATCTTGCATGTATGAGGTCAAACCAACCCTCTGAATCAGTAGCAAGAAATCATCAAGAATCCCTACAGCCTGTAAGAAAGTAAAACAACGAAAAGTAGATGGGTGAGCATCCCCATCATCTCCTTCATTAGCAATGCAAGGTGCAATGAGATCTTCGTTGTATGATGGCCTAAACTGAGAGGCTGATCTTGAGGGCCTTGACCTCCTAGGCATATCCCTCTCAAATATTTCTCCAAAGGTATGGTTGTTCATCTTTGATATTCTGAAATTTAAACATCTATTAAACAAGTAGTTGCAAAGTGAATACATAATGAAGGGCACTACTCATAGGGACTTGTAAGAGGCCTGAACATGCATCAAAACTATATCTCTAAGCATTGAACAAGCTTACAAGCACTCAAAACCTATCACCTACAATAGCAAAATACTCAAGATACAATCCACTAAACACAAATCTACTTGGACAAGCGGAGGAGTCACATATGGAGAACAAATGCTCCAAATTTTAGCAGCAAAGATGGGCTGAGCAAGGTGATCGAAAAATCGTGGGCAAGAATAGCAAGAACACGATGTCGAGCAATGAACTAGTGTTTTCTCGGGAGAGAGAAGACTGAGGCAAGTGAGAGAGTGAGTGGAGGGCCAGGGGTGGCCCACACCATGGCCAGGCGTGCCCTTGGGCAGGCCGCGCCACCAGGTGGTGTGCCTGCCTGGTGGGCCCCCTGGGTCACTCCGGGAACTTCTCTGCCCCTTTTTTCACGTAAAAATTTAATATGAATTTTTTGGAATTTTTCAAGACACTTTATTTTTGAGAAATTTTCAGGTATAGATGAATGATTTTTCTGCAAAAAAGTGACTTTGAAAAGATGCAAAAGCAAAACAAAGCAAAAAGCTACAGAAGTTCTAAGACACTCTAAAATGCAAGCAACTAACAACAGGAAAGTAAACTAAACGAAAGCAAAAACTAAAATGGATAGAATAGAAGTAAGCGGAGATAATCATGGTGAAAACATTGTTTTGGTTCTATAAAATCCTTTTGTTAAAAAGGTTGATCAGGTCTTGTTACCAAAAAAATTTCATATGAAACAAAACTTTGTATTCCACTAATGATTATGTTACCTCAACTTTGATAGCAATGGTCCCAATCATAATAGTTTCAAATTTTTCTCTTGGTATGGGACAATATATTTCTCCAACTTGAATGCCCTCAACAAGTTCAATTGAATTTAAACCATAATTCCTCTCAATCTTCTTGGGGAAATAGATAGTATGCCCCTTTTCATTAACATTCAAAGTCACCTTGCCTTGGTTACAATTAATAACAGCTCCCGCAGTGTTAAGAAAAGGTCTCCCAAGAATAATAGACATATTATCATCTTCAGGCATTTCAAGCACAACAAAATCAGTTAATATCAAGCAATTATGAGCCACTTGAATAGGCACATCCTCACATATACCAACAGGAACAATAGTAGATTTATCAGCCATTTGCAAAGATATATCAGTTGGTATTAGTTTTTCTAGTTGAAGTCTCTTGTAGAGAGAAAAAGGCATAACACTAACTCCTGCTCCCAAGTCACACAAAGCAGTTCTAACATAACTATTCTTAATAGAGCAAGGAATAGTTGGAATCCCTGGGTCTCCAAGTTTCTTTAGCAACTTACCATTAAAGGAATAATTAGCAAGTAAAGTGGAAATTTCTTCATTAGGGATCTTCCTTTTATTAGAGACAATATCCTTCATATACTTTGAATAAGGAGGCAATTTAATAGCATCAGTCAAAGGAATTTGCAGGAATAAAGGTTTCATCCACTCACATAACTTATTATAGTGTTCATCTTCCTTTGACTTGTGTTTCTTATCAGGGAAAGGCATAGGTTTTTGGACCCAAAGCTCTCTTTCATCACCATGTTTCTTAGCAACACAATCTTCTTTAGCGTAGTTAGTATTCTTAGTGTGTTTTTCAGGTTCTTCTTCAACTTTTTCTTTATCAGGAACACCATTTTCTTCATTACCACTTTCAGTTTCAGCATCAGAGATAGATATACTATTAGGATCTATAGCAGGTTTAGAGGGTTCTACAATAGTTTTATGTTTATTTTTCCTTTTCTTACGAGTAGTACCACTATTTTCAACTTGTTGAGAATCCTGCTCAATTCTTTTGGGATGTCCTTTAGGATATAGAGGATCCTGGGTAGCAGCACCACTTCTAGTTCTAATTTCATAAGCATGTTTTTCTTTAGCAGCATTAACTAGCAAGTCTTTTTGAACTTCAATAAGTTGATCTATTTGAGTTTGTACCATTTGAAAATGTTTAACAAGCATTTTAACATCATTAGAGGTTCTTTCCACAATATCCTTCAACTCAACAATAGCTCTAGAATTTTCCCTTAGATGATTTTGCACCCTTTTATTAAAATTATCTTGCTTAACAATAAAAATATCGAATTCCTCTAAGCATTGATCAGGAGGTTTAGAGTAAGGAATATTACCTTCATCAAAGTGTTGGAGAGAGTGTACCTTAATAGTAGATGAGTGGGGGATAGGCTTACATAATTCTTTTATAGGAGGTAAATTTGTTTAACATCTACAGCTTTAATACCCTTCTCCTTAAGACACTTCTTAGCTTCCTTCATCACTTGATCATTTAGTTCAATAAATCCCATCTTCTTTGATGTTGGAATAGACACAGGAATAGTTGGTTCAGGTATAGTGGTTTCAGGTATAACTGGTTCAGGAGGAGTCCAATCTTCATAGTTTTTGTTATTTTAGCCATTAATGAATCAGCGTCCTTGGGAGTCCTATTCCTGAAAACACAATCAGCACAACTATCTAGGTATGTCCTAGATTCTTCAGTTAGTCCATTATAATATATATCAAGAAGTTCATTCTTAGGTAATGGATAGCCAGCATGTGCATGAATCAAAGCACAAAACCTTGCCCATGATTCAGGAAATATCTCTTTTTCTCCCTATTTAAAATCAAAAAGTTCCTGCAAAATAGCATGTCTAGCACTCGGAGGAAAATATTTCTGCAGGAAAGTACTAATCAAGCAATCAGGGCTATCAATAGATCCAGGAGGTAAATTATTAAACCAAGTTTTAGCTTCTCCTTTCAGTGAAAAGGGGAAAATCTTAGCAACAAAGTAGGTGCGTGATATGTTGCAAACGTATCTATAATTTTTGAATGTTCCATGCTTGGTTTTATCCACTTTCTTATGTTTTATCCACACTTTGGAGAACTTTCTATACACTTTTTGATACTAACCTATTAACAAGATGCCACAGTGCCAGTTGCCTATTTTTGGTTCCAGAAAATTTAGCAAAATGAATATTCTCGGAATTGGACGGGACAAAAGCCAAAGTTAATATTTTACCGGAAGACTCACGGAGCCAGAAGACGAGACGAAGAGGGCCCACAGGGTGTGTGGGGCCCCCAGATTAATCCTCCGAGAATCCCTGTTATGCATACAACCATGATCCCATGATCAGTTAGTCGTGGCACATAACCGACAAGTATCAGTACAACATCCGAGAATATACCAAATTACAGGACTTACATAAAGGCCGTTATGGCTACATCAATCATCATCAGTGGAACTTCAACAAGCGCAGAGCCCGAGCCATGCCTTTACCTACAGGCAACTGACTGGGAGAACGTCCTAGCTCGCAAGTCGCCCACCTCAACTTCTTCTTGATATCTGACCAAGTTAATAGCCAGGGACAATGCCGGTGAGTACTTTGAATGTACTCGCAAACCACCTTAAGAGAGTAATAATAACAAGAGGATATGCAATATGGCGGTGGTGTTAGGAGGGCTCCAAGAGAGGTTCTTTTCTCAAATAGTTTCTCTTGTAGATATAGCATCTACATATCTTTGCTGAAAACTTTTGTAAACATTTTGGAAACCATTTGAACATTAGGACTGGGTCACCCATTTGTTCCTTTCTCCCGGTCATCCCACGACCAAACTCCTTCTATTCCGTCCTGACCATCCGATGGTCAAAATAGGAATCCTTTCCGACCATCCCATGATCAAAACATTTCAAAGCCATTTCTTTTCCGAAATCCTTTTAGAAAACAAAACCAGCACCGCTCTATAGAAGTTCGTCCAACCCATCCATAACCGCGGACACGGCTATTCGAATAGATTTACACTCTATAGAGGTTGTACACTTTACCCACACCATCCGGGTACACTACCCCGATCTTCACCGATCGTGGGTCGAGTAACCGATTAAGACTCTCCGGATGCCCACTCCAATATAAGTGCCTACCCTATGAGTGTTAATCCCCTCAAAACCGGGACGTCGGGTACCGAGGACCGACCAGAGAGCTTTTTACACTTCTTGAGTGTGCGCTTTCAATGAGGGGCTCATAGTAACACGTGGAGGCCAGCAGACCCTTCGTTCCTTCTCCAGGTCGATGTCCCACATGGACCTTTATAGGAGAAGGCCCACCCTCCAGGGATCCCTGATCCCCTATAGTTGTTGTGAGGCAGCTTATACCGGAATAGAAAACCATCAAATCCAGCCCTGTCCCATATGAGAGTAATGCGGTTACACAGGGTTAAGTTGTTATAGCTAAACTGCAAAGAACCGGGTCATTTTCATAAACCTTTTTCCTCCGGTTTTCCTCCAGAATTTTATAAAACAAAACCCTTTTCTCTTTCTCAACTTCTCTTGGGAGGTCCCACCTCACCAAGGTTTTATCAGAAAACATTTGGTAAACTTTTGCCGGGGTCTTCCCATCCTCTAGCTTTCCTTTGGCTAAAACAGGGTCTCCAAAGGGGTATGGTGGATAAGCACCATCTATTCTACTAGGGACCAGTTGGTATCACCAAGGGGGTTGTACTCAATAGTACAGAAGTGTAGTAGTTCGGAGGAGCCAAACCACTACCATATATATATATACATCAACATAAAGTAAAACAATGCAGATTTTAATAAACAATAGATAAAACTTGCATAAGTAAAATAGTAGGACAAGGCTTATGAGCAAGAAGGTGGCTTGCCTGTGATCAGCAGTATGGCATAAATGTCCCTGGACTTTTTCTTTAGATACCCCAGAATACCAATTATAATAAGACCCCTTCTTCTCGGCGTCAATACAAGCGCAACTATCGTCGTCACCGAGTATACATGCAACAACCAAGAGCACAATCAACACAAGGCATACCAGCACCAATACATACATCAAACAATGAACAATACAAGTTCATAATTCATTAGGTCTTAGGAGGAAAGGATTTGATAAGATTGGCCTTGTCTTGGAAATATGGAAGAAAATCCCTTAGGATTTATAGTCTAGAAATTACCTAGGAGATGGATTTTTGACCAAGACATATTCTACAAGGTACCATTGTAAAAACATGATACCAACATATAGGTATTGATAAAATGAATCATACAAAAGTGGTTTCACTATTTTATCATTTACCAAAGATTTAAAGTTATTTTCATAGTGAATAGACTCTAGTTTTAGGTAATAATTCACCAGAAAAGTTCTGGAGTTCCAAAAAATATTTCCTTGGAGGATTTTGTAGAGTTTTCTGTACTAAATACTGAGAGTTGGAATCACTCCAAAATAATTAACAGAATGCCCTCAGGAAATTCCCAAAAGCAGTTTTGTGTGGTTTTTGTCTTTTTAACCAAATTTAAACTACAGACGATTTTGAGTTGATTCCAAGGGCACATGGTAGGCATTTAGAATACCTTTCTGTAGGAATTGGATTCACTTCTTTTGGTGTTGTCAAACTCCTGTAGTCTTTTATTTAGTGATAATACCCCTTGCATAAGTATTTAATTCACTAAATTTCGACAGAGGATCAATAAATCGTTAGCTCCTCGTTTTAGATAGGTATTGATGTACCTCATCACCGGGAGGTGGAAAAAACCCAAAATATGGTGTATATTTACCTAGGGAAATTTCTAAAGGCCTAACTACATGGATTTTATTATTTTTGCTACAGCCAAACTAGAGTTCACCTTGACATGAGGCCTATTATGATTGATTGGTATAGAAATTACCTTCCAGGAGAACTTGGGTTCATCCCAAATGGATATGTAAAACTCACATAAGGATTTATGTAGTGAAAAAAGGTACTTCTGGGAAATAGTTTTATTAGGAATATTCTGGACCTTAATCTGGGCAACCAATGATGCTGCATGATTAAGAAAACATTCCTGGACATCAGAAATTTTAGCTTTGGCCATTTGGTGGGCTGTTTTCATTTTCAAAAAGATTTAAACTAAAGGCCAAAATTTTGGATCTAGGCAAAAAAATAAGAGGGCAAGGCTGGGCGGGCCAGATCCATAGGAATCTTGGGTCGCAGCTGAGGATTCAGCCCAGCTAGGCTCGCTAGCATGGGCGGGAGGCCGGGTTTAAACCCGCGCTGCGGGGCCTGCTGGTCAACGGGGGAGGGCGGCCGAAGCGGTACAGGGAGATCTCCACCGTTCGCTCAAGATGGGATCGACAAGGGGGCGTCGTCGTCCTCCCCAGACACCGCGGCAGCGAGGGAAAACCCTAGGGGCGATTGGGCGGCGCAGTGGAGCTCACTAGAGACGTCGGGAGGCGGCGGAGACGGGCCAGGGTGGCGCGACGCATCACTGCGAGCTCAACGATGGGCGGCGGGGGCGGGTTCGATGCCGAGATCTCGCTCGTGCGATGGCATCCGAGGCGGGCTTCGCTGGAGCTCGACGATGCCTTCCGGAGCAGTGGTTCCTGTGCAAAAACCAAGGTGCATTAGATGCAGGAGGACGAAGGGGTGGTTGTACAACGACATGCAGAAGCTAGGAGGCTGGGGAGAGGGCTCAGGGCTCAGATATTGCCGATGCCTGAGGAGGCCTTTCTTCTCTCCCTCAGGTCAGTACAGAGCGAGGGAGGGGGAGTGGATTGTAGGTGAGGGGGAGAGGAGGCAAATGAGGGGCAGGGGAGGCACGGGGTGGCCACTGGCCTATTTAAAAGGGAAAGGGGGATGGGGATAGGCAAAGTCTATTTTGGACATGGAGGAGGAAGTGGAGCTGGCTTGGGATTGGTCGTGGAGGGCGGTGGAGGGGTGATGTGGGTCATCTGGTCGACATGGAGATAGGGAGAGAGTGGTGGAGGCTGCTGCAATAATTGGTCCCACTTGTGTCTCTCTCTCTCTCAAGCACACGGGGCAAGGGAGAGGGGTGGCTATAGTGACCACGACTAGAAATGAGTGTTGGGTGTTCTACAATCATGGAGGAGAAGATTTGATGGTGTTTAATGGGGTATTTGCACAAGGTTTTGATGGTTGTGCTATTTTGATCACAAGAATGCTTGTGAAGGAGTTCCTTTAGTTATGTTAGAAAGAATGGGAGAGATGGTACTGGTAGATGGGTGAGGTCAAGATACCTCTCTAGGGATTATTTGAGATTTTTCTAAGGATTTAAAGTCCACTTAAATCCATTTACTCAAAAACTGCAAAAGTGGTTTCTAGAAGATCATTTGATAAATTTACATTGGACAGGTGGAGTTTTTTATGTGGGATGGTCCCAAATTTGAATACACACTTATGGGAATTTTCCCAAGATTTATTGAGGCATAAAAGTAATTAAAACAATTATTATTCCAATTCAGCCATTTAAGAAAATGGGGAAAAAGAAATAATACAGCTCTTCAAAAATATTTATTTTTGAAGTGGGAAGGAAGGGTTTGATGTATGGACCTCAATTGAGCTAAAAAGTTGGGGAAGTGTTTTGGCAAAAACCAAACTTTGTGAGAGGAGTTTTGGAGATTTTGCCTATTAAGGGAATTAAATAGTTTGGGTCCATAATAAATATGGATAATTGTTGATAAATCTTGATGATCAAGGTAGACGATGTAGAAAAGGTGTAGCTAGCATTTTTAACCTTGAGATTGGAGAATCCAAGTTGATTTTGGTGGAGTACCCTATATTAAGGATCTAGGGTGATGTTACTTTCATACCATCAACACATGGTTGTACCTTGGAGTTCAGATCTCCCCTTGGGGCATGGGATAGATGGATGGATAGACCAAGTGATGTAGAGTGCAATGGTGTAGGGTTTTGAGCTTGATCCTGCTTGAGCTCACCAAGACAAGCTTTCAAACTTTGAATAAAATAAGCCTACCAAAGCAGATTATCAATTAGCCTTCAAAACCTTGTGGGTTTAAGAAGCACAAGGATCCACTTGGAACAAGTGAATTAGATATTGATAGACCTATATGATTAGAACACAACCATGCCAAGATTTGGTCCATAGAAGGTTGAATGGTGGTGGGAGCTTCTGCCAAAGTAGGCATGATGACTAGATTTGTAGGAATAGTTAATTTCTTGCCTGCAAAACCATCAAGAACAAGTGGGTAGGAGGATGATCTAACCAAGGGAAAGATTTGGCCTTGGTATTTCTTAGGATGGTTAATAAGATGGTTCAAGTGCATTACCAAAAATGCACAAGGGTTGAGAAAGGGAGACATCCAAATAGGTGATGTTGGAAATAGTTTTCCAGACTTAGCCAAATTTGGCAGACTTGGGGTTTTTGACTAGAATGTTGGTGGAGATGATTTTGATGGGTTGCAAAGTACCAAAGCATCATTAGGTGAATGTGGTTGCAGAGTAGATATAGTAGAAGGGAGCCATTCTTGCTATTGGTCTTCATTGACTTGGAAACTTCTAGAATGGATCTCTATAGAATTGATCTGGGTAAGGGTTTTAGATGATCACCTAGTATCTAGAGATTAGATCCAGATTGTATTCTTGCTAAGGGATTGGGGTTTTAAGGTTCCTTGATCCTAGAGGATGAGCTCCTAGAGTAACTCATACTACTTCTAATTAATCAAGTCAAACATCAGATCAAGGCAATTCATCAGACAGTAGATCAAGGCAACTCATCTTATAACCTAAGAAAAACCACTTCTGGGGTTCTATCAAGCTTAGCTTGAGGTAAGGTTGGGGAATTTTGAAGAGGTTGGGGTTTTGAATAAGATGAGAGTCCTTGGTATCTCTACCAAGAATAGAATTCAAACGCATTGGGAAGAGGTTTTGGGAAAACTAGAGGTAAGTTTAGTTGAAGGTTTGTCTTGAAAACATAAGGAGGTTATATTATATAACTCTCCGTAGTTTTATAAATAGAAGCTACTAAAATAGTTTTAGTTGCATAAGCATCTTGGCTCGTGTTTTGAGATGCCAGAACATTTGAGAAAATGTAAATTTAGCCAGGATAGTTTTGGTAAATAGCTTTCGTCAACTGATGGTGAGGTAGGGAGTAGCATAGGGTATACACTCACATGCACATGGACAAACAAGTAACAAGCAAACACTGCACCAATGAACAAGAAAACGTTTTTGTTCCCCCTGATTTTTGCATTATGAACAATTAATCAGGGTTGCTGAAATTGGGATGTTATAGATCTTCCCTCCTTAAAAGATTCTCGTCCCAAGATTCCGGAGAGGAGAGTTAGGGGGTTTTGAGTGAAGGTTAGCGCTACTGGTTTCAAGCGTGCTATCTTACGGACTCCGACTTAGAGGTGACTACTCTGTCGATGAAGTTGAGCTTCAGTGTTTGGGGATGCGCGGAGAGTTGAGCAGAGCATAGTCCCGATTGCGAGGGATGAAGTTCTTTTCCTTCCGGACTCTATATCTCAAGTGCTTAGACTGGGCAGAATATCTCGATGCTGAACGGTCAAGGGGTACTCGCGGGAGGATAGAATCTACAGCTGGGAGTACCTTTCTAAGGATTCACAGCTCTTCCTTAGGGTCGTAGCGTATCCTAATTAACGAGTTTAGGGCCGGGACTCCTGAGTTTGCTTCAGCGAAGGGTTATTCTATTTTGTGGGAAAGACGCATTAGACTAGGACAGTTCGGGGATAACACATTCCTTTCTTCTTGGAGTCGTAGATTGAGGTTTTGGAGACTGTCGTCACTCCTTCTCCTAGAGCTAGAATCGTCTGATGACCTCCGCGAAGGTAGGTCCTACGATGCTTATATACTACTATTATTCATACTTAGCCTGGTGGGGTCATTGGGGTATCACGCTCTCTAAGCATTAAGGGCCCAGGGGTTAGCGGTTCGGCGGTCCTTCGGGTGGGTCTTCAGCTAGAACGACGGAGGGACTTCGTAGAATCTTCAGTTAGTTTCTCTCCGGGTAACTCACGGGTTGTTGCTTGGTGGAGAGACTTCGGATCCGGGGACATTTCTGAAGTATCTTTTTGGTAGTCAGTGTTCTGAAGATTGAGTGGAAAGACGCAGTCTTTCCACCTTAGAGCTTCACTAAGGTGCTTTGGGAGGGTTTGGATCTTCCATCTTGGAAGGCTCACTAGCTGTTAGCGGACGGATATAGTGTTCCTAAAATTTGAGCTAGGGTCTTCAAGCGACACCTTACTGTATCAGCCTTAGCGGGGTGGTTTCCTAACGCAGCCTTTAAGGGGCTAGCTTTAGGGTAAATCGGTGGTTTACGACTCTTCTTGCTAGTAGTTAGACAGGGTTGAAGCAGTCAGCGTCGGGTAAGCTGTCTACATTGGCATTTCTTATGTTGCTTCTGCTTGATTGTGGAGTGGACTCGTTATCTTCATGCTTCCTTAGCATCTGACTCCAGGGGTGGTTATGACCTTCTAGGGAGGAACTTCCCGTCGGTTTGGATAGGTTCGACTAGAATAGATAGTCTTGTGTGGTGATTGGAAGTCCTTAATGTACCGAAGGTCAGCGTAGATAGGTCTTCACTTCTTGTCTTGGTTGACTCATCGAGTGGTTTCTTGTGGAGATTGAGGATCCTTTAGTGATCGACTTCCGGCTTCAACGGGATTCTTGCTTCCGTAGACTGATGAACAAGGGGGTGTTGCGCTATTGGCGAGTCTTGAGAGGTGAGTTTGACGAGGTATGGTGTCCTGCTGAGGTGAAATTTTCGAGTTGATTCTGACGTGACGATGTCGAACTCCGGGTTCTTGCGATGATTTTCCTCTCATATTCTCTCGAGGTTAGTCTGGGTCTCTTTACCGACATCTAACACAGGGGTTTTCTGAGTTACTAGGTGGGTTATCGCTCCTCGAGTCACATTTTTAGGGAGGTTAAGCAAACCAGAACATACAAACAAGGCGAACAGAGCGAGGGAATCGCAATGTCCTCGGCAGACAGCACACATCAAGCAACATAGGATGCACTCAGGCAAGCAAACAAGGTCAATGCTAGGGACCAAGGAGTTAACTACTCGCGATGTAGGCGAATCCTATTCTTAGGACTATTAATCCTAGCTTCCACGTTGTTGCTATCTGGTTCACTATCCTGCAGATGAGGCCTTCGTCGTTTCTTGGACGCTTCTTGTTAGTGCAACACTTGATTTCTTCTGATTATGAGGATTCCGCTAGTAGGGCGATCTTGTAGTCTCCTTGTGTTTGCTGGTAGCTGGTAGTTGCTTGTCTTCATCTGGTTCTCTTTGTGTTTACCGGGTTCTAGATCCTAGTTATATAAAATCCGTAGATTTGAAGTTTGGACGAGAGTTAGAGAAAACATTTTCGAAAGCATTTACTTAGAGTAAGAGAAGAGGTAGAACTTTTTGAAACTCATTGGGAAACTAGTTTTCGAAAGCCGGGGTTTTCAAACATAAGGTTCATGTCTAGCGACCATGTTAACTAAGGTTCTCCTACAGTCAGGATGGCTCTGATACCAAGTCTATGGGCCCCCGGATTAATCCTCCGAGAATCCCTGTTATGCATACAACCACGATCCCATGATCAGTTAGTCATGGGACATAACCGACAAGTATCATCACAACATCCGAGAATATACCGAATTACAGGACTTACATAAAGGCCGTTATGGCTACATCAATCATCATCAGCGGAACTTCATCAAGCGCAGAGCCCGAGCCATGCCTTAACCTACAAGCAACTGACTGGGAGAACGTCCTAGCTCGCAAGTCGCCCACCTCAACTTCTTCTTGATATTTGACCAAGTTAATAGCCAGGGACAATGCCGGTGAGTACTTTGAATGTACTCGCAAACCACCTTAAGAGAATAATAATAACAAGAGGATATGCAATATGGCGGTGGTGTTAGGAGGGCTCCAAGAGAGATTATTTTCTCAAGTAGTTTCTCTTGTAGATATAGCATCTACATATCTTTGTTGAAATTTTTTGTAAACATTTTGGAAACCATTTTGAACATTAGGACTGGGTCACCCATTTGTTCCTTTCTCCCGGTCGTCCCACGACCAAACTCCTTCCATTCCGTCTTGACCATCCCAAGGTCAAAACAGGAATCCTTTCCGACCATCCCATGATCAAAACATTTCAAAGCCATTTCTTTTCTGAAATCCTTTTTGAAAACAAAACCAGCACCGCTCTACAGAAGTTTGTCCAACCCATCCATAACCGCGGACATGCATATTCGAATAGATTTACACTCTGTAGAGGTTGTACACTTTACCCACACCATCCGGGTACACTACCCTGATCTTCACCGATCGTGGGTCGAGTAACCGATCAAGACTCTCCAGATGCCCACTCCAATATAAGTGCCTACCCTATGACTGTTAATCCCCTCAAAACCGGGACGTCGGGTACCGAGGACCAACCTGAGCGCTTTTTCCACTTCTCGAGTGTGCGCTTTCAATGAGGGGCTCATAGTAACACGTGGAGGCCAGCAGACCCTGCGTTCCTTCTCCATGTCGATGTCCCACATGGACCTTTATCGGAGAAGGCCCACCCTCCAGGGATCCCTGATCCCCTATAGTTGTTGCGAGGCAGCTTATACCGGAATAGACAACCATCAAATCCAGCCCTGTCCCATATGAGAGTAATGCGGTTACACAGGGTTAAGTTGTTACAGGTAAACTGCAAAGAACCAGGTCGTTTTCGTAAACCTTTTTCCTCCGGTTTTCCTCCAGCATTTTATAAAAGAAAACCCTTTTCTCTTTCTCAACATCTCTTGGGAGGTCCCACCTCACCAAGGTTTTATCAGAAAACATTTGGTAAACTTTTGCCGGGGTCTTCCCATCCTCTAGCTTTCCTTTGGCTAAAACAGGGTCTCCAAAGGGGTATGGTGGATAAGCACCATCTATTCTACTAGGGACCAGTAGGTATCACCAAGGGGGTTGTACTCAATAGTACAGAAGTGTAGTAGTTCGGAGGAGCCAAACCACTACCATATATATATATATACATCAACATAAAGTAAAAGAATGCAGCTTTTAATAAACAATAGATAAAACTTGCATAAGTAACATAGTAGGACAAGGCTTATGAGCAAGAAGGTGGCTTGCCTGTGATCAGCAGTATGGCATAAATGTCCCTGGACTTCTTCTTTAGATACCCTAGAATACCAATTATAATAAGACCTCTTCTTCTCGACGTCAATACAAGCGCAACTATCGTCGTCACCGAGTATACATGCAACAAGCAAGAGCACAATCAACACAAGGCATACCAGCACCAATACATACAACAAACAATAAACAATACAATTTCATAATTCATTAGGTCTTAGGAGGAAAGGATTTGATAAGATTGGCCTTGTCTTGGAAATATGGAAGAAAATCCCTCAGGATTTATACTCTAGAAATTACCTAGGAGATGGATTTTGGACCTAGACATATTCTATAAGGTACCATTGTAAAAACATGATACTAACAGATAGGTACTGATAAAATGAAACCAACAAAAGTGGTTTCACTATTTTATCATTTACCAAAGATTTAAAGTGATTTTTTATAGTAAATAAGACTCTAGTTTTAGGAAATAATTCACCAGAAAAGTTCTGGAGTTCCAAAATTTATGTCCTTGGAGGCTTTTGTAAATATTTATGTACTGAATCACTAAGAGTTCGAATCACTCCAAAATAATTACCAGAATGCCCTCAGGAAATTCCCAAAGGCAGTTTTGTGGGGTTTTTGTCTTTTTAACCAAATTGAAACTACAGAGGATTTTGAGTTGATTCCAAGGGCACATGGTAGGCATTTAGAGTACCTTTCTGCAGGAATTGGATTCACTCCTTTTGGGGTTGTCAAACTCCTGGAGTGTTTTATTTAGTGATAATACCCCTGGTAGAAGTATTTAATTAACTAAATTTCGACAGAGGATCAATAAATCCTTATCTCCTAGTTTTTGATAGGTATTGATGTACATCATCACTGGGAGGTGGAAACAACAGAAAATATGGTGTATATTTACCTAGGGAAATTTCTAAAGGCCTAACTGCATGGATTTTGTTATTTTTTCTATAGGCAAACTAGAGTTCACCTTGACATGAGACCTATGATGATTGATTTTTATAGAAATTACCTTCCAGGAGGACTTGGGTTCATCCCAAATGGATATGTCAAACTCACAAAAGGATTTAATTAGTGAAAAAGGTACTTTTGGGAAATAGTTTTATTACGATTATTTTGGACCCTAATCTGGGCAACCAATGATGCTGCATGATTAAGAAAACATTCCTGGACATCAGAAATTTTAGCTTTGGCCATTTGGTGGGGGTTTTCATTTTCAAAAAGATTTAAACTAAAGGCCAAAATTTTGGATTGGGCAAAAGAATAAGAGGGAAAGGCTGGGCGGGCCAGATCCATAGGAATCTTGGGTCGCAGCTGAGGATTCGTCCCGGCTGGGCTCGCTAGCACGGGCGGGAGGCCGAGTTTAAACCCGCGCTGCGGGGCCTGCTGGTCAGCGGGGGAGGGCGGCCGAAGCAGTACGGGGAGATCTCCGCCGTTCGCTCAAGATGGGATCGACGAGGGGGCATTGTCGACCTCCCCAGACACCGCGGTGGCGAGGGAAAACCCTAGGGGTGACTGGGCGGCACAGTGGAGCTCACTAGAGACGTCGGGAGGCGGCGAAGATGGGCCAGGGTGGCGCTGAGCATCACTGCGAGCTCAACAATGGGCGGCAGGGGCGGGTTCGACGTCAGGATCTCGCTCGTGCGATGGCGTCCGAGGCGGGCTTCGCCGGAGCTTGACGATGCCGTCCGAAGCAGCGGTTCCTAGGCAAAAACCAAGGTGGATTAGATGGAGGAGGACAAAGGGGTGGCTGTAAAACGTCATGTAGAAGCTAGGAGGCTGGGGAGAAGGCTCGGGGCTCAGATCTTGCCGATGGCCGAGGAGGCCTTTCTTCTCTCCCTCAGGTCACTACAGAGCGAGGGAGGGGGAGTGGATTGTAGGTGAGGGGGAGAGGAGGCAAATGAGGGGCAGGGGAGGCACGGGGTGGCCACTGGCCTATTTAAAAGGGAAAGGGGGATGGGGATAGGCAAAGTCCATTTTGGACATGGAGGAGGAAGTGGAGCTAGCTTGGGATTGGTCGTGGAGGGCGGTGGAGGGGTGACGTGGGTCATCTAGTCGGTAGGGAGATAGGGAGAGAGTGGTGGAGGCTGCTGCAATAATTGGTCCCACTTGTGTGTGTGTCTCTCTCTCAAGCACATGGGGCAAGGGAGAGGGGTGGCTACAATAATTGCTGAAGGGAATATGCCCGAGAGGCAATAATAAAGTGGTTATTATCTTATTCCATGTTTATGATAAATGTTTATTTTGCATGCTATAATTGTATTGATCGTAAACATCAATACATGTGTGTTTTAATAAACAAAAAGGGTTCCCAGTTATGCCTCTCTTATAGACTAGCTCGTTGATTAACAAGATGATCAAGGTTTCCTGATCATGGACATTGGATGTTGTTAATAACGAGGTCACAACATTGGTTGAATGATGTGATGAACATTCATCCGAAGTATAGCATTACGATCAAATTCATTATGTTTATATTTTTATAACACTATACGAAGTAATCTTTATCCTTAGACCATGAGATCATGTTAATTGCTAACACCGGAAGAGTATCTTGATAACATCAAACGTCACACCGTAACAGGGTGACTATAAAGATGGGTTCAGTGCGACGAAGGTGTTATGTTGAGGCTCATGGATCAAGAGTGGAATTTGTCAATCCCGATGACGGATAGATATACTCTGGGCCCTCTCGGTGATATCACATTGAGATAGCTTGCAAGCAAGTGATGTGATCACTAGAATGTTATATCACAGGAACGAGAAAAGAGTACATGTCGGCAACGAGATCAAACTAGGTATGGAGATACCGATGATCGAACCTCAGACATGTAATATATCGCAAGACAAAGGGATTTAGTTACTAGCGTTAAAGGTTCTCACGATCACAGAAGTCATCGTTGAATGTGTAGGAGTCAGTATGGATCTCCAGGTCATGCTTCTAATTATTGATCTGAGAGGGGTCTCGATCATGTCTACATTATTCGCGAACCGTAGGGTGACACACTTAAGGGATACCGACACCATTTGGAGCAAATATGTTTCAGATAAATATTTAAGAAAGCGCTGGAATTATTTCAATAGACACCGAAACTGTTTCGGGTGAAATTGCTGAAATTGGTTCTGCATTTAATATTGAAATGTTGCAAGGGGTTTTATGTGAATGTTTGTTAATTAAAGTAATTAACAAAATTTTGAATTAAAATAATAAAAGAGTTTTATTAAATGAAAGAGCATTAAATTTGGAGAAATTTAATGCATTTAAAGTGGAGACTTTAAAAGGGAATGTGAAGAGGCATTTTAATGTGGAGGGGTTACCACCACATGAATGGAGGAGGTGAAGAGACACCTCCTACATGCTCCGGCCATGAAGGAGGGGCACCCCCCTCCTCCTATAAAAGGCCACCCTCTCCTCACTTCTAAAACACACCTCCTTGTGAAGGATCTCTCTCCCCCTCTAGTATTATTCCCCCATGGTCTCGGATTAGCGAGATACATGTTCTCGGTGGCTTTATCTAGAAAGGAGTTGCTGCTTCCGCTGCTTTGCTGGAGCGAGGGACGGAGGTTGCCGGGGTACCGGACGTGTGTGCGATCACGAATGCACCGCTGCTTTGCGTTGCTGGACTTGGTGCTGCTGGAGCTATATCTGATAGACGTGCTGGAGCCGGACCTGCTGGACTTCCTCATGATCTTGAGATCGGCAAGTGTACGACTACATCAACCACGAGTTCCTACTCGTTAACAAAACTCGTTGTCTTCGAGGGTAAGTTCTCATTGGATGTATGTCCACCCGTTTCTTTGTACCTAGTAGATAGATATTGCCGTGTAGTTCACATCATAGGAATTTTTTTGTTTTCTATGTTGCGGACCCAACACTGGTATCAGAGCCTGATCTATGCGTAGGTGCTTAGCACGGGTAGTATACATATGTTGATATGTGGGCGATGATGATCATGGTATTGCATCTTCTATGTATTTTGGATATTGGTGGCATAGTGGGATGAAGCGGCCCAGACTAACCTTACATGTCATCGTACATGAGACCGGTTCCACGACTGACATGCAACTTGTTTTGGATAAGTGGCTGGCGGGTGTCTGTCTCTCCTACTATAGTCAATATCTGATTTACAACGAGTTGCTAATAACTTGGTTATCCTCGTTGTGGTTCATGTTCGTAGGTAAGAACGGTTCTATCTTCGAAAGCCCTAAGCCACGTAAAACTTGCAATTGATAAATTAGAGGCGTCTAGTTTAGATCGTTGCTGGGCTAGTGTCTTGATATGGTATTGTTGTAAGTAGATGTATGATAGATACTCTTACAACTCACTCAACGTGTAAGTTCCATAGACCTTGGCCTTACACACAAAGGAATGATAGAGATCATACCACGATGCAAATGATAGAGATCAAATGCATGGACCATATCATCTCACTTTACACATTTAGATGTTAGCATCTTATACTGCTAGTTTGGCGCTTTCTATAGCATTGTAATTAAGATGATCCCTCATTTAGATATCAAGATAAAAAAATGTGTTCTTCCTTAAGTATGCACCGTTTTGTGGATCGTATTTCGAGACATCACGTGATGATCGGGTTTACTCGACTCTACGCTTTCATACAAACGGGTCTAAGACAGTTTTACACATGCGAGTACTAAGGTTCTTACTTGGTGAGCCTAGCATGTACAGACATGGCCTCGGAACACGGACCGAAAGGTTAAGCATGATTCATATAGTTGATATGATGCCCATATAGATGCTCTCCTTTGAAGCTACATCAACTCACGTGATGATCGGACTTGGTGTAGTGGATTTGGTTCATGTAATCACCAAAAAGACACGAGGGTTGTCGTTTTTGAGTGGGAGTTCATTAGTAATTTGGATTAGTCGAACTCAATTTGTCATAAATTAAATCAAAGTGAATTTGCATAGTTTGTTGTAGTCATTGGCATTCGTTTTCTACCTTATGCTTAGTTTTTATTTGAGATAATAGAACTATAGAATTCTGGATATTTACTTTACGAACTGGTATCGTATTGTTTTGAATGTCAATTTAATGTGTATAAGTCCTATTGCAAACTTTTAGCAAACTCTATTTACTCCGTGAAGTTTAATAAGTAGTATTAAATCAAGAGTAAGAATTCCAATGTTAGTATCTAAAGTATCATGTTTGCCTCCATGATTCTTGATATTCAAAAGTTGTTTTAATATCGAGGTTATCTAGGAGCTGAAATAATTGTTTCAGAAACCATCATGTGTGGAAGATATTGTGATATCTGAAACAATGTTTTTGGTTGCATTATGATAGAGTATAATTTAGCAAAATACATGTTCTCTTATTGTATCAGAATTTGTGAAGGATGGAGATGCTAGGCATCCGAATCTACCAAAAAGGTTTTGGGAACTGATATTATACTCGTGATTCTTCCTTATAAGCTATAGTAGCTTGATCATGAGAGTTGTCATGATAAGGATGAATAGAAGATATAAGTAAAATGTTTACTACACTAATAGATTACTAAAGAATGGATTTTTGAAAGAATGCCAAACATTTGATGATGGTGATCCACATCAAAGTGCAAGTCCAAAGGTATTAGTATTTGACTATATACGCTTTGTACTATGTGTCATGTGAATGACACCACTATTGATGTTGATAGATTCTTTTAAATGAAAAAGGAATTGCTGAAAGAGAATCTATAAAATATTTGGCAGAAAATATAAGGTTGGAGATGTCCAACTTGGGTATATAGAAGATATACATGTTATGGTTGTATTCCTTGCTTATTAAACAATGTGGTTCTTAGGTATTGGATACCGGTATTGGATACCGAATTGGTTGGTATGAAGTGTCATACAGTACAACCCAATTCATGAACTGCAATGGCCTAAGTAACTAGCAAGAGAATAAGTGATGATGATCATCGAAAACAGATAAAGTGTTATTGTGTTTTTCGTTGTCGTCAAACCTAGCCTTCAAGATTTGTTTTAATAATTGTTATTTTGTTCCGGTATTACGAGAACAATGGTTGTTCAAATAATTACCATATTCCATAAAGGATGGATGAACTTTTACAAGTCTAGTGGGAGAAATCACATCCATAAACACTAATGCGAAAATTTCGCAAGACAAATGATTGAAAGATCACTTATGAAGTGACATCGCTTTTTAAATTATATTTGAAAGAAGACATGAAGAAACTCCATGTTGATATAATTTTGGAGTCTTTGATTTTGATCAATTGACGCATGTGAGACTTTCCTCGAGATAATTGAAACACCGTTCATATGCCAAAGAGGAACGAATGACTAGCTTATTGGAAATTGTGCATGCTGATGTGCATAGTCCATTATGTGTATCCATATGCGATGGATCTTTTTGCTTCATATGCTTTCTCCAAAAATTTGAGTGAATATATCTGTATATTTACTTAATAAGGAGGAAGTATGAAACATTTGAAAGTTGTTCAAAGACTTTCAAGATGAAGTTGAAAATCATTGTAACAAGAAAATAAAGAGTTTATGATTCGATCATAAAGGAAGATATTTGAGTTACATGTTTAGCAAAAACACCTAAGACTTGAGGAATTGTTCCATGATTTGTGTTTCTCGATAAACCATAGGAGTATGGCATATTCGAGAGATGAAATCAAACCATGTTTGACATGGTAAGATCAAGGGTGTCATTTATAAAACTGCCATTATTTTATAAGGATTGAAGCTTTAGAGACTACCGCTTTTACACTTAAAAGAGCACCATCGTGATCCATTGAAATGACACCATATGAGTTATGGTTTGGGATACAACCCGAATTGTCTTTTCTTAAATTTTGGTATGCTATGCATAAGTAAAATGTTTACAAGCAAAGTCGGATACGCACGTCTTTGTAGGTTATCCCAAAGAATTTGTTGGGAATTTCTCCATAACACCGAGGACAAAAGAGTTTGTTACTTGTAACGTCAAGTTTCTTGAGAAGGAATTTTTCGCGAAAAGTTAAGTGGGAGGACAATAGAACTTTGATAAGGTTGTTGAACCTTAGCTATATGTGCTAAGTAGCGCAGCACTGGAAAGTGTCCCGGTGGCGGCCACAATGCTCATGGCTCTCGTGATTACAAAAGGTGTGATCTCGGAGATTAGAGTTCCTATAGAACCGTGTGGGTTGGTAAGAATCAAATAGTAGATTTGATAAGCAAGTCGTTATTGTTTTGACAATGATGAACCGACTACATGCAAAGAAGCGATGATGGGCCCTGACTCCATAAAATCACTAGAAGTCATAGAATCCGTGATAGTATCCATACACGAGAAATCAAGTTTCTTAACTTGGAAGACCCTCCGGAAAGGCGTGAAGCCTATCAGTCGTGTTTGGATTTATAAAGAAATAAGACATGGATGTTTTAACATCTATGAAATAGTCAACATGTCGAAAAGAAGTTTACGACAATGTTCAGGGAGTTGACTATGACAAGATTTGATCTTTCATAGCGATATATAGTCTTGACGGATTAATGTAGCAACCACTACATATAATTTGTTATATGGTAGTTGAATAAACAAAACAAGGTTCTTCTAATAGAACGGTAACCTAGGACATGTACATGACATGGTCCGAAGGGTTTTGTTAATTCAAAGGGTGCTAAAAGGGCATGTAAACTTCAATAGTTGAAGTAAGCATAGCGGAGTTGGAATTTTCACAATGATGAAACTGTTAAAAGAGTTTAAATTCATTGGAGATGATGAAGATGCTTGCATTTGCAAGAAATTAAGTGGGAGCGCTGAGACATATTTCTAATACATTATGTAGAGGACATATTGTTGATTGGAAATGATGTATCTTGTATTGACACAAGTTAATAATTTCATTAAAATAAAATTTCGATGAAATACTTGGGCAAACCCGGAATATTTGGCATCAATATCTATATGGATAGATTAAGGCGCAAATATGGTTGTGCCAGACATACATATATGAGATATTGAAAGGGTTCAATATGGAAACAACAAGAAAGGTTCTTGCTGCATGGAAAGAATTGTATCAAGATTCAAGTGTTTCAACACTTGGTGAGTAAAATCACATGAAGATTTTGATCGATTATACCATGATATGTATATATCCAGAATGTCCTATGCTCTAAATGTTATGAGCATATACCCGAATGATTCAAAAGATGATCATTGGACAATAGTAAAGATATTCTTATGAGCTTTGGAAGAACTAAGAATATATCATGTATAAGTGACAAATAGTTAAAGGTAGTTCATTGTAAAGTGTTACATTAATACTAGTTTTGTCACAAGATACAAATTAAATTTATCTCAATTTAGACTATGGCTGGCACAATGTAATGGAAAGGATGTTCCATGATGGATTTGGATGAGTTCCAAAGTTGAGACATTGTGACGGATACTACAACAAAAGGCTAAGTAGATAACTACTATAGTAGCAGCAAAGGAGGGCATTTGTGTTAAGTAGTTTGTTATCAAACTAGGTGTGGTTCAAAGTGGGCTAATACTATGAAGATATATTGTGTGACAATAATATCAACATATTTTAACCCGAACGAACTAAAGGTCTCACCATAGGACCAAATTTATACAATGCCACCTCATTTGAGAATGAGTGATGCGTAGAGACGCAAAGACATGCAAATACACACGGACCTGAATCTGTCAGATTCGGAGATTATGTTAACCACTAGAAATAGCGTATATGCAACACCAGAAAGCCATAGGTGTTCAATACGCAAAGTTTTTCAAACTAGATTATTAACTCTAGTGCAAGTGGGAGCCTGAAGGGAATATGCCCGAGAGGCAATAATGAAGTGGTTATTATCTTATTCCATTTTTATGATAAATGTTTATTTTGCATGCTATAATTGTATTGATCGGAAACATCAATACATGTGTGTTTTAATAAACAAAAAGGGTTCCTAGTTATGCCTCTCTTATAGACTAGCTCGTTGATTAACAAGATGATCAAGGTTTCCTGATCATGGACATTGGATGTTGTTAATAACGAGGTCACAACATTGGTTGAATGATGTGATGAACATTCATCCGAAGTATAGCATTACGATCAAATTCATTATGTTTATATTGCTATAACACTATACGAAGTAATCTTTATCCTTAGACCGTGAGATCATGTTAATTGCTAACATCGGAAGAGTATCTTGATAACATCAAACGTCACACCGTAACAGGGTGACTATAAAGATGGGTTCAGTGCTACTAAGGTGTTATGTTGAGGCTCATGGATCAAGAGTGGAATTTGTCAATCCCGATGACGGATAAATATACTCTGGGCCCTCTCGGTGATATCACATTGAGATAGCTTGCAAGCAAGTGATGTGATCACTAGAATGTTATATCAAGGGAACGAGAAAAGAGTACATGTCGGCAACGAGATCAAAATAGGTATGGAGATACCGATGATCGAATCTCAGACATGTATTATATCGCAAGACAAAGGGATTTAGTTACTAGCGTTAAAGGTTCTCACGATCACAGAAGTCATCGTTGAATGTGTAGGAGTCAGTATGGATCTCCAGGTCCCGCTTCTGATTATTGATCTGAGAGGGGTCTCGATCATGTCTGCATTATTCGTGAACCGTAGGGTGACATACTTAAGGGATACCGACACCATTTGGAGCAAATATGTTTCAGATAAAGATTTAAGAAAGCGCTGGAATTATTTCAATAGACACCAAAACTGTTTCGGGTGAAATTGCTGAAATTGGTTCTGCATGTAATATTGAAATGTTGCAAGGGGTTTTATGTGAATGTTTGTTAATTAAAGTAATTAAAAAAATTATGAATAAAATAATAAAAGAGTTTTATTAAATGAGAGAGTATTAAATTTGGAGAAATTTAATGCATTTAAAGTGGAGACTTTAAAAGGGAATGTTAAGAGGCATTTTAATGTGGAGGGGTTACCACCACATGAATGGAGGAGTTGAAGAGACACCTCCTCCATGCGCCGGCCATGAAAGAGTGGCACCCCCCTCCTCCTATAAAAGGCCACCCTCTCCTCACTTCTAAAACACACCTCCTTGTGAAGGATCTCTCTCCCCCTCTAGTATTATTCTCCCATGGTCTCGGATTAGCGAGATACATGTTCTCGGTGGCTTTATCTGGAAAGGAGTTGCTACTTCCGCTGCTTTGCTGGAGCGAGGGACGGAGGTTATCGGGGTACTGGACGTGTGTGCGATCACGGATGCACCGCTGCTTTGCGGTGCCGGACTTGGTGCTGCTGGAGCTGGATCTGATGGACGTGCTGGAGCCGGACCTACTGGACTTCCTCACGATCTTGAGATCGGCAAGTGTACGAGTACATCAACCATGAGTTCCTACTCGTTAACAAAACTCGTTGTCTTCGAAGGTAAGTTCTCGTTGGATGTATGTCCACCCGTTGCTTTGTACCTTGTAGATAGATCTTGGCATGTATTTCACACCGTAGGAAATTTTTGGTTTTCTATGCTGCGGACCCAACAATTGCTACAGTGACCACGACCAGAAATGAGTGTTGGGTGTTATAAAATCTTGAAGGAGAATATTTGATGGGGTTTAATGGGGTATTTGCACAAGGTTTTGATGGTTGTGCTATTTTGATCACAAGAATGCTTGTGAACGAGTTCCTTTAGTTATGTTGGAAAGAGTGGGAGATATGGTACTGGTAGATGGGTGAGGTCAAGATACCTCTCTAGGGATTATTTGAGATTTTTCTAAGGAT
Organism: Avena eriantha; assembly: GCA_910589775.1. Lineage (NCBI taxonomy): Eukaryota > Viridiplantae > Streptophyta > Magnoliopsida > Poales > Poaceae > Avena > Avena eriantha. The sequence goes on along the minus strand of OU342741.1, from coordinate 78,027,260 downwards.
TTAAAGTCCACTTAAATCCATTTACTCAAAAACTGCAGAAGTGGTTTCTAGAAGATCATTTGATAAATTTACATTGGACAGGTGGATTTTTTGATGTGGGATGGTCCCAAATGTGAATACACACTTAGGGGAATTTTCCCAAGATTTATTGGGGCTTAAAAGTAATTAAAACAATTATTATTCCAATTCAGCTATTTATGAAAATGGGCAAAAATAAATAATACAGCTCTTCAAAAATATTTATTTTTGAAGTGGGAAGGTAGGGTGTGATGTATGGACCTCAATTGATCCAAAAAGTTGGGGAAGTGTTTTGGCAAAAACCAAACTTTCCTTTGTGAGAGGAGTTTTGGAGATTTTGTCTATTAAGGGAATTAAATAGTTTTGGTCCATAATAAATATGGATAATTGTTGATAAATCTTGATGATCAAGGTAGATTATGTAGACAAGGTGTATCAAGCATTTGCAACCTTGAGATTGGAGAATCCAAGTTGATTTTGGTGGAGTACCCTAGATTAAGGATCTAGGGTGATGTTACTTTCATATCATCAACACATGGTTGTACCTTGGAGTTCAGATCTCCCCTTGGGGCATGGGGTAGATGGATGGATAGACCAAGTGATGTAGATTGCAATGGTGTAGGGTTTTGAGCTTGATCCTGCTTGAGCTCACCAAGACAAGCTTTCAAACTTTGAATAAAATAAGCCTACCAAAGCAGATTATCAATTAGCCTTCAAAACCTTGTGGGTTTAAGAAGCACAAGGATCCACTTGGAACAAGTGAATTAGATATTGATAGACCTATATGATTAGAACAAAACCATGCCAAGATTTGGTCCATAGAAGGTTGAATGGTGGTGGGAGCTTCTGCCAAAGTAGGCATGATGACTAGATTTGCAGGAATAGTTAATTTCTTGCCTACAAAACCATCAAGAACAAGTGGGTAGGAGGATTATCTAACCAAGGGCAATATTTGGCCTGAGTATTTCTTAGGATGGTTAATAATATGGTTCAAGTGCATTACCAAAAATGCACAAAGGTTGAGAAAGGGAGACATCCAAATAGGTGCTGTTGGAAATAGTTTTCCAGACTTAGCCAAATTTGGCAGACTTAGGGTTTTTGACTAGAATGTTGGTGGAGATGATTTTGATGGGTTGCAAAGTACCAAAGCATCATCAAGTGAATGTGGTTGTAGAGTAGATTGAGTAGAAGGGAGCCATGCTTGATATTGGTCTTCATTGACTTGGAAATTTCTAGAATGGATCTCTGCAGAATTGATCTAGGTAAGGGTTTTAGATGATCACCTAGTATCTAGAGATTAGATCCAGATTGTATTCTTGCTTAGGGTTTTCGGGGTTTTAATGTTCCTTGATCCTAGAGGATGAGCTCCTAGAGTAGCTCATACTACTTCTAAGCAATCAAGTAAAACAGCAGATGAAGGCAATTCATCAGACAGCAGATTAAGGCAACTCATCTTATAACCTAAGAAAAACCACTTCTGGGGTTCCATCAAGCTTAGCTCGAGGTAAGGTTGGGGAATTTGAAGAGGTTAAGGTTTTTAATAAGATGAGAGTCCTTGGTATCTCTACCAATAATAGAATTCAAATGCTTTGGGAAGAGGTTTTGGGAAAACAAGAGGTAAGATTAGTTGAGGGTTCTGTCTTGAAAACATAAGGAGGTTATCTTATATAACTCTCCATAGTTTTATAAATAGAAGCTACTAAAATAGTTTTAGTTGCATAAGCATCTTGGCTCATGTTTTGAGATGCCAGAACATTTGAGAAAATGTAAATTGAGCCAGGATAGTTTTGGTACATAACTTTTGTCAACTGATGGTGAGGTAGGGAGTAGCATAGGGTATACACTCACATGCACAAGTACAAACAAGCAACAAGCAAACACTGCACCAATGAACAAGAAAAAGTTTTTTTCCCCCTGATTTTTGCATTCTGAGCAATTAATCAGGGTTGCTGAAATTGGGATGTTACAGGGTGGCCACACCACCCCTAGGTGCGGGTCCCCCTGGCCGCGCGAGGGCATGGTGTGGGCCCCTGGCCAGCCACCGACCTTGCCTCTTTCGCCTATATATCTCCCCCGATGCAAAAACCCTAAATAGTCCAGCCTCCAACCACGAAAAGTTCCGTAGCGCCGCCGCCACCGAAGGGGAGATTCGGGGGACAAAAAGTCTCTGTTCCGGCACCCTGCCGGGACGGGGAAGTGCCCCCGGAGCCATCTCCATCAATATGCACCACCATCTCCATCACCGTTGTTGATTCCATGATGATGAGGGAGTAGTTCTTCCTCGAGGCTAAGGGTTCTACCAGTAGCTCTGTATTCATCTCTCTCTCTATGCATGATCATATTGTGATCATGAACTTTGTAATCAAGTAGATCAACCTTGCTACTCAAGTTCTTTAATAGATCTCTCCTCTCCCCATGTGTGTGAAAGTGACAGCGTGCACACCATGGTGGCACTTAGCTAGAGATTACACATACTTGTTATGAGTTATATTTGGAGTTGGATGTCTTTGTGAAATTGTGGTGTTTGTTGGAACCATCTAGCGCTCAGGGTGACAGTGTGGGGTTATCTAGATGGTAAAGGCATACTTTGAGGTGTGCTGTTATAGCCCTACCATGGATTAGAGTGTCCAACTGGAGAGTAGTTAAGAGTAGTATCATAAAGAGAAGATATTTATATGAGAGTGTTCACTAGTGAAAGTATGATCCCTAAGCCTTGTTACTAAGCATTGAAACACTGTTTGCAATTAGATCTGTTACATGTTTGCTTGCTTCCATCTTTATTTCAGTTTTCCTTTAGTCTCTTCCACGCCATCAAGCTATTTTCTAGCACCGTTGTCTTATATCCATACCACTTGTATTTTACTATCTCTTCGCCGAACTAGTGCACCTATACACCTAACAAGTGTATTGGGTGTGTTCGGGACACAAGAGACTTCTTGTATCTTGATTGCAGGGTTGCTTGAGAGGGAATACCTTTGACCACTTCCTCCCTGAGTTCGATAAACCTTGGGTGATCCACTTAAGGGAAAACTTGCTGCTGTTCTACAAACCTCTGCACTTGGAGGCGCAACAACTGTCTACAAGAATAGAAGTGCGTAGACATCAAGCTCTTTTCTGGCGTCGTTGCTGGGGAGGTAAGGTAAAAGGTACTCACATCCTCCGGTGTGAGTGCTCGAAGTTATTTCCTTTAGATTCTGCAATTTTGTCTTTTTGTTTCTTGTTTTCACTAGTTAGGCTTAATGGAAAACAACAACAAAATTAGAGAGCTTTATAGTATTTATCTTGAGTTAGGACATGAAGTGATTGAAGAGAAAATTAAAAAACCTATGGAACTTTATTTGCGTGTTAATAGCAATGTTATTAGTATGAATTCTTTGAACACCATTATTGCTAATGCTATGGAAAAGTCTAAGCTTGGGGAAGTTGGTTTTGATGAGCATGATATTTTTAGTCCCCCAAGCATGGACGAGAAAATTTACTTTGATGATACTATGCCTCCAATATATGATGATTACAATGATGAGTATGATATTTTCAATCCACCTACTTTGAGGAGAAAATTAATTATGATTACAATATGCCTCCTATATTTGATGATTATGGTGATGAGAATAATAATGATAGCTATTTTGTTGAATTTTCTCCCACTATAATTAATAAGAATGACTATGCTTATAGGGAGAGTAATAATTCTTTTATGCATGTGGCTCATGATAAGAATGTTTTATGTGATAGTTATATTGTTAATTTTATTCATGATGCTACTGAAAGTTATTATGAGACAGGGAAATATGGTTTTATGTATCTCAACAATATTAAGTTTCCCCTCTTTCTGTCGAAATTTTTGAAGTTGCAATTGTTTTGCTTTACTATGCTTGTTGCTTTGTGCTTTTATGATGTGTTTCTTTACAAGATTCCTATGCATAGGAAGTGGATTAGACTTAAATGTGTTTTCAATTTGCTTCTTGATGCTCTCTTTTACTTCAATTCATATTTCTTATGAGAGCATTTCCTCAAACTAACAAGCCTAACTTAAAGGCGTTAAACAAAAGTACTTATTGGGAGATAACCCAAAAGTTTTAGATGAGTCTTGGAAGTTATTACTTCTGTAATAACCGCTCCTTATCTTTTTATTTGCTTTTGGTGCCAAGGGTAACCTCTAATGAGAGAGAAGTAATGATTGGGAAAGTTGATGTCCCGAAACAGATTTCTGTGCTTCACCGTAAAAATTCATGTAAAATCTCTGTATGTCCTTTTTAGGCGTAAATGTTTGTGCTTCTTTCCCAAGTTGTTATCTAACTTTCGTTAGTTCAACACGTTTTGATTTGAGCAACAGAAGGTCTTCGAAAAAATTGTCTTTTCCTGCTGGTCTGTTTTGACAGATTTCTACCATTATTGGCATTTGCTTCTTGTTGGTTCCTTTTTGAGTTCTTTTGGGGAATTGAGCTTTTTGACGGAAGTTCTACAGTGGCTTGTGTTTTAATGGAAGTTTTATTGGTGTTGAAACTGAACCCAAAGACTTATTATCTTGAGTGCACTAATGTTGCTAATAAAGATTGTGTGAAGTTTTGTATGAAGGAAAAATTTCAGGTGTATGGAAGGAATGAGTAATGAGATGAAGAATGGACTAAAGCTCAAGCTTGGGGATGCCACGCGTGTCACCCCAAGAAATATCCAAGAAGTACAAGCGTCAAAGCTTGGGGATGCTCAGGGCATCCCCTTCTCCATCAATAAAAATCTCAGGTTTGTTCCAAACACTTCGTTTTTATTGTTTCATGCACAATTGTGTTCTTCTTGGAGCGTCTTTGTTTTAGTTTTTAGTTTTTGTTTTCTTAGTTTGCTTGAAAAAGTTGGTTTGATCCCAACACACTTCTTTTGGAGAGAGACACACCCCGTTATTCATTGCCTAGAACACTCAAGTTTTCATTCTTATTGCTTTGTGAGTGTTCTCTTTTTCTAGCACTGTGTTAAGCCTTAGTTTTCTTGTGCTTTCAGCTTAGAACTTTTTAGTTATTCCTTTTGGATTTGTGAGACAAGCTCACTGATCTTTATTTATTATTATCTTTGTGAGTTGTTTCAAATAAGTCGATTGGTGTTGGAAAAGAGTAGGAAAGTTCAAGCTTAAGTGGTATAAAAGGAGCTTGTTTTTGATTGTGACTTAGACTTTATCATGTCATGCTTGATATTGTTTTGACTTTATGCTTAGTGATTTTTTCTGTAGCATGACATGTTATAAACAATTGAGATTACTTAATGTGCCTTGAAAGAATCATGCGTTGTTTTAGCATATTAAAGCATAGTATTGTGGTATTCTCCTTTGATGCTTTATTTGGGTTGACTTGGCACATGCTCACACCATGTTATAACTATCCCAAGTAACCATAAGCCTTTATGATCCTATAGTTTTCAACTTGTAATATCACGTTATGCTTTGATTAATGATGTTTTGTCGCTCTGCATGATTATGGCCATTATTGCTCTCTTAGTTGGTCGCTCCCAGTCTTTTCCTAGCCTCCATAACCAAGTATGAGTTCCACTCATGCATCCAACTCCAAATAAAACCAAGTTATTCCAAAGAGTCCACCATACCTACCTATTAGCATTTTCTATTCCAAGTATATTCATGTTTTTATCTACCTTCCGAATTAAACTTGTTATGTGAAAATTAGTGATTAAAGCTCTCACGAACTTGATGGCACACTTTACTTTCTTGCAATTAATAAACTTGACCCATTGTGTCCATCTTTGTTGCGTATATGCTTGCACTTTATAAGTTGAAATTAGCAGAACCATGTATTATGGGGAACGCTTTCAACATTGCACTTGTACATTGTACCCCGTTGATATCACGTTCTTTTGCTTATGGATCCGGGCAGTGTGAAATAAAAGTGGAACTTGTAAGATCATGTAGTTTGTATGTGTGTTAGAGAAATTCCTGGGCCGCTAGCCTAAGCCATGCCTAATCATGGTGGAAACTTGCAGCATCACCATAATGAGCACTCTATGAAGCATCCTCAATAAAAACCTATGCAAATAGCAAATAAAAAGATCGCTGAGATGCTCATTGTCCCGTTGACTTGTCATTTGATTATGGGATAGCTCCTGTATCATGTGCAAGGGGTACCCCGTTGGCAGTTCTTTATTATACATATGTACTTACAATGACAAGAGCTTACTTGTGACTAAAGTTGACTAGCATGAGATTCGGTCTTCGTAAGTAAGGGGCATGAGATTTCGGCTTATAACTTGTCAAGCATATCCTCTTAGTTGTGTCACTTTAACCTTAATCACCTAAAGATGCTTATGATAGGGGCAATGAGAGCTAAAAGCTAACAAGTACCATAATTTTTGGAAGCTCTTTATGAAACTTGAATCGCTACATCCTTCTATGAAGCCCTTTCTTTTACTTTTATGTTGAGTCTCCACCTTCTATCTTTATGCACCTACTTTGTGAGCAAGTGGCCATTCTTAGTTATATGTGCATTGTCCCAAGACTTGTTGATTGATGCATAGCTTTGATATTGCCTATTTTAAACTATTTGTATCTAGTCACTCTTATGAACTTTGAAGGTGTCCTATGCATTTATATTTGCTACTATATGAGGGACAAGCTGAATGCTATTATGCTAGGTTTTATTTATGTGAAACAAACAAACGTCTTGCAAAGCATTGTTATTCATGAATCTTTTGTTTGTGCCCTTTCATGTTGCAACTTAGTTGCTTTGCCTTATTGCTAGAACTTTATCTTTCATGTTATGATTGAAGTACTTGATCCCAGCTTTCAACATTTTACAAATACTTTGATCAAGTTTATGATGGTGCATGTCACCTCAAAAATTATTCTTTGTTTTTATCACTTACCTACTCGAGGACTAGAAGAAGTTAAGCTTGGGGATGTTGATACGTTGCAAACTTATCTATAATTTTTGAATGTTCCATGCTTGGTTTTATCCACCTTCTTATGTTTTGTCCACACTTTGGAGTACTTTCTATACACTTACTAGGACTAACCTATTAACAAGATGCCATAGTGCCAGTTGCCTATTTTTGGTTCCAGGAAAGTCAGAAAATGAATATTCTCGGAATTGGACGGGACAAAAGCCAAAGTTAATATTTTACCGGAAGACTCACGGAGCCAGAAGACGAGACGGAGAGGGGCCACAGGATGGCCACACCACCCCTAGGCGCAGGTCCCCCGGGCCATGCCAGGGCATGGTGTGGGCCCCCTAGACGGCCACCGACCTTGCCTCTTTTGCCTATATATCTCCCCCGATGCAAAAACCCTAAATAGTCCAGCCTCCAGCCATAAAAAAGTTCCGCAGCGCTGCTACCACCGAAGGGGAGATTTGGGGGACAGAAAGTCTGTATTCTGGCACCCTGCCGGGATGGGGAAGTGCCGCCGGAGCCATCTCCATCGACATCCACCACCATCTCCATCACTATTGCTGATTCCATGATGATGAGGGAGTAGTTCTTCCTCAAGGCTAAGGGTTCTACCAGTAGCTATGTATTCATCTCTCTCTCTATGCATGATCATATTGTGATCATGAGCTTTGTAATCAAGTAGATCAACCTTGCTACTCAAGTGCTTTAATAGATCTCTGCTCTCCCCATGTGTGTGAATGTGACATCGTGCACACCATGGCACTTAGCTAGAGATTACAAATACTTGTTATGAGTTATATTTGGAGTTGGATGTCTTTATGAAATTGTGGTGTTTGTTGGAACCATCTAGTGCTCAAGGTGATAGTGTGGGGTTATCTAGATGGTAAAGGCATACTTTGAGGTGTGCTGTTATAGCCCTACCATGGATTAGAGTGTCCAACCAGAGAGTAGTTAAGAGTAGTATCATAAAGAGAAGATATTTATATGAGAGTGTTCACTAGTGAAAGTATGATCCCTAAGCCTTGTTTCTAAGCATTGAAACACCGTTTGCAATTAGATCTGTTACATGTTTGCTTGCTTCCATCTTTATTTCAGTTTGCCTTTAGTCTCTTCCACGCCATCAAGCTATTTTCTAGCACCGTTGTCTTATATCCATACCACTTGTATTTTACTATCTCTTCGCTGAACTAGTGCACCTATACACCTGACAAGTGTATGGGGTGTGTTGGGGACACAAGAGACTTCTTGTATCTTGATTGCAGGGTTGCTTGAGAGGGAATACCTTTGACCACTTCCTCCCTGAGTTCGATAAACCTTGGGTGATCCACTTAAGGGAAAACTTCTTGCTGTTCTACAAACCTCTGCACTTGGAGGCCCAACAACTGTCTACAAGAATATAAGTGCGTAGACATCAGTGCGCATCTTAATATCATCATAAAACAGACCACTCATAGTAGAAAGCTCAGTCATATGTGCTACCGCACTCTCATTCTTAGTCCCACAATAAGGTTCTTTCTCAACAATAGCTATGTAAGATAAATCAAGAGAGAAATCATAATACTTATCTTTAATGTTTATGGGAGACGCAGCAAACTTAGCATTAGGAGACAATTTGGGTTTTATAGTACGCCTCTCAAGGAGACTCTTAGCAGCACTCCTATCATGGGTGTTTTGACATTCTTCAATAAATTCATCGGTCATCTCTATATAACCGTCTTCAATATCATAGCTCTCTGTAGATTCAGGTGAACTAACAGGTGTAGTAGTGTCTTCATTAGGAGTTTCAGTATTTCAAGCTATAGTTCTAGCAATCGTAGCATCTAGGAAAGGACCCAATGAACCACTCTTATCAAGCATAGTAGAAGCAACATCATAAGTATCGGAAGTTTTAGATTCAACAGTAGTAGCAGTGTGTGTAGCATGTGTATGTGGTGGTGTAACGAGCTTACTCATAACAGATGGTGAATCAAGAGCAATAGAGGTGTTTAGAACCGTACCTCTTCTTGTAGTGGATGGTAAAATAGGAACCTTGCCATCACGAGACTTACCCATGATGGATGGATGGCAGTGAATAATAGTGATTCCAAGTGAACTTGATAAATAAAGCTATGCTCCCCGGCAACGGCGCCAAAAAATAGTCTTGATGACCCACAAGTATAGGGGTGTATCGCAGTCTTTTCAAGGGAAGTGAAACCCAATTTATTGATTCGACACAAGGGGAGCCAAAGAATATTTATAAGCCTTAACAACTGAGTTGTCAATTCAGCTGCACCTGGAAACAATCTTGCTCATAGCAGTTTATCAGTAGCAACAGTTTTATGGTAGCAATAGTAAAGTAACATCAGAGTAATAGCAGTAGTAGAAGTAAATAGTAGTGACAGTAGCAGTAAACAGTAGGATTCGAGCGCGGTAGGCATAGGGATGGATGGATGGCCGTTGACAAGACAATTCACATGGCAAACAGACATAGGGCAATTGCAGATAAATAAGATAAAGCATCCAAGTACTAGATAATCATAGGCACGTGTTCCATATATAGTCATACGTGCTCGCAATGAGAACTTGCACAACATCTTTTGTCCTGCCAGCCCGTTTGCAGCACGGCCTCAAGGGAACTACTGGCAATTAAGGTGCTCCTTTTAATAGAGCATCGGAGCAAAGCATTAACACTCCATGAACAAATGTGATCCTCACATCAAAGTCATTCCCTCCGGTCATCCCGATTGCTGTCACTTCGGGGCCATTGGTTCTGGACAACAATGTGTGTATACAACTTGCAGGTAAGACCATAAACAATACTATCACAATGAATCAATAACATGTTTAGACCTGAAATCATGGCACTCGGGCCCTAGTGACAAGCATTAAGCATAACAAGTTGCAACAAAGTCAAAAATCACTAATAATAGATACTAGGCACCATGCCCTAACAATCTGATGACATTACATGAACAATCTCATCCAATATCTACCATCCCCATAGCCTACAGCGGGGGATTACTCACTCATAGATGGGGGAAACATGGATGGTCGATGGAGAAGTGATGGTGGCGATGATGGCGATGATCTCCTCCAATACCCCGTCCTGGCAGGGTGCCAGAACGGATTTTCTGGTGCTGTTTCATGGAATCTGGTGGTGGCGGCGGAGCGGAACTCTTTCTGGAAAAACGTCAAACCCCCTTGAGTTTTTAGGTCAGAAGGCAACTTATAGGCGAAGAGGGAGATCGATGGGGTGTCTGGGTCAGCCAGACCACCCCCTGGCGCGGCCAGGCCCAGCCCGAGCGACCAGGTGGTGTGGCTAGGCCCGAGACCCACTCCGTCTCGTATTCTCGCTCCGTGAGTCTTCTGGTGAAATAGGATTTTTGGCATATTTTCCGGGATTTTTCCTAATAGTTGATTTTCTACACAAAAACTAGACACCAAGGCAATTCTGCTGAAAACAGCGTCAGTCTGTGTTTGTTGTATCCAATTCACACAAGTTTAGATGAGAAACAATAGCAAAAGTGTTTGGGAAAGTAGATACGTTTCGGACGTATCATTAGGGTTGTGACCAGGATCCCACGAAAGTCCTTCCTCTAGTTCATTTTGAAGTTTCTATAGGAGTACTTCAAAATGAACTATAAGCAGAACTTCTGCGGGATGCCCCTTTCAACTCTAACATTGGTACGACGGCTATGTGTTTGTCTATCGTGTCTTCATCAGTTACGTTGTGTTGGTGGGCATATGAATGAACCACTTTTGCCATTGGGTTGGGGCGGCGGAAAAAAGTAGTTGCGGATCAAACTTTTCGGGTTTCGATTTTTTCACCCGCTTCGTCCCAAACATCGCATGGAAGGTTATTACACAGATCAATACTCACAACACTAGAGAAGGGATATTGTACTTGGTATGTATATATAAATATATACACGTAGGCAGCCCGAGAGAAGGCATCCCAAGAGGGCTGCAACGAAGGTTATTACAAACTACTGTAGAAGAGATTATGGGGTTAGAGAAGGTAGCCCAAGAGGGCTGCAGCGAAGAGGTGTTGAAAGTTGTTCGATGTCAGAGCAAAGTTATGAAAAAAAGATAGAAAAAGAGTCATCGTAGTACCATGGCACATGTGCGCAGCGCCACACTGTGGACGAGGGAGATATCAACTAGAGGATGGGTGTGATGCAGCAAAGGACAGAGTAGTATACAATTTATTTTCCTTGCATAGAGGAGGAGTAGAACACTAAGGCTGCAGGAGTGAGCACCACACTGATTTTATTTTTTAAGCAAGTACAAGTGGACCTCATAAAAAATGAAAATTGCATCCAAGTCCATGCATTTAGCACAAGGACCCTGAAACTTAGCAACAAAGTGTGTGTTTTGAGGTTTGTGCATACTACCATTCATCGTGCTAAAGTAGAATCTTTCTAGATTCTAAGAATGGAAAAGCAGATCCAATGGTTAACAATGTTTGGATTTTCCTATCTTGATCAAGCATTCATTGTTCCGTACACCGTGAAGTGGTATATATGGTATTGTGAGAGATAAGAGACAAGATAAAGATAAGATAAGAAGTACTGCGAATGGCCGATCTAACTTTAGGTCTCGTAGGAGTGAGGTGCTCGAGAGTTATCACGGTCGGTGGAAGTACAGGTTACGTCAAGGACCTCGTAAAAAATATAAAAATTACATACAAGTCCATGCATTTAGCACAAGGACCCTGAAACTGAGCAATGAAGTGTGTGTTTTGAGGTTTGCGCATACTAGCGTTCTTCCTGCTAAAGACTTTCAGTAGAATCTTTCTATATGCTAAGAATGGAAAATAAGATCCAATGGTTGTTAGCAATGTTTGGATTTGCCAGTCTTGATCAAACGGTCAATGGTTTGTACACTCTATAGTGAAGGTATGATATTGTAAGAGATAAGAGAAGATAAAGATAAGATAAGAAGTATTACGAATGGCCGATGTAATGGTAGGTCTCGTAGGAGCGAGGTGCTTGAGAGTTAACACGGTCGGTGGAAGTACAAGTTACATCAAGGACCTCATGAAAATGATAATTAGTGCATCCAAGTACATGCATTTGTTAGCACAAAGACCCTGAAACTAAGAGCAATGAAGTGTGTGTTTTGAGGTTTGCGCATATACTAGCATTCATCGTGATAAAAACTTTCAGTAGAATCTTTCTAGATGCTAAGAATGGAAAAGAAGATCCAGCGGTTGGCAATGTTTGTGTTTGCTACTCTTGATCCAACGGTCAATGTTCAAAGTTAATTCGTACACTATGAAGTGGTTTATTGTATTGTAAGAGATAAGCCACGATAAAGAGAAGATAAGAAGTACCGCGAATGGCCTATCAAATGGTAGGTCTCGTAGGAGAGAGGTTCTTGAGAGTTAACACGGGCAGTGGAAGTACAAGTTGCATTAAGGAACTCATAAAAATGAAAATTGCGCCCAAGTCCATGCATTTATTGGAACAAGGACCTTGAAAACTTAGCAATGGAGTTTGTGTTTAGAGGTTTGCGCATACTAGCATTCATCGTGCTAAAGTACTCCCTCCGACCCAAATTAGTTGACTTAGTTTTATCTAGATTCCGACGTATTTAACACTAAAACAAGTCTAGATACATTCGAATCTAGATAAATCTAAGTCAACTAATTTGGGTCGGAGGGAGTAGAATCTTTCTAGATGCTAACAATGGAAAAGAATATCTAGCATTTGGTAATGTCTGGATTTGCTTGACTTGATCCAACGGTCAATGTTCAAAGTTAATCCATACACTATGTAGTGATTTATTTTATTGTAAGAGATAAGACACGATAAAGAGAAGATAAGAAGTACTGCGAATGGCCTACCAAATGGTAGGTATCGTAGGAGAGAGGTGCTTGAGAGTTAACACGATCAGTGGAAGTACAAGTTACATTAAGGACCTCATAAAAATGAAAATTGCATCCAAGTTCAAGCATTTATTAGCACAAGGACCCTGAAAACTGAGTAATGGGGTTTGTGTTTTTAGGTTTACGCATAGTAGCGTTCATCGTGCTAAAGTAGAATATTTCTAGATGTTACGAATGGAAAAGAAGGTCAAGAGGTTGGCAATGTTTGTATTTGCTAGTATTGATCCAACGGTGAATGTTCAAAGTTAAACCGTACACTATGCAGTGGTTTATTGGATTGTAAGAGATAAGACACGATAAAGAGAAGATAAGAAGTACTGCGAATAGCTATCAAATGGTAGGTCTAGTAGGAGAGAGGTGCTTGAGAGTTAACACGGTCAGTGGAAGTACAAGTTACATCACGGACCTCCTAAAATGAAAATTGCACCCAAGTCCATGCATTTATTAGCACAGGGACCCTGAAAACTGAGCAATGGAGTTTGTGTTTTTAGGTTTGCGCATAGTAGCGTTCATCGTGCTAAAGTAGAATCTTTATAGATGCTAAGAATGGAAAATAAGATCAAGAGGTTGGCAATGTTTTGATTTGCTAGTCTTGATCCAACGGTCAATGTTCAAAGTTAATCCGTACACTATGCAGTGGTTTATTGTATTGTAAGAGATAAGACACAATAAAGAGAAGATAAGAAGTACTGCACATGGCTATCAAATGGTAGGTCTTGTAGGAGAGAGGTGCTTGAGAGTTAACACGGTCGGTGGAAGTACAAGTTACATCAAGGACCTCATAAAAATGAAATGCATCCAAGTCCATGCATTTATTAGCACAGGGACCCTAAAAACTAAGCAATGGAGTTTGTGTTTTTAGGTTTGCGCATACTAGCGTTCATCGTGCTAAATATTATCAATAGATCAAATCTTTCTCGATGCTAAGAATGGAAAAAAGATCCAACAGTTAGCAATGTTTGGATTTGCTAGTCTTGATCCAACAGTTAATATGTTCAAAGTTAATCCCTACACTATGTAGTGGTATGGTATTGTAAGATATATGAGACAAGATAAAAGATAAGATAATAAGTATTGCGAATGGCTGATCTTATGGTAGGTCTCGTAAGAGCGAGGTGCTTAAGAGTTAACACGGTGGGTAGAGTTAAAATTTACATCAGGGACCTCATAAAAAAAGAAAATTGCATCCAAGTCCATGCATTTATCACAAGGACCCTGAAACCGAGTAATGAAGTACTGTGTGTTTTGACGTTTGCGCATACTAGTGTTCATCATGCTAAAGACTATCAATAGAATCTTTATAGATGCTAAGAATGGAAAAGAAGATCCAACGCTTAGCAATGTTTGGATTTGCTAGTCTTGAGATCCAACGGTCAATGTTCAAAATAAGTTAATCCCTACACTATGTAGTGGTGGTATATATGGTATTATAAGAGATAAGAGACAAGAAAAAGATAAGAAGTACTATGAATGGCGGATCTAATGGTAGGTCTCGTAAGAGCGAGGTGCTCGAGTGGTCGGTGGAAGTACAAGTTACATCAAGGACCTCATAAAAAATGAAAATTCCATCCAAGTCCGTGCATTTGGCACAAGACCGAGTAATAATGAAGTACTGTTTGTTTTGAGGTTTGCACATACTAGTGTTCATCGTGCTAAAGACTATCAGTAGAATCTTTCTAGATGCTAAGAATGGAAAACAAGATCAAGAGGTTGGCAATGTTTTGATTTGCTAGTCTTGATCCAACGGTCAATGTTCAAAGTTAATCGGTTAGCAAAGTTTGACCTAATTTCATGAAACAGTAAGCAAAGTTTGACCTAATTTCATTAAATAGTTAGGATGCAAAATATTAGGAAGAAGATGAACCTGTCGTCAAAACTCTCGGTGGTTTCTAATATATATTAATTCACCCTTCCCCCGATGGGTACCTCCAAGAGCTTTTTCGTAAAAGATTAAAAGCGACCTACAATTTACCTGTAGATATTGGTCATTCGGCTTGAAATAAACCCGATAGTGTCCATACACATGGTAGGACAATATTGTGAAGCTATTTTTCCAAATCTTATCTAATCCCATGATTATAGTTTTCATGGCACGTGGTGCACAAGACATGATAGGACATCATGAGTAAAACTTTTGTTTTTTGTTTTTCGTTTATTCAATGTGATCAATGTTCAAAACTGGTTCAAAATTGCCTTCCCTCCTGATGTTTGGCCAATCTTTTGGATAACCTTCCCTCCTGATGTTTGGGAAGCAAGTGAAAATTTCAAAAACCGGAAAAGTTTGAATTTTTGTGCCGCCAAGGACCAAAGTGGTTTCCTTCCTATGTACTCCTCCTCGTCCCTACTCCACACCAACGCGCGGCTGCCGAACACGCCAAAGACACAGAGCTGCCGTACCAAGGCACAAGTGCATAGCGCTACGCTGTGGACGAGGGGAGAGAGATCATTCGGACCGGTGCACGAGGGGAAAGGGGAGGAGAGATGGAGCATAGGGAAGGAGAGAGAAAACACACGATTTGTTTTGTGTGCATAGGTCCTGAAATTTACTACCAGTAGAGTGTACACTGTAAGGCCGCATGAGTACCTCGTGTGAGAAACCCATCATAACTTTGCTGTGATATGGAACCGCCTTCAACTTCTCTTCGCTACTGCCCTCTTCCGCTGCCAACCTTTTATTCTCTCAGCATGTACAACACATGGACAGAGGTGACCATATGTCTAAGCAAAGAAATAAACTACTCCCGCATTGTGTAAAAAAGCACACCTTAATAAGGCTCATATAGTAAATCGTATGACATATCATCACTATATAAAATTATAATTTGTAAAGCACAAAAAATTATAAATTTGATCAACATCTACTGTATAAAGTATGGGTGTATATTTGGTCCTTGTACTTTGTATCATCATGTGTTGAAGTCAAATATTATTAGCTACCTAACACTTGAAATTTTTGGTAACATGGTCTAGAGAAACGAGGGAGAAGATTCTAGTATGATCGAGAAGTGTGTTTGGAGAAATTTATGCATAGTGCATTCATTGTGTTCAAGACTATCAATAGAATCTTCTAGATGCTAGAATGGAAAAGAAGATCCACAGCTAGAAATGCAGGGATTCGCGAGTCTTGATCCAACGGTCAACATTCAAAGTTATTCGTACACTAATCTCATCATCACTTAGAAAATTGAGAATGTTCTTTCCTGATAGTTGGAAACTCACATCAGCGGTACTGATTACTACAAGAAGATGCATCCATCTACCTCCAAAGAGACATTTAATTAAAGAAAAATCTATCGCGCTTACTTGTTGCTCAAGTTTGAGCTAATTTTTTGTTAAATTGTCAAGATGCAAAATCTTAATTAGAAGGAGTTAACCAGGAATTTGATCAACATCTATAAATTGGTAAAGCACAAAAAATATAAATTTGATCAACATCTATAAAGTATGGGTGTATATATTTGGTCCTTGTACTTTGTATCATCATGTAGAAGTAAAAGATTATTAGCTACCTAACACATGAAATTTTTGATAACATGGTCTGGAGAAACAAGGGAGAAGATTCTAGTATGATGGAGAAGTGTGTTTTGAGGTTGTGCATAACATTCATTATGCCGAAGACTATCAATATAATCTTCTAGATGATAGGATGGAAAAGAAGATCCAACAGCTCGAAAAGCTGGGATTCACGAGTCTTGATCCAACGGTTAACATTAAAAGTTATTCGTACACTATATAGTGCTTTGTAATGAAGAGTATCAATAGAATCTTCAAGGTGCTAGAATGGAAAAGAAGATCCACCTGCCGGAAATGTTGGGTCACGAGTCTTGATCCAACGGTCAATATTCAAAGTTGTTTGTACACTATATAGTGGTAAGATCATGTAGAAGTCAACTATTATTAGCTACTAGTAAGTTGCACGTGAGACTCAGATAGTAGATGTATGACATATCATCATCACTATATACAATTATAATTGGTAAAGCACAGAAAATATATATTTGATCAACATCTATAAAGTATAGGTGTATATTTGGTCCTTGTACTTTGTATCATCATGTAGAAATCAAAGATTATTAGCTACCTAACACATGAAATTTTTGATAACATGGTCTAGAGAAACAAGGGAGAAGCTTCTAGTACGATGGAGAAGTGTGTTTTGAGGTTTGTGCATAGCATTGATTATGTTGAAGACTATCAATAGATTCTTCTAGAAACTATAATGGAAAAGAAGATCCAACAGCTAGAAATGCTGGGATTCGCGAGTCTTGATCCAACGGTCACCATTCAAAGTTATTCGTACAATATATAGTGGTAAGATAAGATAAGATATGCACGCAAAACAAGTTATGTTTTCTCTCTCCATCGCACTTCCTCATCACCATCCACGCACACCCCGATCGGCTGATCTCTCCATCGTCCACAACGTGGTGCTACGTCGACCTGCCTTGCCGTTACATTTCACACCCTACGAAGAGAAAGCACCAAGCACACCCTAGCACGCTCGTTCGAAAGTGTGAGGAGGGTTTGTGTGTGTGTGTGTGAAGCAAGTACACACTAGTACGAAGGGTATATGGCTAAGTTGCTCTCTCGAGAAGGACCAAACTGCTTTTCCTTGCTTAACTTTAGAGCCCTTTATGCTAAATTCATGGACCTCTATGTAATTTTTTTAGGTCTTCGATGGAAATCATACTTTCTCCCACCGTCCACATCAAATTTTAACTACTAGTAAGCGTGATAGATAGATTCCTCTTAAAATGTCCCAACAAACCTTTGAAGCTCTAACCAGGAATTCAGTACATCGAAAACCACTGAAAGCTTTTTCGTAAAACTTCCAAAGCAATATATAATTTACTTGTAGTTCAAATTTGACCTAATTTCGATAAATTGACATAGAGTCTCATTCATGTCGGCAGAGTTAGCGAGGAAGTTTTAGAATTCGCAAAACATGGGAAAATTGAGAATGTTCTTTCCTGATAGTTAGAAACTCACACCTAGAACATCGTTTACTAAAAGAAGATGCACCCATCTACCTTCGACAAGACAACTAATCCAAGATCTATCTATCACACGCTTACTTCTATCTCAAGTTTAACCTAATATAATTTCGTTAAGTTGTCAAGATGTAGAATCTTAGCAAGAAGTTGAACCTATTGTCAAAATTTCGGGACCTTTACAATATATATGCACACAAAACAAATTGTGTTTTCTCTCTCCTTTCCTGCCTCATCACCATCTACACACACTGCTGGCCCGCTGATCTCTCGTCTACAACGTGGCACTGCCCACGTGCGTCGACCTGCATTGTTGTTCCATTTCACACCTTGCGAAGAGGAAGCACCAAGCACACCCCCAACACGCTAGTTCGAAAGTGTGAGGAGCGTTTTGTGTGTTTGTGTGTAGCAAATACAGTAGTACGAAGGGTATGGCTCAGTTTCTCGCTCGAGAGGGACCCGAGTGGTTTTCCTTTTAGGGCCCTTTGTGCTAAGTTTATGGACCTCTATGTAATTTTCTCTTTTTTTAGGTCTTTGATGTAAACCGTACTCCCACCGACCATGTCAAATTTTAACTATAAGTAAGCACGATAGATAGATTGCTCTTAAAATTTCCCAAATACATTTTAGGCTAACCAGGAATTCAGTAGTACATCTAAAGCTTTTTCTTAAAACCTCCCATCTTATAAACAAATTCTGCCATCATAGGTGATGCCCTAATACTAGTATGAAAATAGAAGCTGATGTGACGAGAAAGTACTGCGCTAGGAAGTGACATGTTTAATTTATTGCACAAGGGCGCGTTTTACACGCATTCACGCTTAGCCATCGTCCTCGATGTAGCCGCTTCTTATAGCAAAAGAAAAGAAAAAACCTCTTTCAAAGAGCCATCCTATCTTTCCCATCTCCGTTTAGTTTATACCCACTCACCGACGCCGTTTGGCCGCATCTTAGGCGCGTTCTTCACACATTTTACTCCCCATCTTGCATGCTGCATCACTCCCTCTAGGCCACCAGCCCCCTCCTCCAAAAACCACCAACAACTCTACATAGATCCACCCTCGCCCCCAATCCGTCCGGACGGGATGGCGGATTCGAGGTGCAACCCACGGCACTACGGCTAGAGCAAGGTCGGCGACGACGTCTTCAACGAAATCACTATGCGTCTGGACACTATCAGCGCCGTTAGGCTGGCCACATGCTCCAAGGAGCTGTACCGCCAGTTCACCGGCGAAAAAGGTAGTAGGTGCCCCAACGACCGCTGTTGTTCATTGGTCTCCTACAATGACGTCTACGAGCACAAGATCTAGTGCTGCTACGCCCCGTGCGCAGCCTGCACGGAGCGAGGATGCCAGTTCATCAACCGGCTATTGACTTTGCACGAGCTCTTTGACCACTTGAAACTTGCCCACAAGATGTACTATTTTCCCCAAGTGACCTGCTCCAACAAGTACTGGTACCCGACTAACTGGGTGCACGCACCAGAGATCATCGGCATCGGGAAAGAGGGCAAGGAGTTTGCCGCCCTAATTGGAGGGTACACCACGGACATCTTCCTATCCTTTAGGTACGTCAAGTCGGCGGCATGCGAATCGCCATGGTACAAGGTGATGCTATGGTTGCTGCCGTCATGGAATAAGCTCCATTCGGTCGAAATGGCAATGACATCTGAACAGACGAGCAGGCCTTCATTGGCTGAAGTCGCGCTGAAAGGGCTCATGTCGTACCTGTCGAAAACGAGGCGTTACCTACGAGCTTCTCAAGATGTTGTCGGAATTCCCCCTGGATTACAAGAATATCAACCAAGAGTGAGTTAACACATATAAATCTTCTTGTGATGATCCTAATATGAATATATGTAATGTCGTACTAATTAATTACTTTATGTTGGTGACATACCCAATTGGTATGGGATGTCCAGCCAAATATGTCTTCATGTTCAATGCTCGCTGATGCAGTCTAATGGAACTGTGTGGTGCCTGACTGCGAGGTCGCTGCAATTTCGTTGTGCTCCACTCCCACCTCAGAGAATCCCATGCCATGACGTTGTGCATTTTACACTATGGTAGGAAAGGCAGGTACATCTGTAAGCCGGTGCCGGCACCGGGATCACAAAATGTAGATATCGGGCTAATCAGGTTCAATGACACGGTGTTCTGCGTCCTATTTGACGGGCACAACGATGTCATCTTGATATTGGCCATGTGCGTTAGGCCGGCGGCACGCATGTCGCCGCATTTCATGGTGAATTTGAGCCCTGGACATCCAAATGGCTTGTGTGAGAAGGTATTCTATGCGAATTCTAAAGCCACTTGCTCTTTGTTGGTTTGTCGGTCTAATCTGGTCGCTCATCGTCAGAATCGACCATCGAAGTTCACCGTGGAATACAAGCTTTGTATCGACAAGATTATTACCGTAGATGCAGAGGTGGGATATATGGGAGACTTCTAAGATAACTATATACTAAGTGGGATAAGCGGGATAAGTGAGATTTGTTAAATCCTGCTTGTCCCACTTCTCCCACTTAGTTTAGAGTTAGTCCAAGGGTCTAAAATTAAGGATCCTACCTATCCCATTTGTCCCACTTCTGCATCCCTATTTCTTAGCGATTAACCAATCTTTATCTTCTTGTGATGATCCTAACTTGAACACATGTACTCCTCGACTGGATTTTTCTTACCATTTTGGGACATGTGGTTCCTAGCTCAAGGTAGTTCTGAGTATTTTGTATGGAGTTCTGTTACTGCTAATCTATTTTTTAGTAGGAGTAATACCTATGTACTGGTACTTGTTCAGACCGACGGATCTAGTGTAGAATAAGGTCTCTCTTTCCTTTTGAATCATGGCCTTGCTACATCTACCGAATTTCAATGTCTGCATTGCTGAATTTGTCAATTCCTTTGGTCATTATCTGTACTGCTAAATCAGTCACTTTGAAATGGTGCTAAATTTGTCAAGTGCTGCTTATTATGAACTAGGAATCTGATGATATTTTTCTGTATTATTCAGTACTGCTGAATCTTTCAAGTGCCATTGAATCTGTCGAATGTTCTGTTGTTGCTATTGCTAAAATATTTTTAGAACTAATAGTGATGTATTGGTACTTGTTTAGATTAAGACCAGTAGATGGTCTTGCTCTTCTTTTGGAACATGGCCAGAATATGTTCTCTCTGTCCTTTTGAATTATGGCCTTGCTACATCTATTGGATTTCAGTGTCTGCATTGTTAAATCTGTCAATACTTTTGGTCATTATTTGCACCGCTAAATCGGTCACTTTGAAATGCTGTTGAATCTGTCAAGTGCTGCTAATTATGTGTTTGGAATCTATTGATTTTTTTCTGTTTTATTCAGTGATGCTGAATCTTTCAAATGGTAGTGAATCTGTTAAATGTTCTGTCATTTTTATTACAGTACTAAAATATCTTGTAGAACTAATACTGATATACTAATACTTTTTTAGATCAATGGTAGTAGATGGTCTTACTGTTCTTTTGAAACATGGCTTTGTCACAATCTAGATGAGGCTTGGGGCATTTTGGTTTGCATATGTGGGTCACACAGTCATTGATGTGAGTAGAAAGTATGCACAGAAAAGCAGGCTTGATGGTCAGTTTTGCTTGCTCCGATGAACAAGTGGTTTCCTTCCTAGGTACTCCTCCTCGTCCCTACTCCACACCAACACGCGGCTTGCGAACACGCCAAAGACACAGAGCTGTCGTACCAAGGCACACGTGCGCAGCGCCACACTGTGGACGAGGGGAGAGAGATCAGTCGGACCGGTGCGCGAGGGGAAAGGGGAGGAGAGATGGAGCATAGGGAAGGAGAGAGAAAACACATGATTTGTTTTGTGTGCATTGGTCCTGAAATTTACTACTAGATTCGTCGAGCAACACTATCTAGTTCGGAACAGGGTAGCGCTAGAGAAGAAAAAATTCCATCATACCCACGATTCTTCTAATGTGAGGCTGGCATGTCGGGTTCACTAGCTTGTATAAATGGCTGAAGTAGCAAGCAACGCTATCAAATTTGGAACACGAAGGCACGACATAGGGTAAAAAATCCATCATACATACGTTTCTTCTAATGAGAGAATGACATGTGGGGCCCAGCGTCGTGATTAAATGGTAGGTGCATGAAACAACGCTATCAACTTCGAAACAAGGTAGCACGAGCGAAGGAAAAAATCCATCATACACACGTTTCTTCTAATAAGAGGATGACATGTGGGGCTCAGGAGGTTGGATAAACGGTAGATGTGTCGAGCAGCGCTATCAACTCGGAACGGGGTAGCACCAGCGAAGGAAAAAATTCCATCATACACACGTTTCTTCTAATTAGAGGATGACATGTGGGTCCCAGGAGGTTGATTAGACGGTACGTGCATTGAGCAACGCTATCAAATTCGGAACAGGGTAGCGCGAGCGAAGGAAAAAAATTTCATCATACACATGATCCTTCTAATGAGAGACTGACATGTGGGACCTAGTAGCTTGACTAAACGGTAGACGCCTCCAGCTACTTTATCGAGTTCAAATCAAGGAGGCGCGACCAAAAAGTATGGTCCGCTACAGACGCTGACGTCCGGGACCCACATGCCTCAAAAGACTTCAGCGATTCAACATCGCGCGAGGAAACAAAAATCTTAGTTTGCCACGCGCCAGCCGAGCATCCTCCATGTTTTTAGCAGATCCATTGTAGTAGAGGGCCGCGAAACCGGAAAAAAAAGTTTTCCATCGCCCACGGCCGAGCCAAGAATTTTTTCGCGGAAGACGCGCCTTCTACAACGGCCGTAGCCAATTCATTGCGGAAGGAAACTTTTCTTGTAGTGCCTCCGAGAAACAACTAGTAATTTATCAACTCAATTTGCGAACTGGAGTTACAACATTGTCCCGCCACCACAATGATTTGAAGGTCTTGCAAAAGCCTAATCTTGCGCAAGTTTCCTCATTATCTTTATTTGGCGTTCATTTGCTTTTATTTATTTCAAGGTTATGTTTTTAATTCGAGTTTACAAGCACTCGTGTTGGTTCCCCCAACACTTTATCTTTCATTATTTCTATTTTTTTTCGAGATTTTCTAGCCGAGCTTTGCTACCAATTTTCTATTCTTTAATTCCCTCTCTTAAAAACAACATTTTTTCCATTTATCTTTATTTTCCCTCTTCCTTCTTGATTATTCTCCTTGTGGCTTTTACATATTTGCAGGAGAGTGATCAACTTCGAGTTTCCAACAAGAAAATCAAAAGGGAAGAGAGAAGTGTTTAAACCAATCATGAGAAGTATGTCTTAAGACTCCCCACTTTTGAAGTTTGAGAAACCTATGCTAGTTAGTAGTAAATGATAAGGTGTTATATTGTTGGACTGAGTCTTTATATTGTAGTAATTTTTTTTGCATGGGTACGTTTTGTTACAACTCTTGTAGTTATCCAAGTCTTGCCTAAAAATTTGCTAAACAATTGTAATAAGAAAAGTCTCACAATTGAAGGCTTGGGTGTTGTAGTGTTTAGTCTTGAAGGGTTATTTCTAGAGACACTCAACACCACAGAAAATAATGATTGACTTGATAGCTCTCTTTAAAAGGATTTGTTCGATTGAATTAATGTTTAGCGGTTTTTGTGAGCATGCCGAAGTTTGACTTGTGAATCCTAAGAATGATATAGCTTTCTGCGTGTCAAACTTCATGGGATGCCAACAACTCCGCTAGCCTACGAACGATCTTCATGGAGGAAACTCCTAGATTTCGGCTATGAGTTGATTAAACATATGTAGCAGCAATGCTATAATGGGTAAGATTCTTGGCATTCCCGGGTAGCTATGTTCAAGATGGAATCACTCCTCTGGCTGTTATGAGTAATCATTGTTTAAAAGGAACAAAAACCTTGGTGATGCCACGAGTGTCCATCACAACCCGATAAACTAATTAAAATCTTTGGCATACTCTCAGTTACTTAAGAACAGAAATTCTTGAAGGACAATGAATAGAAAAGTAGTGCTTGAAAAGTCTTGATTTATTGATGTGGGAAAATTGAGATACTCTAGTGTATATGTTTTTCATGACAACTCTCAATCTCTAAATTTTACATGATTATACTTTATTGTTCAAAGGCAAGCCTATGATTTGATTACATGACATGGAATAAGGTTTACTCATTTAAATCATCCATGTTCACAATAATTTTGCTGTGCTATAAGGATGCATAAAAACCCGTATGATATGCTTGCCATTACTCTATCTATGCTGAAGTTTTTAAAATTTATAAAGTGGAGGAAACATGAGACTACCAATCATGAGTACGATCACCATCTCGTTATTTTAGTTTAAATGTTGAGTTCCTTTTTGATTTTGGTTTTCTTGCTCGAGGACAATCAAATTTAAGCTTGGGGAGGTTGATGGCTGTGAAATATAGCCATCTACGTCCACATTTAAACTGGATATTATTCATATTTTTTTTGAAATATCTCCCTAAACCCTGCTACTAATGCCTAATGATCAAAGGGGTATGCAATCCTTTCTTTCTATTTTTCCCTCCGCAGATAATGATGTTTGATGATGGGAATCACAACATTAAAGTCAAAGATACGAGATTTTCAACAACCCGAAGAAACTAGGGATCGTGAAGTGGAGATAGACGCTTTAATGACCAACTATACGATGGAAATAAAATTCCAGCCGTATAGTTTTGGTCATATAGTTGCCATCGACACCGCTAAGTCAAACAGAACAACTTTCATGAAGGGACCCCTATATAAAGAGGCTTCGAGCGACAAGAAAAGCCTCGCCAATCAGCCATGCCAAGAATCGCCAGTCGGCCCCAGAACTCCATCCACAACACCGAAGAGCCACCGGAGGAATTGACCTAGATCTAATCTCCAAACTCTTCTCCACCACCATATCCATATTCCACCACTTGTAATAGTAGATCTCATCTTCGATTGGCGACATTGTAAGACTATTTGCTATCAATCTCATGATTTCCATTGTAATGTTTATGATTGTTTCTTTCATCTCTATGTGTGAGTAATTCTCCTTCGGCTAAGGGCTTTGGCCTAGCCATGTAGCTTTTGTGCATGTTATTTCTCATAGATGGGATCATGTATTAGTTTTTATGACATGATGATTATTTTCGTGGTATTTCCGACGAGTACGCCATGGAGGGGTCCTCACAGTGCGTGTTTAGAGACATGGGGTAAGGCGGAGAGTTGGTGGGTACAAGGTAACACAACTTACCCAGGTTCAAGTCCCGCAACAGTGGCAACTCTACTCCTGCTACAAATCACTATAATGGCAATACGCCGAGTTATAGAGATGGTTCGCTGTGCGAGGTGTTGCACATTGTACATAGCAATCTAGGTTGTGCCCTAAAGGCTCCCACATGTCCGGCTTATAAAGGCGCCAGACCCTATGGTTTACAGGGAAAGGTCCTTGCCGAACAAGGTAAAGAGTCCTACACTAATACGAACTAGTCTTTCATGTCTTACACTCCAAGGCTCCGAGTATGTCGGTGAATTCTGCGTATTCTTCCTTGATCTGGTATGGGCCTCCCTTCTGGATCCGTCTAACTGGGCCGCCCAGCAGGCCATAGGCCTTGCTATCAGCTATGGGCCACCTGGGTTAGCCGGATTGGTGACATGCTATGAGGATTCCCTTTTAGCATATCCCCAACAGTAGCCCTGGAGGACTTTGAAATCATGCGCCGTCTTGCCCATTGATCTTTGAATACTCCGTCTAGGTGATGTCGACAATACATCAAGCAATATCTCAAAGGTCTCCCAAAGAACCCTGCAATCCTCTCCGGCTTCGCAATGTAGCCAGAGATTCCTTGAGTTTTCATTTCTAGAGCTGGAAATCTCCGCCTTCAATGGAATCTTCAGACGTGACACTTCACTACAACTGTCAGGAGGATGACGTAGGGTGCAGCCTACACTAACTCGAAACTCATAGAAACAGAGAATTAATCATCAACTATTTTCACGCGCGCGAAATCCGAGACGGCAAAGTGGCAAAGACGAAGGATGTGGAAAAATTACCGCGCATGGTCGTCTCCACGTCGTCAACGCTCTATCCATTAGATCCCTTAGCACGAATCTTGACGTGCGGTCCATATATTTTCACCACGGTCAGTTTTTTTTCTTTTTACATCCATTCGCTTCCTCGTCTTCGTCTTCCTCCCGTCGCGCGTCCATTCGAGCTCCTCTCCAGAAAACCCTAGCCAGAGCCCTCTTCTTCTCTACCCACTCCTTCGTCACAATGGCCTCCAACAGCTCCATTCCTTCGATGGTGGCGACCCCCAAGGCGATTCCAGAGCCATCACATGGAGTAGCTATCTCGACGGAGGGTGTGGTTCTCCCTGTCACCACCGTAGTGGAAACCACCGGCGATGACCAAGAATGAGCGGCACTAGAAGCTGCTGAAAAAGACAATGACTCCTACAAGGGGGTGTGGAGGGGCTCTGACCTCTCTGCCAAAGATCTGCAAGAACTGGTCACCAAGGGGTATCTCCCCGTGGCGAAGGATTTGGTCTGGCAGGCGGAGCCGGCCGGCGAGGTGGTTCCTTCTCCCAAGACGGAGAGAAGGTGTACCTCAAGGCCCAGCTGGTACAAGGCGTAAGCCTGCCAGTCTCCGACTTCTTTCTGGACATTCTCTGGCACTTCCGGGTACTTCCCCAGAATCTCTCTCCCAACAGTATCTTAGTCCTTAGCAACTTCGTAGCTCTGTGCGAAGGATTCCTAGGCATCAAACCTAGGTAAGATCTGTTCGTGTACTTTTGCGGATTGCGGAACCATTAGCTTCAAGATTCGGCCTAGTCAGCGCTTCCCCGGCATCGTAGGGCATGAGTAATGCAAGAACTGGAAGCACACATACTTCTACGGCCTAGACATTCCCCTTCCTGACCACCTTGAGAAATATCTCGACTTTGTCAATGGAGCCACCGCCGAAGTGCCCGCTTGGCAGACCCTGCCTCCCTTCCATCCGATGACGAGGCAAACCGCGCTGTAAGGCAAATTGAATGGCTCGTGGATGGAGGTCTGACGGGCTTGGATCTAGCCATGTGCTGGTTTGTTAGGCGGGTCCAGCCTCTGCAGCACCATGCTGAGTTGATGTCCAAATACACTCAATATAGGAGGGATCCCATGCGAATTTCACGGGATAACTTATTCGTTGACTCCATCAAACTCCGGCTAAAGGACATCGTCAAGGTGAAGGACAGGAAGCATGGATTCAAGATCACCTATGACATGTTCGATTGCGACAAATGCCCAGAGGTAACTTTTGTTTCCTTTGTTACTCTTTATATACTCTATGGTTTTTCCAACTTGAAGTTGTCAGTCTAACACTCCTCTATATCCTAGCTGGCGACCTTGGCGGCAAATCAGATGGCCACCCAGGTCTATGATCCCAAGCTGAAGGATATCCAAGTGGTGGTGTCCAATGACGACGTCCCCAAGGATCAGCCAGCTCCGGCAGCGTGAAATCGGAAGAGCTCCACCTCTAACATAGCTGCTGAGGCCAAGAAGAACAAGAAATGGGAGGGTGGAGTCTCGAGATGATCCATCACCGCCTTAGAGGCGGAGAAGAAGAAATCCACCGGCATTCCCCTCACCAAGGCTCCTGCTGTGGAGTAAGTGTATTCATTCTCCGCCTTGTACTTTTCAGCCCATACCTTTTTTCAACTCTTGCACTTATACTTTGTATGTTTCAGGAGGAAAGCCAGTGCTAGTTTGAAGCGATCCTCCGGAGATTCTGGAGGGTCAAAAACATTTGTGACATGCTGACCAGAGATGTGGTTACCAAACCCTCTCCCACTATAGCTCCCACTACTCCTACCACCAAGCCTTCTGCTGGCCACGCTGGGCCTTCGTCTCCCGTCATCCCTGAGATCTCCGCCATGGAGACAGATGTCAATCCAATCCATGATATCTCAGGCTCTGTCGAGGCAGACGTTGCTCCCAGCAGTCAAGCGACATAGGAGAGCACTTCCTCCAACCTGGATGAATCGCTGGCTAAGGATGCCACCAAGAAAGGGAAGTAAGTAATGGAAGGAGCGGAGGTGGAGGTGGTTGTGGAAATTGACAAGGTGGGAGCCGTTGAGTCATGATCTATTCTAAAAACACAGTAGGCGGCTTGGGCATCATCCATGCCTCTGGCTTCAACATCTCCTCTACCTGCGACTCCTCCGACGTTGTGCCTGGATGACCTTATTGCGTAGGCGGATTTCGTGTATAACAATGCCGGCATCTTCCACACCGCATATGCCAATCTGGCCAACAATCTCAAGCTTATTGTCGTTGTAAGTCTTTTGAATTCACTTCTTTTATCTTGTGTAGTATATCCCTCTGTAGCCCCCAAGATCTTAGGTGGATAAACCAAAGTTGTTGGCCTGAGTGCTCCAAAGAACTAAGAGTAGAAATTGATAGTGTAGCCCCTGAGCGTCTAGGTGGGAACTTAGAAGAATTCCGGCTAGATGCTCTAAGAGTATCATACTTGCTGATTAAAATCTTGTGATGTAGCCCCCGAGCATGTAGTTGAAACCAGATAGTTCCGACTAGATGCTCTAGAGAAACTAAGCATGTTTACTTGTTGCAGAATGAGAATATACGGAGGATCACCACAAATGAGAGGTTTGCTGCTTTGCGGAAGGAGCTGGACCTTGAACATGGTAAAACAGCCTTCCTGAAGCAACATATCAAAAATAGCCAGAGTCTGTTTCTTGTAAAAACTCCTTGCTTTTCCTCATGGATTCATTTTTGCCGTCTTCTCATAATGCTTTCTAATTTCCGTCTTACAGAAGCCATTGCCAAGGCCAAGAGCATCGTCGAGCAATCCAAGTATATCCAGGAGCTCGATGATGAGAACAAAATCTTGAAGAAAGACCTGGACAATGCCGTCAAGGGCCATGAGGAGGCGATGAGGGTGATGCAAGAATCTGCTGACGCCGAGATGCAACGCCTGAAGGACGAAATTGCACAACTCAAGGAGCAGAACCAAGATGCTAAAGAGCAGAATGTGAGGAACCTTGAGGTGTACAAGGCAGTCCAGAAGGAGCGGGATGTCTTGGCGGATACATGCAAGCAAGCGGAGACGAGCATCTTCGGTAACGTTTCTCCATCTTGGTGAATTCTACACTTTGGAAAACCAGTTGATTTGTTTGTACTCATGGTCCTTGGATCTTGCACAAACCACAGCTCCCGTTGGCTTGGCCAACTTGGGTGAAGGTGCCCCAGACCCCAAGGAACACATGGTTGTTGCTGGCAACTTCATCAGCACCACCATTGCCCAGGCCAAGGAGATAGCCCGGCCTCTAGCAATAAACATCAAGGCGGCAGACTCAGCGGCTAAGTACGCTGGAATCCTGCGCCAAGCCCCCAAGAAAGTCAAGGAATGGAAAGCCTCTTGCGTCCGGGCTGGTGCAAGGATGACCCTAACCCTAGTAAAGGCTCATTACGACAAAGCCGACATCGACCTAGTGACCTCTGGCTTTCGACACTAGGATTGCCAGAATGGTCAATGCAGATGTCTTTGTGCCTGCCGAGATCCTTGACGAAGATGTGGCCTTGTCTGAGTCCACTACAAGAAAAGTTTCCTTCCGCAAAGAATTGGCCCGATGGTCATCATAGAAGGCGCGTCTTCCGCGATGAAATTCTTGGCTCGACCGTGGTCGATGGAAATCTTTTTTTTTCCGGTTTCGCGGCCCTCTACTATGATGGATCTAATAAAAACATGGAGGACGCTCTGCCAGCGCGTGGCAGAAGCATGATTTTTGTTTCCTCGCGGGATGTTGACTCACCGAAGTCTTTTGAGGTGTGTGGGTCCCGGACGTCCGTGTCTCTAGCGTACCATTCTTTTTGGTCGCACCTCCCGGATTTGAACTCGATAACGTAGTTCGAGGCGTCTGCCGTTTAGTCAGGCTGCTAGGTCCTACATGTCAGCCTCTCATTAGAAGGATCGTGTGTATGATGGAACTTTTTTCCTTCGCTCGCGCTACTCTGTTCCGAAGTTGATAGTGCT
The DNA here is from genome assembly GCA_910589775.1 of Avena eriantha. Classification (NCBI taxonomy): domain Eukaryota; kingdom Viridiplantae; phylum Streptophyta; class Magnoliopsida; order Poales; family Poaceae; genus Avena; species Avena eriantha. The sequence continues at coordinate 77,997,490 of OU342741.1, read as the reverse complement.
GCTTGATGCATCTATCATCTAATCAACCTCCTGGGACCCACATGTCATCCTCTCATTTGAAGAAACATGTGTATGATGGAGTTTTTTGCTTCACTGGCACTACCCTATTCCGACTTGATAGCGATACTCGATGCATCTATCGTTTAACTAACCTCCTAAGCCCCACATGTCATCCTCTCATTAGAAGAAACGTGTGTGTGATGGATTTTTTTTCCTTCGCTCGCACTACCCTATTCCGAACTTGATAGCGCTGTTTGATGCATCTATCGTTTAATCATGATGTTGGGCCCCACATGTCATCCTCTCATTAGAAGAAACATGTGTATGATGGAGTTTTACCCTCTTTCGTGCCTTCGTGTTCTGAACTTGATAGTGTTGCTCGCCATATCAGCCATTTATTCAGGCTAGTGGGTCCCTTATGTCAGCCTCACATTAGAAGAATCATGGGTATGATGGAATTTTTTTCTTCTCTAGCGCAACCCTGTTCCGAACTAGATAGCGTTGCTCGACGAATCTACCGTTTTCTCACACTGCTGGGTCCCCCATTTCAGCCTCTCATTACAAGAAATGTGTGCATGCTGAACTTTTTTCTCACTCGCGCCTCCTGGTTTCGAACTGGCAAGGTTGCTCGATGCAGCATCTGTATAAGGTCGCGTTGATGGGTCCCACATATCATCCTCTCTATAAATGGAACATTGATTGCTCGATGCAACATCTGTATAAGGTCTCTGCTTGGTCCAACATGTTAGCGTCTCAGCAAATGCAAAGTGTGTATGATGGACTTCGCTGTTTTGACCTTGGCAACGTTGTCGGGTCCCAGATGCCAGCCTTCTCTGTGTAAGAAACGTGTGTATGCTGGAAAAAATGTAAAAGGATAAATGAGATTATACTATATATTATATATTTATATTGAAAAAACTAGGAATCAAACTCAAGACTTCAACAAATGGGAACCGTGTGTGCTTCCACTATGTCAGAACCATCTATGCCACTACTAGAGAAGATTACATTTAGAAATGTTGGAATCACTTAAAATGAAAAGGCAGCGACCCTGACTTCTTGCCATAAAAATGCTAAATGCTTTGTACAAATACACGATGGGTAGGAGAAGCTTGTCCTATAATTTATTAGAATGGCACGAAAATACTCAATTAAGACGATTTTGGGCGATAAAAAATAATTTGGGTACAATCTTGTGAACCAATGGGCTTCTTATCGTGGGCTCCTTACCGAAACTTCTTCAGTGTGGTTCAAGCTTTAAAAACAAGTAATAATGTGTTGAGGGTTGGCGGCCCACAGCCAACCTGAACTCGGAAGGATAAATTAGCGAGGTTTTGGGCCACAGTTGGGTAGAATGTAGTACTATTTTCTAATAACCTCCTTGATACGTTGCTAACATATCCATAAGTTTTGTTGTTCCATGCTTGGTTTTTATCTACTTTCTTATGTTTTGTCCACACTTTGGAGTATTTCTATACACTTTCTAGGACTAACCTATTAACAATATGCCACAGTGCCAGTTGCCTGTTTTCTGCTGTTTTTGGTTCCAGAAAAGTCAGAAAATGAATATTCTCGGAATTGAACCGGACAAAACCCAAAGTCGTTATTTTCTCGGAAGACTCACGGAGCCAGAAGGAGAGACGAAGGAGGGCGAATGGGTGGCCACACCACCCCTGGGCGAGGGTCCCCCTGGACGCGCCAGGGCTTGGTGTGGGCCCCCTGGCCGGCCACAGACCTTGCCCCTTCGCCTATAAGAAGCCCCTAGGACGAAAACCCTAGATGGAACATCCTCCAGCCATGAAAAGTTCTGCAGCACCGCCACCACCGAAGGGGAGATTCGAGGGACAGAAAGTCTCTGTTCCGGCACCCTACTAGGACGGGGAAGTGCCCCCGGAGCCATCTCCATCGATCTCCAGCACCATCTCCATCGCCATTGCTGACTCCCATGATGAGAAGGGAGTAGTTCTCTCTCGATGCTAAGGGTTCTACCGGTAGCTATGTGTTCATCTCTCTCTATGCATGATCATATTATGATCATGAGCTTTGTAATGAAGTAGATCTATTTTGCTACTCAAGTGCTTTAATATATCTCTGCTCTCCCCATGTGTGTGAAAGTGATAGCGTGCACACCATGGAGGCACTTAGTCTAGAGATTACAAATACTTGTTATGAGTTATATTTGGAGTTGGATGTTTCTATGAAATTGTGGTGTTTGTTGAAACCATCTAGTACTCAAGGTGACAGTGTGGGGTTATCTAGATGTGGAAAGCGAACTTTGAGGTGTGCTGTTATAGCCCTACCATGGACTAGAGTGTCCAACCGAAGAGTAGTTCAGAGCAGTATCATAAAGAGAAGATATTTATATGAGAGTGTTCACTAGTGAAAGTATGATCCCTAGGCCTTGTCTCTAAACAATGAAACACCGTTTGAAACTAGATATGTTACATGTTTGCTTGCTTTCATCTTTATTTCAATTTGCCTTTAGTCTCTTCCATGCCATCAAACTCTTTTCTGGCACTGTTACCACTTATAATTATCCATACCACTTGTATTTCACTATCTCTTCACCGTACTAGTGCACCTATACACATGTCAAGTGTATTGGGTGTGTTGGGGACACAAGAGACTTCTTGTATCTTGATTTCAGGGTTGCCTGAGAGGGGATACCTTTGACCACTTCTTCCCTGATTTCGATAAACCTTGGTTGATCCACTTAAGGGAAAACTTGCTGCTCTTCTACAAACCTCTGCACTTGGAGGCCCAACAACTGTATACAAGAATAGATATGCGTGGACATCAAGCTATTTTCTGGCTCTGTTGCCGAGGAGGTAAGGTAAAAGGTACTCATATCCTCCGGTGTGAGTGCTCGAAGTTATTTCCTTTAGATTCTGCAATTTTGTCTTTTTGTTTCTTGTTTTCACTAGTTAGGATTAATGGAAAAGAACAACAAAATTAGAGAGCTTTATAGTATTTATCTTGAGTTAGGACATGAAGTGTTTGAAGAGAAAATTAAAAAGCCCATGGAACTTTATTTGCATGCTAATAGCAATGCTGTTAGTATGAATTCTTTGGACACCATTATTGCTAATGCTATGGAAAATTCTAAGCTTGGGGACGCTAGTTTTTACGAAAATTATCTTTTTAGTCCCCCATCTTTAGAGGAGAAAATTTGCTTTGATCATACTATACCTCCAATATATGATGATTACAATGATGAATATGATATTTTTAGTCCACCTACTATTGAGGAGGAAATTAATTATGACTACAATATGCCTCCTATATTTGATGATTATGGTGATGAGAATAATAATGATACCTATTTTGTTGAATTTGCTCCCACTACAATTAATAAGAATGACTATGCTTATATGGAGAGTAATAATTATTTTATGCATGTGGCTCATGATAAGAATGTTTTATGTGATAGTTATATTGTTAATTTTATTCATGATGCTACTGAAAGTTATTATGAGAGAGGGAAACATGGTTTTATGTGTCTCAACAATATTAAGTTTCCCCTCTTTATGTTTAAAATTTTGAAGTTGCACTTGTTTTGCTTTCCTATGCTTGTTGCTTTGTGCTTTCATGACTCGTTTATTTAAAAAATTCCTATGCATAGGAAGTGGGTTAGACTTAAATGTGTTTTGAATTTGCTTCTTGATGCTCTCTTTTACTTCAATTCATATTTCCTATATGAGCATTTTCTCAAACTATCAAGCCTAACTTAAAGGCGTTAAAGAAAAGTACTTATTGGGAGATAACCCAAAAGTTTTAGATGAGTCTTGGAAGTTATTACTTCTATAATAACCGCTCCTTATCCTTTTTATTTGCTTTTTGTGCCAAGATTAACCTCCAATGAGAAAGAAGTAATGATTGGGAAAGTTGCTGTCCCAAAACAGATTTCTGTGCTTCACCGTAAAAATTCTTGTAAAATCTCTGTATGTCCTTTTGAGGCGTAAATGTTTGTGCTTCTGTCCCAAGTTTGTATCTAACTTTCGTTAGTTCAACACGTTTTGATTTGAGCAACAGAAGGTCTTCGAAAAAATTGTCTTTTCCTGCTGGTCTGCTTTGACAGATTTCTGCCATTATTTGCATTTGCTTCTTGTTGGTTCCTTTTTGAGTTCTTTTGGGGAATTGAGATTTTTGAAGGAAGTGCTACAGTATCTTGTGTCTTAATGGAAGTTTTATTGGTGTTGAAACTGAACCCAAAGACTTATTATCTTGAGTGCACTAATGTTGCTAGTAAAGATTGTGTGAAGGAAAAATTTCAGGTGTATAGAAGGAATGATCTAATGAGATGAAGAATGGACTAAAGCTCAAGCTTGGGGATGCCACACGTGTCACCCAAGGCATCCCCTTCTTCATCAATAAAATTCGCAGGTTTCTTCAAAATACTTCATTTTTATTTTTTCATGCACAGTTGTGTTGTTCTTGGAGCGTCTTATTTTTCATTTTTGTTGGTTTTTCGTTTGCTTGGTTTTCTTAGTTTTCTAATTAAATTGTTTGGACCCCCTCTTTAATACATTAGTTTTCAAATAGTTTGGTTTGGATTGGAAAAGAGTAGGAAAGTTCATGCTTAAGTGGTAAAAATGAGCTTGTTTTTGACTGTGGCATATGCTTTGTCATGTCATGCTTGATATTGTTTTGGCTTTATGCTTAGTGATTTTTGCTGTAGCATGACATGTTATAAACAATTGAGATTTCTTAATGTGCCTTGAAAGAATCATGCATTGTTTTAGCATATTAAAGCATAGTTTTGTGGTATTCTCCTTTGATGCTTTATTCTGGTTGACTTGGCGCATGCTCACACCATGTTATGACTATCCCAAGTCACCGTAGCCTTTATGATCCTTTACTTTTTGACTTGTAATATCACTTTATGCTTTAATTGTTGATGTTTTGTCGCTTTGCATGATTATGGCCATTATTTCTCTCTTAGTTGGTTGCTCCTAGTCTTTTGCTAGCCTCCATAACCAAGTATGAGTTCCACTCATGCATCCAACTCCTAAAACCAAGTTATTCCAAAGAGTCCACCATACCTACCTATTATAATTTGCTATTCTAAGTATATTCATGTTTTATCTACCTTCCGAATTAAACTTGTTATGAGAAAACTAGTGATTAAAGCTCTCACGAACTTGATGGCACACTTTAATTTTCTTGCCCTTAATAAACTTGAACCATTGTGTCGTCTATGTTTTATATGCTTGCACTTATATGTTGGGGATTAGCAGAACCATGCTATCATGGGGAACTCTTTCAACATTGCACTTGTACTTTGTACCTAGTTGATATCATGCTCTTTTGTCTATGGATGTCGTCGGTGTGAAACGAAAGGGGAGCTTGTAAGTCCATGGAGTTATATAAGTGTGTTAGAGAAATGCCTGGGGCGCTGGTCTAATCCATGCTGTCATGGTGGAAACCTGCAGTGTAACCATAATGAGCTATCTATGAAGCATTCTTCTTATAAAAAAGAGTCAGATATTGAGAAAAAGAGAAAAAGAAAAAAAAAGATATGAGAAAAGACCAAAGAGAGAAAAAAAGCACCATTTCCCATGGTAAATAAGAAGATTGCTGAGATGCTCATTGTCTTCTTGCCTTGTCATTTTGATATGGGGATTCTTCCATATCATCAGGCAAGGGGTACCCCATTGGCGGTTCTCTATGATACACATGTACTTACTATGACAAGAACTTACCGGTAACTAAACTTGAGTAGCATGAGGAGCGGCCCTCGTATTCAAGGGACATGAGATTTCCAACTTATACTTTGTCAAAAATATACTCCATAGTTGTTCACTTTAACCTTAATCACTTCAAGATGATTATGATAGGGGTAACGAGAGCTGAAAGCTAATAAGTACCATAATTTTTGGAAGCTCTTTATGAAACTTGAATCCCTGCTTCCTTCTATGGAGGCCTTTCTTCCACTTTTATATTGAGTCTCCACCTTCTATCTTTATGCACCTATTGAGAGAGCATAGTGGCCATTCTTAGTTCTATGTACACTGTCCCAAGACTTGTTGATTGATGCATAATTTTGATATTGCTTGTTCTTAAACTATTTGTATCTAGTCACCCTTATGAACTTTGAAGGTGTCCTATGCATTTATGTTTTGCTACTCCATGAGGGACAAGCTGAATGCCACTATGTTATGTTTTCTATATGTGAAACAAACAAACGTCTTACAATGCATTGTTATTCATGATCTTTGTTTGTACCTTTTCATGTTACAACATAGTTGCTATGTCTTATTGTTAGAACTTTATCTTTCATGCTATGTTGAAGTACTATGATCCCAGCTATCAATGTTTTACAAATACTTTGATCAAGTTTATGATTTTGCATGTCACCTTAAAAATTATTCTTTCTTTTTATCACTTACCTACTCGAGGATGAGAAGGAGTTAAGCTTGAGGATGTTGATATGTTGCTAACATATCCATAATTTTTGATGTTCCATGCTTGGCTTTTATCTACTTTCTTATGTTTTGTCCACACTTTGGAGTATTTCTATACACTTTCTGGGAACCTATTAACAAGATGCCCTAGTGACAGTTGCCTGTTTTCTGCTGTTTTTGGTTCTAGAAAAGTCAGAAAATGAATATTCTCGGAATTCGGACAAAAGCCAAAGTCGTTATTTTCTCGAAAGACTCACGGAGCCAGAAGGAGAGACGAAGGGGGGCCACAGGGTGGCCACACCACCCCTGGGCGCGTGTCCCCTGGCCGCGGCAGGGCATGGTGTGGGCCCCCTGGCTGGCCACCGACCTTGCCCCTTCGCCTATAAGAAGCCCCTGGGATGAAAACCCTAGATGGAACAGCCTCCAGCCACGAAAAGTTTTGCAGCGCCGCCGCCACCGAAGGGGAGATTCGGGGGACAAAAAGTCTCTGTTCTAGCACCCTACCGGGATGGGGAAGTGCCCAGGGAGCCATCTCTATCGATCTCCACCACCACCTCCATCGACATTGCTGACTCCCATGATGAGGAGGGAGCAATTATCTCTAGAGGCTAAGAGTTCTACCAGTAGCTATGTGTTCATCTATCTCTCTATGCATGATCATATTGTGATCATGAGCTTTGTAATCAAGTAGATCTACTTTGCTACTCAAATGCTTTAATAGATCTCTGCTCTCCCCATGTGTGTGAAAGTGACAGCATGCACACCATGGTGGCACTTAGGCTAGAGATTACAAAAACTTGTTATCAGTTATATTTGGAGTTGGATGTTTCTATGAAATTGTTGTTGGGGATCGCAGCAGAAAACAAAAAATTTCCTATGTGGGAACCCTAGAAACTGCATAGGATCTATCTATGTAGTAATACAGTAACGGCCGATGCGTAGAGAATACATACCCTTGTAGACTGTACGTGGTTAACGTTCCGCGGGGATCGTGGTTGAAGTAGTCGTACTCGTAGCCGACCTCAAGGTCGCGAAGCTCCTCACAGGTCACCCCTTGCTCCTTCTTCATCTTCATCGGGCAACAGCTCCGGCTCACGACATTTAAGCGCCCCAAGTGTTGCGCCTCGTGTCTTCGTACACATCCGGTGCACGATGAGACCTCCGGCTCCCCGATCCTGCCGGGAGTGCGGAAGTTGATATCCGGCTAGGAATACCTGCAGCGCAACGGCATACTATAGGTGTGCCTTGATCGCACAGCCCAGACTTGGGGCCATGGTCACAAGGTTTAGAGAGAGAGAAGGAGGAGAAAGTCAATCAAAGGACTTCTCCAATTGTGTGTTTAATCCCACCCATGGGCACCCCTATATATAGGCGGAGGGGGTGTGCCCTCCTCTTTAGGTTAGCCATGTGGGACTAAAATACAAAGGAAAAACACAGAAAAATTCGTCATGGCTGGATGTGCCAAATCTGGGCAGCCCAAATAGCCAACAGGCTATCAACCGCCCACAGCAATAGTGAGCAGCAGATAGCAGCACAGCGCCTAGCCGGGTGGGCCTTGCGCGATCCACTCCACGCCCGCTGGCTGCCCGTAGTGGCGGCCTGGTGAGGTGAGCCCGGGTGGGCTGGCCACCCCCGGCGGCCTGCTAGCTCCCGCAGCCCGGGTGGGCCGGCTCGCCCCGGCGGCCGAGCTCGTCGTGACACGGCGCCTGGCGCAGCCCAGTTACGCGCCTCCTTGTGCGGTGGCGGTTATCCGCCACCCACGAGGCTGGCTGTTTTTTCTTTTCGATTTCTTTTTCTGCAGTTTTATTTCTAGGCCTTTTCCCTCTGGGATTTGGCCTAATATAAAAGTTGCCTTTATAAATCTTCACTTAAATATTATTTAGAATATATTAATTCACAATTAACATATAATAAATATATATTTAAATTCCCATTTATCCGAAAACACTTTTCGGGGCTTTTCCTTTATTCTTTCTCCGAACAAGTTCGGATCTCTCCGCGGAACGATTCCGGCTTTCTCTCTTTGTCTACTATGGTTTCGTCTTACGAATGATCGTTCTCATCGTACCCTTAAGTGTATCCTCTCATGGCTCGGGAATTCTCTAGACATGATCTGTATCAATGATCAACAGAGGGACCAGGGATGTCCATGTGACCCCTATGTATTCCTGATGACAAAGTCGTTTGAACCGCTAAATGTAGCATCTTCTTCCTTCTGTTTCTCGATACAACTTGTCCGAGATCCGATCATTGGTATCCCATACCTTGTTCAATCTCGTTCACAACAAGTTCTGTTTTCTTGTTACCGTGATATTACATCCCGTGACCTAGTCACATGTTGCAACATTTATGTATGTAATCTCACCAAGCCGGCCGTATGTATCTTTAACCGTCATGTGGGTAAACAAATCCCGGTCTTGCAGTCACATGTCATCTACTGTTCCTTCGGAATACCAAACGTACACCTTTATAACAACTGTATTACAAAGTGGCGCTTGATGCAGTCTAAGTAGCCTCAGGAAACAATGAGTAATATGAGCTCACGGTCTAAGGAGAAGGAGTCTAGGTATAGCTGTTGCAACAATGAACTATATGATTTGATCGTGTTGCAATCCTTCGAGGAATGTCCAACCACATCATTCTCCAATGATATGATCCCATTGTCAGCCGGCATAAATGCCCATGATCTTGAAACCCAGATGATCTTCGTGACCAACGAACTAGTATGAATAGAGGGTACTAGCGACTTGGTTGTTTCATACCACACCTGTACCAATGTTTCTACTTGGCACAGTTCTAGCACAATATGAAACTATTATAAACTAACTGAGATATGACAATAAAAACCTGTTTGTTATTTGCCTCTATAGCATATCTCCTTCAATTGTGGTGTTTGTTGGAACCATCTAGTACTCAAGGTGACAGTGTGGGGTTATCTAGATGCGGAAAGCGAACTTTTAGGTGTGCTGTTATAGCCCTACCATGGATTAGAGTGTCCAACCGGAGAGTAGTATCATAAAGAGAACATATTTATATGAGAGTGTTCACTAGTGAAAGTATGATCCCTAGGCCTTGTTTCTAAACATTGAAACACCGTTTGCAACTAGATTTGTTACATGTTTGCTTTCTTCCATCTTTATTTCAGTTTTCCTTTAGTCTCTTCCACGCCATCAAGATCTTTTTTGGCACCGTTACCACTTATAATTATCCATACCACTTCTATTTCACTATCTCTTCACCGAACTAGTGCACCTATACACCTGACAAGTGTATTGGGTGTGTTGGGGACACAAGAGACTTCTTGTATCTTGATTACAGGGTTGTTTGGGAGGGGATACCTTTGACCACTTCCTCTATGAGTTCGATAAACCTTGGGTGATCCACTTAAGGAAAACTTGACGTTGGTCTACAAACCTCTGCACTTGGAGGCCCAACAACTGTATACAAGAATAGAAGTGCGTAGACATCACTCCTCACTGAAAATTCAATGTACTCAATATGTCGGGGGTCGGCAGTCCACCTGACCCGGCAGGCTAAATTTGCAAGGTTTTGGGCCAGTGTTGGGTCGAATGTGCAATCTTTTCACTAGGTCCTTAGTGAAAATTCAATGTAGTTCGTACCCCATCCTCCAAAAAAAATGCAGTTGGTACCCTAAAAAATATATACTTTGCTCACCACGAAATGCTAATTAAGGGTTTTTATTTTGAAACAAGAATATGGGAAGTTTTTTTATGAAGTGGGGTTGAAATATTCGTTTTCATAGGATGAGTAGTAAAAGTATATTGTACTGAAGGTCGATGGTCCACCTGACCTGGCTATACCTACACCAAATCCAAAAGAATGAAGTGGAAATGGAGAAAAGTGACTGATATTGTGCCTTATTATACATAGCGAACAAAGTGAGGAACTTGGGCATCGCAGGATTCGAACATGGAAAGTACTGGAGGGAGTTTGAATGATTGGCATAAAATTGTGTCATATCAAGTCTTACAGCGCGCAATCATCTTTTCAGCAAAGGATGTATTTTGAGATGGTTTGGGTGGCTTTGAATTGGCCTAAGTGCCCAATCGATTTGATGTACTCAAAACCTTGTAATCATGCCATATAAACTGTTAGCGATAGATACACGGTGGCCTTGACTTGCCCAGCCATAGACGGCTCGGGTAAGCACCAGCTGAAACTGATCACTCGAAGTTGTATGCTTCCGTACGACGAAATTAGTACATGCCGCAATTAGCGCCAACATGTGGCATTTTCATCATGCAAAAAGGCTTAGAATTTGCACATTTAGTTCACAGTTTTGAACACAATAATACAACCAGTTTTTACACTAGCACATACAGTACAATGTCAGCACAGCAGAGCTTCACTTGTTCATGTCACATCAGACCTTGAGTTGTTCATTTCACATACAGAAGAATGAGCAAGGATACATATTGTATTGAACAAGTAATTTCACGGTAGCGCCAAAAGTATGCCATGTATCAGAGACAATATGGGGTCTGTGTAAACATTTTTTATTTTTTGCAAGGGTGTGCATTAACTCTCTTTTTTTAGAATATCGGCATAAACATTTGCGGCTATCATCCTAGGGTGTCTCGGCCTGCTTTGGCGTGTCAAGCCAATATCAATTACGGCCTAGTTAAGGCATGTTTCGTGGCCCTATAAGGAGCAGTGACCTACTTTTCCCTGTTCGCTAAGAGGAAAGAAGGAATATTCCTCTCAAAACACAAATCTGCACGAGGTGCGATGGCTCAAAAAAATGCACGAGTCGCGTATATACAAGTGATACATTGCAAATTTATCTATAATTTTTGATGTTCCATTCTTAGTTTTATCCACTTTCTTGTGTTTTGTTCCAACTTTGGAGTACTTTTATTATGATTTCTTGGACTAACCTATTAACAAGAGCCACAGTGCCAGCTGCCTGTTTTCTGTTGTTTTTGGTTCCAGGAAATTCAGAAAATGAATATTCTCGGAATTGGACGGGACAAAAGCCAAAGTGCCTATTTTTCCGGAAGGGATCAAGTGCCAGAATACGAGACGGAGAGGGGCCAGGGGCCGGCCACACCACCTGGCCGCGCGGCCAGGCTTGGCCCGCGCCAGGGGGTGGTCTGGCCGACCCCAATACCCCCTCGGCCTCTCCTTCCGACTATAAGTTGCCCTCGGGACGAAAACCCTAGGTTCCGATCAAAAATCCACGAAAGAGTCTGTAGCCGCCGTCATCTCTGTCCCAAGATCGGGGGGATCTGAAGGTCTTCCCGGCACCCTGCCGGAGAGGGGAATTCACCCTGGAGGCCTTCTTCATCACCATGCAAGCCTCTGGTGTGATGCGTGAGTAGTTCATCCTTGGACTACAGATCCATGTAGTAGCTGGGGAAGTGACAGAAATCTCTAAGGTACTAGATGTGCTGTTGCTACTAGGGAGAAAACAACGATCCTTTGTTCATAGAACAATCATATTGTTTACTTTACACGCAGTTCGTAAAGCAATAATCTGTTGCTTGCAACTTAATACTGGAGGGGGTTCGGATGATAACTTGAAGGTGGATTATTAGTCATAGATGCAGTTGGATGGTGGTCTATATATTATATTGTAATGCCCAATCAAGTCTCAAAGGATTCAAGATGATTAGTATATGCATGTATTGCTTTCTCGGTGTTTGTCAATTGCCCCGCTTTAATTTGTTCACCCAACATGTTATCTACCTAAGGAGAGCCACCTCTAGTGAACTATGGATCTCGGTCCTTTTTCTTTACATACAATCTACAACTGTTTACTTCTTTGTGTTTACTTTATGCAAACTTTTACTTCTTTCCATTTGATACATTTAATCCTTTGTTTTCCGCAAAACACGGTGAGATTGACAACCTCATCGCAAGTTGGGGACAAAGTTCTGTGGTTGTGTTGTTCAGGTATCCACGTTGCTACTAGCACGGGTAGTGCGCCCTGCCAAAGCTCAGCTAGTAACACCTTTGGGGTGTTTCCTTGCTCCTACTGGTTCGATTAAACCTTGGTTTCATAATTGAGGGAAAACGTACTGATGTGCTCATCGTACCTTCCTCTTGGGGTTCCCAACGAGCTCTACGTCAATAGTCGAGCGCGTCAAGATATTTTCTGGCGCCGTGACCCGGAGATCAAAAGAAGAAGAGACTCCCACGTCTACGACGAGCACATCAACAAGCCAGTAATAGTACTGAAAACTATAGTATAGAAATCACACTACGAAATAAGCACGGCTACATGGATTATATCGTGGAAGGCAATACTAAATACAAAAGCATGGTAGGGCTCATATAAACTGATTCAAGCTGGCCACTAAAACTAGTGTACTATTGAACCACGATGCAAAAAAAGATGACACAACGATACACTAGAAAGATCCACAGCTCAGTCTAGGGACGGCAAAACGAGCATACCAAACCTAAACTAGGCCTAAACCAAATTGCCGCCTATCGCACACAGTTCCAACCATCTTTGGGAAGGCTGATAACTACCACAGGCTCACCTTCAGTTGGCTGCAGGTTGCAACGTTTAATCTGTGGGAATTGTATTCCGCGAAATATCCTATATGTTATGTACACACAGTTTTTCCTCATGAATGGGAACAATGTGCCATCAGCAGCCTTACATCCGCATTTCTTCATCATCTTCTCAATGATTGGATAATTGAGATCGAGAAACAAAGAGTTATCCCCCAGGCTGTTAACCTGCCTCCAAACGATGACCCCTGGAGGTCCAGTAGAGCTAGGATCCTCTTCAAAAATGTAGACACGAGAGGCAGGATATAGGCGTAGGTTAGTCCTATTTTGAGCATGATGAATGATTTCACCCTCTTCGCCATGGGAAACCCCCATGCCATACGTTGTAATTATGATCATCAAGCGTTCACCATCAGCCGATCGAGCGAGGAACCACATGCATGGCCGATCATTCAGAATAGGTGCTGGGATTACAAACGGAAGCTCCTTGTTTCCCGCAACATCCGAATTCGAGACAAAAAGTCCATTACTAGCATACATATTCTAACACCAGCATTCTTCATTGTTCATGCTAACAGTGTGAATAGGCAAATCCTGACAATAATATTACTCAATAAATTAACAACATTAGGAATTGCATTTCTTACTCTGCTATTCCAAATATTTGGATTTCTTACTTATCTTAGTTTGCTAGTTGTTGTAAGTTTCAAAAGAGGAAGCGCCACTTTTTTTATATAGAGGCATGTCCACTTGAATCCTATAGGATTAGATGCCTGCAATATTTTGGATCAAGTGGTGTTTGATTGCACAGGAAAACCAAAGGAATTGTACAAAGAGGTTGGAGTGGATGGAAATTTTCCTCCAAAATAGAGTACAAAGGAATCCTTTGAAGAAATTCCTAAGGATTATACTCTTCCAAATCAAACAGCATTTTATAGAAAAAAATCCTAAGGATCCAAATCTTACAAAAATCCTACACAATTCCTCTGAATCCCAAGGAAAAATCCAAAAAGGAAGATTGGTGTCCTACAAAAATCCTATGTGATTCCTACAATCCGAGGAGGGCCTGAAAGTACAAAAAAATAAAGTAACCCGGCTTCACTATGTTGCGCTCACAATTGAGATGCTGGTTAATAATACCTTTCATATTTTGACAATGAACGAACTTAGTAGTGCAAGGACGCCACCATACACTATATTTTTGGAAGGCATATTATTGGTACTAATTCATTACTTGCAATGGTTCATTAATTTTTTTAGGACATAAAGCACGTGCTCATTCAGTCATACGAAAGGTAAAACATAAACAAGGCAGTTAAAGAACAACTTCACTGAATCACTCGCAATGTATCATCATTGAACTAGAATTATCTTCCGATGTGGGATCCCAAAAGTAGGTGCAGCCTTGACTTGTGACCACAAAAATGAGGCTACCGTGTTCAATGGCATCATTGCTGTCGTCTTCCATGACCTGAATGCTCCAGACATCTCCAAACTTGGCTACCGCCTTCCAGGTAGGCGATTTCACCATCGAACAACACGAGGAGCTAATAGTTTGTGTAACCCCAGCTTCTATGGGCACTCTGCAGATTATGATCTTCAACAGATCAAGAGATCCATCCCACGACTTATCGAACTTTTCTCCATACCTGCGGATTCGCCAAAAAAAAAATTTGAAATGTGAATGAGTCTAGAAATGACTACATGTAACTGGGGGAACCCTATTTAGCTAGTAGCATTACAAGTTATATTGTGGATGTGAGGCAGCCGCAATGTCACAAGTATCCGTCGACGGAAGGTCGATTACTCGATAGGTGTAGATGTTCGCTAGGCACCAGGCCCCGTGCTGGTCCACCATGGCAAGCCAGTCGCCGTTCATGCCAACCCAGAATTTTTCGTGCATGAAGGGCAGGATGGCGGTACACCGAGGATGGTCGAGGGGCACCACGTCATACACCGTGTCGTGCATACGATGTACCCTCATACCGTCATAGTGCCCGTCGAACCAATAAGCAGGTTGAGGCATCAATAGGAAGGGTTCATTCCAATGGTGAACAATCCATTCCGTACCTTTGTTGTTGGCGATATGATCGTGCAGCAGCTTGTAGCATGCGGCTAGCCTGACGGTGCTGGAAATGTTCAGACGCTGAACGACGAGGTCGACATCGTCCGCTGAGTTGATCCCATTTGCATCGCCCGCTGAGCTTCGAATTGGCCATCACAGCCGGATGGATTTAGGCGGATACCAAGTGCGACTGGGGTTTTCTGCAAGAGGAGGGGAGCGTTAGAATAGAGAGCATGGGGGAGATCGTGTGCGGAGTGGGGACTGGGGAAGAAGATGGAGAGGCAAAGAAAAAAATGAGGGAGGAGATTTTACTTGCTTGCTCTGTCTAGTCAACAACAGCATCGAAGATACCGCCGCCTAGACTTCACTGTATGTTAGACTAGCATGCCACATAGCTAGTAATTTCACAATATTCCTACTTACTACATATCAGACATGCAGTATTGTCTAGTCACATTAGTTTGACCAGAGGGTTTTCTTTTTACAGCTTTCATTTCAACATAGTGTACTAGTATTTTCAGCAGAAAATAGGAGGACGAACTACTACCAGTAGTAGGCGCGACATGGACACATGTACTTTCATCTTGTTCCCCTACATGCAGAACTCCCTTGAAAATATATACACCGGATATAATGCATAGTACGGGTATGTCCGTGGTATTTTTGGCATGTTTCATGTGTTCATATATGTTCTTATACAAGGTACATGGAATTACACTTGTACATCATGCAACCGCGCAGCAAAATGAGAGACGTGCAAGGACACCAGATTTCGCTCAAGTCAGGCAACATGCATGACTTTGTGTGGCTCTGATTCACTGACATGTGGGCCTTCTTAAGGTCGGCTCCACTTGCCAGTGAGAATCTGCATGCACCATGCGCTTGGAGCCACTAGGTACATCCACAAGCGGAAATTACAATTTGCAACTAGCTACACCGGCAACAACCTATTGCATGTGGCAATTCCAAGTTTTCAGAAAATGTGAAATAAATCATGAACATAGATCATATTTATATAATTCATCTATAAATTTCCATCCCAAAAATATTACTAGTACATGCCCTGGCCACCACAAAATGAACAAATGAACACAAGATATTGTTCGCTTAGGTTTTTCTTTTTCATTGACACAAGTCACATCAGATCTTATTGTGGGACCGAATATTGTAGATACACAAGATATAACATAGCCAATGTTCCAGATTTATTTCACATTTTTTGAGAACTCGAAAGTGCAACAAATAATAAAGGGGTGCGGGTGCAACGAGTTGCAGAATATTCAACTCGCACTGACTAAAACTATGGCTTGCATACAGAAGGAGTTTGATCAAATCACGGGCCTTGCACTACATTGTGGCGAAATGAGTGTTAGAGTACAGCAAGTTAACGGCTAAGGCCATACAATACAAATAAGGCGAAGGAAATAATTCAAGATACGCAAATCCCTATCCCATAGATCTCCCTTGAACCGTTAATTATGCCGGTTCCAATCCTTCGCGTTGGCCAATCTTGGGATGAACCACAACGGAGTCAGCCGCCAATTCCAACCAATGTTTATTTTTGAGGGAAATTCCAGCCAATGTTGGTTGAGAAACCAATAGCAGCGTCTTGACCATTGATACTGCATGCGGCGAGGTGTATACACAGTTGCTCCTCGTTAGATCTCCAGGGCCAAGTCATGCCGCGCCAACTGGAATGGTAATTGGATAGTTCAATCCAAGGAAGATAGAAAATGCTCCAAGGTCTAAAACCCTCTGCCATTGCCTCGGTGGAAGTAACCTACTAGTGTCAATCGAGAACACATGGCAGCAAAACCCAGTAGAATAGGTGTGAATCTTGCGGCCGTGATGATAACCAACATTTTCAGCCATAAGATAAGTAGTGTCATACCGCCTAGCACTAACGCCCACAGTATTGATCAGAATAAGGCTACGACCATCAGGAGATCTTGCTAACCACCACAGATCAGGACTGTACTCACGATTACCGTCTAATTCAGATGGCCCCGGAAGACGCACAGGACCTTGCAAGGAAAGCACATCCAGAGGTCAGCTGAGCAAAATTTGAATGATGAAGCTTGAAAATTTAAGGATGGTAATTTTACCCCATGCCCGAGGATCCCATGCATAAACATTGCCAATCTGAGTTACAACATAGACAACTCCATTGTGGATAATTGCATCGCGGTAGCTAAACATGCTGAACTCGTTCTCAAGAACCATCCACATACGATGAGAATCATCAAGGAAGGCAATTACCGTGTCGAAGATGGCCAGGACAGAGAAATCCTTATAGTTCCTAGCAGTTGTGAGAACTTGACAAATGGCTATCTTCAGTAGATTAGTAGGCTGACCAGCCGCGATAAACTTAAGTACCTCGGGTGTGGCCTCAAAATCAAAGATTGCTGGTAGAGGAATCCGGCGACGAGTGAACACATTCACAAGCTCCTAGTTCCAGGCGAGGCCAACAGTGGCGATCCAATCTCCATGGGCGCCTGCCCACTTCTTACCCTCACAATCTAGCATCACAGCATCGGAGGAGGACCTATCCAGCGGTGTTAGCTTGCACAAGGTCTACTCAAACTTATTTTGTGGCTTCTGCTTGCCCCTGCTACAATAGTAGATGCCCCTGTAGAACTGCTTCATGCGATTGTCGTGGTAGAAGACATTGTACTCACGCGGTACCTCAGTTGAGTGAGAGTGAAGAACATAGGGATACCAAACGGATGAGATTTTGACAGGGATGCACTATGTATTGCTGAGTAAAGATAACGTTTGCAGCAGGCGGCGAGGCTCGCGGTGGTGATGACGTCGCATCTAGCAGAGATTTCTTCAAGGGGGCCATCGGAAAACACCCTAGAAGTGTCACTGTCATCGATCAATTGGGCCATCCCGAGGAAGAGCTCGAGCGGTTGGGGGCGATGGCGTTTGGTTTTGATTCAGGGTTTTGGAGGAGAGAGCGAGCGGCAGCTGGCAGGGCTAGACGGAAAACAGTCTATCAAACTGGGCACAGGAACTGATCCTAAAGCGGCATGGCGGTGTTGGCGCCTGCCTGTATTGGTGTGCGAGTGGTAATGGCCGTCACCGGGATGCTGGAGGTGAAGTGAGTATGGAGATCGAGGCAAAGAGAAATACGGAATGAAATAAAACCAAGCGTGCATTCTTTCTCTCTCCTAAATCTATAGTGCCTATCGAACTAGGCTACGGAGATGCTCCGAAAGCGGCATGGCGGCGTTGGCATGGGCTAAAGGTGGGCGAGTGGGGATCAGCGAGAAGATGGAGAGGAAGAGGACGGAGAGCAAAGGAAAATAGAATAAATCGATTGAAATCGTACCGCCTACCGAGCGTGGTTTTTCTCTCTTGTCTGTCTTTCCTGGTGCCTATCGAGTAAATAGGTCAGGCCTTTCTAGGAGTAGTACATCATAAGCTAGCCTAGCACGGGACGAAGCTGTACTGTCCTCTCAAAGAAATGGTCATGGAAGAGAGATGGTTTGGAGTATACTCGGAGCTCCTCTTGCCAAACATAATAATCCTTGGATCTTCTACATTCATCATCTTGTGCAGTCACATTTAGAACAAGTACTACTACTACTGTAGCTAATAAACACATAAAGGTTCCACCGCTAATTAAGGAACCAAAACTGGAATACTACTACTCTCGAACTCTTGTATAGTACAACAACAAAATGCTCACAAAATGGCAGTACCATCAATACACCCACACACTGCCACATCAAATAAGCTTGCCTGTCACACTGCCAATTTCCTCTCCCCTGTCGGCCTCTACGCCCCTGTTACCAGACCCAAAATCGAACATGTCTTAGTTCAATAAAGAAAAAATGTTGACAATCTCTCAAAAAATCAACCATCCACCAAAATAAAATCCATTGTCTAATGCTTCCCGTTCATTATGAACGGACGGTCGCAATTTCTCGAGCGCCGTGTGGGAGTAGTAGTCGTTTGAGCTACTGGTTGTAGCTCCACGAAAGCACACACCTGGAAGCGGCAGAAGAATTTATTCTCTGTCAGTGACGGAAGAAGATCGACGATATACAGTACCAAATCAATAAGTGAGTGGCTTTATCCGTCTGACCAGTGAGAGCCGACACGAGTGGTGAACAGCTTCAAGCGCAGTAGAACAGGTGCCTTTAAGGCATACGGTACATACACCTCCGTTCTGATTTAGTATGGTCACATAGTGCTAAATAACTTAGACTACTCCAGTAACTTGCACATGTACCTTCATCATAGTGAGTAACAACATGTGTATAGTATCACGCAAAGGCCTAATTAATTAGGTTGTACTCCATCCGTTTAGAAATATAAGATTTTTTAGCTTTGTGAATCGAATGTATCTAGACGTCTTTTAGTATATGGATTCGTAGAGGTTAAGAGTGAACCTGTACACTAAAAGGCGTCTAGATACATTCATCTCACAAAGCTAAAGCGCCTTATATTTCTGAATGAAGGGAGTAGAATCACATATACTACTAGTCTTGGTATGTGTGATGTTATGGTAACTAGCTAAGTTATTACGTCACTTTTTTTTTCATTAATTAAATCTGAAAAGACATTTAATTCGAGACAAGTATCTACGCATACTTGTAGCTCAAGTTTGTCAAGATGCAAAATCTTAGGAAGAAGTTGAACCTCTTGTCAAAACTCTCCGTGGTTTCTGATACGGAGTATATTAATTGACTGTCCGATGGGTGCCTCCAAAAGCTATTTCTTAAAACTTTCAAAGCAACCTACAATTTACTTGTAGTTCAAATTTGACCTAATTTTGATGAATCTACATAGAGTCATTCAAGTGGTGGAGTTAGCTAGGAAGTTTGAAAACTCATAAAACATAGGAATCGTTAGTACAACATGTTGGTCCACTATATATACTAGTAATTTGCACGTGGCTTGCACGTGCGACTCAGATAGTAGACGTATGACATATCATCACTATATATAATTATAATTGGTAAATCACAAAAATTTATAAATTAGATCAACATCTATAAAGTATGGGTGTATATTTGGTCCTTGTACTTTGTATCATCATGTAGAAGTCAAAGATTATTAGCTACCTAACACATGAAATTTTTGATAACATGGTCTAGAGAAACAAGGGAGAAGATTCTAATGTGATGGAGAAGTGTATTTTGAGGTTTGGCATAGCATTTATTATGCCGAACACTATCAGTAGAATCTTACAGATGCTAGAATGGAAAAGAAGATCCAGCGGCTAGAAAAGTTGGGATTTGCGAGTCTTGATCCAACGGTCAACATTCAAAGTTATTCGTACACTATATAGTGGTTTGTAATGAAGACTATCAATAGAATCTTCAAGATGCTAGAATGGAAAAGAAGATCCAACGACTAGAAATGTTTGGATTCGCGAGTCTTGATCCAACAGTCAATATTCAAAGTTGTTTATACACTATATAGTGGTAAGATCATGTAGAAGTCAACGATTATTAGCTACCAGTAAGTTTCACATGAGACTCAAATAGTAGACGTATGACATATCATCACTATATAAAATT
The DNA here is from genome assembly GCA_910589775.1 of Avena eriantha. Classification (NCBI taxonomy): domain Eukaryota; kingdom Viridiplantae; phylum Streptophyta; class Magnoliopsida; order Poales; family Poaceae; genus Avena; species Avena eriantha. The sequence continues at coordinate 77,977,004 of OU342741.1, read as the reverse complement.
ATAATTTGTAAAGCACAAAAAATTATAAATTTGATCAACATCTATAAAGTATGGGTGTATATTTGGTCCTTGTACTTTGTATCATCATGTGTAGAAGTCAAAGATTATTAGCTACCTAACACATGAAATTTTTGATAACATGGTGTAGAGAAAAAAAGGGAGAAGATTCTAGTATGATGGAGAAGTGTGTTTTGAGGTTTGTGCATAGCATTCATTATGCCCAAGACTATCAATAGAATCTTCTAGATGCTAGAATGGAAAAGAAGATCCAACAGCTAGAATTGCAGGGATTCGCGAGTCTTGATCCAATGAACAACATTCAAAGTTATTCGTACACTATATAGTGGTTGTAATGAACACTATCAATAGAATATTCAAGATGCTAGAATGGAAAAGAAGATCCAACGACTGGAAATGTTGGGATTCGCGACTCTTGATCCAACAATCAATATTCAGTAAGTTGTTTGTACACTATATAGTTGTAAAGTTAACGATTATTAGCTACTAGTAAGTTGCACCAAAGACTCAAATAGTAGACGTATGACATATCATCACTAGATAAAATTATAATTGGTGAAGCACAAAAAATTATAAATTTGATCAACATCTATAAAGTATGGGTGTATATTTGATCCTTGTACTTCGTATCATCATTTAGAAGTCAAAGATTATTATCTACCTAACACATGAAATTTTTGATAACATGGTCAAGAGAAACAAGGGATAAGGTTCTAGTATGGTGGAGAAGTGTGTTTTGAGGTTTGTGCATAACATTCATTATGCCGAAGATTATCAATAGAATCTTCTAGATGCAAGAATGGAAAAGAAGATCCAACGGCTAGAAATGCTGGGATTCGCGAGTCTTGATCCAACGGTCAACATTCAAAGTTATCCATACACTATATAGTGGTTTGTAATGAAGACTATCAATAGAATCTTCAAGATGCTAGAATGGAAAAGAAGATCCAACGGTCAATATTCAAAGTTGTTTGTACACTATGTAGTGGTAAGAACATGTAGAAGTCAATGATTATTAGCTACTAGTAAGTTGCACATGAGACTCAGATAGTAGACGTATACCATATCATCACTATATACTATTGTAATTGGTAAAGCAGACAAATTATAATTTTGAGCAACATTTATAAAGTATGGGTGTATATTTGGTCCTTGTACTTTGTATCATCATGTAGAATTCTAAGATTATTATGTACCTAACACATGAAATTTTTGATCACATGCATGGTCTTGAGAAACAAGGGAGAACGAAGCTTCTAGTATGACGGAGAAGTGTGTTTTGAGGTTTGTGCATAATATTCAGTACGCTGAAGACTATCAATAGAATCTTCTAGATGCTAGAATGGAAAAGAAGATCCAACGGCTAGAAATGCAGTCATTCGTGAGTCTTGATCCAACGATCAACATTCAAAGTTATTCGTACATAATATAATGGTAAGATAAGATAAGATACTAGTAAGTTGCACGTGCCCTACACTTGAGGCTCAGATAATAGACGTCTGGCATATCATCACTATATAAAATTATAATAAGTTAAGTGGAAAAAATATAAATTTGATCAACTTCTATTAAGTATGAGTGTATATTTGGTTCTTCTACTTTGTATCAGCATGTGTAGAAGTCAGAGATTATTAGCTACCTAACACTTGAAATTTTTGGTAACATGGTCTAGAGAAGCGAGGGAGAAGATTCTAGTATGATGGAGACATGTGTTTTGAGAGGTTTATGCATAGTTCATTCATTGTATTCAAGACTATCAATAGAATCTTCTAGTTGCTAGAATGGAAAAGAAGATCCAACGGCTAGAAATGCTTGGATTCATGAGTCTTGATCCAACGGTCAACATTCAAAGTTATCCGTTCACTATATAGTGGTAAGATAAGATAAGATCATGTAGAAGTCAACGATTATTAGCTACGAGGGAGAAGATTCTAGTATGATGGAGAAGTGTGTTTTGAGGTTTGTGCATAGCATTCATTATGGTGGAGACAATCAATAGAATCTTCTAGATGCTAGAATGGAAAAGAAGATCAAATGGCTGGAAATGTTTGGATTCACGAGTCTTTATCCAATTGTCAATATTCAAAGTTATTCGTACACTATATAGTCGTAAGATAAGATAAGATAAGATATCTCTATCTCCACTTGGAGCAGTTTTGAATTGGATCCATAGCACCAATCCTGACCGTTGGGCTATTGGACCCAATGGTTCAGACAAGCTGGATTCGTGTTGAATAGTACCTAGAGCAAACTCCACCATGCATGTTCTAGAACCATCATGTCACCACCCCCAAAATTTCATAGCATAATAGACTGTATTCTCTTTACTTATACTACTATAGTGGAGCTGACATGGGGATACCCTACAGGTACTCGATCTTGGTATATACGGGTTGAATACAACGGAAGCCCACGGCGTTGCCTAGGCCCAAATGGAGAACTCGAGTATCCTACGGACTCTCGATTGCTTGCGGAGCAAGAAGAAGATAAAGATAGAAAGTTTAAAGGGAAAACCCTAACATGTAACCGACTCGACCTGCTACCTGAGACCTAGCTTATCTATATAAAGGCTAGGAGGGGGCGAGGAGGACACACGCAACACTAGTTTTCCACAACCCTCGCTAGATTGCATCTGTGCACCATTGTAATCTTCGATTCCTTCTGTTAATTCCACGAGCTGACAAGAAGGAGTAGGGACCTCTACGAGGCCTGAACCTGGGTAAATTTTCGAGTCCCCTGTGTGCTTGTTTGCTAGACGATTGATGCTTCCAACGCTCCCTCCTTCTCCAAAACCCAAGTCCATAACAATGGGCATTGATGAGTTAAATCATCGTCAATTAGCGCTGTCTGTGGGAAGTGGGAGTGCTGATGTTGCGGCTTCTTCGGCCCCATCAACTGCGATCTACAACTCCGCAACAGCGGAGATTCGCCAGCTCTTCGGCGCGTTTGAACTCACCGTCCATACGCCGATCACTCGCCCGGCTTTCGAGTCCGTGGGCGACGGGATTAGCCTGGCGATCGGGACCTTCCGCTTCCAAGTTGGTAAGATGGGCACACTTTGCATGCCTGACCAGCCGACAACACCATCGATTGCTCCAGCATCGTGGTTCCCTCCACCGATCGGCACCCTCAGTGAGCTCAATGCCTCGACAACAGTCGAGAATACGGACAGCGACAGTAGTCGCGAATCCGATCTGGGTGATCTAGCAACTGAAGATGGAGCCTACGGCTCCGGATCTGAAAGTTGTGGGAGCAGCAGCTTCCGCAACCACCTCATGTGCGCCGTCATCAACGCTGGCGCAACTAGCGCCAATCGCGAAAACATTGGCACCGGGCCTGATCCGCTCAACGGCACCACGCCTAATGGCAGACCACCCAACGGTGACCCCACCAACGGCGGCAATGGTGCACCCGTCAACAACGGAGGATCAGTCGAACCTCCGACCATGGTGAATGAACACCCGGGCGAACGAATCGTGATTAGGCTCAATGATCTCGAATGGGCCCGTTGCCGAGAAGCTCTACGAGGCAACCCTCTGCCTCCAGGGACGCCACAAGAATTGCTGATGGGCTACCATTGGCTACTAAAGGACGAATACAGACGCCAGCTACACATGATCGAACAACTCGAAGCATGCAAGAAGGCGGCGGACGAGTCGAGCCTTCGAAGGGCCGGGCTCTCCTCCCATGGAGGATCTTCCTCAAAGGGCAATGAGTACATGGCCAACAAGCGGCGATCTCGAATGGCCCATCTCACTGAACAGGAGCACATAGAAGCTGCGAAAGTCCTCGACTTCATCTCTATGATAGTCGACACACGGGGCAATGTGGTCCCGAAGACGCTGCAAGCTGCGGTGACTTTAGCCACCATGTACCTTCTCAACAACCAGCCACCGGCTGGAGATCTCCGAGCCGCCATGCACCGATCTATGATCGCGGCCATGGGCCTAGTCGAAGCCGCTCTCGACAAAGAGCCGACACCGGAGCCGAAGAAAGGCAAAGCTCTAGCAAAACGCTATTCCTCGCCCTCATCTAGCGATGACAGTCACGATCTGCCTCAACGTCGCCGCTCACGATGACAGGGCCACGACTACGATGCGCGCGATGACATCATCCAGTGCAAGATCGACAAGTCAAGAGCATGACGTGCCCGCTGGACTGACTCAGAAGATGAAGACGTGGAGCTCTATGGCGCCAGATGCTTCAGCAGAGCCATCAGGCAAAAGCGAATGCCTAAGGGATTCAAGCTCCCGTCGGAGAACCCAAAATTCGACGGCCTACAGGACCCGAAAATCTAGTTGGAGGACCACATCTCCTTCGTCAGGCTCCATGGTGGGAGTCGAATCATGGCCATGCAAGGGAGTACAAACCTAGAGCAAACTCCACCATGTTCTAGAACCATCATTTCACCACCCCCAAAATGTATAAATGAAGTCTATTAATAATAACTATCTACACATATTGAGAATACAACCTACTGTGCTTTGAAATTTTGGGGTTGGTGACATGATGGTTCTAGAACATGGCGGAGTTTGCTCTAGGTACTATTCAACACGAATCCAGCTACTCTAAACCATTGGACCTCACAGCCCAATGGTCAAGATTGGTGCTATATATGGATCCAATTCAAAACTGCTCCATTATAGTAGTAGATATATAGATAAAAAGCACACCTTAATCATGCCTAGTATGTGGCATCCGCTAAGGTTCACCTTATACATAGTGGAAACTATAAAGTATCTTTAAGCCTAAGGTGCACCTCAAGCTTGTGTGTTGACCATAGAGAATATAAAAATCATTTCCCCTCTCTCCTTATTTCATGTGATCGTTTAATTTTCAAGAGGCAAAATCTTAGTAGTTAGAAGTCAAACAGTATCAAATGATATATTAATTGACCCCTCGATGGGTAACCCCAAAAGCTTTTTACATAAAACTTTCAAACCAAGCTACAATTTATTGCTTGTAGTTCAAATTTGACCTTTTATTTTGATACATCGACATAAAGTCATTCAACAAGTGGACACGGTCAGCTAGGAACCTTGAAAACTCATAAAACATGGGAATCGTAAGTAAAACACATTGGTCCACCTAGCTAATATGTCTAGAAGCTTGGCTTATGGCATTGAGATCCATATTCTTTGGACTTTCTTTACAGAAAAGAATCATCTTGTCATCACTCAGAAAACTAAGAATTTTCTTTCCTGGTTGTTGGAAACTCACACCAACGACATTGTTTACTATAAGAAGATCCACACATCTACCTCCGAAAAGAAAGTTAATTCAAGAGCAATCTATCACACTTATCAAGCATTGGTGCAGAGGTACTCATCAGAGTTAGGAAAATGGGAGGACTGGATTGAACCTGTTGAGATGCTGGCTAAGATTGATCGTAGGCCGTCAACTCTCATAGGGGATATTTTGTACTGGCCAACAATGAACTCCAGATATATAATTTCCTTCGATAATGTGACAACAAAACTGTGTTATATTGAGTGCCCTCATGAGACACATGATATTTCCATACGCAATTTTGTCATCGCTAAGGGGCATAATGGAGATGTTGCCCTTGCGGTTATAAGAGACTTCAGTCTAAACACGTGGTCCAGTGCAAGATCATCAATATGCAAATGGGAAGCTTGGGTGCCAAATATAAAGGTTGAGTTGGATAGTCTCCTTGGCCTTGATAAATCATGGGCATATGGTGGGAAATATGCAATAATGTTACTCTGTGCATTTGAGGACAGAGAAATGGTGGTTATATGGGCGGAGGAGGGAGTATTCGAATTAGATCTAGCAGCATGAAGTCTAAGAAGTTCAGATCTCGTAAACATTGGTGTACTTTACATCCCTACATTATGACACCTGGTTAGTGCAGTCATTCATGTGCAACCCTTGCATTTTTCTACACCTATGATTTTGCTGATCATGTTGTTCATTTCCTTCAGGACCTGACGTGATTCAGAGTGCTAAATCAAAGAAACGAAAAGGAAGTCTTGTCAGCAACACCACTGATTTAGACTACAACATCAAGGAGATGAAAATAACACTCGGATGAACAAGCATGGCTTGTTTGGGCAAGCATGTGTTTGCCTAGGTTGTGTTATTTGGAGATGCAGTCTAATATTTGTTTGTTTTGGTAGCTATTGGAACTATGGCGGCACCTTTGTTTGTGCTGCATTCACAATGGCAAGGGCTGAAATATTAGAGTTGTCTGTTCGTTTTGGGGGCCTATGTGTGTCTGATAAAACATTGTTTTATATGATGAAATGGTGTTATCTACATAGTAGTGTATGCGTGATGAAATCTTGTTTTATTTATTCTACATATACTTTAGTTGGTCTTTGTGTTTTGATAGTATGCTGTAGTAGGAGTATTTGTTTCGCAGCAGGCTTTTTATTTGGTCTGAATTAATACTACCATTTATCTAGTGCTTCTTGTAGAAGAGTCTGTGCCAACACCTAAATAATCAGTAAACCTTGGTTGCACACCATTTTCACATGCTTGAATCAGAGATACTTCAAACATTTGTTTGTTGTTATGTTAAGAAAACATTCTTATATCGGAGATCTGAATTTTCATACGTGTGGTAGATAATCACTCTCCCTTACTTGGATCCCTGAAATAGAGGGAGAACGGCCCATTTTTTTAATTATTCTTTGGACAATTTCTAATTCAAAATCACTGTTGACCGCCAAAACCTACAGCCTACCCCGTTTGAATCGGAGGCATGAGTTGATGTGAGTCTCGCCTTAAATTCCTGACCGGATGGCGTTCGAACTACATAACCTTTTTTCTATTACTAAAAACTTGGCCGGCACCCAAATTCAAAATCGTAATCGAGCAGGAAAATAACCCACTGACCCCGAAGCATTTCGCACCCCCTCTGTTTCATACATTTTCAGGAAAAATCACCCACCGAGGTAGTACCATTTTTATATTATTACATGGACCCTAGACAATTTTAAAATCTGAGTCAAGCAGCAAAACTTACTGTTGGGGGGATACCCTCGGGTAGTGAAACACCGGGGTATAAGGGCCGAGTTAGCCGGGGTATGGCATGGTCAAAGCAAAGTGCTGACCGGGTCACCTCAAGGCAGGCCGAATCACGGTGTGGCCCGGCCCATGGGGCATTTCCTTGACAATGGTCCGGACGACATAAGATCTATGCCGACCATGACTATCTGTTTTGCAGGTAAAAGGGTAGGCCGGATTAGCTATATGCTATCCGGACTATCTTAGCTTCAAAGAGAAGGAATCCCCCGCTGGTCAAAAGGTGGCTTTATTAGCTGGAACATTTGCAAAGTAAAGCAAAGAAGACGACCAGCGGGTTAGTGGCGACCAAGGTGAAGCGGGCAAAGTCGGATGACGTAGCCCGTGACGCCAAAAGACAAGGATGACACTGTGGGTTACGTCCAAATCCCGGACGAGCCGTTAAAGAAGAATAAAGAAGCATCTGCTTTAGGAAAGGAGCATATTCGTAGAATATGCCGCTACCTGTGCCCTAGAATTGTAACCTGGGCTCCCCTATATAAGGAGCACCAGGGCCTCCATGGAGAGGGACGGCAAATAGAGGAATCACTCTATCTAAGGTAGAACTAGGGCTTGTTGGTGTGGGTAAGAGACATTGTCTCCTTCTTGCTAAGGGCCTCAAGAGAATTTTTAAGCAACATTGATACAGAGAATACAAGAACTTCCGTGCGTGGAATCACCACGCTCTCCCTCCTTGGATTCCCCTAGCACTCATTGGCCCCATCTTTAGCCTATCCATGGCATCTGTCGTGCCACCACCACGACAGTTGGTGCCCATTGTGGGGCTAGCGGTGCTAGCATGGGTGAAAATCCAGACGGGAAACTTCTCGAGCACCGGCGAGCGTATCGTCTCTGGCTTGGTTCAGCGTTTTGGAGCGCTGGACTACGTCAGTGACAACGCGGGAAGCTTCGGCAGGAACCCTCCCCCGCGCAACGACGTCTTCATCAAACTTGGCGCGCACAAGATCTACGTCAGTGTGGACGAATCCTGCGTCCATCTGTGGCACATCGTCGAGGGAGGCGAGCCTCCTCTCAGCGCCGCTCGTGGAGTGCGTATCGCTCACCCCACTATCAGCGTTGAAGTCCTGATGACCGCGCTAGATGCGGTAGCAAGCAAAGATCCGGTGCCAGAGCCGTATGTAACACCCAAACAGACCAGGTCTAGGTTTCCTCTGCAAGAGAAGCCAGAGAATGTGCTCCAGCAAGCAATAGATAGCTTAGCAACACCAATAGCGCCTGTGGTAGATCCGGCTCAAGCGCAAGTTGAGTTAGAGGAAACTAGGCAGAAGATGTTAACTGGAGCAAAGAAGGTAACAGAGCTGCATCAGTCGCTGAACATCACCTTGAGAGAGTACGCTAAGGCGAACCATATCGATGGAGTGAAAATCCAAGGCAGAAACCTGATCATAGAGATTGACAAGGAGTACGAGCCTAGGCCGGGTCAGACAGCTACAATAGTAACAGGAGGGTTGGATCGATACAGTACCCCGGCAAAGAACCTCAGAGCAACAAATGCGGCCACATCCGAGTTACAAGGCTTGACCGATGAGGCTCGATAGAGGCAGCAAGAGAGAGTGAATCACTTGTTGAGGGTTGCGTGCCAACAAAATGAAGACATAAACAAAGCTGACCCAGCACCACTAGGGGCATCACAAGTGGTACATTCGGCCAAAAATAACCCGGCGAGATCCAGAGGAGCCGTGTCGTCTCCGGGTCATGACCCCAGGAGAGAAGAGGTAGTAGACTCCGAGAGAAGAAACAAGCAAATGGTCCCTTATGACCCGGTAAGAGCTGGAAAAGGAAAAGTAGTGCAAGTTGATGAGGATCGCCACAGTACCAGCCGGGGTGTGGCTGCCCGGGGTAACCATGACCAAGGCAATGCCGGTCAAAGAAATGCAACCAATGGCAATGCCGGACAACGTAATCATGTAGGAGCGGGGCAAAATGTACCTCATGCGCAATAGTGCGAACCTCGGCAAGGAGGAAGTGCAGGACAAGCAGCACAACAGCGTCATACGCATCTGGATCAAGAAAGATACAATGATGGTTATTCGGCAATGGTTAACGATGGATACCCCAGACCGGATCACCATGTGATTGGATCACGATTAGGAAGTAGGAACCTGCAGCCAGATGATTCGAGGTTGAAGTTGGACAGGATTTCTAGGTCGGAGAAAATCGAGTTACAAGCTCCACCAGGTCCAGCATGTTTCGGGCCCCGGATCATGAATGAGCCACTAGTGCTGAACTTTCAGTTGGCTAGGGGAACCCGAACTTACGATGGAAGTACCAGGCCAGAGGATTGGTTGATTGATTATGCCACAGCCTTCAAGATCATGACAGGAATTTTGAGATGGGCAGTGAGATATGTACCGCAGATGCTGGAAGGACCAGCACGAGTTTGGCTGAACAATTTGCCACCAGGGAGTCTCAACTGTTGGTTGGATTTCCAGGAACTGTTTGTTAGTAACTTCTCAAGCACTTACAAGAGACCCAACAGACCATAGACCCTTGCACTATGCCGGCAGAGACCGAATGAGCTAGATAGAGATTTCCTGACTCGGTGGTGCAATGTGCGAAACTCGTGCGAATGGGTGATTGAATCACATGCAATTGCGTGGTTCGCTCAGGGATGCAGATATGGAAGTATGTTGTGGCAAAGGTTACAGCGAGATATGCCAACTACCTTGTCTGAGACGATTCGGATTGCAGATTCATATGCCTTGGGAGATCCAACACAACCTCGGCTAATGTCTAGTGAAGCAAATGAGGAATATTACAATCGAGATATCACCGGACCATCAAGGAGGAATGATTTCCGAGGAAAAAGAAGGGACGAGCGCCCAGATTATCGGTATAACTCGCAGCAGGTTGCAGCAGTGGACCGGGATCTGCCCAGTGCTGGAGCAAGCCAACGCCAGAAAACTGGAGGGCAAAACTGGCAGCAGAAAAGCGAAGGGAGAAAGCCTTGGACCCCGGAGCAGAAAAAGCAATGGCAGGAACGAAAGGATAGGCCGAGGTATACGTTCGAGTCTATGCTAGATCAACCTTGCAAATTCCATACGCCAAGTCCGAACAGTCCAAGGAATCATACGACCCAGCAGTGCGAATGGATGAGGAAATTGGAATAGGTGGGTTCAGGGAATCCTCAGGCACCTCGGAACGAAGCACCTAGGAATGAAACACCGCGGCCACCATTACTAATGGGGGGAAATGGAAAGCAACTGATGCTACCACCACCTCCGCCGTGGTACGAAAATCCGGAAAGAAGGGAAGCTGTACATCAAGTGGGCAATAACCAGCAACAAGGCCAAGGTTACAACGAGAATGAGGGACAAAATGAGTACAGGGAACATCATCAAAGCTATTGTGTGTTTACCACGGAAGAGAATGACCGGAAAAGCTTACAGCGTCGGCATATGGAGGTGAACGCAGTAATGCCGGTTGTGCCAAGATATATGCCCTAGGCGGATCAAGAAATCACATGGAGTGTCAAGGATCACCCAAAGATCATGCCAAGCCTAGGAACCTACGCTCTAGTTTTGGATCCGACGTTCATCGGACCGAATCTCAATGTGAGGTTTTCCAAGGTATAGATTGACAATGGCAGCAGTATCAACATTATGTACAAGGATACCATGCACAAGTTGGGGATAACAGAGAATATGCTGCAAGCGACAAGGACCACTTTTCACGGTATTGTGTCGGGAATCTCTTGTGAACCAATTGGTAAGGTCCGGGTTGACGTGTTATTCGGCACAAGAGATAATTGCCACACTGAGAACTTGGAATTCGAAGTGGTGAATCTCGAAAGTGCTTATCACGCATTACTCGGCAGGCCAGCACTAAGCAAATTCATGGCAACTACCCACGTCTGTTACCTTAAGATCAAATTGCCCAGACCTAGGGGCGTGATAACTATATCAGGGGACTTCTGGCATTCGATCGAGTGCGCATCAGCCGAATCTAATTTAGCCGAGTCACTCGTGATAGCTCAAGAGAAAAGTTAGATACTAGAGGTGGCGGCATTGGCTCAATCCGCGCAACAACATATGCCGGCCCTGACCAACCCGCACGGAAGCGTATCGTTCCAAGCAACTAAGGATACGACAAAAATGCCAATTGATGATCTATTCCCAGAGCGCATAGTTACCATAGGTGCCGGGTTAAGCAGCAAATACGAAAGCGAGCTTGTCAACTTCCTCCGTGAGAATCGGGACATCTTTGCCTGGTCTACGCAAGATCTGCAAGGTGTACCGAGGGAGTTGGCTGAGCACTCATTGAATGTAAGACCCGGGGCTAAGCCAGTAAAGCAGCCTCTCAGGTGTTTCGCAGAAGATAGAAGAAAAGTAATTGGAGATGAGATAGCAAGATTGCTAGCGGCCGGATTTATCATGGATGTACTCTATCCGGATTGGCTCTCTAATCTGGTGTTGGTGGAGAAAAATAAAGATGATCCGAACGTGGCGGTCGTATGGCGCATGTGTATTGACTACACGAACCTGAATAAGGCGTGTCCAAAATATCCATTTCCACTACCTAGAATAGATCAGGTCATAGACTCAACTGCTGGATGTGAGCTACTATCATTCATTGACGCGTATTTTGGTTTCCATCAGATACCCCTGAACCCGGATGATCGAATAAAGATTGCGTTTATTACCCCGTATGGGGCTTATTTCTATCGAACTATGCTGCTTGGATTACGTAATGCAGGAGCACCGTACCAACGATGTATGCAAAAATGCTTGCATGACCAAATAGGTCGAAATGTGTAGGTGTATGTGGATGATGTGGTGATAAAAACCAAGGAAAGCAATATGCTCCTTGAGGATATCCGGCAGACATTCGCGAACCTAAGGTTCCGAATGAAACTGAACCCGGAGAAATGCACCGTCGGTGTACCAACCGGAAAGTTACTAGGTTTCTTAGTATCTAGCCACGGCATTGAAGCTAACCCAACAAAAATCCGGGCCATAGAAAGAATGGAGTTGCCAAAATGTCTTAACGATGTCCAGAAGTTCACTGGTTGCCTGGCATCGTTAAGTCGGTTCGTATGTCGGCTGGGAGAGAAGGCCTTGCCCCTCTATCAGCTAATGAAAAAGGCAGACAAGTTCACATGGACACCACATACGGATCTTGCATTTAGAGAATTGAAAAAGATGCTATCTACCGGCCAATCCTAGCTGCACTACTACCTAAGGAACCAATGTTTCTTTACATAGCCGTGACCAACCGAGTCGTAAGTGCCATAATCATAGTGGAGCGCGAAGAGGAAGGAAAATCGGCGCAAAGGCCGGTGTATTATCTAAGCGAAGTATTGTCAGCATCAAAACAGAACTATCCTCATTATCAGAAGATGGCGTATGGCGTATATATGTCGGCAAAGAAGCTCAAGTATTATTTTGAGGAACACCCCATAGAGATGATATGTGAGGCGCCTATTTCAGAGATCATGAGTAACAAGGACAAAAGCTGCAGAATAGCAAAATGGGCGATCGAGTTAGCTCCATACGCGCCATAGTTCGACAGAAGAGATGCGATCAAGTCACAAGTTGTGGCAGATTTCTTTGTGGACTGGGCTGAAATGCAATACGAGCCACCCCTGCCAGATTTCAATTATTGGCGAATGCACTTCGAAGGATCTAAACTGAAAGATGGATTAGGCATTGGAGTAGTGCTTACCTCGCCCAAGAAGGATCAACTGAAGTATGTCCTTCAAATTCATATCAGTGCCTCGAATAATGTGGCGGAATACGAAGCACTGGTACACGGCCTCAAAGTGGCAAAGGAAGTGGGAATACGTCGGATACAGTGCTTTGGAGACTCGGATTTGGTGGTGCAGCAAGTGTCCGAAAACTGGGATGCCCTGGATGCTAACATGGCCCTGTATAGGTTCCATGTTCAAAAAATAAGCGGGTTCTTCGAGGGATGTGAGTTCCATCACATACCTCAGATTGAAAACAAGGCAGCGGATACACTATCCAAGTTAGGCTCGTCCCGGCAACCAATCCCACCAAATGTTGCCTTGGAGCACCTGAGAAAGCCATCCATCACACCATCGCTAGAATCAGATTCCATTTACATCCCAGCACTCCCCGGATCAGGAGCTGCACCGATGGAGATAGAATGGGGAAGCACCTCAGCAAACCCGGGGACTGCATCAGCAAACCCAGGGACTACTTCAGCAAACCCGGGGACTGCTCCAGCAAACCCGGGGACTGTGCAACTTGATCCGGCAGGACTTATGTCGGTGGATGCAATGGAAGTGGACGAGGAACCATTTCCCGTCCGGCCTATACCATCTTGGGCCAAGCCAATTTTTGATTTTCTAAAAGAGGGAATCTTGCCAGATGATGAAATAAGTTCAAGGCAAATTCAGAGAAGAGCAAAGGACTATACCATAATCAACGCCGAATTATACAAAAGGAGTGTGACAGCGGTACTATAACGGTGTGTTGATCCAGAGGAAGGACTTGACATACTCCGGGATATTCACCAAGGGGAATGTGGCCACCATGCCTCCTCAAGGGCCTTAGTAGCAAAAGCTTTCCGACATGGATTTTACAGGCCCAGTGCTTTGGAGCAAGCAGAGGACTTGGTGAGAAAATGTAACGGCTGTCAAAGATACGCCACAAAAACTCTCCTGCCAATGTCGGAGCTGAAAACTATCCCTATTATGTGGCCATTTGCTGTATGGTGCCTAGACATGGTAGGACCATTTAAGCCGGCCAATGGAGGGATGATCGACATGCTGGTCATGGTTGACAAGTTCACCAAATGGATTGAAGTAAAGCCAATTCAGAAATGTGATGGGGCAACAACAGTAAGATTCCTCAAGGATATAATCCTAAGGTATGGCTACCCCCATAGCATCATAACTGATAACGGGACAAATTTTGCTGAAGGAGCATTTGCGAGGTTCTGCCAGGAAAAAATGATCTGGTTAGATGTCGCCTCAGTAGCCCACCCCACGTCGAACGGGCAAGTGGAAAGATCCAATGGACTGGTATTGTCCGGGATAAAACCCCGGCTCATACAGCCGCTGCAAAGATCAGTGGGGTGTTGGATAGAAGAGCTACCAGCGGTACTATGGAGTTTAAGAACAACTCTGAATCGATCAATAGGCTATACGCTGTTCTTTCTGGTATATGGGGCAAAAGCTGTATTACCAGCCGACATAGAGCATGATTCGCCTAGGGTCACCCAATAAACAGAAGCCGAAGTGCGGGAAGCCCGACAAAATGATGTTGATCTACTGGAAGAAGTGAGAGAACTGGCCTTGTCCAGATCTACCATATACCAGCAAAATCTCCGACGCTATCATAGCCGGAAAGTAAACCCCCGAGTTTTTCGGGAAGGTGATTTGGTGTTGAGGCTAATATAGCGCATCGCTGGCATGCACAAGTTATCCCCCCATGGGAAGGGCCCTTCATTGTGAGCAAAGCTTTGCGCAATGATTCCTACTATCTTATTGATGCATAACCCCAGCAAAAGAACAAGGAGGACATGTCCGGAGAGGACTCCAAAAGACCATGGAACGTAGCACTGCTACGTCCTTTCTACACCTAAGAGGTGAATGTATCCGAACTACTCATATGTCGGTATGTATGTCGGCAGTGAGCTTATCAATAAAATCTTTGCTACCCTGAGCAGAGACTCGGGGACTGCTATAGCACTTGTCTTGTTTTCGTATTCTTTGTGTCGGCTAGGTTAAGTCACTTATGTTTTAGTTGGTTTAGTAATGTGTTAGCACCAAATACCCAACTCTTCGACTTTGCTGCTGTCCAACAAGAATTGGCTTCATGGCAAGCAAGAGAACAAGTTTGGAATGGAGAAGCACATGAAAAACAACTAAGAAAAAAGATCTTAAGCGGGCCGACATTGGTTTTTTGGCTAACCTTTAGTTTATTTTATTCATTAAATGTGCCGAATCATTTTGAGCAAATCTCAAGGTTTCAAGTATTGTTAAGTCAATTTTTTGAACCTCGGACTCGTAAGTCGAAAAACCGAATCAAGGTAGACGCGAGCCGAGTCGAAAATTGGAGGAACAAGAAAATGAAAATCAGGGACTTCGCCCATGATAATCCGGCAATAAAAACTTAGTTTGGAACATGAAAATGTAGCACAAACAAACCAAAGTGTTTAAGTACATCGGCACCCGGCATTCCGGGGATCTGATAAATATGATTGAGTGTTTTTCAAGGAGCAGCAGGAGTAGAAGAATCATCTGCGAAAGAGGGAGGTACACCGGACTGTGCAGGAGGAGCGCTAGCCTCGGCTTCATCCTCCGGGTCAACTTCATTGTCCTCCGAGTCTTCAGCCTCGTCACCTAGCTCAGAGCCCTCGCTCGCATTCCCTTCCTCTTCAGCTCCAGAGGCAATCTCGTCATCAGCAGCATCAAGAAAGCTTGGTCCCTCATTCCAGGCATGGCAGAAGGAGTACTGAATGAGATTGTTCACATAGGCCTGGCGGCGCGCGATCCATTCTGGATCCTCGCACCACTTAGACCCGGTGCGCATATGCCTCAGCAATGCCAAGTCAATCCCTTCATACCATGAAAGCGTAAACTTCGAGCAATGTCGGCATCAGCCTGTGCCGCAGATTCGTGCCACAGGTGCAGTTGCCCATGAGCTTGGCGATGAAGTCCGAGGTTCTCTTGGGAATGGTCCCACTGGGCCAGAGACAGCCGAACATCCGTGTTTCCGCTGGGACAATGTCCGCGTGAAATTGTTTACTATCTCAAGACGAGCGGTGAGACTCGCCAGGAGATCCTCTGTGGTATAGGGAATTGGCTCGGCATCAGGGCCAACAGGAATTCCACGCTGCTCACGAGATTGGCGTACGGCAGAGGCGGCAAATGTATCGCTCTCTAGAAATTTGCCTAAGGATAAGAGTAGTAACGTTAAGCGGATAGACCAAATCCGAATAATAACAGATTAAGCAAGAGCGGAGAACTTACGCGCAATCTGGAAGAGAAGTCGCTGAAGCTCGGAATTAGTGTTGGCATTGTGGACCCGAAGTTTTTTGTACTCAGTGATTGCCGATGTAAGTTCGCAGTCGGCTTCCTCCAGTAGGCCTTTGTCCTTAGATATTTGTGTAACTAGACGCTCCTTCTCTTCGGCAAACTCCTGATCGGCCTTCTCCAGCGCGGACTGATGAGAGCTCTTGAGCCTATGGATTTCGGCATTCAGCCGAGTAATCTCCGAGTCCTGCTGCTGGAGCCGAGCTATCTCAGCGTCCTTCTTCTTCTTCAGTTCAGCTTCATACTTCCCTGATTGTTCCAGGCAGTGGGTCATCAGTTCAGGCATAGGTACACTGTCCTCAAGAGCAACTGCAACATGATCCAGAGGACCCAAAATATGAGTGTCCACCGGATAAAGCGCGGAGGGTACAATGATCATGTAAAGGGGATGAAGTTACCTTTGATCTTCGGAAGATTCTTCCTCATAATTATATTCTCAGCTTCAACCTCGGTTGCGGAATCCGGACAAAACATTCATATAAGTTCTAAGAAGTTTGAATGAACAAGGAAGGGAGAGAGATGGAAACTAACCCCTCTTCTGGTACTCCTCTATGAGTTTACCGTAACGCCTGCGTATGTATTTGTAGGAGTCCAGCAGGCGCTGGAACTCAGCGGTTCGGCGGTTAGTGGTAATCTGAAACAAGAAAGAGACAAAAGTTCAGAGACAAAGTAAAAATTATTCGAAGTCTACAAGATCCGGGCCAAGTGGAACTTAACCCGGCTCTAGGTGTGTTGATATTCGAAGTCTACAAGATCCGGGCCAAGTGGAACTTAACCCGGCTCTAGGTGTGTGGATATTCGAAGTCTACAAGATCCGGGCCAAGTGGAACTTAACCCGGCTTTAGGTGTGTGGATATTCGAAGTCTACAAGATCCTGGCCAAGTGGAACTTAACCCGGCTCTAGGTGTGTGGATATTTGAAGTCTACAAGATCCGGGCCAAGTGGAACTTAACCCGGCTCTAGGTGTGTGGATTTGAAGTCTACAAGATCCGGGCTAAGTGGAACTTAACCTGACTCTAGGTGTGTGGATATTTGAAGACTACATGATCTGGGCCAAGAGAACTAGACCCGACCCAAAATTTATTGCAAATTAATGACAATATGAACAACAACTAGGGAGCATCCAACCGAATAACAAGTTATTCCCTTGAAGGCATGGGGACTAGGATATACCTACAAATGCTAAGTTATGAAAAAACATCAACAGCAGAGAAAAAGGATTACCTCCATCATCCGGCCAGCCAGGGAGATAGCCTGAGTAGCGGAGTTCATTGCGCGCTGAACTCAGTAGGGCCGAACCTTTCTGGGAGATCGCCCTGAGGGTCGATGAATTCAGCGTTGTTCCAGTTCTTCACATACTCAAGGAGATGTGGACTGTAACTCTCGCCGCTCGTAGAATGGCTCGTCACTAGGCCCTTCACATGTGCCTCGCGCCTGGCATATTGAGCCGCAGTGGGGCTGGTGTGCAAAACTAGCTGTTTGCTGCCTCTGATCTGGAAGCTGGCCCGGACGAAGCTGACCTGAAAGTATTCTTAGCTTTGCCGGATGAGGGTTGAGGAGCATGTTGAAAGAAGTCAGTGATTGAAGGGGTAGACCCGGTGGGGGCCAAAGGAGCTTTTCCCTTAGGAGGTTTGGGAGCTCTTGTTGTTGCTGGTGCTAGTGTTGCTGCTGCTGGTGCTATTGCTGCTCCTGGTGCTATTGCTGCTCCTGGTGCTGGTGCTGGTGTTGTTGCTGCTGGTGCTGGTGCTGGTGTTGCTGCTGGTGCTAGTACTGGGGTTGCTGGGGGCGGCGCCAATGAAGCTGGCACCTCAATGTTGGGCACAGAGGCCGAGGAGCTGGAGAGATCCGGCATTGCCGTATCCAGATCCGGCCCACTACCCCCCACGCAGACGTTGCCCTCCTCTTGGCGAGGTGGGCTCTAGACAGGCGCGGCCGCAGAGCCCTCTTGAATAGGGCTAAGCGGATGATGATCATCGTTGTGGGGGGGAGAGGGACCGCTCCGGAGTGGGGAGGCTATGCCGGAACCGCTCTGGGAGATATGAATAGGAGCTTTGGAAAAAAGGAAGGATGGCAATTAAAAAAGAAAGAACCAACCAGAGACTAAGGCAAGCGATGGAAGAATCCAAAGTAGCAATACTAAAAGAACTTACTCGTCAATGGTAGGAGGAGCGCGGGGTTTGGATGCCCTCCGGACTGTGCACTTGGCGGCAGGCTTGGCCGAGGGTTTAACCCCGGACTTCTTTTGCCTCTTCTTGGGCGGCGGCACCTCCGAAGCTGCGGCTGGGGTAGTTGCGCGCTTCTGGGAAGGGGCCGGCGCCGAGCCACCAGTGGCAAGCGGAGGAACCTCATGGACCTGAGCGTCCGGGTTAGCTGAACATTCGAACATAAGCCAGGTGCAAATAAGAGATAAGAACCGGATCAAGTACCTCAAGGACCTCAACATCTGAATCATGATCGTTTGGCTAATCCCTTAGATAAGAGTCCTTACTAGCGCTGCATTTGACGACGTCCGGGGCAAGCAAGAAGGCCTCCGGATCAGTCTCCTCTGCGTCTCCCTCAGGGTGGTCCTCCAACCACTTGCTGGACAGAACCTCGCCATCCTCCAATGGTTGCTGGAGAAATTTCTGAAAGAATAATCGCCAAGTTACAAAGAGAAATCAGCATACAAAGAGAATCCAGAAAACAAAGAAGGGTTAACTTACCTTTGGAGGAGGGTTGGCGCGACTGAAGGGCTCAAGTCCCCACTCCCAGGCCTAGGAGAATTCCTTCTCCAAGTTGAAGATGGACTTAACCCGGCAAAAAACCGCCGAGTTATCCAGCTCAAAAGAGGAGGTCCGGTGAGGGTCAAGAGCACCGCTAAGATAGCAGATCTTGTGGGCTCGCCTCTGGAGAGGGGAGACCCGGCTGCGGAGGAAAGTGGTCATGATATCCTGCCCCGGAGGTGTTCCTTAAGCAGCTCCATGAACAGGCGAGCCACTTGATTCGCCAGGGCCGTGGCGCGCTTGGGGATGCTTTCCCAAAGCGAGGTGTCTGGAGGACCGAGTCTGAAGGGGAGCAGCCGGATCTAGTCCTGCTTGGTGGTATTCCGGACGTAAAAGAAGGTCCGGGCCCAGCCCTTGCAAGATTCAAACCCCGTGACCCAGGGGAAAATGGACTGTTTCCGGGGCGAGATGGAGGCGGCGCCACATTGGGTCAGGTGCTTGTCCCCGGATCAAGCTCCTTATCCGGAACCACATTCCTCCACAAACCAAAGAACTTGATCCAAAGTTCCTTGGTTGGCCAGAGGCCGATATACCCCTCAATGCTGGAGGCAAAGGAGGATAGAGAGGTGATAGCATTTGCGGGAAGATGATGCGGTTGCAATTTGTAGGTGGAGATAAAATCGAAGAAGAAATCAGAGGTGGGAAGGCCGAAGCCGCGTTGGAAATGCGACAAGAAAACCACGTATTCCCTAGATTTGGGGGTGGGAGTAATCTCACCGACGGGGAGGCGGCAGGCGACGCCGGCAGGGATGCGACGAGAGGCGTGGATCCAAGCCAAATCTTCCTCACGGACGATGGTGCCATCCCCGCATCCGCGCCCGTGGCCCTCCGTCCCGTCTTCGTGCTGCGCCACCATCGAAGCTTCTGCTTCAGTCATGGTGAGATTGAAGCTTTCGAGGGGATAATCTGAGTAGTGGTTGCCGGAAGAGGGTAAACGGGAAGCGTAAGGCCCCGTGGTGGCGATTGGCACTGGAAACAGTGGCGCTGGCATGAAATACCGCTGGAGCACGGTCGCAGTGGCGCTCGTGGAGAAGAAAACCGGCAGCATTGGAGTCGTAGTGAAGAAGAGAGAGAGCAATAGAGCACGGCGCAAATGGGGGTACTTCCCCTGGGAGTGCACCGCACCCTCTACTTAACCATGCCACGCGCGTCGTGTGATCCTTTGTGGGTGGCAGGATGCACACAGCGAGCATGTATGCGGCCCAAGCAACCAATCAGAACAAGGCCACAAAAGGGGCCACGGGAGCAAACGATCCCATGACGGGACATGGCGTTACGGTTAACGAGGCGCTGTAGTGATGGGACGTTCACAACAGTTATGCCTGACGCAGCGATAGTAACCGGCGCGGTAAATGCGCATGGCCCTTAAAATTAGGAAAATGATGATTACCCTCCACGTGGGATGTGGAGAAGCGTACGAGAGAAAGAAAAGTAACCCGGATAAGCAAGCAAAAGACCTAGCCAATGAGGAATGACTCGGAAAGAGCAAAAGGATTGCAAGAAAAGAAACTCTAGGCTACGAGATAACTCGGCCCAAGGAATAAAAGATTCGTACATGGGAACCTGATGTGGCCTTAACAACTAAAAAAGTTGCTAAGACCGCACCAGCTTCGGGGACTAATGTTGGGGGGATACCCCCGGGTAGGGAAACACCGGGGTATAAGGGCCGAGTTAGCTGGGGTACGACACAGTCAAAGCAAAGTGCTGACCGGGTCACCTCAAGGCAGGCCGAATCACGGTGTGGCCTGGCCCATGGGGCATTTCCTTGACAATGGTCCGGACGGCATAAGATCTATGTCGGCCAAGACTATCTGTTTTGCAGGTAAAAGGGTAGGCCGGATTAGCTATATGCTATCCGGACTATCTTAGCTTCAAAGAGAAGGAATCCCCTGCTGGTAAAAAGGTGGCTTTATTAGCTGGAACATGTGCAAAGTAAAGCAAAGAAGAGGACCAGCGGGTCAGTGGCAACCAAGGTGACCGGGCAAAGTCGGATGACGTAGCCCGTGACGCCAAAAGACAAGGATGACACTGTGGGTTACGTCCAAAGCCCGGACGAGACGTTAAAGAAGAATAAAGAAGCATCTCCTTTAGGAAAGGAGCATATTCGTAGAATATGCCGCCACCTGTGCCCTAGAATTGTAACCCGGGCTCCCCTATATAAGGAGCACCAGGGCCTCCATAGAGAGGGACGGCAAATAGAGGAATCACTCTATCTAAGGTAGAACCAGGGCTAGTTGGTGAGGGTAAGAAACATTGTCTCCTTCTTGCTAAGGGCCTCAAGAGAATTTGTAAGCAACATTGATACAGAGAATACAAGAACTTCCGTGCGTGGAATCACCACGCTCTCCCTCCCTGGATTCCTCAAGCACTCATTGGCCCAATCTTTAGCCAATCCATGGCATCTACCATGCCACCACCATGGCACTTACCGCCTATGCTGTGTGAATGGAAGGTATCCAAGTTTCTGCGCAAAATAATGTTCATGGATGATCAGTTGATGTGACTCTCGGCCTTGAATTTCTAGACAGATAGCGTACGGTCTACTACCTTTTTTCTATTAGTAAATGGAGGCTAGCCAAATTCAAAATCTCAATCGAGCGGCAAAATCACCCACCTACCAAGCATTTCCCACCCCACCGTTTCAAAAAATTTGAGCCAAAATATCCCACCGTCTAGGGGAGTACCATTTTTCTATTATTATTATTAGATGGGCGCAAGCCAAATTCAAATTCTCAACCGAGCGGCAAAACCATACACCGACCTTGAAGCATTTTGCGCCCTTCCATTTCAAAAACTTTAGAATTTAAAATTCCAAATCTACCCATTGTTCAGACGACAAATGGGCATGCTAAAGTCGGTAGCTCGGGCCATGATCGTAATTAGTTTTTTGTTCACCTCTATGGTCCCGATTCCCCCAGTTTTTCCCACCGCCCCTCCCAAAAATACCAAGCTCCTATGTCCCCTCCACGACCACCGCCCGCACCGGCTTGAGCTATCGTCTCGTGCACCGCCACGCAGCCGCTTCACCGACGCTCACCCACCAAATCTAGGAGTTGTGGTGTCGTTCACCATGCTGATGGCGTCATCGACCGTCCAAGCTCTACTTCCTTGCCGCTGAAAGCTACCCAACCGTACCGGATGCACTTCACCGGTGTCCACGAGGCGTGATCTAGTTCAAAGAGTTCCATGTCCACCGCTCCAGACCAGCTGCACGGCCATCGTCTTCACTGCACCGGATCTGCCTCAGCAATGCTCTCGTCCACCGCTTTCAAGCCAGCATCAATCACCCAAGATCTGCTTCCCCGACGCCAACAGCCACCGCAACCGCAGCACCCTCGGTGACCTGGACGTCACTCGCACGGTACCGATGATGCTTAGACGCCTCTCCGACCAAGGTGAACCAAATCTCGAACCCGTTTTTGTTTTGTCAGTGGTATAGCAGGTTCAAGCCTGTCGCAGTGAACTGCATTTTTGTAATCGTACTAGTACATACAAGTCACTGGGCACATATGTTCTTCGTGCTAGTTCATACAATGTCATTAGACATGTTGGTTTGCATTCGCTGCTCTACAAATATCAAGTCGTGCACATGTCTGTTATTTTGTCATGCACATGTCTGTTATTTTGTCATGCACATGTTCTTATCTTAGCTACTCTATACACCAGTAAATGCATGCTATTGTGTAGTTCTTGTAAAATGTAATTGATGGGGGAATACCAATTGGGGTATGCCCATGAAGCAGAGTCGCCAGCTGGAGCGAACCGACTGAAGCCTCACCCTAGGCAGATCGACTCGCCAAATACGGCGACTGACGCATACTGGACCTAGACGCCACGCCGACTGAAGGCCCAATACGACGACCCCAATAGAAAGCCCATTAACACTTATAAACCCTAACTGGCTGCGTATATAAAGCCACCAGGGGCACTCCCATGGGGCACGTTCTCTCCCACGTCTCGTTAGATCTAGTCTCTCCCACCACCTTCGGCGACTCCCATGTAAATAGACCTATGAACATATACTGGATTGACAGCAGGACGTAGTGATCCTCCACCGAGGGGACGTGAACCTGGGTACATTGTGTGTCAATCTCGCTCCCGGATTCTCCTACGTCGGCTTGCCCTTTCCTCTACGTAAACTACCCTGTACCATCTGCCGTGGCCAATACCACAGACAGTTGGCGCCCACCGTGGGGCAAGCGGTGCCTGGAGGTGATTATCTGGGCGGGATCTCTCAACTTTGTCGGCGACTAGATTACATCTAGCGCGATGTGCAAAAATTGCTACTCGAAGGTCAGATGCCGATTTTCCAATCCGGCGGCTGCCCTCGACGCGAAACAGGCGCGTACAACCCAACCTGCAAAATCATAGGCGCGCCAGCGTGATTGATCGGTTCCATACGTGCTGATCGGTTTTTTATTCAATCCCTTCTTGTATTGATTACTTTTTCAACTGATTAGTTTATTTGATCTATGACGTGTATGTATCTTTGGAGGATGGGGCAAAACCGAATGGAAATACATCTGCATGGTGCGATCTGTTAGCGTGGCCATACGATCGAGCTAGAGTTTTTTGCTAACCGATGGAATTCGCCGGCCGCGACTCTTCTAGCCCCCTCGACGGAGACTTCTTCGACGCCGTGACGCCAACCTGTGATGCCACGGGCGATAGACAAAGCTGCAATAAATTAATTCCTGATGAGTCAATCCCGTTTCTCTCATAATTATTCTGCCAATTTATTATTTAACTTGGGCTAATCATGCTTGTATACTGTCTTTACGTGTCTTTGGAAGGATTTGATAAACGCAGGATTGTATCAGACGTTCTTCCGGCCGACAATTGCCACGGAGCCATGGGTTTCTGCCATAGCAGCCCATCTCCTTTCGGTCGCGGTCTACCCAACTCATGTATGATTCTCTTTGTCTTCGCCGCCATGCGGCTCCGGCCGTGGGTTGACCGCAACCGCCACGCCGATTCCGACCTTGGCGTCGACTACTACATCCGCGGAATCGCCATAATCACGGACACACCACGCTCGAGGACCGCCCGCCACAGACTCGCTATCGCGGTCTCGCCATCGTGGGCACGTCGCGGAAACGCCGCGCTCGACGACCGCCCGCCGCGGACTCGCGATCGTGGGCTCATCATGGACTCGCCATACTCGGGGACTCGATTCACCACTCGCGGACTCGCCATGTTTGGGGACTC
The DNA here is from genome assembly GCA_910589775.1 of Avena eriantha. Classification (NCBI taxonomy): domain Eukaryota; kingdom Viridiplantae; phylum Streptophyta; class Magnoliopsida; order Poales; family Poaceae; genus Avena; species Avena eriantha. Next base: position 77,952,962 of record OU342741.1, on the reverse strand, counting down.
GATTCGCCACTCGCGGACTCGCCTCGCGCACCGCATAATCGCCACGCTCAACAACTCACCCGCCGCATATTCGCTGTGCTCGGGGACTCGCCCGCCATGAACTCGTCAAGATCCCTCACTATCAAGGATGGCCAGATCGAATCCGATCTGGTAGTTCACCTACACCGTTCGAGGTCGACTTTGTATTCACCAAACACGGCCACGTGAGAACCGATCTCTAGTGACTAAGGCGTTGGGGGATGATCGATCGGGTTGGGCTGTCAGCCAATGCGTCGAAGGCATCTCTGTATGCTATCATGCACAATTGATTCTATACTGCAGCTAAGTTTTTTAATTCAATCCCACCTCATGCACTTTGCCAATTGATTATTTTATTTTAAACTAATCTTGCATGCATGTTGCTCTTATACACGAGCGGTTCTATGATGAGTTTTTAATTTAATCTCTTTTCCGGTTGATTACATAGCACTTGATTATTTTATTTGGATTTAACCTTTATATATGTGTTGTACGTCTATTGAGCTAGATGGAATCATTCGATTAAGGATGAAGATATTCTATACGAAACTGTCTGACGATCGACGACTGTGCCAGATAAAATTATCCGGTTGTTATACCCAGAGGAAGGTGGACATGACCGTGTCGCCGGCGGCCTCGGCGACATGCCTGAAATCAGGGAGGCTTTGCTCGCTCTGCATCAGATTGATTCCTGATGAATCAAGCTCTCTATAGAGTGATATTTGTTGTCGTTTATTTAGCATCTAATCTTAGTTTTCTTCATCTGTTTGTCACATATGTACAAGGACGATGAAGAAGGCATATTTACGTTGCTCCGTTTGACTAATGGTCCGAACAAGCTCAATATTTGACTACTCGCCGATGCGCCACTCTTTTCGGCTGAACGCCATGCACGCCATGCTCTGGGACTGCCATTCGCGGGCCCGCCTGTCGGCGACTCACCCCTCGCGGACTCGCCCATCACGGCTTTACACACGTGATCTACGTCCATCGCGTTGATCCCGTGTCCGCCGCGTCGACTTTGGCAAAGCGCGACCATACATCCGCCGCGTCGACCCCGTGTCCGCCGCGTCGACTTCGCCTTAGCGTGGCCTCCGTCCGCTATGTCGACCCCGTGTTCGCCGTGTCGACTTCGCCCTAGCGCGGCCTTCGTCCGCCGCGTCGACTTCTCCATAGCGCGATCTATGTCTGCCGCGTCGACCACCATGTCCGCCGCATCGACTTCGCCATAGCGCGACCTACGTCCAGCGCGTCAACCCATGTGTCCGCCGCGTCGACTTCGCCATAGCGCGACCTCCGTCCACCATGTCGACTCCGCCAAAGCGCACCTATACTTACGCTACGTCGAATGCATACGCCATGCCTGCTAAGGGCCCTTCTTTGTCCGAGTCGCCAGAGAGGGTCACATGCCACGCTGCATGGACTCACCACTGGACATCTCTCCCCCCGGGAAAAATTGATTCGCCTTTGTCAACCTTTGAAAGAGCGACTCTCAACGGCCAAGTAGTGCGAACGAGGACTCGCAAACCGAGCCTCAGATCGTCCACGAAAAACGCTAACCGAGAGCCATCATTGGAGTCGCCTTGCTCGACTGGCCTTCCGGGCCAAGACAAATGGCAGTGCTACACAAACAACACCATGTCCTCCTCAACCTTAGACAGAACGACTCACATGACCAAGTACTGCGGACGAGGACTCGCAAACCGAGCCTCGGATCATCCAGGAAGAACGCTAAGCCGAGAGCCATCTTTGGAGTCGCCATGCGACTGGCCCCCGGGCCAAGATGAGGGACACGCTAACAAAAACAGCGCAATCAACGTCATCGCAGACTCGCAATCATCACGGACTCGCCACACTCGAGGACTCTCCCCTCGCGGACTCGCAATCATCGCGGACTCGCCACATTGGGGGACACTCCCCTCGCGGGCTCGCAATCATCACGGACTCGCCACACTCGGGGACTCTCCCCTCGCGGACTCGCAGCCGCGAACTCTCCGCACGCGGACTCGTCATGCTCGGAAATAACCACAACTATTTTCAGAATATGCATCTCTAAAGAGCCTCGAGTCGCCTCTACAAGCTAACTCGAGCCTCGGGGACTACTCCTAGGCATACTGTGTGTGCGCGTGGTTCCACGACCGCGGCTCGCCACGCTAGGGGATTCGCCACCGCTGAATCGCCGCCCTCGCGGAGTCTTCATGCTTGGGAACTCGCCTCGCCCCTCGCGGACTCGACACGCTCAGGGACTCACCATCACGGGATCGCCACCGTGGACTCGCCCTCGCGTACCCAACACGCTCGGGGAATCTCCACCGCGGACTCTCCCTCGCGTACTCAACATGCTCGGGGACTCGCCACCGCGGACTCGCCCTCGGGTACTCAACACGCTCGGGGATTCGCCACCGCGGACTCGCCGCCCTCGCGGAGTCTTCATGCTCGGGAACTCGCCTCGCCCCTCGCAGACTCGACACGCTCAGGGACTCACCATCACGGGATCGCCACCGCGGACTCGCCCTCGCGTACTCAACATGCTCGGGGTCTCTCCACCGCAGACTCTCCCTCGTGTACTCAACACGCTCACGGACTCGCTACCATGGACTCACCCTCGCGTACTCAACACGCTCGGGGACTCGTCACCGCGGACTCGCCCTCGCGTACATAACATGCTCTGGGACTCGCCCCTCGCGGACTCGCCGCCGCGAACTCTCCGCACGCGGACTGGTCATGCTCGGCAACAACCACTACTATTTTAAGAATATGCATCTCTAAAGAGCCTCGAGTTGCCTCTACAAGCCAACTCCAGCCTCGGGGACTACTCCTAGGCATACCGTGTGTGCGCGTGGTTCCACGACCATGGCTCGCCACCCTCGGGGATTTGCCACCGCGGAATCGCCACCCTCGCGGAGTCTTCATGCTTGGGAACTCGCCTCGCCCCTCGCGGACTCGACACGCTCAGGGACTCACCATCACGAGAGCGCCACCACGGATTCGCCCTCGCGTACTCAACATGCTCGGGGACTCTCCACCGCGGATTCTCCCTCGCGTACTCAACATGCTCGGGGACTCGCCACCACAGACTCGCCCTCGCGTACTCAACACGCTCGGGGATTCGCCACCGTGGACTCGCCGCCCTCGCGGAGTCTTTATGCTCGGGAACTCGCCTCGCCCCTCGCGGACTCGACACGCTCAGGGACTCACCATCACGGGATCGCCACCGCGAACTCGCCCTCGCGTACTCAACACGCTCGAGGACTCTCCACCGCAGACTCTCCCTCGTGTACTCAACACGCTCGGGGACTCGCCACCACGGACTCGCCTTCCCGTACTCAACACGCTCGGGGACTTGTCACCACGGACTCGCCCTCGCGTACTCAACATGCTCTAGGACTCGCCCCTCGTGGACTCGTCTCGTGTATTCCCCTGCACCGACTTGGGGACTTCACCATCAATGATTTGGTGGCCTCCACATCCTCTACGACAGCAAGTTGACAAGGCGCCGACCAAACTTCTCCAAGGGGTGACTTCGTCCAATGACGACTCGCCCGATGCGTCGACTCGCCTTGGAGATTAGGCTACTTCATGACCTATTTATCTGTTTCAAGAGCTTGCCAACGACTCACCATCGAATCCACCTTGAAATCACCAGCGCCGATTCGGCGGCTTGGAGTCATCGCCGAGTCCCTGACGCGCTCGGGGACTACTGATGGGGGAATACTAATCAGGGTATGCCCATGAAGCGGAGTCGCCAGCTAGAGCGAGCCGACTGAAGCCTCACCCTAGGAGGATCGACTCGCCAAATACGGCGACTGATGCATACTCGACCCAGACGCAACGCTGACTGAAGGCCCAAGACGGCGACCCCAATAGGAAGCCCATTAGCACTTGTAAACCCAAACTGGCTGCGTATATAAAGCCACCAGGGGCACCCCCATGGGGTACGTTCTCTCCCACGTCTCGTTAGATCTAGTCTCTCCCATCACCTCCGGCGACTCCCATGTAAACAGATCTATGAACATATACTAGATTGACAGCAGGACGTAGCGATCCTCCACCGAGGGGATGTGAACCTGGGTACATCGTGTGCCAATCTTGCTCCCGGGTTCTCCTACGTCTCCTTGCCCTTTCCTCTACGTAAGCTACCATGTAGCATCTGCCGTAGCCAATACCACGACAGTAATGTCAGTGGAAAATATTAGTGTGGATTCCCTGATACACAGTTACTGACTCTATCTGGTTATTCCTGAGCTAAGTTCCATCTATTATTTCCTCCCTGGCATCGTTCTGCTATCATGTGGTACTCGTTCAAACTCTTCATACTAGTTCAATTATAATTTTGTTGTTTCCATCTAGTTCTTCAAAAGCTGCAACACTGACTATTTTCGTTTTCTTTGTGTAGAGCTCAAAAAGGCAACACTGAACATGTTGGTTTCCACAGCCTACAGGTCCACTAGCGATGCAATTATATATTTTCTGTATCTGGTGTTGGTTCGTCCTAATCAACGGCATAATTATTCTTTATTGTATTGTTCATTCGTGTTTTCCATTCCTGCTCAACAAGTTCTGGTATGATGCGGTTATAATTTCTATGTGGTTCATTCTTAGCTATGACAATAACTGCATGCCATTGTGTAGCTCCCCGAAAATTCCAAGTCACCCAATGTCTATTGCATTCTAGGAGATACCACTGCTTCCATATATATTTGCTGAAATGACCTGCCTAGTTTATACTGAAATTCTAAGAAACACTTTGTTTGATTGCTCATTTCATTGATGGCATACTTGTATAATGCTTGTTTGTCCTATTCTACGGGTTCACAAGACACACCATTATATCTCGTATCTGGTTCTGATTCTTCCTAGGCAACGACATAACTATCCTCTAATATATAGTTCATTCATGGTTTGCATCCCTGCTCTACAAGTTTGTATTATGCAGTTATAATTCCTATCTGGTTCATTCTTAGCTATGAGTAGTTTGTCTTCTTTGCTGTATTAACTTGTTATTAGTTAGTTTCAGACTGCAATTATTGCTATCTCCACCAAAGAGGGGACTGCAAGATCATATCTCAAGGTGGTTTTCCAATGTAGCTGTCACACTCAAAGGGAGATGCAGTTGATGGATTGAGAAAGCAAATTGAGGGCTCTACTATCAACTTGATTCGCAACTAAAGTACTGAATTTTCTTTCCCTTTTGTTCATATTTTGTAATATTTTTAAGAAGTTTGCAGCTGATGTAATGTCTAGATAACTTGTATAGGCCATGTAGGCATTTAGTTGATGACATCCACGCATGGCGGTACCATAACTGCGCTAGCCAGGTCGACCAGGTTTCAGAATTACCGAAACAGTAACGGTAACTAGCCAAAACAGTAACATGAAAAAATAGTGAAAAACCAAAACAGCAACGGTAACTGGCCAAAACAGTAACAGACCGAAACAGTAACAGGCCAAACAATAACAGGCCAAAACACCAGCAGACCAGAATAGTGGTAATCCAGCATAGTAACAAGCCAGAATACTAACATGCCAGAACAGTAACAGGCCAGAACAGTAACAGGCCAGAACAGGGGCAACCAGCATAGTAACGGGCCAGAATAGCAAAGGGCCACAACAGTAACGGACATGAATAGTAGATGACCAGAACAGTAACGAGCCAGAATAGTAAAAGGCTAGAACAGTATCGGACCTTCTCAAAAGTGGGTCGTTCATAGGCGGCCCGTAACGAGCTGTGAGAACAGTGATGGCCTGACCATGGGCTTTAATAGTATCGGGCCTACTTGACGCAGCCTGTTAACGGGTCGCATAGTGTTCGAAAAGTGTGGGATTTTGTAGGCCAAAACAGTAACGGGTCTGACATTCGTGGGTCGCTGCTGGCCACGTCTTTGGGCCCATTTCAGACATTGTTGGACGAAACAGTAACGGGTCGTAATCTTATTGGGCTCCCTTGATGGGCCGGCCCACTTAATTATGAGCAGGCCTTGGCTGGGCCTGGCTTCTACCACGGTTTTCGTGGCCGTTAATGGTGGTAACTAGTCATTAACGGTGTTTGCCACGTGGCATTTTAGATGATGTCAACAGTCAACGCGGCTGGCGAACAGATCTACGACGGAACAAGTTTTCGTGGCTGAAGGGTGCGATCCGCCATGGTCAGAAAAAAACCGTGGTAGATTCTTTTGTGACGGGGCTTTTAACACGATGGGCATCCGTTGTAGAAGAATTTTTATCCATAAAAAATAGGCCTTCAACCACGAAAATCGTCCATTATAAAAGCCAACTTTTCTTGTAGTGGTCTAGCCTATCTCCCTCCGAGTTTGACGAGCTCTCCTGGCCTGGCTCTCCTGATGATGCCACCATGAAGTCCCTTGTAGAAGAGTCATGAAAACAATGTTTGTATTAAATGTATATTTGCGAAGTGTATGTGGAAAAACTTATGTGCTATTGAGGCGAAAAAACTTGTACTCAAGTTTCCTGCTACTTATCTGTTTCCAGCATGTGTATATTTTTTAAGCAAGTGCTGGCTTATCCATTATTTTTGTTCATATGCTTGACCTTTCGTGAGACGGAACACTCGTAGCATAGAACTATGCCCTCAGGTGATGATGCTTAGTAGCATCGTCAAGGACCTAAGAGCAAAATCACCGGCTTTGAGTGCCAGAAATCACTACTCCAGAATCCACATAAAAACTTCAGAAAACTTGTAGACCAGAAAACTTAAGCTAACGCCCGTAAGCAGAATTTTGACAAGTGCAAATGCAAACTTGCGCATAAAGGGTTTATATGATCCAAAAATGAACAACTAAAGGACGTAAAAGACTCATAGAATATGAGTGAACCAAATGCATTATATCATTAATCATATAAGAAAATTATTACATAATATAAATGTGCTAAGTGTAAAAGGGACATAGTTGTGCTATGTTCCATGGTCGATCTGTCTTCGGGCAATCATCATCGGAGTCACGTTGCTTGCGCTTGCGATTTTTTGGCCTATCTTTCAACTCACGAATATCACCGAGGTAATAGGAACCATTTAGCAATGCTTTCCTTATGACGAACGGTCCTTCTCAAGGTAGGGATAGTTTGTGCGATTTCTCTTGCTTGAGTCTAAGCACCAGATCCCCTTCTTTAAATGAGAAATGCCTTACACGGCGACTATGGTAGCCACGCAGCTTCTGCTAGGAGACAGAGGATCTCTAGCATGCCAGCACGTGCTCTTCTTCAAGTAGTCCACATATAGGCATCTGGATTCTTCAGCGTCATCCTCCTTATAGGCGGAGACTCTTGGTGCATCGTGGAGGATAACTGATGGAAGGACGGCTTCTGCTCCATAAACCATGAAGAAAGGAGTCAAGCTGGTGGATCTGTTGGGTGTTATTCATAAACTCCACAAGACAGATGGTAATTCATCCACCCAGGCTTCAGCTGCTCTATGTAGTGGTGCCTCTAAGCGTGGCTTGATTCCATGCAGAACTAGTCCATTGGCCCTTTCAACATGCCCATTTGACTGTGGGTGTGCCACAGACGCTAGGTCAAGCCGGATGCCTTTTTCATGACAATACTCCTCAACTTCTCCGAGAGACAAATTTCTTCCATTGTCGGTGATGATGCTGTGTGGGAGGCCAAAGCTCACCACTAGATCTCGGAAAAAAATTTAGGGTTGTTGCCCCATCAAGCTTGCTAATGGGTTTAGCTTCAATCCATTTTGTGAATTTGTCCACTACTACGAGCAAGTGTCTAAATCCACAGGGTGTTGTCTACAAAGGTCCCACCATGTCCAGCCCCTAGACTGCAAATGGCCAAGTTATTACTATGGTTCACAATTCTTCAGCTAGAACACTTGGTTGTCTTGCATAGAATTGACATCCAAGGCATTTTGTACCAACTTGTTGGCATCTGCCTTGGAAGTTAACCAGTAGAATCCTTATCGGAAGGCCTTAGCCACCAACGATCGGGGAGCGGCGTGATGCCCACAATCTCCAAGATGTATCTCTCTAAGGATTTCAATACCTTGCTGCTGGGAGACACATCGAAGGAAAACCCTGTGGTACTTCTTTTGTATAGCTGGCCGTTAATGATGACGTAGCCTTTTTCTCTGCGTACTATTTGTCGGCTTTCGACTTCGTCAGCAGGCAAAGTTCCGTCTCGTAGATAATCTATGAATAGTCTCATCCAAGATGGAGAGGTCACTGTTACTGTATTAACAAATGAATCCACTCTATCCGGGTTGTCGGGGTCCGCTCCCTTCACGGATGGGGTCCGTAAATGTTCTAGAAAAACGCCTGGCAGAATTGGTGGACGAGCTGATCCGAGCTTTGATAGTAGATCTGTTGCCTCATTCTCCTCCCTTTTGACGTACTTAACTTTGTAACCATCGAAGCACTTGGCTATTTCGTCTACTTCTTCTCGATATGCTGCCATCATAGGGTTCCGCGCGTTCCAGGTGCCAGCTACTTTCTGGGAAACCAAGTCGGAATCTCCACAGCAAACTATGCGCTTGATGCCAATATCTTTGGCCACACGAAGTCTGTGAATGAGGGCCTCATACTCCGCCATGTTGTTGGTAGCATTGAAGTGAATCTGCAGGACATATTGCAACTTTTCTCCTATTGGTGATTGCAATAATACACCAGCCTCGAGCCGTTGAGTAGCTTTCATCCGTCAAAGTGCGTGACCCAATATTCTGGCTCTAGCACAGGAGTGTCTTCTAGCAGTTCTGTCCAATCTGCAATAAAATCCGCCAATGCTTGTGATTTGACAGTGTCGCGTCTCTTGTAGGTGATTTCAAAGGCGGCAAGTTCAATGCCCCACTTTCCTACTCTTCCTGTAGCGTCGCTGTTGTTGATGATGTCGGACAGTGGAGCTTTGCTCACCACTGTGATAGGGTGCTCCTGGAAATAATGCCTTAGCTTGCGTGAAGCAAGGAAAACTCCATAAGCTATCTTTTGGTAGTGCGGGTAATGCTGTTTAGATTCTGTCAAGACCTCGCTTACATAGTAAACGGATCGCTGAACTCCGTATTCGTGCGTTGGTTCTTTGAACTCCACCATGATGACGATGTTGATTACTTAGTTGGTTGCCGCCATGTAAACTAACATAGGCTCCCTTAACACCGGTGCTGCAAGTATTGGTGGGGAGGATAGTATTATCTTCAACTCCTGAAGTACTGCGTCAGCCTCATCTGTCCATGTGAATTTGTCTGCCTTCTTGCGCAACTTCTAGAGCAGCATAGCCTTCTCACCAAGTCAACTGATGAACCAGCTTACTGCTGCTATGCTGCATGTGAGCCTTTGTATGTCCTTCAGGCATGTCGGATGTTTTATGTCGAGGATGGCCTTGATTTTCCCCGGGTCCACCTCGATTCCACGATGAGAAACGATGAAACCCAACAGCTTACCGGAAGGTACCCTGAAGACGCACTTCTTGGGGTTCAGCATCATGTTGTATTTTCGGAGATTGTCGAAGGTTTCCTGCAAGTCAGCGATAAGATCATTTGATTCCTTGACATTACCGCGATGTCGTCCACGTAAGCGTGTATGTTGCGACCTATTTGGTCGTGTAGGCAACGTTGCATTGTCCGCTGGTAAGTAGCACCAGCATTTTTCAACCCACAGGGAATCGTGACATAGCAATACGTGTCGTAGGGTGTGGTGAACGAAGTGGCCAGTTGGTCCGACTTTCGCATCCGGATTTGGTGGTATCCTGAGTAAGCATCGAGAAAAACAGAAGTTCCAAGCCAACCGTCGAATCAATGACTTGGTCAATGTGAGGCAAAGCAAACAGATCATTCGGACATGCTTTGTTCAAGCCGATGTAATCAACGCACATTCTTAATTCATTGGTTTCCTTTTTGGGGACAAGTAAAGGATTTTCCACCCATCAGGTGTGAATAACTTCTCGGATAAAGCCAGCCTTAAGTAACCTAGCTATGTCTTTGCCTATAGCCTTTCGTCTTTCATCACCAAAGCATCATAGAGGTTGCTTCACCAGTTTGGCATTGGGATCGATATTCAAGCTATGCTCGACAAGTTCCCTAGGTACACCTTTCATGTCGGCAGGTTGCCAGGCAAAGATGTCCCTATTCTCATGGTGGAACTTGACGAGCGTGCTTTCCTATTTGGGATCCAGGTCTGTGCCAATTGCGGTGGTCTTGGAGGAATCTCCTTCAACAAGCTCCACCTTGTTGGTATTGATGGTGGCCTTGAATGCGGGTTCGGCAGTAGTGATCTGCTTCTTCGAAGTCGGCATCTCCGAGGCATCGACCTGGTTATGGATCTCCTTGAACTCCTCACCGTAGATAACTGCTTCGGCGAAGGCGACCTCACTGAGCTCGCACTCTTGTGCCTTGGTGAAGCTTCTATCAACGGTGATGATGTCGTTTGGTCTGGGTATCTTGAGCTTATTGTAGACAAAGCATGATCTTTCGAGGAAGGAGTGGAAGATGTCGTGTCCAAAAATGACGTGGTACACGCTCTTGAAAGGCACCACTTCAAAGGTCATGCGTTCTTGGCGGTAACATCGCCAAAAGCGACCGGAAGGGTGATGCAGCCCAGGGAATTTACTTGTCGGCCAGGGACAACCCCATGGAACACGGTGTTGCTCTTCCTTAGCTGGGTCTCCGTCAAGTTCATCTTGTGTAGTGTATCCAGGTACGTGATGTTGATGCTGCTTCCACTGTCCATGAGGCACTTGGTGAACTCGGTGCCGTCGATCAAAGGGTTGATGACCATGGCATATTGGTTCTCAGTTGGGATAAGGTCTGGGTGATCCTTCCTATCCCAAGTAATTGGAATGTCCAACCATCTAACGTACTGGGGAACCGGAGGGAGGGTAGCTATCAGTATCCTCAAAGAGGTTTTCTAGGCCCGGACGGTGGGAGTGCCAAGGAAGGTATGGTAACATGGAGCCTTCTTTTCGAAGGAATTTTTCCCTTTACCCTCTCCCTTGTCGAAAGATTTAGGTTCCACGTCTTCATCCATATCGCTTGATTCCTTGGGCTCCTGCTCCTTCTTCCCTTTGCCCTTTCCGCGAGGTCTGTTCTTCCGACTTCGCTTGTAGCCAGACTCAGGGTCTTCCTTGAGGTCGTTGAAAAATTTGCATTGGCGGTTGGTGTGGATGGCTTTACTGTTTGTGTCGAGGTGGACGAAACACGGCATATCATGGTACTCCTCATACGTTTGGGGAACATGAGGCACCGAGGGTGTAGAATCACTCCTCTGCTAGCCACTGCTAGCCCCCCGTCCACGTCCATGTTGTCCGCCTTTGCCTCTGCCAGTGAATGTTGCGGCGACCATGTCGTCTGCTTGCCTTTCTTCAGGCGGGTTCTTCCGCTTTTTATTGTTGTTTTTCCTGGCCTGGGTAGGGATTTCTATTGTCGGCAACAATCTGCGTGCGTTGTCGTCGGCTACGGCGAACTCGCTAGCCATGGTGATCATTGCGTTGATGTTGAGCTCATTGTTTTCTTGCTTGCATTTCAACGTATGTCAGAGCAAAGTTCCCTTTTCCAGGCTGTCGACGAAGGCGGCCATAGCGGTCTATTCGTTCATCCATGTGCAAGAATTTTTCATATCCAGCCAGCGAGAGACGTAGGCACGAGAGGTTTCATCCTTTTCTTGCACACACCGCTGTAGGTCTCCGACAGTGCAGGGACGTTTGTACGTACCCTCGAAATTCTTGGTGAACGCTTCATGCATGTCCAACCAATTGCATATTGATTTCTCCGGCAAGTCGTCGATCCATTGTTGGGCGGTGCCGGTCAGCATGAGTGGGAGGTACTTGATGGAGACATTGGGGTTTTCCCCTGCGATGTGAATCGATTCTCTATAGTCCTACAACCATGTTGCTGGCCTGGCGGTGCCATGGTGGGGCTTGATGGTCTTGTCTATTTGGAAACCCTTGGGGTAAGTTGTGGCCCGTATTACTAGTCCAAAGCAATGTGGCCCAAGGTATGGGAGCTCCCGAGTTTCTTGGATCTTGTCCAGCCGTGAACGTGCGGCATACGGCTCTGGCTGCTTCCCTTTTCCGTCATGGGGAAGGGAGTTGTGGCACGATCTATAAGATCCACCGCGCCCTCCGCCATGATGGCTGCTATGTGGCGATGGAGGCGGTGGGTTAGCCTTCTTGCTGTGTCCCTCCTACGACTCCTCACGCCTGTCGCGATTGCTTGTCGGGCGTGGTGGCTCCTTGTGGGACCTGCTCCTATGTCCTTCAATGCCCCTGCGCTCTCTGGCATTCCAGGGCTGCTCACCCTGGTCACGTATAACGATGCCGGCGTGGGGACGCCTTGGAGGTGGCATGCTTGTACGGTGGCGCGGCTGTGGTTCCTCATGACGCCGGGATGGTGGTTGAGGTGGAGATCGGCGAGGATGGGCATTTTCTCCGTGATCGGAGGATATGGGGATGGCGTCAGTCCTGTTGCGTGCCTCCCTCCATCTTCGCTCTATGGAGCCTGTGTGGGATCCCTCATCACGGGGAGATTTTGGCCTTCTACAGCTGTTCAGGGTTAACTGGCAAAGCTCCGGGTTGGACTCAAGCCTCTGCGAGGCAGCTGATGACCCACAAGTATAGGGAGTGTATCGCAGTATTTTCGATAAGTAAGATTGTCGAACCCAACGAGGAGTAGAAGGTGTTGGCTAGTGGTATGGATCAGGATTTCTCTGCAAATACTTAGCAAACGGATTTTTAGGGGTTTTCGATAGAGCAAGTAAACAAAGTATGAGTAAATAAAAGACAGTAGGAATAAATGCAGCAAGTGGCCCAATCCTTTATGCAGCAAAGGACAAGCCGGTTGTATTACTTAAGATGACCAAACGTTCTCGAGGACACATGGGAAGAATGTCAAGTGCTTTCGCTTCATATAGTCGATTAATCTTCTTTAGCTTGCTAAGTGTTGTGTGGGTGAACCTGTGCTAATGTACCGCCCCATCCAAGACTAATACATACATGTGATTATACCCCTTGCAAACATCCGTAAGTACAAGAAAGTAATTAAGGTAGAAGCCTAACCACAGCTTTAAACTCTAAGACCCTTACGTCCCTTGTGCAATGGTTTCCTAACGGGGGTTCAGGTTTCTGTCACTCCGGCAACCCCTACGATTAGTAGCCAAATACACAATGCATTCCCCTAGGCCTATATAGGTGAAGTGTCATGTAGTCAACGTTCACATGACACCACTAGAAGAAGTACACCACAACTTAAATAACAATCTATTGAATCTTTCTCAACGCAACTCCAGTACTAACAACAAGACTTCTCCCATGTCCTCAAGAACAAAACGAACTACTCACAAGACATCATATGGATCATGATCAGAGATGGAATAATGATGTATAACAATCTGAACATAAACAATAATTCAATGGTTCACTCAATAGCATCAACTACAAACAGTAATCAACACCAGGAAAGTTTCCCCTATGAACTATAGCAAGATTCAACCAATTGTTACAGCAATATGGAGATGGTGATGAGGGTGTTGATGGTGATGATGGTAGTGATGATGGTGATGATGATCCCGATGAAGTCCAGCTTGATGGTGGTGTTGATGGCGACGATCTCCCCTCTCCGGGAAGGAATTCCCCCGGCAGAAATCTGTCTGCCAGAGAGATCTTTCTCTCTCGGTGTTTTTTGGCCCGCAGAGGCGGCGGAATCTTTCTGTGGTCGCTCCCCGAGTCTTGGGGTTTCATGGGGATGATATACGCTAGAGGAGAGAGGCTGGAGTGGGCCAGGGCGGCCACACCACCTCTAGGCGCGGCCTAGGCCTGCCCGCGCCATGGGGTGGTGTGGGCCCCCTGTGGCCCACCTTCACTCCATCTTCTGGCATCCTTAGTCTTTTGGAAAAATAGGATTTTCCGTATATTTTCCCGGATTTTTTGATCTTCACGAATTTTGCCTCCAAACAGCACCTTTTCCATCAGAATCCTGACTGCAGCGGTCCATGCTCCAAAAGTCATCAACCATGCAAAAATAGATGAAGTAACATAAGTATCACCTCTCAATACGAAATATATCAATGAATAATAGTGAATTAAGACATATAATAGTGATGCAAAATGGACGTATCAACTCCCCCCAAGCTTAGACTTCGCTTGTCCCCAAGCGAAACTGAGCTCAATAAACATGACCTCAGGTTTATGGAGTGAAGATTCGATAAAAGAATACGGAAAAGAAGAATCACATTCATCAAATACATAGGTCATAATAGAAGATAACTCACTATTATATAACTCAACTTGCAATGAGTAAAGGAAACACAATAACGATACATAAAGTTAACCATAATTGGTAATGGCAAACTTAGCTCTTGGTCGAAGAATAGTTGATAATTTGCTGGAGTTCACAAATAACTGGTTTTCAATGATAGCTTTCAAAGTAGTAAACATCGAGATAAGAGCAAAGTGCAAAACAAGGAACATAAGAGACATGATCGAATAAATCAACATATCAATGAATGAAACACATCAACTCAAAATACTTGCTGAGATAGAAGGGAATAGGTCTACTGACTCAACTACAAAGTAAAAGAAAGGGCCCTTCGTAGAGGGAAGCAGGGATTGCAAGTCTCAAAAAGAGCTCCCAAAAATTATGATACTTACTAGCTTTCAGCTCTCATTGCCCCTATCATAGGCATATTTAGGTGATTAAGGTTAAAGTGACACAACTAAGAGGATATGCTTGACAAGTTATAAGTTGAAATCTCATGCCCCTTACTTATGAGTACCGATCCTCATTCTACTCAACTTCAGTCACGAGCAAGCTCTTGTCATTGTAAATACATGCGTATCATTGAGAACCGCCAACGGGGTACCCCTTGCACATGACACAGGATCTATCCCATAATCAAAATGACAAGGCAAGCAGACAGTGAGCATCTCAGTGATCTTTTCATTTGCTATTTGCATAGGTTTTTATTGAGGATGCTTCATAGAATGCTCACTATAGTTATGCTGCAAGTTTCCACCATGATTAGGCATGGCTTAGGCTAGCGGCCTAGGCATTTCTCTAACACACATATAAACTCCATGATCTTACAAGTTCCACTTTTATTTCACACCGCCGGGATCCATAAGAAAAAGAACATGATATCAACTAGGTACAAGTACCAATGAAGTGTTGAAAGCGGTCCCCATGATACATGGTTTGGCTAACTTCAACTCATAAAGCGCAAGCATATACGCAACAAAGAAGGACCCAATGGTTCAAGTTTATTAAATGCGAGAAAGAAAAGTGTGCCATCAAGTTCGTGAGAGCTTTAATCACTAAATTTCACATAACAAGTTTAATTTGGGAGGTAGATAAAACAAGAATTTACTTGGAATAGCAATAATGCTACTAGGTAGGTATGGTGGACATAAATGGCATGGTTTTTGGTTTAAGGAAGTGGATGCACAAGAAGAATTCCCTCTCAGTACAAGTTTTTGGCTAGCAAGGCTGGGTAGAAAGTATAAGAGTTGAAGGAAACAAACAAACATACAAATGATAAAGACAAACATGCAATCTTCCTTGGAAGCACAAAAGATCTTAACTAGAGAATACTAGACTTATGAGCAAATCAAGAAAGAAAGATGATTAAATTATATTTCTTTAGAGTACTTCTACCTTTTTCATTCAACTCAAAAATAGTGTTGCTACTGACCGAGCCAGGTTTGCCAAAACCAAATAAATTAACTCAATGATCCCAAAGTGCTACCAATACTAACAACAAGATCAATCATATAACCACGAATTGAAAACTAACATAAGCTATGCAAAAAGGGTGAATGGTAGAACTTCTCATTAATATTCCATAACGGAAACTCACAACAAGGGATACAAATCTAATGAGAGAGGGGAAACTTCCATAATGCAAACCATACTACATAATAACTCCTCTATTCATGATATGACTCTACTAATAAGGTAAAAAGATAGAATATAGTGATATGATACCGCGACACTCCCCCAATCTTGGAACAAACCAAGTGGATGCCAAACCTGATGACAAATTACTCCTTAGGTGGTGGTGGTATCCTCTTGACGAGCTCTTTGATCAGTCTCCCCAAGTCCTCAATCTCGAAGGTGAGATTACGAATCAGCTGTGAGTTTTGCTCAATGCGACTCATGATCATGTCGTATTGAGAATCCCAGCTCTTGCTATTCTTTCCCCACTCTTCCTCCTTGAAGTCTTCTTTTCCTGCATGGCTAGAACGAGGCAAATCCCAATTGGAGGGTAATTTCCCCTTGGGCATATTCTAGTATTGATGCTCATGGATAAGAGTGTGGAAAGGATTCTTGGTGCGTGGAGGAAGTGACCAGGGATCTGAACGGTGATAAGGAGGCTTCCCTCCAATGGCTGGATTTTCCACCACTCCGATGCTTGCAACGGTAGTGCCGGTGTGCTTTTCCTCCTCTTCACCTTCACTCTTGATCTCCTTCTCCTTCCGAGGTCTTGTGGGTCTTCCTCCATGGGATCCTTGCCTTTATCCTTGGCGGACACCATTGTGCTTCTAAACCTTCAAAGAGTATGTCCTGGCAGAAAAAGATCGAAACAAAAACACGACGAAAACACAATATACGAACCTCGGGAGATCCTGTGGGTTATATATTATGGAGTTTCATATCAAAAGGAAGGTACTGGGAGAAAACGAGTCGGAGGCGGAGTCCCGGGTGGACTCACCACCTGGTGGCGTGGCCAGGGGTGGGCCCATGCCACAGGGTGGTGTGAGACACCCTGGCTCCGTTTCCATCCCTTTTTTGCTTCGTAGCTTTCCTTATTGACTGAAAACTGCAAATATATAGTTCGATTGTATTTTCGCGGAACTTTTCTTACCAGAACTATTACCTATTTGAACACGGACTCTGCAGGTCTCTGAATTTGGTATTTAGTGGATCCTTCCGGAGTCACCACTTGAATCATCGGTATCTTCATCTTCATATACTTATTACTTGAGTCATAAAACCCTTCTCTTCCTTATTACACCATTATCTCCACTTCCTGGAAATTTCTTTCACACAAAACATCACACGGTTCTCATTAGCAACATTAGTAAAAGTGAAGTGATAAAACCTTTTGAGTCCAACTTAAACTGAAAACCATCACAAGAAAAGCTACTGTAGAAACTCCTTCCGAAAAAGAAAATCGAATAAAGAAGCAAATGCAAGAGTGGCAAAATCTATCAAAACAGACCAGCAGGTAAAGATCAATTTTTTCGAAAATCTTCTGTTGCTCAAATCAAAAAGTGCAAAACTAACGAAAGTTATAAAACAACCTGGGGAACAAGCACAAAAAAATTACAGTTCAATCTGACATACAGAGATCTCTCACGAATTTTTACGGTGAAGCACAAAAATCTGTTTCGGGACAGCAACTTCACCAAATCTTACTTCTCTCTCATTAGAGGTTGATCTTGACACTAAAACCAAACAAAACGGATAAGAAGCGGTTATTACTGAAGTAATAACTTCCAAGACTCAAAGAAACAAAAACAAACTAAAGCAAAAACAAATTGGATTGTCTCCCATAAAGCTCTTTCTTTATAGCCATTAAGATGGGCATGATAATTTTGAAGAAGCTCTCATAGGGATATGAATTGAAGTGAAAGAGAGCATTAAGAAGCAAAAACACACACATTTAAGTCTAACCCACTTCCTATGAAAGGGGATTTTGTAAACAAACAAGTTATTGAAACCACAGGCAACTTGCATAAGATGGCAAAAGAAGTGCAGCATAAAAACTTTCAGCATAAAACGGGGAAACTTGATATTATTGAGATGCATAAGAACACTTTTCCCTCTCTCATAATAACTTTCAGTATCATGCATAAACTTAACAATATAGCTATCACAAGGACTATCATAGCAATGATCACTTATTCTAACAGAAAACACGGGGATACTAGCTCTCATAACACTACTTTGTGAAACAAAATTAGAGGTATCCTTACAAAGGATAGTGTGTTCCTCTTCCTCATACTTAGTGAGAAAGTCTTTCACATTTGCTATTATAGGTTCATCAACCATTTGTTTATCAGGTTCAACAGCCTTATTCATACTTTCATTAACCATACTAGCTATCATAGAATGTTCCCTTATCTTAATTGGGAAAGGCATTTTCTCAATATAAGGTTCAGGGAAAACATGATTAGCAGTATAAACTTTAGTATTTCTTGCAGGAACACTCTTAGCAATATCTTTATAAGGTTCATGATAATTATTCCACTTATTTTTAGGCACTTCAATGTAGGAAGAAAAGGCCTTAAAATAAGAAGCAATAGCTTAAGAGTCTAGACCACAAGCATTTTTAATATTTTGAAAGTCATCAGTTCCCATAAAAGATTCAATGGATTCATAATCATAATTTATACCTGACTTTCTACCTTTGTCATTTTCCCAAGCTCCAGCATTGTCTTGAATACGGTCCAGAAGATCCCATTTAACTTCTTCTTCCATACGATTGAATGATCCAGCACAAGAGGCATCCAATAAATCCTTGTCATGTAAAGGGAGCCTTGCATAAAAGTTGTTGATAATAATATTGTTGGGGAGCTCATGAATGGGACATTTGAGCATTAATAACTTCAATCTCCCCCAAGCTTGAGCTATACTCCCTCCATCAAGAGGCCAAAAGTTGTATATTTGATTCCGATCTTTATGAATCTCACTAGGAGGATAAAACTTTGAATAAAAGAGAGGCACTATTTCTTCCCATTCCAGAGCTTGACCATTCTTCAGCAGCTTATACCATTCCTCAGCTCTTCCTTTCAGTGATAATGAGAATAACTTCTTCTTAACTTGATCTGAAGTAATACCTGCACACTTGAACAACCTGCATAATTAGTGTATAAAGAGCAAATGATCACCGGGATGGACAGTTCCATCCCCAACATAGTAGTTATCCATAACACGATCAATAATTCTTGTAGGTATTTTGAAAACATCATTCTCAACAAGTGGTGGCTTATCTACTACCTTAGCAGTGGTAGTAGCATTACCAAATAAGAAACTCAGCGAATTATCCATAACGAAAATAAAGCAACTAGCAGAAGTAAGCAATACTCACAGTAGAAGTTTCCTTTACCAGTTCCACTCTCCAATAGCGCTTCCCTCCCCGGCAACGGCGCCAGAAAATAGTCTTGATGACCCACAAGTATAGGGGGTGTATCGCAGTATTTTCGATAAGTAAGAGTGTCGAACCCAACGAGGAGTAGAAGGTGTTGGCTAGTGGTATGGATCAGGATTTCTCTGCAAATACTTAGCAAACGGATTTTTAGGGGTTTTCGATAAAGCGAGTAAACAAAGTACGAGTAAATAAAAGACAGTAGGAATAAATGCAGCAAGTGGCCCAATCCTTTATAAAGCAAAGGACAAGCCGGTTGTATTACTTAAGATGACCAAACGTTCTCGAGGACACATGGGAAGACTGTCAAGTGCTTTCGCTTCATATAGTCGATTAATCTTCTTTAGCTTGCTAAGTGTTGTGTGGGTTAACCTGTGCTAATGTACCGCCCCATCCAAGACTAATACATACATGTGATTATACCCCTTGCAAACATCCGTAAGTACAAGAAAGTAATTAAGGTAGAAACCTAACCACAACTTTAAACTCTAAGACCCTTACGTCCCTTGTGCAATGGTTTCCTAACAGGGGTTCAGGTTTCTGTCACTCCGGCAACCCCTATGATTAGTAGCCAAATACACAATGCATTACCCTAGGCCCATATAGGTGAAGTGTCATGTAGTCGACGTTCACATGACACCACTAGAAGAAGTACACCACAACTTAAATAACAATCTATTGAATCTTTCTCAACGCAACTCCAGTACTAACAACAAGACTTCTCCCATGTCCTCAAGAACAAAACGAACTACTCACAAGACATCATATGGATCATGATCAGAGATGGAATAATGATGTATAACAATCTGAACATAAACAATAATTCAATGGTTCACTCAATAGCATCAACTACAAATAGTAATCAACACCAGGAAAGTTTCCCCTATGAACTATAGCAAGATTCAACCAATTGTTACAGCAATATGGAGATGGTGATGAGGGTGTTGATGGTGATGATGGTAGTGATGATGGTGATGATGATCCCGATGAAGTCCAGCTTGATGGTGGTGTTGATGGCGACGATCTCCCCTCTCCGGGAAGGAATTCCCCCGGCAGCAATCTGTCTGCCAGAGAGATCTTTCTCTCTTGGTGTTTTCTGGCCCGCAGAGGCGGCGGAATCTTTGTGTGGTCGCTCCCCGAGTCTTAGGGTTTCATGGGGATGATATACGCTAGAGGAGAGAGGCTGGAGTGGGCCAGGGCGGCCACACCACCTCCAGGCACGGCCTAGGCCTGCCCGTGCCATGGGGTGGTGTGGGCCCCCTGTGGCCCACCTCCACTCCATCTTTTGGCATCCTTAGTCTTTTGGAAAAATAGGATTTTCCGTATATTTTCCCGAATTTTTTGATCTTCGCGAATTTTGCCTCCAAACAGCACCTTTTCCATTAGAATCCTAACTGCGGCGGTCCATGCTCCAAAACTCATCAACCATGCAAAAATAGATGAAATAACATAAGTATCACCTCTCAATACGAAATATATCAATGAATAATAGTGAATTAAGACATAGAATAGTGATGCAAAATGGACGTATCAGCAGCCTTTTCCTGTTGCTTGCATGCCTTAGCAACGAGGTCGTATACCTGAGCAACTGCTTCTAGCGACCAGTCCTGTTCCAGGAGGGTCTTGGCGACGGCAATGTTGAGGGCGGGGGTTGGCATGACTTGCCTCCCCTCTAAATCAATGTACGGGGTGGATTTTGTCGGCTTAGACCCATCATATCCCAACCTGCGGCGAACGCCAAGATCTTCGACGACATGAGCTGGCACATTCTTTTCCTTTTGCTTCAACAACAATTGCTTGTACTTAACCTCCATAGCTCTTGCCACCTTAATGGACTGCTGTGCCCTGGCCATGTCTTTGTCCATCTTAGCGCCCTTCTCCATAATGCACTTGGCCTCCGCTAAGATTGCCGCGTGCTTCTCATCAAGCTCCGTAATGCTCCAAATATGGGCGACGGTGATAGGCTCAATGAGGAGTGCGTCGTAAACTGCCTTGTCGGCGAGAGTAACCAATGGGTTGCCAGTTGCAGACGTTGATGGTGGCATTGGCGGCTGGTTTGACTATCTGGCAGTACTAGGGGCGTGGTGAGTTCCTGCGCCAGTTGCAGGCGAGTAATCGGGGAGGCAAGGCCTTGGCCAGAGCCGGAGGCACGGTGGCTTTCTTGGCTGCTGCTGCTCTGGTAACCGCTGGCATGGGCGGAGCTCTCTCACGTTCCGGTTCCTGCACGTCTTCTTCCATCACGCTCACAATGCCGACTAGCACCTGGTGGGAGGCGTTGGTATTCTCGACGTGTTCCTCCTTCTCAATCTCCTGCTCAATCTCCCTCATAACAGCGTCGTATTCCTCCGAGTTAGCGTCCGAGCCGCCGCCATCCATATTGATGTCGGTGTATAGCACATCAAGGATGGAGTTGGAGTTGGCTTCGGTGTTGGCGATGGCGGATGTAGAGGGTGATGGAGGCGGGCCGTTGTTGTTGTTTCCTCCTCCGGCCATGACGGCAATCGCAGCCTCGGCCTCTTCATTAGCGTCCGCGTATTCGTTGATGATGGTGACCATCTCACCAAGGGTGAGTGGACCCGTGGCCTGCCACCTTCGAAGGGTATGCCGGAGGAGTGTTTCGGGTGTGAGGCCTTCCACCAAGTGGTACACGAGCTCGTCGGCATGGTCGCCCTCTAGGGTTTCCCTCACCCTCATCCATCTGGCGAGATATTCGCGAGGAGGTTCTCCCTCCCTTTGAAAGCATCTAGCCAGATCGAAGATGGTGACTACGCCGACAAAGTGTGACCTGCGCATCTCTAACGCTCGGGGAAGCCAAGCGGAATTGCGGGGTCCTTCCACCTTTATATCCTGCATAGGGGCGGTTTGGGTGGGCCTTGAATTTTCCTGATCCAAGCCACCATACTCTAAGGAGAGATCTGGCCCAGATCCTTCCGCGAATGTGTCCTGCTCATAGGAGGTCTGTGCGGGGCTTGACGAGTTTCCGACTTCCTGGGAGCTAGGACCCGAGTCGGTTTCGCCGATGAAGATGTGGATGTCTCTAAAGGGTTAACGGAGTAGCGCATAGGGTTCGTCTTTGCCGGCACCTAGAACTCATCTAGAGGGACGATTGGGACGTTGCCGGAGAAGAGAACGTGTCTGATGGCTACGGTGTCGCTGATTCCCGCGAAGATATTGGACCTCACCCGCTGTAGAGCTCGAAGTGCCTCTTGCCCCACAGTGGGCGCCAACTGTCGTGGTATTGCCGAGGAGTACGCCATGGAGGGGTCCTCATGGTGCGTGTTTAGATACGTGGGGTAAGGCAAAGAGTTGGCGGGTACGAGGTAACACAGCTTACCTAGGTTCAAGTCCCACAACGGTGGCGGAACTCTACTCCTGCTATAAATCACTATAATGGCAATACGTCGAGATACAGAGATAGGTTCGCTGTGCGGGTGTTGCACGTTGTACGTAGCAATCTAGGTTGTGCCCTAAAGACTCCCACATGTCTGGCTTATAAAGGCGCTAGAACCTAGGGTTTACAGGGAAAGGTCCTTGCCGGACAAGGTAAAGAGTCCTACACTAATATGAACTAGTCTTTCGTGTCTTGCACTCCAAGGCTCCGAGTATGTCTGTGACTTCTGTGTAGCCTTCCTTGATCCGGCATGGGCCTCCCTTCTGGATCCGTCTAACTGGGCCGCCTAGCAGGCCATAGGCCTTGCTACCAACTATGGCCCACCCGGGTTAGCTGGATTGGTGACATGCTATGAGGATACCCATTTAGCATATCCCCAACAATTATTGTATCCTCTCTTGCCTCAATCTAAGGACTTGTTAGGTACCCAAGACCCCGAGGATTGAGCCAGGTCTATGGAGTATGAGTAATGACTAATCTGTAGGTTGGGAACCCCAGTGACAGAAGGGGTAGTACGGCTGTATGTGAGGGATTTAATTGGGATTAACAGTGACATCACTATGCATATCATTAGTTCTCTTTCTTCTATGGATGAGACTAGTAGGTTATTGCTATAAGCGATTGCGGAGGCAATAGCAATTATGGATGCACTGGCCACATATAATTATCTTCCTCTAACAATTACATGCATACTTTATTGTTATCTTTTATTCTCATTAGATGTTTTGCACAGCTACAGGTGAAACTGAAAGCCCTATGCGCTCTCTCTCCAGCATCGACAACAACAAAATACAGCAAACTCTTGGTCCGGTAAAACATAAAAAGAATTCTAAAACTCCCAAAGGTCCGTTAAAGTAACTTCACTATGCTTTATGCTTCATGGGGATTCGATAACCTAGGTCTACTAGGGAAAAAGAGCTGTACTACATCCGTAATCCGGATCGAAGGTATCAGTAGACCGTCTCGGTCTTTGATACCATGTTGGTCCTGATGTGCTTCGGGCGTATATTTTGTCTTCCCATACACGCCCATGAAGCTTAGCAGCTTCACGCAAAGATTCTTCATCACGTGCATCACGTCAATTGCAGAGAAGACCAATAGAACTTTACAATAGGGTAGCTCCCAAAATATAGATTTCTTCTTCCACATGGGCACGTGTCTAGTAGCGTTATTCAGAAAAGATTGACCGCTAGGACCCTTTTCAAAGATTACTTCTAAATCCTTGACCATACCAAATACATCACCAGTACGACAGATAGGCTTCTTCCAGTGATATGCCTCACCTTTGAAATGCTTGCCTTTCTTTCTTGTGCGATGAATGGGCAGAATAAATCGACGATGCCCCGAGTACACATTCTTCCTACATTTATCCAAATATATACTTTCAGTATCATCTAAACAATGTGTTCATGCATTGTATCCCATGTTTGACTGTCCTGAAAGGTTACTAAGAGCAGGCCAATCATTGATGGTTACGAACAACAACGCTCGTAGGTCAAATGAATCCTATTTGTGCTCATCCCACATACATACGCCTTTGTCGCACCATAACTATAGAATTTCTTCAACTAATGGCCTTAGGTACACATCAATGTCGTTGCGGGGTTGCTTCGGGCCTTGGATAAGCACTGGCATCATAATGAACTTCCGCTTCATGCACAACGAAGGAGGAAGGTTATAGAACATTGAGTCACAGGACAGGTGCTATGACTGTTGCTCTGCTCCCCAAAAGGATGCATGCCATCTATACTTAGACCAAACCTTAAGTTCCTTGCGTCATCTGCAAAGTTCAAGTACTCTCTATCGATTTTTCTCCATTGCGTCCCATCTGTAGGGTGTCTGGACAATTTTTCTTTCTTGCGGTCTTCTTCGTGCCATCGCAATAACTTGGCATGCTCTTTGTTTCTGAACAAACGTTTAAACTGTGGTATTATAGGAGCATACCACATCACCTTTGTAGGAACCCTCTTCCTAGGGCGCTCCTTGACCTCAACATCACCAGGGCCATCTCGACTGATCTTATACCGCATACCGGGCATTCATCCAAATTCTAGTACTCCTCACCGCAATAGAGGATGCAGTCATTAATGCATGCATGTATCTTCTGCACCTCTAATCCTAGAGGGCAAACAACCTTCTTTGCCTCGTATGTACTAGCAAGAAATTCGTTATCCTTTGGAAGCTTCTTCTTCATTATTTTCAGTAGTTTCTCAAATCCCTTGTCAGATAAACAATTTTCTGAATTCCATTGTAGCGATTCTAGTGTGGTACCGAGCTTTGTGTTGCCATCTTGGCAATTTGTATACAACAATTTTTTGTGATCCTCTAACATGCGCTCCAACTTCTTCTTCTCGTTTTCATTTTCACATTCTCTATGTGCATCAAGAATGGCTTGACTAAGATCATCAGCGGTCTCATCTGATGTCCGTTCTTCACCTTCTTCTTGTTCACTATATTCCATTGCATAGAACATTGGATAGTTGACATCATTCTCTTCGTCTTTGTTGTATTCCATCATAACCCCTCTTTCTCCGTGCTTTGTCAAACAATTATAGCTGGACATGAAACGTACTGGATCAGGTGGACATGAATGGTTTTTGAGGAAGATTAATCCTTCTCATTCCGACAGACATGACACAGAAAACACATAAAACCATTCCGCTTGTTTGCTTTAGCCACATCGAGAAAAGAATGCATGCCTTTAATTAACGCGTCAGACATTCAGGAACCGTCGTACATCCATGACCGGCTCATCTGCATTATATAAAAAGCTCGGATCATTTTCACTTCATTTACTTGTTGACATCTAAAAATTTAGTGTGTACTAACAACCTATATATAAAATTTTACATGCACCAATTTTTGAATTGGACAAAAGTATTAACATAAAAATGTTGAGTTTTTAATTATTGATCTAGCAGTGAAAACCTGATTCAATTCTGAGCTCTGAAACTCTAAAATTACACATCTCAACTTTCAGTAACTTTTTGCACAATCAAAATATGTATGAAATTATACATCTAAAATTCCCTCTAACTATGTACTTCTAAAGCATGAAATCCCTCTCTACTTCTAGAGCATTGAGCAACATAACAATGATAGATAAAAGAATGAAGTTGCTAACCTTTTAGAACCTTGGATTGAAGGGTGCCACCAAATCTTGACAAATCTTGGACAAAAAATGGGGATGAACCTGAGCTAGCTTGGAGCAAAATGGCCATGGGCTCGAGCAGAATGAAGCAAGGGTATCTTTACTATTAATTCAAAAGATGTGGTGAATGCCTAGTGTCACACTTAAAGAAATTACAATCAAAATGCCACTCCACCTCTAGAAAAAACTCCACGCCCTTATCTCAACAAACCAACAAACAGAATAACTGATTCGGGAAGAAAAACTGAATACTACTCCACAAAACGTGCGTGCTTATCCTCACGCCTCTACAGATTCACACCACCGGAAACCAACTCCATAATCTCAACAACCTTTTTTCCAAGCAAGCCACGTGTTCAAAGTTCTAACTACTTCTGATTCTTCTTTGTCAAACTGGCAAGCTAGCAGGCCGAACTGGGTCAGGCTTCGCCCAAGCCTGAGGTTCTTTGGTGTCGACCAGTTCGTCGACGCTGACCAGTCAGAATGGCTGCCTTATTGAACTGGTACGTGTTAACTATGAATTTCTTGTGGGTGTAGGACTATTACGGCTGGGCGCTGGACTTAGACCATCCTGGCGGCGGTCCTGGCCATCGGGCTCTCCTGCCTGGAGGCGTGTGCAGGTTTCAGCGAACATCCCACTCAGTTTATGAAGTCGTCACCATGGTGTCGAACCACCGGCCTAGCCCTATAGTTCTCTAGAGAATCAAGCACACGAACGATCTCCGGTAAATTAGTTCCATGAATTCAGCAATAGCTTCTTGTACTTGCAGACTTGAATTGCTTGAATAAATTCGTACTTGAGACGAGACACATCTGTTTTTGCAATTCTGATTTGTTGGACTTGAGACGATGTATCTTTATCTTCGTTCATCAGATCCTTTGACATGCCCTCTTCGGGCAAGGAGGCAGCCGCGTCGTTGCTGTGCAACCCATGGAGAGGCTCTGCGCAAGTGGAGGAGCTCAAGATTCTCTTGAGAATTCTACCGCTTTGGCCATCCGTCGTGTTCTTCTATGTGGTGTCGGCACAAGTGTTGTTGATATCGGATTCGTGCACGTCTGGCCTGCCTCCATGCATGTCCTCCTTCGACATGGTCACCATCGTACTCCGGTTTCACCTGGTGGGAGAAGGGTGTCTCGGAGCCGGTCTGAGCTGCAGCTGATCCACGTCGTCCTCGCAATGCCCGTGCTCACCATGGTTGTTATGGCTCTTCTCGAGACGGAGCACATTTTTGTGTCGCAGTAGTGTACATGATGGTGGGCGTACGTAGGGGATCTACTCACCACCATTGGGTAGCTCGACTTCTTCTACTGCCATGCACCGGCGGCGATGAAGACTGTGGCCTCGTGCACGACTAGCAACATATGTTGGTGGTGTGTCAAATGAAAACTCAACACACATGCAATAGCCGGCCAGCAACTCCCATGGTCTGATAGGTGGCAGAAAGATACACGGTAGCTAGTAGCTGTGCTCACTTTAGGTACCTATCTTTTTAACATACATTGACTTCATGCATGCTATGCTTCGCTTTGTTGTTTACAGCGAGTTATTCATGAGACGAGGCCTATAAATGTCGATGTACCAGTTTTTTGTTTTTACTGTGCTCTACTAAAAGTATCCATAACCCAATGGTATCTGTTGTTCACAGCGGAGTACTTGCATACATGTTGTGTACCTTGTTAATTTTGGGTCAATTCAGGAATGCAGATAAAAATTTCCTTTGCATTACTCCTTTCATTCCATTCCTCTTCTTTGGATATTGTGAAATTGTTGGTCAGAATGGATTTTAGGTATTTCAAAAAATTGTTTAACTTACCTTTGTAATCTAAATCTGACCATAGCTCGGTAGTAGTCCTTGAATGTGATTTGTAACATATTATTTTACTTGATAGAGATTATACATTCCTCTCAAAAGAAAGGATGATGCATTTTATTGTAACGAGAGTAAAAGATGAAATGAAAGCGCGTGTATGCTTGTAGCGGAACCCTGAGTCTATAGATGCATGCATGTGTGATTATAACTTTGTGTACTTCTCTATTTATATATTCACATAAACACTTCGCATCCTCTGAAACAAGTTTTCGCTGATTCTAAGTTGCCCACTTGTAACTTTGAAAATATATACATTCTTATAAAATCACTTTTACAGGCATGTTAATGCAATTTAAGCTTTATAGATTAAATTATATATGGAGCACACAATAATGTTTTAGTGCTGACCTATTAGTTTAGTTAAATAACAGAGATCGTTGAAAAAACTGAAAGAACTTGAAACTGACATCTAGGAGATGAGCATAATTGGGTGTGCGGCTAGACATAACTAGACTGACATCGATCTATACATAAAGGTACATATTGTATTCCTCTCATGTTATCGTTGGCACTATCCTTGTTCCGTTTATGAGGACATATGATTATGGTTCTGCTATGTTTTTGAATTTGCAGCATGAGAAGGAAAAATGGTTTTGGGGATGTGCTCACCGGATTTTCAAACTGTGTCTTCTGTGCGCTTGAAATAGATCAAACTTTGATAGTATGATGTATCCTTATTGTGTTAGTTTATAAGCATGTGATGTTGATCATTGCAAAAATGTACTAGAAGAAACTAGATCGAACGTTGAGAACAATACGCATACTAATGAGGGTGAATCTAGACCAACTTTTCCAAGTTTGGTATTACCTTCATAGTGAGATTGCTGCAATTTATTATCTTGTTGTCTACATTTTTAATCTTACTACTCGATGGTGAACCACACAAATTGTTTCTCTTATATCAAATTGGATAACTTCAGGATAACCATGACTTTATTGTCCTTCTACCATGAGACATTTCTACTTCTTTAGCAGTGTGGGTAATGGATAATATAGTCAAACATTAACTTGATGTATACAAGTGCTATAAAAGGTGTTCATATTTTATTATTCTAATTAAATCTGGAATGTTTGATGAATGATGGTAATACCGCAAAGAATCTATAGTTAAGTAAATTTGGTATGTACTTTTTTTCACACATGATTGCACCTAATTAGTTAGGGTCTGCTAACATATTTAGTATTACAAGGTATAGCACATTTTTTTACATACATAGCTGAGCGTTTTTGGTAGAAGAGGTGGCTCGTGTAAAGGATTTGAATGGGAAATATAGACCTCCAGAAAGATATTGTACTTAGTTTTGAGGAGACGAAGCTTGGTCTAGATAAACTTGGACGCCAAATAATAACTGATATAGTTGCCAAAATAGTAACGTATGTTGTGAGTAATCATTATCTTCTTCATTTCGAGAACTTTTGCAGCCCTATCATTCTACATGATGGATGCTAGAGGGAAAGAGGAAGGAGCGAGAATATTTTTTTAATAGAAATCTTTTAACTACTGTATTTTTCCGTCTGCCGTGGCAACGCACGGGCATTCAGCTAGTATATAGAAAAACAATTAGTCCCGGTTTATAATACAAACCGGAACTAGAGATCAAGAACTAGTCCCGGTTTGTAATACAAGCCGGAACTAATGGTCACCCAGCTCCTAGCCATTGAGGTCCAGATCTTTAGTCCCGGTTGGTCCAACCAACCGGGACTAGAGGTCCCAAACAAACCGGGACTAGTCACATGCGTCCTCCTAGCCATTAGGACCGGGATGAACCGGGACTCACTAGTCCGAGTCCCAAACCATACTGAGACTAGAGCCCTTGGTAGCTCCAAATAAAAGGCCTATTTTCTACTAGTGGCTCTCTGGCAACGACACGCTCATCTCCAGCAACTGCAGGTTCACACTCAGCTTCTACCAACCATTCGGTAAGTCCTCACACAAATGGTACCTAGGCATATGGTTCAACACGGTCCCCAAGTTCACTCCAGCATGGGTCGCCAACGGAGATAACCCCGCCATCAGACCCACCTCACCGGACCTCATGTTCTCCGATGACGAAAACCTGGTCATCATACACCAGAGCCGGTCCTAAAATTCTTTTGTCCCAGGGCGAGACTAAAAGCTGGGTCCTTAATATAGACATCGCAATAATACTAATGAGTATTTTACGTGAAAAACAAACATTGTCAATAACATTTAAATGCTCCAAAAGCACTATGCATATCAAACAAATTATACATATTACCCTAAACATTCCTTCTATAATTTCTCTATGCAAAGTCACTTATTATGGGGTCGATGTTGATGTCTTGCAAAAATATCTCCTCTATGTGGTTGTACCAATGTATCCACCTTTTTTGCTCTTTTCTTTTAGAGTGACCAAATAGACACTTTCTCAACGGGGACGACATGATTTGGAAAACAAATTTATATCAAAATATCAAATGGTACAAACTATGCATCATGTATATGAAGGTAGATATTAAGGATGGCAATAAAATGTTCAATATACCTCGGATTGGTCAAATCGGCGATGTGTTGTGTGTGCGCACCGCGCTTAGAGAAGTGAAAGAAAAGCTAAATTTAGGAGAAAACACGAGCCTTAAGTCACAATGAATTGTTACCATGCTCGTTTTCCCGTCAGTTCGTCGCCCGTTGGTCAGCCCTGGTCCTTAGCAGTTCACCAAAGATATCAACCATACACGGACACAATTGGGTGTCTGGTCAGTCTGTTCGCCGTCGGCGACCTGGGTGCCTCCATGCCTGGCGCGTCCGCGTAGGTCAGGTAGTCGATCAGGCGACAGGGAACAGATAACTTTTTTTACTTGACTTGTAGGGAACAGATTGCTGATTCCTGGGTCACCGCCTGGTAAACATGAGTAGCGCGAAACAGAAATCAATGGCGTGTTTGGTAAGCCGGATTTCTATTTCTCGCATGCGGGGAGAAGAAATAAGCCCATTTGGTTATTCGGCCCACATAAATTTGCTGCACGACACGATTTTTAAAGCAGGCCAAAAGTTGGCCCGCTGAGAACGCCGATTTTGGGCATTTCTGCGGGGACAGGCTCCGCTCGTCCAAAAGTGGGTGAAAATCTGCACCGCCCGTGCGAGCTCGGCGATGGCACGAGCCGCGGGTTTCCCGCATAAGCTGACAGGAGAAATTTCATCACCGCCCGCTGAAGCGTTCCGGTATAAAGCACCACTCACCACACCAACGTCGCTCGCTACCATTTCCCCCATTCTTCGAGATCTCAAGCCGGCGAGGTTCTTCATCGCCCAACAGGTAAGCGGCGGGAGCGACGGTGGTGGTTGTAGATCGGCTGGTGCAGGCGTCCTTCTCCAAGATCTTCATCATCGACGTGCTCCGCTCCTCTGATGCTGGTGAGTTCCATCAAACCCTAGGTCTAGTAGCTTCGGTCTGTTAGCACCTCCTAGATCTAATTGTAGTTTGCAGTAGATCTGTGTTAGTATGCGTAAGGAACTGCTAGTATAGTCGTAGATTGGTGTTTTTCTGGACTCATTGCATGTTTAAGCTTGTGTTCATGTGTAGTCTAGGTCCTGATATATGCGACCGTGAGATCTGTAGGACATGACCCATGATGAGTTCAGTCAGGCCCTCCTGGTTTCTCAGGAGACCTTTGTCACCGAGACCTAACCCCAGCTACCACCTCTGAGGATCACCTATCCTCAGCGCACGGAGATCTTGTACGTGCCTCTGATGACCGGGTACACGGTGGAGCAGATTGCAGAGCAAGCTGCCAAAATCATGGACAAGAAGAAAGCCAAGGCTAGCAAAGCCCACACCACAGGCTAGTGCAAGGGGGTGAAGGGCACCATGAAGTGGGAACCGTTCCTCTTGGCGTTCGTGCTCAACCAGATGTGTGAGATCATCAACAACGGTGTCAGGACGGAGAAGGGGTTCAGAGAAGTGCACTTGAACACTGTTGCCCGCAAGGTGTTTGAGTTTTGTGGCATTGAGGTGCCCTCTCGGCAGTTGTACAACCACTTGCGTAAGTGGAGGACCAGGTGGATCCATATCTCCAAGCTCAGAGACCTTAGCAGAGCTAGCTGGGACAAGGGTACCTGCACCATCATCTTGGAGGATGCCCACTACAGGGGACACATCTCGGTATTAACTAATTTCAGTAACATCTCCTACGATTTCAAACACTAACCGCACTAACCTCCCTACAATTCCATGTCTCAGGATCACCCCAAGGATGCCGAGTATCTCAACAAGCCTATCACCAACTATAGGCAGATGGAGGCCATCTTCTCCTTCGGCCTTGCCACTGGCAGGTTTGCAATCGGCTCCAATGAGCCTCTTGGTGAACCAAACCCTGAATACATACAGGCCTAGGAGTCAGAGACAGTAGTACTTGATGACGAGTCCAAGACTGATGCCGCCGCA
This sequence comes from Avena eriantha, assembly GCA_910589775.1. Taxonomy (NCBI): domain Eukaryota; kingdom Viridiplantae; phylum Streptophyta; class Magnoliopsida; order Poales; family Poaceae; genus Avena; species Avena eriantha. The sequence goes on along the minus strand of OU342741.1, from coordinate 77,921,034 downwards.
GGTTCTCCTGCTGCCGGCATTGGTCAAGGCGGCAGCACAAATGCCTATGTTGTTGCTGGCTTTGATCCTTGCAAGAAGAGGAAGAGGTCGATGCTGGGGGAGGAGGACATCGTCGCCATCACGTGCATGACTGAGGCCGTGAAAGTAGTGGCGACCGCCATCACCACTACTTCCCCTCCTGATGTGCACCTATCTCTATACGACGCCATCATGGCAGCCAAAGGCTACAGCCCCGGGGCTCTGATGGTGGCGCTCAGCCACCTCTTCGACAATAGGGTTATGGGCAACGAATTTGTTCAGATGGCTCAGGACCTTCCTGGCCAAGCACTACTACGTGTAGTGCTTGCTCCCTGATCATGGAGATGGTAGCAGTAGTGCATGCATGATGAAGAAGAAGTTGTATATTTTGAAGTAGCTAGGGACTTGATGAAAACTTATGCTTGTTTACTGTGAGGTGGTATATACTAACCCCTCACATGATGGAGAACTTATGCGGTGTTAGGATTGCACCCCCTTTGATTTGGTGGTAGGATCTCACCATCAATGTTGGTTGTGATCGGTTGGATCACACTAACTTGGTAGGTTGGAACTGCTGATGCTTGTGCCCATATGATCATGCATGCTTAACTAGTTTATGTTTATTGCCCTATGTTTGTGAACTTGATCCGATTGCTTTAGTTGTGATCCTTACATGTTGCATATGTGTTATGTCTCATAGAAATACAACTAGTACATGGTGTACTACGGCAAGAAGCCAGGAATCTACAAGACATGGGAGGAGTGCAGCCAACAAGTGACGGGTTATCAGCGCAACCTCCATAAGAGGTTTAAGACTCTAGAGCAGGCACAAAAAGCCTACTCTGAGTTCTTAGCAGAGCATCCCTAGAAGGCACAATCGTCACAATATATGAAGATCAATTTCACTCCACCTCCGTGAGTTCATCAACAAGTTCATCCACACGATCAGTTTCCACCTATATGGGGTGCAAGTATGATCAAAGACATCATCATCATCGGCCTAATCATGTGGATTGTCCACTACCAGTTGTTCTGATTCATGTTGATCGATCATGTAAGATCTTAAACCCTGATGACTAGTTGCTAAGCTCACCATTTTGCCATGCGAGGTAACCCCATCGGTCCGGATACGGGCTCCCAAATGTGCAACTTTGCACCAGTAGAGCCCAATCTGGGAAATCAAATAAAGTGGCCATATGGGCTCTCCTAGTGGGGAAACGGAAATACATGCAACCAAATAAACAGTTCATTATGGCCCGAGGTTAATCTCCCCCATGTAGCACCCAGCGGGACAAGTGACAAAAAGGGAATTTTCAGCTGAGCAAACAAACACACCCCAATGATCGTCCTTTTTTTCTTGTACCTGATCGCTAATGCTACACTGCCCATTAGACATGTTTTCTGCCGCTCAAAAATAGAAGTACTAGTACCGTGCATATACCTAGGGTGGGGCCCTTGGATTTTCGGAGCTCTGGGCGGCCGCACACCTTGCCCACCCCTAGGGCTGGCCCTGCAGACACCAAACCAGCAAGTCCATCATCTGGTCTACCCAAGCTACTAACACCACGACAAAAGCCACCAGAGCCAAGCTCCTGAGCACCGGCAACCTCGTCCTGCACAATATCTCAAACTCTTCCCATATCTTGTGGCAGAGCTTCGATCACCCAATGGACACCCACCTAGCCGGCGCGAAGCTTGGCCGGGACAAGGTCACTGGCCTGGACCGGCATCTCGTTTCCAAGAAGAACTCAGTAGAACCTTCCTCTGGCACGTACCTCTACGAGCTGCACGAGACTAACGGCTCTGCCGAGTTCAGGCTCGTGGCACTGAAAAACCCGTCTATGCCGCCGTACTGGTCCAGCGGAGAATGGAACGGGCACTACTTTGGTGTTAGTCGCTGAATTCTAACTCTCATCGAGGGAGAGGATGACACAAGGAGTTGGGGCAATTTTCTGGTTTCTATTTCTCACACAAACTCACACAAATGCCATGCCAACCTGAGGGGTTGGGGATACATACTTATAGGCTGCTAACCAGCCAAGGATATGCTAGATGCTAGTTTAAGATGCTGGTCTGATGCTAGTCTAAAGGCAGCAGTCAAGGATGCTCTATCTAACAACCAGTCCTTGATGCTCTATCTCTAACTGCTAGTCCTTGACACAAGGACCATGTGTGCTGTCCCACAAAGACCATAGGACAGAGACTTATCCATCATTCTCCCCCTAAGTCTTGTGCGTCGTCTTGTGGGAAGGCTGGACCATCCCAATCCTGGAGCAGAGTCCGACGAACGCGATCCGCCCAAGAGGCTTGGTGAGCAGATCTGCAAGCTGATCCTTGGTGTTGATGTAGCTCGCCGTGATGCTCCCTTCATCCAAACAGCTTCGGATGAAGTGGTACCTCACCCGGATGTGTTTGCTCCGCTCGTGGAACACGGGGTTCCTCGCCAGGGCCAGAGCGGACTTGCTGTCCACCCTGAGCTCCACCGCTCTAGTGTCTCGGCCGAGGAGATCACCAAGCAGTCGAGCGAGCCAGAGCGCCTGAGTGGAAGCGGTGGAGGCCGTTATGTACTCGGCCTCGCAGCTAGACATGGCCACCACCTGCTGCTTGACTGACTGCCAGCTCACGAGGCACTTGCCGAGGAAGAAGAGGATCCCGCTTGTGCTCTTGCTGGTGTCGATGTCGCCGGCGTGGTCGCTGTCACTGTACCCGACGAAGTGTGCCGCCCCAGGGCACCTAGGGTAGTAGAGACCATGGTCGAGAGTCCCCGCAATGTAGCGGACGATCCTCTTCACGGCCTGCTGGTGCTCCGTCGTCGGTCGCTGCATGAACCGACTAACGTAGCCGACGGAGAATGCCAAGTCCGGCCGTGTGTGGGCGAGGTAGCGAAGGCTCCCCACAAGACGCCGGTACTGCGTAGCGTCCACCTCCTCCGTCGTGCTGTCGCGGCTGAGCTTCAGCCTCTCCTCCATCGGAGTGAGGGCTGGGTTGCAGTCGATGAGCCCAGCTAGCTCAACGATGCGCTTGGCGTAGGCGGTCTGTCGAAGCGTGATCCCGGAGTCGTCCTGGTGCACCTCGATTCCCAGGTAGAAGGAGAGGGGCCCCAAGTCACTCATCTGGAAGGTGGCCTTCATCTCTTCCTTGAACGCCGCCACCTCCGCATCCTTGGTGCCGGTGATCACCAAGTCATCGACGTAGACGCCCACTAGCAGGGTATTTCCTCCATTGCCCCGCCGGTAGACGGCTGCCTCGTGCGGGCTTTGCTCGAAGCCCATCCCCTTTAGCGTGGAATCCAACTTGGCATTCCACGCCCTCGGTGCCTGCCGTAAGCCGTAAAGAGCCTTGCGCAGGCGGAGCACCTTGCCCTCCTTGCCGGGTATCGCAAATCCCGGCGGCTGGTGCACGTAGACCTCCTCCTTCAAGTCACCATTAAGGAACGCCGACTTGACATCCATGTGATGGACACGCCAGCCCTCCTGGGCAGCCAGCGCAAGGAGGAGTCGCACGGACTCCATCCGTGCCACGGGAGCGAAGGCGTCGTCGAAGTCGACCCCCTCCTGCTGCACGAAACCTCGTGCCACCAAACGAGCCTTGTGCTTGACGATGGCGCCAGCTTCATCCCTCTTCAGCTTGAACACCCACTTAAGGGTGATCGCGCGGTGACCATGAGGGAGGTCAGCAAGCTCCCAGGTGCGGTTCTGCTCAACCGCATCCATCTCCAGCTGCATCGCGGCGCGCCATGCCGCGTCTCTCTTGGCCTCTACAAAAGACCGAGGCTCGCCTTCGTCACACGCAAGGTGCAACTGCGCCTCCAGGTCGTGTGGCACCAGTCCCGGCACCGGCTCATCGCCGAGAAGGTTCTCCATCGTGCGGTACCGCAGCGGCTCGCCGCCGTAGTACGCGTCGATGCGCTCCTCGTCGTGAGGGAGCGGGGAAGCGAACTCCACCGGGCTGTGCTCGGCGTGAGCTGGTGGTGGAGTAGACGTCCCCGGAGGGGTGGCTGTCGGTGCTGGAGCGCGAGGCGTCGCCGGCTGTGCTGGAGTCGACGAAGGACTCGTCGCAGCTGAAGTCGTCGTCGGAGAGCGTGGTGCTGCCGGGGTCGATGAAGACTCGGGGGCTGAGGTAGGCATGCTGGGCGAAGAAGAGCTACCTACTCCCCCAGCTCCCTCGAAGTGGACGTGCTCGACAGTGAAGTCGTCATACGTCGGAGTCGAGTCGTCATCCACCACCTTGTCCCACGCCCATCCTCGCCCTTCGTTGAACACAACGTCTCGCGCCGTGCGCACACGCTGTGTCTTCGGGTCGAGGATGCGGTAGGCCTTCGAGCCCTCCGCGTAGCCGATGAACACTCCCGGAATGCTCCTGTCGTCGAGCTTGCCGATGTGGCCAAGCTCCTTGGCGAACGCGAGGCAGCCGAAGACCCGCAAGTGGGAGACCGCCGGCTTGCGCCCATGCCAAGCCTCGTACGGCGTCCTGCCGTCGAGCGCCTTGGTGGGCGAGCGGTTGAGGATGTAGACGGCCGTCACCACTGCCTCTCCCCAGAAGACAGCCGACATCCCTCTCTGCTTGAGGAGGGACCGGGCCATCCCCACAACCGTCTGGTTGCGCCGCTCGACGACGCCGTTCTGCTGTGGACTGTACAGCGTGGAGTGGTGACGCTGAATGCCCTCATCAGCGCAGTACGACGCGAATTCAGCCGCTGTGAATTCGCCGCCGTTGTCGGTGCGCAGCACGCGCAGCTTGCGACCGCACTCCGCCTCTGCAACAGCCTGCACGCGCCTGATGGCGTCCGCAGCCTCTCCCTTGCTGTCGAGGACCATCACCCACATGTAGCGGGAGAGGTCGTCGACGAGCAGCAAGAAGTAGCGTCGTCCTCCCGGTGTGGCTGGTGTCACCGGGCCACACAAGTCCCCGTGCACGAGCTCGAGCCTCTCCTTGGCTCGGAAGCTCGCCCTCTGGAGAAAAGGGGTCTGCCTATGCTTCGTCATCACACAGACGTCGCAGAACTGCTCCACATGGTCAAGGCACGGTAGGCCTCGCACCATCTCCGTGGTACTGAGCCGCTTCAGAGCCTCGAAGTGAAGGTGCCCGAAGCGCTCGTGCCACTGCCACGCCTCGTCGTCCCGACGGGCGGCGAGACAGAGGGGTTGTGCCACCTGCACGTTGAGGACGTAGAGTCGATTCGCACCTCTAGTTACCTTCGCAAGAAGGCGACCATGGCGATCCCAGATGCGTAGGATCCCATGCTTGATCAGCACGCTCAAGCCGTTCTCATCCAGCTGTCCCAAGCTGATGATGGAGTTCCTCAACGCGGGAATGTAGTAGACACTGGTGAGCAGCCGGTGCTCTCCAGTCTTGGCGGTGAAGATGATGGAGCCGACGCCCTTAATCTCCACGGCGGAGGCATCCCCAAACTTGACGGAGCCTCGCACGCTGGGGTCAAGCTCGGCGAAGAACTCCCGTCGACCAGTCATGTGATGGGTAGCGCCAGTGTCTAGGCACCACCCGTCAGTCTTGTCGCCGCCGGAGCCATCGCCGAGGAGGGCGTGTGCCTTTGGCTCGTCAAGGTGGAGGAGAGCCGCCGCGGCTGGTGCCGCTGGAGTTAGCTCGATGCTTGCATGTGCCATGAACAGAGCCGGCTCCTCCTCCGCCCGTGCGAAGTTGGCCTGGCCGCGTCGTGGCTGTCGACAGTCCTTGGCCCAATGGCCAAGCTGGCCGCAGTTGCGGCAGCTGTCGTCTCGTGCCGGCTTCTGCTTGCCGGCGGCGCCGCCCTAGGCTTCTTTGCGCGCCTTGCGAGGCTTGCCGCGCTTGCGGCCGCCTGTCGTGGAAGAAGGCTCCCCCTTCTTCCTATCACCTTGGCAGGCATCCCACTGCTCCCGAGTGAGAAGTAGCTTCCCGCCAGTGGTGATGGACCCTGACTGAGGCTGTGGCTCGTCAGAGTCGACGACCTTGAGGCGACCTATCGCCTCCTCGATCGACATCGTGGAGAGGTTCAGCAGAGACTCGATCGAGCGAGCCATCTGCCTATACTTCTCGGGAACGCAGCAAAAAAGCTTCTCGACAGCTTTCTCCTCGTTGTAGGTGTCCTCGCCAAAATGCACCATCTTCTGCAACAGAGTGTTGAGACGGAGAGCAAAGTCATCAATGTCCTCACCTGGCTTGAAGGCCAGGTTCTCCCACTCCTTGCGAAGTACTTGCAGTGTGGACTTGCGGGCGCGGTCGCTGCCTATGCGTGCCGCAGCGATGGCGTCCCAAGCCTCCTTGGCAGTCCGCTTGTTGGAAAGCGAGAACTGCATCTCGGGTGGGACTGCAGCGAGGAGGGCGTCCAGCGCCCGTCGATCTTCATGGTGATCGACGTTGGCATCCTGGACTGCCTCCCACATGTGCCGCACTTGGAGCCGGACCTTCATGACCGCGGCCCACTCGACGTAGTTGGTTTTGGTGAGGGTAGGCCACCCAACACCGGGACCAACGTCCCTGACCACAGTCCGGACCTCATGGAGGCCGCGGTCTTGGTCGTTTCGGCCGCCGTCGCCGCACGCGCCTCCTCTGGGAGCGCCACCGTCGTGCGTGCCTCCTCCGGGAGCGCCACCGCCGTGCGTGCCTCCTCCGGGAGCGCCACCGCCGTGCGCTTGGGCATGCTCGGCGGCCCACCGCGCTGTCCGCTCGCCGGCTGCGTCGTGGTTTCCGTTGACGCTGCCGTCGCCTGAAACGGAGCCGCTGATGCTGCCGCGCAGAGCCTGGACCTCCGCCGCTGCCTCACGTGCTGCATCATCCGCTGCTGCTGCTTCCACCTCCGCTCTGGCTGCTGCCAGCTCTGCTGCTGCCAGCCTCGACGCCCTTGCTGCCGCCGCGGCGGTTGCTGCCGCCACTCGCTCGCGCTCTTCTGCCGCGGCGAGCTCGGCCTCCTGCCGACGCCGCGTGCTCGAGGTTACCGAGTGCTGAGAGTGGCTTGCGGACATGGCTCGCCGCTGGGGAGCTGCTGGGTGGAGAGGGGGCTGCAACCGACGAGCTGCTGCTCGTCTGCACAGAGAGAGAGGAGTGAGCAGAGGCAGCCGGAGCTGCTGCTACTGCCGGGGAAGGAGATGAGCAGGAGATGCTCAGGCTACAAACTAACTTGGCTCTGATACCACTTGTTAGTCGCTGAATTCTAACTCTCATCGAGGGAGAGGATGACACAAGGAGTTGGGGCAATTTTCTGGTTTCTATTTCTCACACAAACTCACACAAATGCCATACCAACCTGAGGGGTTGGAGATACATACTTATAGGCTGCTAACCAGCCAAGGATATGCTAGATGCTAGTCTAAGATGCTGGTCTAAGATGCTAGTTAAAGGCAGCAGTCAAGGATGCTCTATCTAACAACCAGTCCTTGATGCTCTATCTCTAACTGCTAGTCCTTGACACAAGGACCATGTGTGCTGTCTCACAAAGACCATAGGACAGAGACTTATCCATCATTTGGTTCTATACCGGAGATGTTAGGCCGCCGGCTGATCGATTTCACGTTCGTCGACGACGAGCAGGAGGTGTACTTCACGTACACCATGCTCAATCACGTACACCATGCATTTCGCGCTGAACGTCTCTGGCCAGACCAAGATACTCCTATGGGTCGAACATGCACAGGACTGGGTGTCGGCCTACACCAACCCCAACGGTCAGTGCGATGTGTATGGCGTCTGTGGACTTTTCACCACCTGCATAGACAACAAGCTTCCTTGTTGCAGCTGCATGGAGGGCTTCTCCGTGAGATCGCCTTATGACTGGGAGCTGGAGGATCGACTAGGTGGCTGCACAAGGAACATCCCGTTGAATTGCGGTAGCAACACAAGTGTGACGAAAGACGGATTCTACCTTATGCCATGTGTCAATTTTCCCGATGGTGGCAGCGAGATAGGAGGTCCGGCGAGTGAAGGCGAGTGTGCACAAGTTTGTCTGGGCAACTGCAAATGTACTGCATATTCCTATGGTAGGGATGGGTGTTTTGTCTCGGATGATGAATTGACCAGTGTGAAACAGCAACTGTGTAGTGATAATATTGGTAATAGTAAGAAATCTACTCTTTACCTTCGCCTTGCTGCAAGAGAGTTGGAAAAGCTGCAGAAAAAGAACAATCAATGGCATTGACATTGGTGCTAGTGTTGTATCCTTTGGTCTACTGTCACTGTTCCTGCTGATGATGATTAGGAGGCTCTATGGTCAAACAATGGAAAAGCTTCAAGGTGGTGGTGGTAGGATAATCATGTTTAGGTATGCTGATTTGCGACGCACAACAAAGAACTTCTCAGACAAGCTAGGGGCAGGTGGTTTTGGTTCTGTATTCAAGGGGTTTCTAAACGACTCTTCTGTCATAGCAGTTAAAAGGCTTGATGGTGCTTACCAAGGAGAGAACCAATTCAGAGCTGAAGTGAGATCAGTTGGGATTATTCAACACTATTAATTTAGTCAAGCTAATCGGTTTCTGTACTGAAGGCGGCAAGAGACTAATTGTCTACGAACACATGCCAAATCATTCTCTTAATTCCCATTTATTTCATAGTGACTCTACCATCTTGAAATGGAGCATTAGGTATGAAAATTGCTCTCAGAGTGGCTAGGGGGCTGGCCTACTTGCATGATAGTTGCCAGGATTGTATCATACATTGTCATATTAAGCCTGAGAACATACTCCTCGATGCATCATTTGTTCCAAAGATAGGAGACTTTGGGTTGGCAAAATTGCTTGGAAGGATTTCAGTCGATTCCTCACTACAATGAGAGGAACCAGACGATATCTTGCCCCCGAGTGGCTCAGTGGAACTGCTATTACAACAAAAGTTGATGTGTACAGCTTTGGCAGGGTTTTGTTGGGAATTGTATTAGGAAAGAAGAATGGTCTAGGTTTACAAGTGATCGTGCATATTCCATGTGCAAGTTGCAAATAAATTACTGGAGGGGTGTGTGGAGACTCTGATGGACACCAAACTACATGGTGATGTCCATTTGGAGCAGGTGGATAGAGCTTTGAAGGTTGCATATTGGTGTATTCAAGAAGATGAGCTTGATCGACCCACAATGGGTCAAGTTGTTCAATATCTTGAAGGTTTTGTTAAAGTCGAAACTCCCCTGATTCCAAGACTACTTCAAGCTATAGGAAATTCAGGCTCAAAACGTAAGTAAGACTATATTTATGCAAAATATTAGTCTAGGCACAACTTGCTGTAATACTTAGAATATAAGCAGAGACATGATAAGGTCATTAGATTCTATCATGAGTATATTTTGTATGATAATGATAAAAACTATGTCAACTATTACATCAACACATATCGCTAGCACACCTAATTGTATTGTCTTTTCTATGCGCACGTAGCTGATTGGTACCTGGAGCGAGCTTCACAAGAGGTGCGGAAACTAAAAGATGCCAAAAGCAGCACACCGCACCATGTGACTCAACCTTGACCCAAAGACAGGTTGATGCAATCATGGACCAGAGTCCCCATTCAGTGATTGTCTAAAGTCTAAAATACAAGTGCGAACTTAGCATATGTTTTGTCAAATTTAGTTTTCTAAAAGTTGATGAACTTATAAGATGAGCTACCATATCTTTCTAGTTTCTGCATGTTAGAAATAAATCCTAGTGACAATCACAGAGATGATCATATTTCATTGTATCCATGATTCATATAATGTTACATGAGTAATCTCATTTGTATTTATTATTAAGTGTTAGACTAGTTTGTGAAACTCGGAATTCAACTTGAATGATTATTCTAAATTGGCCCCTAGGGAGGAATTCATACAAGGACACATAAATAATGGATTAACATATGTTTTAGTTGAAGTCCGTGTCTAACGGGTCGTGGTCTCATTGATACGGAGATGTTGGAAATCTGACGTTAGCCTTCCCAACAGGTAGAACTAAGCATGTATACGGTGGTCAGTTGTTACCTTAATGGCTGGATAACTACACCATTGGTGGTAAACTAATCTTCAAACTGACATAAATATGTCAAAATAGTCAAATGGGTCAAATTTGAACGGCAGTCTATAGTTTCTGTTCTAGAGCATGCACACATCGTCAGTTCCTATTCTAGAGCATAGGTTGTTTGATAGTTGCCAGAAATCCGGGTCGACCGGGTCGAGGTACGGGGTCGACGGTCGACTTCCTAGCGAACAAGGGTTGAGAAGGGGTATACATGTCCGGGACACCAATTTGGTACGTGGGTCACGATCCACTTAACTTTTGGTCGATGATCCCTGTTCGACAAGACTGATCCCAGTACGGGATCCAAATGACGGCATGATTTTGAGGGCTTCTCATCACATTAAAAGGAATTCCCTTTGCATCAATAAACTACATGATTTTTAGATTAACATTATCTTTTTCCATCACACCAAATGCATCTGCATGCCAATGGGCTGTACGATCTTTGTGGCGATGGGATTTTAAACCGAAGAAGAGACGGAGAGGCGCAACAAATTAGCAAGTACCAAGGAATCAGGGGTAATCAATGCCGAGATATGACGCCTGATTTTATTTATACATAATAATAAAGGAAGGAGCGTTTCTCATCGTTTCTACACTTTTTAGGACGGGTTTACCCCTACCAGTTCAAGTATATTACACCACTGCCACCACTTAGTCAAATTGTTCGTTCACATCGTGTACTCCTGGCGCCGCGCACCCAGACTAGCGTGGCCTCCGCCCATCCGAGGTTAATCCCTTTTTTCGGGAGCAGCCCATGCACTTTGGCCCTTCGGGAGCAGCCCAGACACTTCGGCCCTGTTGGTTTTGGCCTATTATAAGCCTCCGTGAGTAGTTTGTCGTAGAATTTTAGGAACCATCTATTCGAATCCATCCAGGAAAATAGCTTCCATATATTCTTGGTGATTAGTCCCACATCATTACATTACACCAATTTGCACTGGTTTTATATATGTTCGAAGTTACATGTATATCAGCAAGTGAGTTCCACGGGAATTAACAAGGAGAATAACCACTGATTGGTTTGAAAATCCGATGCCTGCTTGAATTACAGGAGAGGGGCTCGGCACACTTATAGGAGGCGGAGGAGGAGGACACATGTTCTGACCGACACCACAAAGCACCGTAGCCCGTGAGCATCAGCCCCTACACACCGCCGGCTCCAAGAGTACTTCAAGCTATTGTAGGAAATACAGGCTCAAAACGTAAGTAATATTATATTTATACAAAATATTAATCTGGACACAACTTGCTGTAATTCTTAGAATATAAGCAGAGACATGATAAGATCATCATATTCTGTCATGAGTACATTTTGTATAATAACGATAAAAACAATATCAACTATCACATCAACATTTATCGCTAATTGTGTTGGAAATAGGATAAGCCAACAAAAGAACTGGGCATAAATCACTCCAAAAGACACTACTTCTTGGTTGATGGCATGGCATACTGTAACAACCTCAGACCCTACGCTCTAAGTTCAAGCCTGGATGAACCAAAAGTGGTTAAAGAATTTACAGCGGGGGCCCAGGACCACCCACGTGTAGGCCCGTCGACCGCCCTAACCACTTCCAAGAACATCGGGAGAAGAGCGAGCGGTATAGGCAACAGGCGAAGAGATCAAATACATACACAAGTGAGTATATGTGCAAGCTACCTTACAACAGTTCTCAGAGCCATACCATCTAAAAGAAATAGAAATATTGCAACGCCATACGGCAAGATCCAAATATCCTAGATAGAGATAATAGTGTAGGATAGCTCCATACATCAAACAACAGAGTATCAAGCGGAAGCGGGAACAAGATCCGAGTACGGATAAGAAGCAAATCGGCATAAGATGCCACATAAATAAGCACATCCCGCCCACAGATCTCACGGATCCCCATCCTCGGAATCTTACACCGAGTGATCGTTGCCAACATCATCTGTCTCCTCCATCCAGTATCCATCTTGCGAATACACATGTTCATCTGAATCAAACAATTTATCGTGTGATACCCTAGGGGTACTCAGCAAGTCTTTATGCCTCTAAAGGGGACATATACCTGGGGTGAAACAATTGCAGCAAAAGATAATAACTAACAAATATATAGATACCCGCTAACCATCCGCCTAACCAGTGATAGGCGGATGTCCGTTAATTAGAAACAATAGTTATAACAGTACAGAGTAACAGATCCATCCTCCTTCTCTCTTACCAACGAGAAAGCGGACGAACAACCCATCCGTTGGCAGTTTTATTAACCATTCCATGAGTATTGCACTAATTACTAGTCAGATATTTAGTCAAATTAAAAGCGGTGCTTTAGTTATGCTTGTCTATGATCGACAAACTGTGCTCCAAGTTGTCCATAACTGCGGACACGGCTTTTAGAAAGATTTACCCTGCAGGGGTGCACAAATAGCAACACACACTCGAACAACCTCGGAAAAACCAACTCAAAACCCAACGAGGCATTCACGACAAAGCTATCACAGGATTCATAAAATATTTCAGGGGGCCACCCCATTAAGCTACTCGCAACGAAGTTGGCCGACTCCGAGACGGACCCAAGGTTTGCGTCAATGGTTGTAAACGACTGGGAACCCAAAAATATGACTGGGCTTGTCAATACCGCGAAAACACTCTGCATCCAAAACAGTACAGGTGCTCCACGCACAATCTTAATAAAACAGTAACATGGCATAAGTACAAGATAGTAAATAAAACCCCAAACTAGTCTGTGGCCCCAAGAAATAGAAATGAATCAAGCTCTGGCTCAGGGGGGTCCACAAGGCCTCCCGGATGTGGATAGTGCGAATAGTCAAGGAACATGAATCAAGTACTCGGGGTCCTACGAGACACAAGTGGACATAAAAACCAAATGACAGATATTTCCCACCGATGCCTCTTTCATTAGTTATCCCATTACTACTCAGGTTAAGTTGGTTAGGGACCTCGTTATCCATCAGACACTCACATACCCTACATATGTTGTTCTATGACTCGCATGGCTCAAACAACTCCTGTAGTAATGGCTCATGGGATGTAGGAACAAGCTCGGTGAGGTTTAAAAGTAAAGGCTATGCAGTACTTGGGATTCAATTTAATGCATTCGCGACTCCATGATACAAGAATAAGATAGAAGCAATAGGTACTATATGTATGCAAGCATGTGGTAGTGCTTGCCTGGTAGCTCAGTTGAAGCGAGAGATGGATCTGGATAGTACTCCTAGGATTCTTGATAATTCCCCTGCTCGGCGTCTACCTGAGAAGAACCAAACAAACAAGGCCAACATAAATATAATGCGCAAACATATAAATAAAATGCGACAAGCAAACAAGTATTCCATGATGAATGATGTACCAATTACATGGCATAACATAGCATGGCATGGGTGAGGTGTGGGGTGCAAGAATAAAGCATTTTATTACGTTTTTAGTCATGTTTTGCTCCTATATAACTTGTTGTCCACTTAATATTTATATGATGCATGCTTCAAATCATATCATGAAATGCATAGTTAGAACGGGCTCGTCAGCTTATCGATTTAGACATATTATTTGTCAAATTTGGAGTTGTAGAATTAAAATTATTATTTAATTGAGAAAAAGCATTTTTATTGCAATTAAACAATTTCGAAAATTTAAATTAGTCAAACATTATTTTGGATGGCATATTCGAATTCCTCACATTTTTCTGATTCAAAAACATATATTATTTGTATTATTTGGATTTATCAATAAAAATTTATTAATTTCTGGATATTAAAACATATTAAACAATTTCTGGAATTGTTATTATTTAGAAAAAGATCCAGGAACTTTTGGCACTTGATCTGAATCTACCCGCAATCGCAGACAAGTGGGACCATGGGGTGAAGGGCCCAGCTCGCGTGCAGGCCAGCCGGGTGACGACACGTGGGGCAGCCAGGGACCGCGGGTCCAAAACCAAGGAAACCGAGGGGCTTTTGTGGAAAAGCTTCTGGGAAGATCATTGACGGATCGAGCCAAAAATCGAAAAATAGCTAGCTGAAACCCAACTTCCCGAGACGATGACGACGAAACCGCTGCATATCTCGTGATTCCACGAAAACGAAAGTTGGAGAGGGTTCAAAGTTCTACATTTTTCGTTTAGGAGGTTTCGTTAGAGGTGGACTAGGTTGGCCGAGATCTTGTGATGAACAAAGGCTAAACACAGGTCGCTCGGGGACTGAATTTTTGTCAGACAAACGTGAGGTGCATCAAACTTGTGATAGAGATTCCCATGGCTGTGGTGCTTCGTTTAGGGCGAGGCTTGGTGCTATGGAAAGAAGGATGTACCGGGAATATGTGCCGTGTTAGGACATCTCCGGAGGAGATCTAGGTGTGCCGGAAGATCTCGCGGAACAGAGAGCGACACGGGGGTTTTCTGCTGCTATCTGCTGTGTGCTGCCGCTGTTGTGGAACGGGAGCGGCAGAGCGCGGGGCTGCAACGCGTGATGCGCGGCGCTGGCAGCGACAAGGAAGGAGGCTCAGGGACGGGGGAGGGGGATGCTCACCTAGATGGTGTCGGAGACGACGGTTTCAGGTTGGAAGACGTCGACGAAGGCGGCGCAGTGAGGAGCGGTGAGCACGGGACCAAGGGGGTCAGGACGGCTGTGCACCGGGGTGGTGTGCGTCTGCCGGACCCGCTCCTGGCTTCTCCTCTTGCGCGTGATGGAGAGCAGCGACGATGTCGGCGGGGACAGAGGAGGCTCCCTGGGAGGCCAGGCTAGGGCAGCCGTGGCGTGGGGAGGAACCTGCAGAACAAGATCGAGATATCGATCTGGTAGGTGGGGAAGGAAGGAGGATAGGGATGGCAGCCGGGTTGGGCTTGCTTTAGGCAGAGGAGGGTGAGCACGGCAACGGCGTGGCTTGGTCGATCACGTGCGGCTGCCAGGAAGATAAACAGGGGCATCTCAGCTGCGCGGACATGGCTCTTGTTTTCCACAGGCTGGGACAAGCCCGACCAAGTAGAGAGAGAGGGCTTGGTCCAACGGCTGAGAGAGGAAGGCTCGAACGCAGCTGGGAACGGAGAGGGGTCAGAGAGATTGCCACGGTTTGAACAACCAGCAGTTGTAGCTAGGCAGCCTCGATGCATCCAGGTTTAGAGAGCTAGCATTAACGATGTGTGTAGCTTGGGTGTGAGAGTGTGTATATACATGCGGGTGTGTGTATATGTACACGTGATTAGGATTTTTGGGAAAGAAGAAGTGGATTGGAGTTTTTATATAGTCTAAACTAGACTAGATGGGACTAGTTTTAGACAAAACTTTAGACGGATTTAGTGTCAAAGATTTAGGCAGAGATCAAGAGAAAAAAAAAATATTAGAGATGGAGTCTTTATTTAGATAGCTAGATTAGCTAGGAAAACTTGGTAGATGGAGTGTAGATATAGGATTTGATCAAAACAATTGAACAAGCAAACAAGTGCAAAAGAATTTGAAAACAAGAAAGGTTACATGTAGCATTGGTATCTCATGTGATTAGAGACTAATATTGCATGTAGAACTAGATTTGAATAAAAGTATGCCACATGCGCATATGAATATTGAGAGAGGCAAGCACTAGAATTGAATAGAAGGAGATGGAAAGGCAAGGTAGAATGGACACCACACCCAAAATAAAAGATTGAGGTAAAAGGGAAGGTGGAGGGTTTTATTTGCATGAGACATGCAAGATTACATCCATGCGTGCATGATGTATTAAGACGGTGAAACATATCACATATGTATGAGTGTAATGGATAGGTAGATTTGGATCCATACAAATATATGTGGCTTGGTTTTAAAATACTAACAACAAAAGGCCACATACATGTATATGGTGGAAAAAAATAGATGATAACAAAGGAGAGGTGTATGGCAAGTCAGTAGATGGAAGGGGAAGTAAAAGATATGCCCTCAACTCAACTTGGGCATTTAACATATATCAAGAGGAAAATACAATATATCAAGAGGCAAATACAGGTGATACATTAATGCATATGAGATAAGAACCAAATGAAAAAGGGTTTTATATGATGCTCAAATGCAATGTGGCATGATGACATGAGCATGATATAATTATGATGCAACAATTATATGTAGGAAGTAGCATTTTATTATTAGACCATGTAGCATTACAGATGTTAGACAAATGGGATGCTACAACTCTCCCCCACTAAACAGGAATCTCGCCCCGAGATTCTAGGAAGAAGAAGACACGAAGAGGGTAGGACACTTGGCACGGAGCTCATCCTCACGTTCCCAAGTGTCTTCATCGACGGAATGGTGCGACCACTGCACCTTGCAAAACTTGATAGACTTATTGCGAGTCTTTCTTTCTGCGACTTCTAGGATTTTTGTGGGGTGTTCTTGATAAGACATGTCTTCTTGGAGATTGATAAGCTCATGGTCCACGGTCCTGTCGGGATCCTTGAAGCACTTCTTGAGTTGAGAGATATGGAAAACATCATGGACCTTGAGTTTTTCAGGGAGCTCAAGAGCATAAGCGACTTCTCCTCTTCTTCCACGAACTTTGAAAGGACCAATGTATCTAGGAGCCAGCTTCCCTTTGATACCAAACCGGTGTGTGCTTCTCATGGGAGTGACACGAAGGTAAACGAGATCACCAGGGACATACTCCATGTCCGTGTGCTTTCTGTCGTAGTTGCTCTTCTGGCGACTTTGAGCAACCTTCAGGTTTTCGAGAATGACGTGAACCTTCTCCTCCGCTTGAGTTACAATGTCGGGGCCAAATAATGTTCTTTCACCTGCGCCCGACCAACCAATCGGAGTTCTGCATTTGCGGCCATAGAGAACCTCAAATGGTGCCATCTTTAGACTCTTCTGGAAGCTATTGTTGTAAGAGAACTCAGCATAAGGAAGGCATTCTTCCCACTTCATGTCGAAAGAGATGACGCAAGCACGGAGCATATCTTCCAGAATCTGATTGATCCTTTCAACTTGCCCTTGTGACTGAGGGTGGTAAGCTGTGCTGAAGTTCAACTTTGTTCCCAAAGCATTTTGGAAACTTCCCCAGAACTTGGAAGTGAAGATGCTTCCACGGTCTGAACTGATCTCGAGAGGAACCCCATACAGAGAGACAATTCTGTTGATATAGAGCTCAGCCAACTGAATTGCTGAAATTGTTTCCTTGACGGGGAAGAAGTGAGCCACTTTAGAAAGCCTGTCGATGACAACAAAGATTGCATTGTTGCCTTTTTGCGACCTTGGAAACCCAGTTATGAAGTCCATCTCTACTTTCTCCCATTTCCATTCCGGAGGCTTCAATGGTTGAAGAAGACCAGAAGGTTTCTGATGGACAGCTTTAACTCTACGGCAGACATCGCACTGGAGACATACTTGGCACAACATTGTTTCAACCCAGGCCACCAATATTGTGTTTTCAGGTCCATGTACATCTTTGTGCTGCCAGGATGGATAGAAAGAACAGAATCATGCGCCTCCTTAAGAACTTGCTCTCTCAAACCCGGGTAGTTCGGAACAAACATCTGGTGTTCAAAGAAAAGAGCTCCTTCATCATCGACATGGAAGGACTCATACCTCGGCAGCTGAATGTTGGAGATGATGTTTTTGGTGTAAGCATCACCTTGCTGACTAGCACAAATCTTTTCTTCCAAGAGAGGGGTTTCCAAAAGATTCAGAAGATACCCTTGATCCACAATTTCAAGGTTGAGCTGACGGAATTCCTCGCACAAGAGAGGCTGTTGTTCTTCCACCATGAGGTTGTTGACATAAGCTTTTCGGCTGAGAGCATCGGCCATGACATTAGCTTTGCCAGGAGTGTAGTAGATGGAAAGATCAAAGTCGTTGATGGTTTCAATCCATCTCCTTTGGCGAAGGTTGAGGTCCAGCTGAGTGAAGATATACTTCAGGCTTTTGTGGTCAGAAAAGATCTCACAACGTTTCCAAGCAAGTAGTGCCTCCATGTTTTTAGAGCGAAGACAACCGCTGCAAGTTCAAGATCATGTGTTGGATAGTTGAGCTCATGAGTTTTCAACTGACGGGAAGCATAAGCAACGACTTGCTTTTCTTGCATGAGTTCCGCACCCAATCCTCGCAAGGAGGCGTCACAGAATATCTGGAAAGGCTTTAATGTATCTGGAGGAATCAAAACCGGTGTGGAAGTGAGCTTCTCTTTTGAGTGTTTCAAAGCTAGCTTGACATGCAGGAGACCAAAGGTATTTCTTTCCTTTCTTGAGGAGATCAGTCAGAGGCTTCGCAATCTTCGAGAAGTTCTGAACGAAGCGATGGCAATAACTAGCCAAACCAAGGAAACTCCAGACTTCTTTGACATTTTTGGGTGGAAGCCACTCAACAATTGTCCGAACAGTTTCTGGGTTGACGGCAATGCCCTTAACAGAGATGACATGACCCAGATAGGTGACTTCAGGCAACCAGAACTCACACTTGGAGAACTTTGCATACAAGCGATTCTCGCGAAGCTTGTTCAGGACACACCGAAGGTGTTCTTCATGTTCTTCCTTTGACTTAGAATAGACTAGAATGTCATCCAGATAGACCACGACGAACTTATCAAGATACTCCATGAAAACCGAGTTCATAAGCCTCGAGAAGGTGGCAGGTGCGTTGGTGATACCGAAGGACATGACTGTGTACTCATATAGGCCATAGCGGGTGGTGAAAGCTGTTTTGGGAACATCTTCCTTGCGAATCTTGATTTGATGATATCCACTTCTCAAGTCAAGCTTAGAGAATACCACAACTCCAGCTAGTTGATCGAAGATATCATTAATCCACGGAAGGGGATATTTATTCTTGATGGTTTTAGCATTGAGAGCCCGATAGTCAACACAAAGTCTATCAGTGCGGTCTCGCTTCTTCACAAAGATGGTTGGGCTACCCCAAGAAGAAGTGTTGTGCTGAATGAAACCCAACTTCTCTTGTTCATCAAGCTGACGTTTGAGTTCAGCCAACTCAGCAGGACCCATTTTATAATGCCGCTTGGAGATAGGAGCGGTTCCAGGTTCAAGCTAAATCACAAACTCGACCTCTCGGTCAATAGGCATACCTGGTAACTCTTCGGAAAAACATTTGGGAACTCACAGACCACCGGAACACTCTGAATAGCATCCATAGCATCAACATTCAGAGCCGCCAAAGAGAAAAGCTTAATTGCAGGAGTCAGACTTAGAGAATAGACTATATGGCCTTCAGGAATTTTCAGAGAAACCGAGCGTTCAGCACAATCAATCACAGCTGCATTTCCTATTAACCAATCCATGCCCAAGATAACATCAATGTCAGAATTGCCCAGAATGATTAAGGAAGCCGGGAACAAAGAGCCACCAATCTCAATTTGATTGCCATGGCTGATATTTGAAGATGTCATTGTTGCCCCAGGAGAAAGGACCATCAAGCGCTTAGGAAGCGCATCCATTGCTAACTCATTCTCATTTGCAAACTTGTGAGAAACAAAAGAATGCGATCCACCAGAATCAAACAAAACTCATGCAGGAACTGAGTTAACAGGAAGCATACCCATCACAACTCTAGGTGCATGCTCGGCTTGAGCGACGTTGACACAGTTGGCACGAGCAACAGTGGACCCGGGCTTGGTGTTGATGTTGAGAGCCCGAGGTGGAGGTGGACGAACCATAGAAGAACTTGCTCCAGGTCTTGGAGGTGGTGGAGGAAGAGCTTTGTTGTTCATGGGACAACTCCAGTGTTGATGCCCAGTGTTCCCACAAGTGTAACAAGCACCAGGTGGACGTGGAGCAGCGTAGCCAGGGACTCCGCCAGGCGCTCCAGGGTAGTTGTTGTTGTAGCCCCTAGTAGCAGCGTTGAAGGAGTTTGGTGGCCTTGCCCCGTAGCTTGAAGGTTTTGGTGGAGCCGGGAGCGGCGGTGCGGTATTAGGAACCCACACGTGGCGCTTAGAAGGAGCTGTCATAGCTGAAGAGCTTGCTGCGTCACGACTGTGTTTCTTGGACTCCTCGAAAACTTGCCTACTGGCTTCTTCCTGTAGAGCTGTATGTTGGAGTTCCAGAAAAGACTCTGGCCTTGCATGAGTGATTGCATATTGATAGATGCATTGAGCCCTTGCCTGAACCTCTTTTGTTTCTTCTTGTCATCAGAGATCTCATCACCGCCATACCAAGAAAGATTCATGAAGGTTCTGATATAGGTGTTGACATTGTCATTGCCCTGCTTGAGGTTGAGAAATACCTCCTTCATTCTCTCCATGACAATTTCTGACAGGTATTGCTCTTTGAAAGCCCCAGCGAATTGCTCCCAAGTAGGCTGAAAACCAGAGTGGTTTTCCTTCAGGTAATTCTCCCACCATAGAGCTGCGTCTCCCTTCAGAAGGTGTGTGGCGCATTTTACCCATTCTTGTTCAGGAACATCAGCAGTCATCAGCAACCTTGACATCTCACGAAGGCAATCATCAGCATCCAGTGGCTGATCAGACACCTCAAAGTGGCGTGGGTTAAACTTCAGAAAGCCCTTGATGTCTCCTCGCTTGGGAGGTGGAGGTAGCGGGACAAACTCATTCCTCCTCACACTTTCTTCAAAGCGTTGTTGGTTTTGTTGCATTGTTCCCCAGGCATTAGCAATACTTGCCAATGCAGCCCCCAGTTTAGGTGGTATGTCCTCCTCAGTGCGGCGTGGTGGTGCCATCCTGGTATTGATATAAAACTCAAGTCAGTACCATAATGGAGAATAATAATAATCCAAAATAGTACCAAAATGGAATTAACCAAGATTAAAGGATACAATTTGCTGAGGTGATATTAAAATATCAAAAAAGTTCAAAGCACCAAGAAGATAGTAAGCATATCACACACGACTGAACAAGGAGTGTGGTACACAAAGCTATCAAAAAAATTCCGCAAATTTCGGCATTAAAATACCACTATAAGCGCAAAACCACTTAACGAAATCAAGATTAGCACTCTACCAATTCAATATACAAGAGCGAATGATAAAAGTAGTGGTATGGTCGCGACTCCATCCCGCACTCAAAGCATTACTCCGCACATGAATAAGTAAAACACATATCCCAACTCTCTTCCTTCTTAAGGTGAACCTAGAGATTAGCAACTACAGAAACAAACACCCCTAACAAGATAGCGTTGGATAACAAAGAGTAAGACATATCGCGTCGGTTTAGAAAAGCCTGTCGGTATGGAATGTACCAACAGTTGATAACCAAAGGCAGATAGCGACAACAAGTTGGATGCAACAGATATACAAAGAATTACCCACACACACACACACTCACACAACCTATGGTACTACGGAACCCAGAACACGTGAATCCTAGTTTGCATTTTTAGAAGAGGATTGAAAACGTTAAATATTGCAATGCCATACGGCAATATCCAAATATCCTAGATAGAGATAATAGTGTAGGATATCTCCTCATACATCAAACAACAGAGTATCAAGCGGAAGCGAGAACAAGATCCGAGTACGGATAAGAAGCAAATCGGCATAAGATGCCACATAAATAAGCACATCCCGCCCATAGATCTCACGGATCCCCATCCCCGGAATCTCTACACCGAGTGATCGTCGCCAACATCATCTGTCTCCTCCACCCAGTATCCATCTTGCGAATACACCTATTCATCTGAATCAAACAATTTATCGTGTCAGACCCTAGGGGTACTCAGCAAGTCTTTAGGCCTCTAAAGGGGACACATACCTGGAGTGACGCAATTGCAGCAAAAGATAATAACTAACAAGTCTATAGATACTCGCTAACCATCCGCCTAACCAGTGATAGGCGGATGTCCATTAATTAGAAACAACAGTTATAACAGTATAGAGTAACAGATCCATCCTCCTTATTGCTTACCAACGAGAAAGCGGACGAACAACCCATCCGTTGGCAGTTTTATTAACCATTCCATGAGTATTGCACTAATTACTAGTCAGATATTTAGTCAAATTAAAAGAAGTGCTTTAGTTATGCTTGTCTATGATCGAGAAACTGTGCTCCAAGTCGTCCATAACCGCGGACACGTCTTTCAGAAAGATTTACCCTGTAGGGGTGCACCAATAGCAACACACACTCGATCAACCTCGGAAAAACCAACTCAAAACCCAACGAGGCATTCACGACAAAGTGATCACATGATTCATAAAATATTTCATGGGGCCACCCCATTAAGCTACCCACAACGAAGTTGGCCGACTCCGAGACGGACCCAAGGTTTGCGTCAGTGGTTGTAAACGACTGGGAACCCGAAAATATAACCGGGCTTGTCGATACCGCGAAAACACTCCGCATCCAAAACAGTACAGGTGCTCCATGCACAATCTTAATAAAACAGTAACATGGCATAAGGACAAGATAGTAAATAAAACCCAAACTAGTTTGTGGCCCCAAGAAATAGAAATGAATCAAGCTCTAGCTTAGGGGGGTCCACAAGGCCTCCCGGATGTGGATAGTGCGAATAGTCAAGGAACAGGAATCAAATACTCGGGGTCCTACAGGACACAAGTGGACATAAAAACCAAATGACAGATATTGCCCAGCGGTGCCTCTTTCATTAGTTATCCCATTACTACTCAGGTTAAGTTGTTTAGGTACCTCGTTATCCATCAGACACTCACATACCCTACACATGTTGTTCTACGACTCGCATGGCTCAAACAACTCCTGTAGTAATGGCTCATGGGATGGAGGAACAAGCTCGGTGGGGTTTAAAAGTAAAGGCTATGCAGTACTTGGGATTCAATTTAATGCATTCGTGACTCCATAATGCAAGAATAAGATAGAAGCAATAGGTACTATATGTATGCAAGCATGTGGTAGTGCTTGCCTGGTAGCTCAGTTGAAGCGAGAGATGGATCTGGGTAGTACTCCTGGGATGGAGGAACAAGCTCGGTGGGGTTTAAAAGTAAAGGCTATGCAGTACTTGGGATTCAATTTAATGCATTCGTGACTCCATGATGCAGGAATAAGATACAAGCAATAGGTACTATATGTATGCAAGCATGTGGTAGTGCTTGCCTGGTAGCTTAGTTGAAGCGAGAGATGGATCTGGGTAGTACTCCTGGGCCTCCTGGTAGCTCAGTTGATGGCTGTGGTGCTTCGTTTAGGGCGAGGCTTGGTGCTATGGAAAGAAGGATGTACCAGGAATATGTGCCGTGTTGGGACATCTCCGGAGGAGATCTAGGTGTGTCGGGAGATCACGCGGAACAGAGAGCGACACGGGGGTTTTCTGCTGCTATCTGCTGTGCGCTGCCGCTGTTGTGGAAGAGCGGCAGAGCGCGAGGCTGCAACGCGCTATGCGCGGCGCTGGCAGCGACAAGGAAGGAGGCTCAGGGACGGGGGGTGGGGGATGCTCACCTAGATGGTGTCGGAGACGACGGTTTTAGGCTGGAAGACGTCGACAAAGGCGGCGCAGTGAAGAGCAGTGAGCACGGGACCAAGGGGGTCAGGACGGCTGTGTACCGGAGTGGTGTGCGCGTGCCGGACCCGCTCCTGGCTTCTCCTCTTGCGCGTGATGGAGGGCAGCGACGGTGTCGACGGGGACAGAGGAGGCGCCCTGGGAGGCCGAGCTAGGGGCAGCCGTGGCGTGGGGAGGAACCTGCGGAACAAGATCGAGATATCGATCTGGTAGGTGGGGAAGGAAGGAGGATAGGGATGGAAGCCGGGTTGGGCTTGCTTTAGGCAGAGAAGGGTGAGCACGGCAACGGCGTGGCTTGGTCGATCACGTGCGGATGCTAGGAAGATAAACAGTGCATCTCAACTGCGCGGACGTGGCTCTTGTTTTCCACAGGCTGGGACAAGCCCGACCAAGTAGAGAGAGAGGGCTTGGTCCAACGGCTGAGAGAGGAAGGCTCGAACGCAGCTAGGAACGGAGAGGGGTCAGAGAGATTGCCACGGTTTGAACAGCTAGCAGTTGTAGCTAGGCAGCCTCGATGCATCCAGGGTTAGAGAGCTAGCATTAACGATGTGTGTAGCTTGGGTGTGAGAGTGTGTATATACATGCGGGTGTGTGTATATGTACACGTGATTAGGATTTTTGGGAAAGAAGAAGGGGATTGGAGTTTTTATATAGTCTAAACTAGACTAGATGGGACTAGTTTTAGACAAAACTTTAGACGGTTTTAGTGTCAAAGATTTAGGCAGAGATCAAGAGAAAAAAAATATATTAGAGATGGAGTCTTTATTTAGATAGCTAGATTAGCTAGGAAAACTTGGTAGATGGAGTGTAGATATAGGATTTGATCAAAAAAATTGAACAAGCAAACAAGTGCAAAAGAATTTGAAAACAAGAAAGGTTACATGTAGCATTGGTATCTCATGTGATTAGAGACTAATATTGCATGTAGAACTAGATTTGAATAAAGGTATGCCACATGCGCATATGAATATTGAGAGAGTCAAGCACTAGAATTGAATAGAAGGAGATGGAAAGGCAAGGTAGAATGGACACCACACCCAAAATAAAAGATTGAGGTAAAAGGGAAGGTGGAGGGTTTTATTTGCATGAGACATGCAAGATTACATCCATGCGTGCATGATGTATTACGATGGTGAAACATATCACATATGTATGAGTGTAAGGGATAGGCAGATTTGGATCCATACAAATATATGTGGCTTGGTTTTAAAATACTAACAACAAAAGGCCACATACATGTATATGGTGGAAAAAAATAGATCATAACAAAGGAGAGGTGTATGGAAAGTCAGTAGATGGAAGGGGAAGTAAAAGATATGCCCTCAACTCAACTTGGGCATTTAACATATATCAAGAGGCAAATGCAATATATCAAGAGGCAAATACAGGTGATACATTAATGCATATGAGATAAGAACCAAATGAAAAAGGGTTTTATATGATGCTCAAATGCAATGTGGCATGATGACATGAGCATGATATAATTATGATGCAACAATTATATGTAGGAAGTTGCATTTTATTATTAGACCATGTAGCATTACAGATGTTAGACAAATGGGATGCTACACATACAATACTAGTTCAGTTGATAAAATTGTCATTAGTAGAACCACTTGACTAGATTCTAGTGGTATTAAGCATATCAAGCAACTATTTACTACCAGTAGTTGAAGTTTATTTGAGCACACTGTTCAGGATTACAGTGAATGAACATTTAGTAAGGACAACTACAACTTGCAAGACAGATGAGATAACTGAAGGTGGAAGTAGAACAAAGTGTCAGAAGCTGTGCAATAACATTTAGTAGAACAAAGTATCAGAATACATTGACATACACTGGTAAACAGACAAATAGATAGATTAGATATCTCTTGACACCATAACAAATCAACCAGTTCCAATAGAGTAGAACCTGACAAAGCACGACTAGTTAACCAGAACTTAACTCAAAAATAAACAATGACCAAGCGATCTTTAGTAGTATCTTATAGTCACGACATGTGATTTCCAAGAAACAGAGAAGGCAGATTCTGAACAAAGATAGAAAGGACACCTTCAAAACTGAGAAACGGAGCAGAGAGGAGTCAATAATATGCATTACTTACCCGCAAGATTGTTCGGAGACCTCGCTGCTTGTCGTGGTGGTGGCACGGCAGATGCCTGGTATAGGCTAAAGTTGGGGCCGATGGACAATGGAGGAATCCGGGGAGAGATGATGAAGTGAAGACCTCACACGAAAGAACTCAGAGAGACACGATATACCCAGGTTCGAGGCTCTCCTAGTGAGATAACACCTCTACTCATGCATCTAATCTCATATATCTTTCCATGCTTGGGGCTATAATGGTGCTCCTTGAGCTGTACTCGTATGCCTCTCATGGAGAGAGCAGAGGAAGAAGAAATCATGCTCCTAGTGAGCAGAGGGAAAGGAGCCCTTCAGGGGGCCTCTTCTGTAACGTTACCACTGGTGCTCCTTATAAAGGGGAGCCTAGGGGACAAGGTATGTCATCACAAGTACTCCTATGAGCTGTCTAGTGGGGCCTTGCCTAGTCATCTTGTCCTTTAATGAGTCACCGGTCTTATCCCTTCGGCATATTCCTTGGCATCTTTAGGAGATGCTTGGCATATTCCCTAGCATCCCCCAAGATGCCCAGCATATTCCTTAGCATCTTGGACCAAAGGGGCCAGTCTGAGCCAGGGGCGTCCCAAGACTGGCACCTAACGTAGGCTTGACTTGGCTTGGTAGCGTGTCGATGTAGGGATCGATGGTGGGTCCAAGTATGAGCAAAGTGACAACCGGGACGAAATAATTCAGCTCGGGGAAGTGAAATTCGGCCAAGGGGAAAAATAACTCGGCCCGGGGGAGAAATGGGGCCCACTCGAGCGGTGAACAGTGCCTTGGCCGAGTTATCTTTCATTTGGCCGAAGTATGAGCGAATTCGGCCTAGGCGGGGGTGTTTTTGAGGGCCCAGCCGGGTCTGGAGCTAATCCGGCCTGGGAGACCCATGGTGGGCCGGCCGAGGTGAAGGAGAAGCCGGCCCGCCCAGAGTTGCAGCGCAGGGGCGATGGTGACGAAACCCCGTGGTGGGCCGAGTGCGCCTCACTCCGGCCCACCCGGGCGAGGCAACGTGGAGGTGGTGACCTTCCGTGGTGCTGGGTGGCTTGATCCTGTCGTGGGCCGAGTGCGCCTCACTCCGGCCCATCCGGGTTTGTCGATGAAGCGGCGAAGAGGGGCGAACTAGCGAGTAGGCGTCACTCAGTCCCGTGGTAGGAGTTGGTTCGGTGGCGAGGTGGCGTGTGGTGGGCCGGCTGGGCAATCCGGCCCAGCCGGATAACCTGGTAATCCGGCCCCTGCAGGCCAAACTTGGCCCAAGGGGTGCGCTTTGAGGCCGAATTTAGCCATACTTCGGCCTGGACAGCTTCTTTCCTTTTTCTTTTCAGCTTTTTGTTAATTCCTTAGATACTCGTGTCTTTTCTCTTCATATGTACTTCATATAAATCGTCCCATACATTATAGAGGTCTTTCTATTCCTCAACTCTGGGGTACATGGGGTCACATCCCCAACATTAGTCCCCGAGGCTATGTGGGATTTGTAGAATCGTGCATAGGCTTCAAATAAAATATCTCAAGTGTTGTTATCGACATATGGTCCTTTTTCTCCATTTCAGTATATCCTTGGCAGGAGTTGATCCAAATTGACATATAGCCCTCATGGGCATTCATCATATGACCTTCTTTGGGTAAGTATCTTGGCTTCTGGCCTGATTTGGGACTGGCCTTAACCGTCTTGGGTAAGTTTATGGCTTCTGGCCTGCTTTGGATCTGGCCTTAACTCTTTTGCCTTCTAGCCAAATTTGGCTCTGGCCGTGACCCATTTGGGTAACTCTTTTGGCTTCTTACCTGATTTAACTCTGGCCGTAACCCATTTGGGTAACTCTTTTGGCTTCTGGCCTAATTTGGCTCTAGCTATAACCCATTAAGGTAAGTCATTTGGCTTCTGGCCTGATTTGGCTCTAGCCGTAACCCATTTGGGTAACTCTTTTGGCTTCTGGCCGAATTTAGCTCTGGCCGTAACCCATTTGGGTAACTCTTTTGGCTTCTGGCCTGATTTGACTCTGGTCGTAACCCATTTGGGTAACTCTTTTGGCTTCTGACCGAATTTGGCTCTAGTCATAACCCATTTGGGTAAGTCATTCGGCTCCTAGCCTGATTTGGCTCTGGCCGTAACCCATTTGGGTAACTCTTTTGGCTTCTGGCCGAATTTGGCTCTGGCCGTAACCCATTTGGGTAACTCTTTTGGCGTCTGGCCTGATTTGACTCTGGCCATAACCTATTTGGGTAACTCTTTTGGCTTCTGGCCGAATTTGGCTATGGCCGTAACCCATTTAGGTAAGTCATTTGGCTTCTGGCCATATTTGGCTCTGGTCGTAACCCATTTGGGTAAGTCATTTGGCTTCTAGCCTGATTTGGCTCTAGCCGTAACCCATTTGGGTAACTCTTTTGGCTTCTGGCCGAATTTGGCTCTGGTTGTAACCCATTTGGGTAAGTCATTTGGCTTTTGGCTTGATTTGGCTCTGGCCGTAACCTATTTGGGTAACTCTTTTGGCTTCTGGCCGAATTTGGCTCTGGCCGTAACCCATTTGGGTAAGTCATTTGGCTTCTAGCCTGATTTGGCTCTAGCCGTAACCCATTTGGGTAACTCTTTTGGCTTCTGGCCAAATTTGGCTCTGGCCGTAACCCATTTGGGTAAGTCATTTGGCTTCTGGCCTGATTTGGCTCTAGTCGTAACCCATTTTGGTAACTCTTTTGGCTTCTGGCCGAATTTGGCTCTAGCCGTAACCCATTTGGGTAAGTCATTTGGCTTCTGGCCTTATTTGGCTCTGGCCTTATGGATTATAATCCGAGTTATCTCATCTAAGTTATACTTGTTGAGTTATATGACTCAACATTGACATGAGTCTTTGTTTTGATTCACTTGAATCACAATCCAAGTTACTGCTGCTGACATACGATATGGCCTTACGATTGGCTGGCAAACCTCCATAGACTTGGATTCGAAGTACTGATCCGAGATATGATATGGAGTTATGATATGATTTCGTGATATCACGTCATACTTCCATAGATATGGATCCGAGATATAGATCCGAGATTCGAAATGATGAATTATTGATATGCGGTCACATGCCATCCAAGATATGGAACGAACTGATTCAAGGTATAAGATAACCTGGTAAGCTGAGTTAAAATTCGAGTTGTCATGTAACCTGGCCAGCTGAACTAAAATCTGAGTTACCATGTAACCTGGCCAGCTGAACTAAAATCCGAGTTACCCTGTAACTAGGAAATTGAAGCAACTCCGAATTACCCTATAATTAGGCAAACTGAAGTAAAGTCTGAATTACCCTATAATTAGGCAAACTGAAGTAAAATCCGAGTTACCTTGTAACTAGGAATCTGAAGCAAATCCGAATTACCCATGTAACTAGGCAAACTGAGGTAAAATCCGAGTTACACTACAAGGAATTTGGGCTTCTATGACCCTCCATTTTCGTCACAGAATCGTCACAATAGTACATTTGTGACGATCTTATGACGAAAATGAGATCGTCAAAAGCTGGGCGTCGCAAATGTACTATAACGACGATTTTGATAAAGTCCTCATAATCGTCTATGACGATATTGGATCATCATAACCGTTATGACGATCCGATATCGTCATGAGCTAACTAGCATGGCCAGGTCAGATCCTACGTGGTAAATCCTATGTCACAAAATTGTGACGAAATGAAATCGTCGTAGTGTGAATTCAGCCTGGTCCATTCTGGTTGCTTACATGGGCCAAGCCCATTAATTCATCCTTTTTCCTTCAAGGCGTGGCCTTTCTAGGATGATTTTTTTGAGGTTTTGGCCCTTTTACATCAATTCATTTTACTATTATGAGCCTTTTTATTGATAATTGTATGGGTCTCAGCCTCGTAGGCCTTTTTGCAGAACTAGTCCAATAAAATACAGATGTGGCCTTTTAATAGTGCAAATACCGTTTGGGCCTTGGCCTCTTTAGTTTCAATAGCCCAATTAAAAGAACACACACATATACTAAATAAGATAATTTTCCCAGTAGGTATACAATGAAACAACAGATAGAATCTAAACAACTATAAATATTTGACAACGCCATTTGAATTCCAGAACACCATGACATAGAGCTAGGTCCCCAGGTCACACACAAACAATATTATTACACATAGAAGTACTCCCTCCGTTCGGGATGGATCCTCGAAATGCACGGGTCAGCTAGATGGATCCCAAGTAGCTCGCTGGCAGCCGGGATGGATCCTCAAAAAGTACGGGTCAGCTGGATCGATCCCTAGTAGCTCGTCGGTAGCCTGCCCTCCCCACCAGTAGCTCGTCTGAATCAACCATTGGCAGCTCTCCCCCACCCAGCAGGGGCAGAGCATCCACTAGGGCACCAGAGAGAACCTCCAGGTATATTCCACAAGAAAGCAACACATGTATACTCCTAGACCTGAATTTGGCAATCAGGAATTAACCAAGTTAATGCAATAGTCAAGTGCAATTGAATCACTGAAATTAATCATAAAAATTAACAGAGTGGTAATGCAGCAACATACCATGTTCAAGTGCAGTTTTAATCACCAAAATTGAAAGTGTAGTAATCACCAAAACTGTAGAAATAGAAACTTCTCTAGATTTATTCTTCAAGATAAATTAATTTCATCAAACTTCAATAGGCATAAGCTAGGAAGTCCTACATTTAGTAATAAAGTTACGGAGACAGGTTCAATTAAGCACAACAACTTCCTACAGCATAAGACATACTCCAGGTAGCCCACATACACTTGGGATAATTCTAGGAGTAGAACACAGTACCTACAAGATGACGACAAGTAACTAAATACCATATATTGGTTTATAGCCTTTCTATTAGCATTCAAATTACCCACCCGCTAAAATTTGGGGGAGATGGGAGAACACAGAAACTTAATGCATACTAAATAGAACTAGTGGTAAAGGTAAAGGTAATTGCAATCACTAAGTGGCTAGACAACCACAAGCAAATGATGCACTCAACCAAAAAAATTAGGATCAAAGAGTCCTAATTTGGAACCATAACACAATTATATAACTATTGTTCTAATTAACTAAAGTACAATTCTGCTTCTAATGTACTGGCCAAGAAATGTTAGAACAGAAAGCCATAGGTCAAGCTATCTTCACAAAATAAAATAATAGAGAAGGTGGGAGCATTCCTATTACCTTGAGGTTGGCGGCATACTCCACGGATGTTGCAGGTGCTTGTCAGTGTAGAAGTCCATCCTACGCTCCTGCAGGCGTCGTTGAGGAAGACATAAGTAGAATAGTCAAAAAGAAGAACAAGCAATACATGAGTCACACTAATAAGATAGGTGAGGCAACTACCATTAGAGATAAGAAGTTGGCCATGAAATTATATACATGGTTAATGAGGCATTTATACTACTACTATTTAGTAACAGAAAAATCTAATTCAAGTCAAAATAGCAGCAACTTCGAAAGTGATGATGAATCAACAATTCCACTACTCTCCTATTAAACCGAATAAATGCTTATCCCAGATCTAGCAAATGTACTTAAAAACTCAAGTGTACTAGCCTAATGTCTCCAGATCTAGTAAATGTACTTAAGAACTCAAGTGTAGAGCAGCAGGAGCCAGCACACCTCGAATTGTTTAACAAAATGAAATAAATAATGAAGTTATAAAGCGAACTAGCACATAACATAGTACTGACTACAGAGTATATACAAAATGGAAGACAATACTTTTAGACAAGGCATACCAAAAATGATTATCAATAGGAGTGACATATTGTGTCATTAACTCATGAATTCGTCTAGTAAAAATCATATCCAATGTCTACTCTCTAAATGCATCCACAACCATGCTCTCTATGATGTTAAAGTCACACAGTAAATAGCCGTGATCATCAGTTATGAATAAAAGACTACATGAGCAACTCGAATAGCTATCAGTAGCATCTCATTTGCATATACTGAATAAAAGACATTGGTAAAAAATCAGCTAAGGGACTAAGGGACGCCAAGCATCAATATGTCCGGACTAAGGGACACCAACCACCAATAAACAATCGGCTCCGATAGAAACAGGGTTCCTAGAAAGAAGATGAAGAGAGGGGGCGAGGGGCAGGTGTTCTGGGGTGCGATGGGTGGGACGAACCTGTGAGAGCTCTTGGCATTGGTGGAGAACTCAGGAATGGAGAGGAACTCGTCCTCGGAGACGATGCCCTTGGCGCTGCGGTCGAACTGGCAGAAGTGTTCGTACAACGACACGATCTCCTGCTGCAAAACTTCCGACCATACGAGAAAAAACAACAGGCAAACTGTTCAGAACTCCAATCAGAAATCAATCACCGTCGTGAAATAAATATGGAATTAGATATTTCAAGGTGGGGAAACCCTAGTCGCGATCCCTAGCGGCTGATGCGCAGCGAAAGTTAGCACGAGCCGATGTCCTTCCCCTCCTGGCGGACTCGTACCAGTCTGCAGGTCGGCGCTGAGGAAGGTCACCGCAGATAGGGGCGGATCGAAGCCTGCCCACCGGCAAGGAGGGGCAGCAAAGCGGGGGCGGCCCGTGGGGGTGGGTGGGAGGGGAGGAGGGGCAGCACGGCAGCTCCCTTGGTCTGGTGGCGGCGCGTGGGGTGGGTGAGAGGCGAGGAGGGGTAACACGGCGGAGGCGCTCCCTTGGTCTGGTGGCGGCGCGTGGGGGTGGGTGAGAGGACGGGAGGGAGTATGCGCGTGGTGGTGGGTGAGAGAAAGTGGATGGGGTCTGGGGCGGGGCTTTTTTCAGACTTTTAGGGTTTGCGGTCCAAATTTCGTTCTCCCGCGGTGGTGTGAGGGGTGGTTTCATGATCGTTGGATGGATCTATTGTGGACGGCTAAGATCCGTTTTGTGGGGTGATCCGTGGGTAGTATCTTTCATGCATTCTGATTGGTTGCACAAGAGTGTTCACAAATTGATGGTTGAAAAGCTATATATTTCCTTGTATTATGGACAAAGTCATGGTATAGTTTGTGCTAATGTGTCTATGTTGTGTACACATGTGTATTTTGGGATGGACAAAATTGTTGCAGGAGAAAGTTTTCCTTTTCGTCGCACCAAAAAGCCATTTTTCATTTTCTGAGTGCCAAAATGGGGGCGTCTTGTGAAGCAACACCAAATGTTTAATTCAAAAATGCTACCACATCATTTTTCAAAAATACTAGACCACCTTACATGAACAATGTCCCAACCAGGGATTTTAAAACCTTTTCATCCACCCTTAGTGAAAAAGACAAATTCCTACCGAATTAGTAGGAAGTGGGTCCGATTTGAACTACAGGTACATGATCTAATGCTCGTGATTTTCTGAAAAAAAACATTTTTAGGCTCATAATATCATGTTTCTTTAGAGATCTAATGCAAGTTTAGCAAGGCTCGGTCCCGAGCTAAGAACCTTCGTGCCCGCCGTTTTGACCATAGTTTGAAACGGGCATAAAAAATTCAAAAATGATTTGAACAATGTAAAACCTTCACGTGGCATCATATTATGTGACCTAGTTGCAAGGAAAAATACCAAACTTGGTATATTGATTACATCTCAAGAAAACCTTCATAGAAATGACCTATCATGTTCGAGGTTTCATGGCTTTCAAGCCAAATGACCAATGTTATGACCAGAATCACGCCATATTTTGTGATAATGTGCCTATATTGTGCATGAATGTGTATCATGGCATGGAGAACAATGTTGCAGGAGGAAGTTTTCCTTTTCGTCGCACGGAAAATCCATTTTCTATTTTCTGAGTGCCAAAATCGGGGCGTTTTGTGAAGCAACACCAAATGTTCAATTCAAAAATGTTACCATCCCATTTTTCAAAAATACTAGACCACCTTACATGTATAATGTCCCAACCGGGGATTTTAAAACCTTTCCATCCACCCCCAGTAAAAAAGACAAATTCCTGCCGAATCGGTAGGAAGTGGGTCCAGTTTGAACTAGAGGTACATGATCTGGTGCTCATGATTTTTTGCAAAAATCATTTTTAGATGGAGTACATGAACTGGCTAGTTAACTATTTTTAGACAGATCTAGTTGCAAACGGTGTTTCAATGCTTAGAAACAAGGCCTAGGGATCATACTTTCACTAGTAAACACTCTCATATAAATATCTTCTCTTTATGATACTACTCTAAAATACTCTCCGGTTGGACACTCTAATCCATGGTAGGACTATAACAGCACACCTCAAAGTTCGCTTCCCCATCTAGATAACCCCACACGGTCACCTTGAGCTCTAGATGGTTCAAACAAACACCACAAGTTCATAGAGACATCCAACTCCAAATATAACTCATAACAAGTATTTGTAATCTCTAGCCTAAGTACCACCATGGTGTGCACGCTGTCACTTTCACACACATAGGGAGAGCCATAGATCTATTAAAGCACTTGAGTAGCAAGGTAGATCTAATTGATTACAAAGCTCATGATCTCAATAAGGTCATGCATAGAGAGAGATGAACACATAGCTACTGGTAGAATCCTTAGCCTCGAAAGAGAACTACTCCCTCGTCATCATGGGAATCAGCAACATCGATGGAGATGGTGGTGGAGTCGATGGAGATGGTGGTGAAGATAGTGAAGAGGCGGTGGCACCGGCGGCGGCGCGGAGGACTCCTTCCCCGCCGCCGGTATCACAGGGGAGCACCGCCCCTTAGCACCCTTCTTTCATGGATTCTTGGGAGCCCTTTCCCATGGAGATGGGATCCATGGGGGAGACAAAAACGTGGCTTTAGTGGCTGCAAATTCATGGGTGGAGGTGTTCCCCACGAATTAGGTTTCCTCCCTTTATATAGCTTCTTGGATTCCCGTCACCCCATTTTGGGTTACAGTAAATCGGTCCTAACGGGCCCGTCCGGACTTGGAATCAGATAAATTTTATGTCCAGAACGTTTGTCGTGAAATTTCCAACAACTTTTTAGTTGAAGAGTTTTCGTTTGATCCCTTATTTGATCCGAAACGTGATCATCTTCAAAAAGAGTTCTGAGATAGATTTCTAGAAAATTCCAATTTGACTCCAACAAGGTTTCCACTTGTATTCTTGGCAATTCCTACACATAAAAGTGTAAAACAAGAACATTGTGCAATTTTGCAACTATTAGTAGGTTATTCCAAATAAATCATAAACTTTATATAAAAAGGAGTATCAAAAGCATATTATTAGCATAAAACCATCAAAAATTATAGATACGTTATGGACGTATCATGCCTCTCATGGAGAGAGCGGAGGAAGAAGAAACCATGCTCCTAGTGAGGAGAGGGAGAGGAGCCCTTCAGGGGGGCGCTTCTGTAACGTTACCCTTGGTGCTCCTTATAAAGGGGAGCCCAGGGGACAAGGTATGTCATCACAAGTACTCCTATGAGCTGTCTAGTGGGGGCTTGCCTAGTCGTCTTGTCCTTTAATGAGTCACCGGTCTTATCCCTTTGGCATATTCCTTGGCATCTTTAGGAGATGCTCGGCATATTTCCTAGCACCCCCCAAGATGCCCAGCATATTCCTTAGCATCTTGGACCAAAGGGGCCAGTCTGAGCCAGGACCGTTCCAAGATTGGCACCTGACATAGGCTTGACTTGACTTAGTAGCGTGTCGATATAGGGATCGATGGTGGGTCCAAGTATGAGCAAAGTGACATCCGGAACGAAATAATTCGGCCCGGGGAAGTGAAATTCGGCCAAGGGGAAAAATAACTCAGCCTGGGGGAGAAATGGGGCCTACTCAGGCGGTGAACAGTGCCCTGGCCGAGTTATCTTTCATTTAGCCGAAATATGAGCGAATTCGGCCCAGGCGGGGGTGTTTTTGAGGGACCAGCCAGGTCTGGAGCTAATCCGGCCTAGGGAGACCCGTGGTGGGCCGACCGAGGTGAAGGGGAAGCCGGCCCGCCCGGAGTTGCAGCGCAGGGGCGGTGGTGAGGAAACCCCGTGGTGGGCCGAGTGCGCCTCACTCCGGCCCACCCGGGCGAGGCGACATGGAGGTGGCGACCTGCCGTGGTGCTGGGTGGCTCGATCCCGTGGTGGGCCGAGTGCGCCTCACTCCGGCCCATCCGGGTTTGTCGATGAAGCGGCGAAGAGGGGAGAACTGGCGAGGAGGCGTCACTCGGTCCCATGGTGGGAGTTGGTTCGGTGGCGAGGTGGCGTGTGGTGGGCCGGCTGGGCAATCCGGCCCAGCCGGGTAACCTGGTAATCTGGCTCCTGCAGGCCGAACTTGGCCCAGGGGGTGCGCTTTGAGGCCGAATTTAGCCATAATTCGGCTGCACAACTTCTTTCCTTTTTCTTTTCAGCTTTTGTTAATTCCTTAGATATTCATGTATTTTCTCTTCATATGTACTTCATATAAATCGCCCCATACATTATAAAGATCTTTCTATTTCTCAACTCTGGTGTACCTGGGGTCCCATCTCCAACATTGCTTTACCGGCCGGTGATAGAAATCGACGACGGAGACCCCATACCTTTGCACACAGGAGATCAGAATTGGGATGTCAACTAGCTTCACCTGGCCGACCATCCTCCGCATCTCGCTCCTCTCCTCCGCCAAAGTCCAAAGTCACAAATCACGCGTATACCGCACGCGGCTTGTGGCCATGAGCTTGTACTTATAGAGCCATTGGTTGGAGGGAATAGATACGTGAGGAAGTTTGGGCTCACCCTTGCTGCCTGGGAGAGATGGAGGGAGGGATGGATGTATGGATGGAAAGGATGGATGGTGGAGACACAAGGTAAGCCACGGATTGCTGACATGGCAAAAGTTAATGAATGAGGCGCATGCATGGCCAATCCAAATTAACTGCCTCCACTCAGTACGGTGGCACAATTAAAGCAGACAATGAATCATATTCCAAGCAAAACAGAGTCTCAATTGTTTGCGCCAAAGAGGGTAGTAACTACTCCCTCCGTCTACTAATATAAGATGTTTTAGCTTTGTGAAACGACTGTATCTAGACTACTTTTGTGTATAGATTCAGAATGAACCTATACTTTAAAACAGATTTAGATACATTTATTTCACAAAGCTAACATGTCTTATATTTCTGATCAGAGGGAGTACTACATAAATAAATAGGCTTGCCTCCAAAAAAAATCATCCAACGATGAGTTTGTTCTTCCTTCCTAAGTGTGAAGTGTTGCTTATAAAAATAGTGAATTTAAATTTCAACAGAGAATTTTTCTTCAAATCATGAATCAATATATTGTTTTAGTCCAACAGCTAGCTGATCAATTAATGTCCAATTCTCCCATTTTCTTGATTCTAGCCATAATGTTGGTCATTTGACCCGAAAGCCAAGAAACCTCGAATGAGATAGGTCATTTCGTGAAGCTTTTTTAGACATAATCGATATAGCAGGTTTGATATTTTTCCTTGTAACTAAGTCACATAATATGACATCACGCGAAGGTTTCGCATTGTTTGGATCGTTTTTGAAT
Source organism: Avena eriantha (assembly GCA_910589775.1). Taxonomy (NCBI): domain Eukaryota; kingdom Viridiplantae; phylum Streptophyta; class Magnoliopsida; order Poales; family Poaceae; genus Avena; species Avena eriantha. Next base: position 77,884,103 of record OU342741.1, on the reverse strand, counting down.
TTTTTATGCCCGTTTTAAACTATCGTCAAACTTTCTCGAACGACGGGCATGAAGATTCTTAGCTCGGGGGCGAGCCTCACTAAACTTGCTTTGGATCTTTGATAAAATAGCATATTGTGTACCTAAAAATGATTTTTGTAAAAAAACATGAGCATCGGATCATGTACATGTAGTTCATATCTGACCCACTTCCTACCGATTCGGCAGGAATATTTCTTTTTCACCAGGGGTGGACGGAAAGGTTTCAGATCCCCCTGTTGGGACATTGTCTATATAAGGTGGTCTAGTATTTTTGTAAAATGTGGTGGTAGCATTTTGAATTAGCCATTTGGTGGTTGCTTCACAAAACTCCCCCATTTTTGTGCTCGGAAAATGGAAAATGCCTTTTTGGTGCGACGAAAATGAAAACTTCCTCCTGCAACATTGTTCAACATCCCATGATGCACATGTATGAACAATATGGGCACATTATCACAAACTATGCCTTGATTCTAGCCATAACATTGGTCATTTGACCCGAAAGCCAAGAAACCTCGAATGAGATAGGTCATTTTGTGAAGGATTTTTCATACATAATCAATATAGCAGGTTTGATATTTTTTCTTGTAACTATGTCACAAAATATGACACCACGCGAAGGTTTCGCATTGTTTGGATCGTTTTTGAATTTTTTATGTCCGTTTTAAACTATATATAATATTTTATGTTTCACTTATTTTTTTTACAAATATGTAATATTTGAGTGTAGATAGATAGATCTTATTTTTTGAAAATTTTGATATATTATTTGTATTTTTCCGAATTAGAATGATTTAATTATGATTTTTCAAAATTTAATGAGATAAAAGGAAAAATAGCTACGTCGAGGGCAGCCGTCGGCGTAGCATAGGATACGCCGAGGGCATTTCTACACCGACGGCTGCTTGGCGGGGCTGGCCTGGTCACGGTCTACGCCGACGGCACCGATGTTTGGCCGTCGGCGTAGCGACCGGCCGTAGTGGGGGGCAGATCGAAGACATGGAGGAGGTCCATCTCCAACGCCGGCTTCAGCCCTTGCTGCTGCTTGGCAAGGAGAGACTTGGACGGCATGGTAAGCGCAGACAATAGCTGCCATAGCCATCATGGCCACCATGCTCTGCAGCTAGCCGGCAATCCCCGGCTGCAACTGCTGCCTGGCAAGGAGAGACTTGGACGTCCACATTTGATGGGGCTTTGGTCTACCGCAGCAACCTCCCACGTCCCCATGCCATGTTGTAGTTGGTAATTGATCACCTCAAACATAAAAGCATAAACACATAGTTTAGGTACAGGAATTCATAAGCATAAACAAACAACTAGAAATGTGCTTAACATGAAGTGTTAGTAGAATAATACCTAACTAAACATCAAGTAACATGCACTTTATTGGAACAAGTATGGGATCCTTGATCATAAGGAAACAACTAGAAAGAGCTCATTTTATCAGAAAGTCAGTGAGCATACTTCTGGCAAAGCATATGGATAGTTTGGTTTGTCGGGAATGAAGAACTAGTTATTATTATAGACACACAGAAAAAAATGACATGATTAGAAACATGTAATGAAGCTATATAGTAGTATAACCTATAGTGAATAGCACCCATGAACAACGACAACAGATATCGAGCATGTATGCAACCAGAACATAGTTAGCCTTTGGTAGCTCAGCAAAGAACTTTTTTCACTCTGATTGACTTGGGCCAGACTGGCTGCAGCAACATGACATACAAGACAATATTACTTATCACTTTTCATTCATTAAGAACCCAAAGACACACTTGAAAAATACTCACGCAAAGATAAAAAGGAACAATTTTGTTTGCTTGTTCTTCCACACAAGGAAATGGAGAGTTCCAATATATCAAAATTTCAATTTATGTGAGCTGACATGTATCTACAAGCATTGTATTGTGGAACAGAGGGAGTAGCACAAATGTATAACAACAACTAGAAACAAGTAAAACCAGTAACTCCCCTACACACAACACCTGAATCATCGGCCCTAATCCAATCAATCAATAAATGAATCTGAGAGTCACCAAGCTCTTCTCCTTATCTGCACCAGCATAAGCAAGCAGAAATCTTGCATTTTAGGTCTAAACACGTGTGAGCTCGACGGGGGCAGATGGAAGACAAGGAGGTTCTCCATCTCCAGGACCGGCTTCATCCTCTGCTGCTGCTAGGCCGCCCTTCCGTCACCGTCATGGCCGCCATGCTCTGCGGCCAGCCGGCAATCCTCGGCCGTAGCTGCTGCCTGGCAAGCAGAGACTTGGAAGTCCGCATTCGATGGGGCTTCAGTCCACCGCAACAACTTATCACGTGCCCATGCCATGTTGTAGTTGGTGCTGTGGTGATCGATCACCTCAAACAAAAAAGCGTAAACACAGAATTCATAAGTATAAACAAACAAGTAGAAATGCATTTAAAACATGAAATTCTAGTAAAACAGTTAATCAGCAAGTAACATGCACTTAATTGGAACAAGCATGGGATTCATAATCATAAATAAACAACTAGAAAGACCTCATTTTTATCGGAAATTCAGTGAGAACACTTTTGGAAAATCATATGGAAAGTTTGGTTTGTCGTGGATAAAGAACTAGTTATTATAGATACACAAAATAAAGTGACATGATCAGAAACACGTAATGAAGCTATGTACAAGTACAGCTATAGTGACAAGGACCCCTGAACAAGGACAACGGATTTCGAGCATCGATGCAACCAGAACAACTTCGGACAACGAATATCAAGCATGTACCCAGCCAGAACAACTTCAGCCTCGAGAAAAAATCTCAGAAATCAAGCATCTTTACATCACACTTCAAGATATATACTGTTAACAAATTGGGTACCAAAAAGGATAAATTGGCATCAACCAAGGCTAACAGGAACGACTACAACGACAACATCTAGTATATCTCCTGCAGATTCGTGCCCTAATCCAAGCAGTTGTCACGACATCATGACCGAAATCTAACCCTAGAATGCTATGGCACACAGCAGATTCACAATGATGAAGGCATGATTGCTCCACTGCTAACGCATTCAACATTATAAAAAGAAACAAATTTTAGAAGGAACGAATGGAGGTGATCAGGTGAAGGTGGAGGAGAGGGAGCTCACCGTGCAGGAACAGGTATGGGGAGCAGCATGACGGACTCATGGATGACAGCAGCAGGGCGGGGAAGTTGCCGACAACAGCAGCTCCTCCATTGCTGTACTTCCGCGAGTTCGAGCACCCCTCCCATCGGCCTCTGTCATGGATGTCGCCACAGGACACCACCATGCGTGGAGCTCGCCCCTGCCCTTGGCTCATTGGCCACCAGCCTCGGCTGGCTGCAGGGGCTGGCCGTGGCTCGGCCTGCCAGAGGCCCGAGCGCGAGGATCAAGCGAGGAGGAGGCAGGAGAGGCCCTGCTGGTCCGGAGGGGAGGAGGGATATGGACGCGTCGTCGATCTTCTGCATAGGAGGGACTGGTGGAGGTGGGACGAGGCGCCGACGAGGGGAGGAGCGCCGGCGCCGCCCAATTTGGACGGCTATGGTTTGTAGAGGCTCTGCAGGCCGAAGGTTCCACGCAGTGGAGTAGAGATAGGAGGGGGGGAGGGGGTTCTGGGAGGTGGTCAGCGGGGCAGTGGCTCGCCGGAGTTGGCCGACAATGGAGGTGGCGGAAAGGGAATCGAGGGAGGAAGTCGCGAGGGTGGGGGTTTCTGCTCGGTAGGGACTTGGCTAAAATTTCGTGCAGGATGGGAAGAGATCCCAGAGACGGACGGGTTCTGTCTGGCTCGCTCCCTCGTCTATGCAAAATTTGTGGCACACTATGCAAAATTTGTTTCCAGCCGGATTTCCAAACATACTGATCAAAGTCACTCTGATCGCATGCAGAGTACAGCAATTCTTTTACACCAAGGCGTGTATATACTGAGTACACTACAAAAAAATTAAGGCGTGTATATACCAACGGTTTTGCTAGTTCTCAGGCGCCTGAAAACTTCTTATGTCTCAGTCGCCTCTTTCATCGTTCGATTTACCTCGTGATTCGTGCAAAGTGAAAGTTACATATGCGTTGCAACTAGGGTGTAACTGAGAATTTTATAAGTTACAACTAGGTTGCAACTGAGTATTAGTACAAATCTTATGAGTTGCAACTAGGTTGCAACTGAGAATTAGTACAAATATTAGGATGACATCAACGACTTAGACCTAAGAAGTTCTCAGGCGCCTGAGATCTAAACACTCCCATATACCAAGTACACTATAAAAAATTAAGGCGTGTGTATACTGCATTCTTTTACACCAAGCTTATACGTAGTAAGACATATACCCCCTCCCCCGCCGTCTCAAATTAGTTGTCTTAGTAGTTATAAATATATCTAAGATACATCTATATAAAAACAAATCTGAGACAACTAATTTAAGGTGGAGCGAGTAGAATAGTTGAAAACCACGTTTTCTTTCCTCGGATACATGTTAATGATGGTGAAAGTTATTAACATTGTTTATTTGATGATTTAAGTTATAAACGAATCGTGTGAATACATTTCAATTATAAAATGTGCATGGAGGTTTTATCCCTTGATTTGGAGAGAAAGACCGATTTTGTATAGAGTATATACATATTTAGTCTCACAACTTACATTGCGGCGGCGTTTTAGTCCCACATCTTGCAAAGTGAACAAGATTAGTTCCACAATTTGCACCACTGGAGCATATTAGTCCAATTTGATCGTATTTCTACGTTTTTGACCGAATTACTCCATCTGAGCTGAAATGTGGTTTTGCAGTTTTTGTAAAATGATCCGCGTGTATTTTTCTCCTAGTTGCAATTTAGGGATTTGAACTTAAAACCCGTGCTGCTAAAGAAATTTAAGCTTACCAAAAGTAGAGCACCTGAGGCAACGTGATAAACTAAAAAACGCTTTATATTATTATAAAATACTTCAACGTCCTATCTCGCCTACAACCACGACTCGTTGTGAGTCCTACCTGCTCTTCTCCGCGCGCGCACAGGTACTCCCTCCGTTTTAAAATATAAAATATTCTAGCTTTATAAATTAAATGTATCTAGACTCTTTTTAGTGTCTAGGTTGAGCGAACCTACATACTAAAAAAGGTATAGATATACTCATTTCACAAAGCTAAAACATCTTATATTTTGAAATGAAGGAAGTACACGAAATACAAAGGAGTTGGGTATCAGTCACGCACAAGATTACGGTTACAACAGAGGTGACATGAGTATGTTCATGTATGCATCTACATTGTATAAATTATTTAGGTCCTCTTCTACAACAAATAGCATCGTTTGACATATTGGTTTGCACCGGTGGTGAGCTATTTAAAGGTTCGGTATTCGATTACCAAAAATTACACAGGGTTTTACCTAGAGAATTTATAGGGGGTGAAACGGCTCACACATTAATTTTCTGCACAAAGAGCCTTAAAAGTAATAGAAATTGCAAAAAGGTCATTGGACCACCTAGCGACGACTACAGACACTAGCACGAGCCGAAGACGTGCTGTTGTCCTCGCCCCTCCATCACCAGAGCCGGGCAAAGCTTGTTGTAGTAGACAGATGGGAAGTCGTCGGGCTAAGGTCCCATAGGACCAGCGCACCAGAGCAGCAACCATCGCCGACAACCGTAGATCGTAAGAGACTGACCTCAAACCACACTGACGAATACTAAAAACGACCGGATCCCAAGAGATCCGCCGGATGCACAACTCCAGCGTCCTCCGTCGGTGCTAGCCGCACCATCGGAGCGAGGATAGGACGGGGAGAACCTTATTCTAACTTCAGGATGGAGCCATCGCCTCACCATCACGAAAAAGACACGAAAAATGGTCTAAACGAAGAACAAAAACCTTTCGCCGGCGAGAGCCGTGTGAAAGATTGCGGAAGTATAGAGATTGTATTGATATTGTAAGAGGTGATTACATCGTGAGCCCTTAGGCTGTTTATATAGTACTAGAAGACTTGGGAGGCAAGAAGTCTAATAGAGATAGAATTGGATTACAAACGTAAACTACCAAATATACTCCAAACCGTGACATACTCTAACACCCCCTCCCCCCCACAGTCGGATCGATAGTGACGAGAACAGCCGGAGCGTCACGGACGGTCTGACTGGAGCATAATCCGAAGGCGCGAACTGTAGAGGATGTCGGTGGATGTCGATGTCGATGTAGCCAGAAGTAGGGTGCTGTAGTCGTGGTCGATGATGTCGTTGGTGATGTAGTCGTCATTGATGAAATCGATGATGTTTATGTTGTCGTGGTGTTGTGGTCGATCTCGTCGTTGAGCCTGCAGAATTCGCCGTAGTAGTTGACGTAGATGTAGTTGGATCCGGAGTAGTCGGGGTAGGCGACACACCTTGCCGAGCTTGCCAAACTTAGGAGCACGCCGGGACGAAGGCACGCGTCGGTGTTGCCAATACCGGACGTGCAAAGACGGGACCATCACGAGCCATGCGAGCCAGAGCCGGAGGGAGCAGCAAAGAAATTCTCTGTGAACGGTCGGTGCGTAGAAGTTGTCCGCCGATTTGTCGGAGTAGATGAAGTAGTTGCAAAAAGAAAATTGATTAAGTAAAAAATAAAAATTAGACTGCGACTCTGGCGGCTTGGTCGTGGTGGACGAAGACGAAGAGGTAGTTGTTGATGGAGATTTGCTGTAGCGGTAGTTGATTTCGGGGATTTAGATCGTATTTTCCGCTTGTGTGAGCGCGGCGTCCCTCGTGGAGAAGAACTTGTTGGCGTTGACGATGACCATGATTGGTGATGGCGGCGACGATATGGCGATTTTGTTGGTGTAGATGATTGTTGGCGATGATGATCACGTGTGATGAAGATGCAGCCTTTTGTTGACGGCGAGACGCGTACTCAGGGACGTGCGTCCCGGTAGATGTTGGCGAAGATGGGCCGGCGTGGAGACGACGTGAGGACGGAGCAGCCGACGCAGCGCGTGAAGGCGTCCCTTGGGGCGTCGCATGGAGCCTCCTTGTCACTATCGTTGACGATGATTTGCCGAAGTTGAGTCGATGCCGAGGTTGAAGTAGAGGCGCGCGATGATGACATGTGGCTGTGGACGATCCTTTTGGTGGCTAAAAGAAAATTAGATCTAATAGAGAAAAGAAATTTGCTAAAACTACTAAACCGATCTAGGGAATTGGAAGAAAAACTAGCTACGAGATTTGGTGCCCCGGCAGAGATCATGGAGCTCGATCTCGCCGGGGGCGGCACGCGGAAGCAGTGGCTAAACCCTAGGCGGAGCGAACCGCTCTGATACCATGAAAGATTTGTGGAAGTATAGAGATTGTATTAATATTATAAGAGATGATTACATCATGAGCTCTTAGGCTGTTTATATAGTACTAGAAGATTTGAGGGGCAAGAAGCCTAATAGAGATAGAATTGGATTACAAACGTAAACTATCAAATATAGTGCAAACCGTGACATACTCTAACACCGTGGTCCGTCACACATTCAAGACCCTAAGACCATCGAGAATAAAACGGACCGACGAGATCGCCGGCAGAGGAAAGGAACCCTAAATAGATTTTCTTGAGCAGCCGCCGCCTCCTGGGAAGGACACACGTACGTACCGGTTTGATAGTCTTTTCTCAAGTTTACAGCATCACTTGGTGATTTTTTTTAGGAGCAAGGACCTTTTGATGGGTAAATGACCCTACCTCCTCGGTAATGTATGCAAGTTCCCATGCACTTACATTTTCTTTTTTTCATTGACGTGGCACAAAACTTTGTTTAATAAAAGACGAGGTATATACATCTTTAGTCCCATATCTTGTATCACCGAAGCATTTTAGCCACATTTTGCAAAGTGAGTAACACTAGTCCCACCATTTAGTCTACTTTAACCGAATTTATCCAAATTCGGCATCCTCACTATTTTCCAGTTCAATAAATGGGCCGCAGAGACTGCATGTATTGGCACGATAGCTTAGGAATACTCATACGGAGGACTACTATTCAACCAGTCTATTTGGACAGGACATCAAAAAGGTACTATACCATGTGGTGTGGTCGGTATTTCATCCCACTTCACAAAGTCCTAGATTTCTCGTCGACATAAGATGAACAAACAAAGTAGGTCGACCGTATTACAGAGAATGGATTTTTTGTACTGGTACACATAGGTACATGAGTTATCCCACCGTTGAAATGTTCCTTGAGATTGGTGCGAAACTGAGAGCAAGCTAGTGATAGGCTACTATTCATCCTGGCCAATTTTTCTGCCATTCCGACCACTGCATGGCGTGGGCCTCGCAAAGTAGTTACTTCTCCTTAGACCTTTGACAATGGACGGTTCTTAGCGGTGTATCCTATGCACTTTGTCTATGTGGCACTATAGTTAATGAGGAAAGGGATTGAGGTTGTATCTTAGCTAAGAAACACCTCTTGCACGAAACCATAGGCAAAAAGCATGGTTAGACCAATCAAATGCATGCATGTCATCTAAATTATTAAATGTAGAGACAACACTTAAGAAACAATGCATTGGAGAGGTTATCTCTTAACAATTTATTTCTCCTAAGATAATATGCTAAGATACACCCTATTGTGAAAGGCCTTAGAGCAAGTACAATAGAATACAGTCAGCTGACTACAAGAGATAAAATAGTATAGTTTAGATGAGGTGGAAGAGAGAGAAGATAAGCCGGCTGTAAGTTAAGAGTCGGCTCTAGCACGTGCTCCTAGGCACTTTATTAGAGTGACAAGTGGGCCACATATTGATTAAGTAGTACACTTTTATAGCCAACTATTGTACATATTAGCTATATAGCTGACTATAGATGACGTGTCACTTGCTTATAGTCAACAACCGGCTATTATTGAACTTGCTCTTAGTGTTGGCTCCTGCTGATGCCCGCTAGATGCTCTTAAGGTGTCATGGAGTTTTCAGACAGTTTGGGTTGAGTCCAGCTCGAGCGCGTGGCGCTGTCACTAGGCACAACAAGGGAGCGAGGTGGTCGACCGTCGAGTAGTCCATGGGCATGAAGCACGACTCTATGCTGAACCTACGCTTCATGGCAGCGGCAACGCACAAGGACGAGGAAGCCGTGCATGTCCTCGAGGATGGCCTCTAGTAGCTCCTTCTCTGGCACAATCTCCTGGCTCGACTTGCTCCGGTGGGAATCTTGTGTGAACTAGGCCACCAATATGGTTTTACATGTTCATATGACCTAACCTAATACGAACAAAGAGAATAATGCACTAGTCAACCATTATTGAGAGAAAGACAAAGGGTAGACCGTATGTGACCCACGGGGTAGGGTTTCGCCCCAAGCAGCGCTTCGAGGGCTTCGAATGCCTCCAAAACATGCATGTGTCTGTAATATATGAATATGTGTATCATGGAAGGTTGGAAGATCCAATATCCAACTTTCGAGTGTGACCTCCTCCACAACCATGCGCTATCACTTAGAAATGTTCTAGACTTCGGGAATCCCCCATTCCCGGTGCACCGATCAAAATCATAGGAACTAGGGAACCAGTATGGGTTTCCATGTTGCTCTGACTTAAAATAACACAAACAAAAAATAAAAGTCCACTCACCAACTGTTGTCGAAGAGAGTCAAAGGGATAGACTGCGTGTGGCCCAGATCTAAGGTTTCGCCCCATGCAACGCTTCAGGGGGGTCAGAATCCCTCCAAAACATGCATGTGTCCCTAATATGTGTTTCATGGAAGGTTGGAAAAGACAATATCCAACTCCCAAGTGTGTCCTCCTTCACGGACATGTGTATCAGTTAGGTATGTTATAGACTTTAAGTGTGAACCCCCACTCCGGGTGCACGAGCAGGAATCAGGTATGAACTAGGGCACCAATATGGTTTCCATTTTCATATGACCTAAGCTAACACAAATAAAGAGAAAAGTCCACTAGTCAAATGTTTTTCAGAGAAAGTCAAAGGGGTAGACTATGTGTGGTCCACGGGCTAGTGTTTCTCCTCGAGCAGTGCTTCAGGGGTTTGGAATCCCTCCAAAACTTGCATGTATCCCTAATATATGTATATACATGACATGAAAGCTTGGAAGAGTCGGTATATAACTCCTGATTGTTACCTCCTTCACGAACATGCATTATCACTTAGGAATGATCTACACTTTAAGCGGGAATCCCCAACTCCAAGTGCACCGGAAGGAGAGGTATTAGCTAGGGCATCAATATAGTTCTTCATATCTCCTAAGACCTAATATAACACAAAGTAATACAAAAGTCCATTGTTCGAACGTTGTTCGGAGAAAGTCGAAGGGGTAGACCGCTTGTAGCCCACGGGCTAGGGTTTCACCCCAAGCAACGCTTCGGGGGTTCAAAATCCCTCCCAAACTTTCATGTGTCCTTAATACATGTATACAAGTGTCATGGAAGGTTGGAAGAGCCAGTATACTCCCGATTGTGACCTCCTTCACAAACATACCCTATCACTTAGGAATGTTCTAGACTTTAAGCAGGAATGCCCCACTCCGAGTGCACCGAAAAGACTGAGGTATGGGCTAGGGCATCAGTGTGGTTTTCCATGTCTGCTAAAACCTAAACTAACACAAATAGAGAGAAAAGTCCAATAGTCGAACGTTGTTCGGAGAAAGTCGAAGGGGTAGACCGCTTGTGTCCCACAAGCTAGTTTTTGCCCCAAACAACACTTCGGGGGTCAATATCCCAACTAAACTTTCATGTGTCCCTAATATATGTATACAAGTGTCATGGAAGGTTAGAAGAGCCAATATACAACTTCCAATATGACCTCCTTCACAGACATGCGCTATCACTTAGGAACGTTCTAGAATTTAAGCGAGAATTACCCACTTTTAGTGCACCAGAAAGAATGAGGTATGGGCTAGGACATCAATGTGGTTTTACATGTCTCCTAAAACCTAAAGTAACACAAATAGAGAGAAAAGTCTACTAGTCAAATGTTGTTCGGAGAAATTCGAAGGGGTAGACAGCTTGTGGCCCACGGGCTAGGTTTCGCCCCAAACAACACTTCGGGGGTCGATATCACTCCTAAGATTGCATGTGTAGCTAATATATGTATACAAGTGTCATGGAAGGTTGGAAGAGCCAATATACAACTTTCAAATGTGACCTCCTTCATAGACATACGCTATCACTTATGAACGTTCTAGACTTTAAGCGAGAATCCCCCACTCCGAGTGCACCAACAAGAACGAGGTATGGGATAGGGCATCAATATGGTTTTCCATGTTTCCTATGACCTAAACTTGCACAAACAAAGAGAAAAGTCCACATTCAAACATTATTCGGAGAAATTCAAATTAAGGGGTACACATCGTCGTGTTGCCCATGGGCTAGGGTTTCGCCACAAACAACGCTTCGGGGGGTCGGAATCCCTCCTAAACTTGCATGCGTCCCTAATATATGTATATAAGTGTCATGGAAGGTTAGAAGAGACAATTTCCAACTTCCAAATGTGACCTCCTTCATAGACATACGCTATCACTTAGGAACGTTCTAGATTTTAAGAGAGAATCCCCCACTCTGAGTGCACAGGAAAGAATGAGTTGTGAGCTAGGGCACCAATATGGTTTCCCATGTTTCATATGACCTAACCTAACACAAACAAAGAGAAAAGTACACTATTCAAACGTTATACGGAGAAATTCAAAGGGGTAGACCGCGTGTTGCCCATGGGCCAGGGTTTCGCCACAAACAACGCTTCAGGGGGTCGGAATCCCTCCCAAACTTGCATGTGTCCCTAATATATGTATATAAATGGTGTGGAAGGTTGGGAGATCCAATATACAACTCCCAAGTGTGACCTCCTTCACTGACATACGATATCACTTAGGAAATTCTTGATTTTAAGCGGGAATCCCCCCACTCCGAGTGCACCGGTCAGAATATAATGTGAGCTAGGGCACACATATGGTTTTCCATGTTCCTATGACCTAACCTAACACAAACATAGAGAAAAGTCCACTTTTCGAATGATGTTCGGAGAAAGGCAAAGGGGTGGACCTAGTGTAGCCTATGGGCTAGGGTTTTGCCCCAAGCAGCGCTTCCGGCGATCGGAATCCCTCCTAAACTTGCATGTGTCCCTAATATATGTATGTATGTATCGTGGAAGGTTGGATCCCCTGGTCAAATGACTCCATGCGTCATCCGCCGACGCTTGATGGAGGGAGGACAGGGCGGGACGGAACTTATTCGGACTTCAGCATGTAGCCGCCGCCTCACCATTCAAAAAAGACACTAAGAACAAGCCAAAAAAATAACTGAAACCTTCCCGTCGATGAGAGACCATGGTCCATCACACCTCCAAGACTCCAAGGCCACTGGAGATAAAACGGACCAGCAACATTATTACCGCCGAGAGAGACGGAAGCTTGGATGGATTTTAGAGGCGCCTCACGGCAGGGGCGGAGCTACAGTGTCCAGCCGGGGTCAATTGACCCCGACGACCTTGGCCCAATCCCTTATAAACTATAGCCTAGTATATAAAATTACCACTGTGAAATAACAAATTGACCCCAGCTCGTCAGCTTATATCCGTGCGCAAGTGAGAAATGCTACAGGCCGCTAATTGTCTAGAGGTCCAGTAAACGCAGTAACTAGATAGCACTGCTACATTGTAAACCATCTAATCTTCATATCAATCAATTGCTAGATGAAGAGCGCGCTCGTCTTCATGACTATAGAATGCTCGATCCCTCCGGCCCGATTTCGCTCTATAAGATCGTAAGTGCCACTAAAGCTGATCTAGACATTTACTTGATCCGAGAAAGCATGAGATTTCAATATCCCAATTCTCTTATTATGCAGGATTATATTGTATGATCAAAATTAGACTCCAAACATCCACCATCAAGATATATGTTTTTTATGGTTTAAAAAAATCATCATGATATATGTGATCCAATAAGTAGTATCCGTAAATTTTCCTATATATTTCACTACTAGTTATCTCTTACAAATCTGGTGATGGAATCAGTCTAAAAAAATGCATAATAGGCATTTTCTTCAATTTGAGAGCAGAATCATAACCAACCACATCAAATGATGCCGATCAATGATCATGATAAAATCCCATTATAGGTATAATATAGAGGGCAAGGTTATTAATTTTGTAACCACCTTTTATCTTGGCCAAAAGCATTCTCTTTTATGTGGGACTAGCAAGTACGATTTATTATTTACATGCGCTTATTATAAAAGATAGTTTCTAGGAATGTTAGTTCATACATATTCGAGCTATATAAGCTATATATATATTTCTTCTTGAAGGTCAAAGACCTCAAAATACCACTTTTTCCTATGGAATTAGTATTGCTTGTTCATCTTGACCCCGACGACCTTTTTTCCTGGCTTCGCCCCTGCCTCACGGTGGCATGTATCTCTTTCCTGACAAAACTTCGATTTTCATGTAGTGCATGCACTCTACGTATGCATGCATGAAATTAAATGAGCGTGAAGACACTGCCACACTGTGGAGTTTAAGACCATTCTTACATGCGAGTTTGACGGATGTAGATATACTCGAAGATGCTTTTTATGGCCGACCCGTGATGCGCGGCACCCGTACTACGACGTTGCCACGCGCTGCATGACATTGCCGTTGGTCTGCATGACATTGCCGTTGGGCGCCATTATCCACCGGCATCGGTGTTGGATGTTTCCACGCATTTGAGGATTCGGTGGACGAGTGAGACGCCCCGCTAGTCGGCGGGAGCTCCGGCAGCAACCATGGTGCCAGGCTAGTACTGCTATGGCAGTGTTGACTGGCATGATGGAAGAGTTCTGCAGCGGGGATCATCAGCCTTGCCCGTGCACTCACTATCCATAACGCTACAAAACGGTGGACGTATGAATCAGACTTGAGTCCAAACAAAGTAGTATCACGCAATCCAGTTTTAACAATCAACAGCTTAAAACTAGTTCTCCTAAAATAATTCCTCCTAAAACCCGTTTAGAATAAAACTTGTGCTAAGTACTCGGTATCCAAACAACCACTAAGTTGGTGGAGAAAGATGAAAGTTTGTTTGTGTCTTTGTCGCAACCTTTATCCCAATTTTTTTGTTTTGTTGCTAATAAATCTGCCATGGGCCTGACCATCCATAGGTACTAGATTTAGGTGTGCGCCTTGATGCACGACCCCGTGGCCCTCGCTTGCGATTTTCTTTCATGTGATTCTCTTTTGTACTCACTCTATTCTAAAATTCCCTCCGTCTTCTGCCCTGAAATCGTTAGAAGTTACATCTTTTGTACTTCCTGTATTCCAAATTGTATTTTTCAGAAGTCTTTAAATATGGTTCCAAGATAACGATAGTCATACACAAGGAAGGGTGCTATCTGGGTTCAGAGCAGAGACGTTCCATTATTAATATATAGTCTAAGACGAAACATCAAACAAAAGTGACGCAGTTATTTGATCATTATCCAAAATGTAACATCACATGTAGCTAGCATAGACCTCAGAGTCAGCCAATGGATTGAGTCATCTTCACTGGACCCATAGTACCAGTTTCATAATGTGGAGCCACCCACATCTCCATAACACTTCAAGAATTTGGATAAGGTGACCGACCTATAGCGGAAACTAAGATTCTGATGGTACTTGTTTCTTGTTTAGAGATTGTTTTGCTAGGCCTGTAGCAATCAAAAGGGGAATAGGAAACTAAGATTTTTAACAATAAGAACTACTTGTTATTTCTTATAAATCAACTTATCCTCCTTGGTATGTTAGAAATTTGGAGAAGTTCAAAGTTTTATACACGTCATATTTTTCCGTTACTTAGGATGATCAGAGAGCGACAGATAGCACATGAAAAATGATATATGCACATTACCAGAATAAAGTTAGTGACATAAAGTACCTTGCGATAAGAGAGCTAATGATCTTATGGGTGTGGAGAGATTGTTGATCTTTGATGTAGTGAGGCGTGCCATCACTGACCACTGGACACACGATCCTACTAACCTATGCAAGCAATGAAAAGGATGGTGAGGGGAAAATACAGTTGAGTAATGAGCGCCAAATTATACAAATAAGGGGCGAGATGAGAAATCCCATCTATAGATACACGGGTAAAACCATTGTGTAGATCGGGAGTTGTAGCAGAAAATAGGTATAACAAGTCGAGTTCAGTAGAAGTCTGCAATCACAATATAGTCAAAAGCATAATATTTATTCCTTATGTGGGTTGGTCTTCATGTAGATACTTGCTCATAGTTCACAAATGAAGGGAGAACGAATACAAATAGTAAAATTTATCTGACATGCGCAAGTAATCCCGTATGTTTCAAAAATGATCTGGAAACTGTACGTAGGCCTAGACAAAATAAAATGTTGTAAATTCTTATCCTTCAAATGTCTTAAAGAAAAATGAAGTGAAACTATGCAGAGTCCCAAACCAATGCTGAAAAATAAACCCATGAAAGATAACGAAGAATAAAACCTGCAACTTGTAAGTTCAAAAAAGAAAAACAGCAACTTGTATGTAGTCTCATATGGCAAATTTTAGCTTTGACTGTTCAAACGACAAATTCGTGAGAATGGAAAACTACTTTTGTTCTGAACGTGTAGGTTCATTTTCTATAAGATAAATTAAGGATGATTATGATGATCTTGATTCTCTCCATCATATTTCATCCAGCAAACGTAGCAAGATAATTCAGTGTTCTGAACTTCGGAAAGAATCAACTAATAGCTTAACAGGCAAGGATCATGGTATCATGGCGGAGAAAAAGGTACCTTTTTTGCCAATTTTCCTGGAGTTTACACCATCCCTCGAGACAAAAACACCCTTCTCCAAGCATTCTACTCCAAAGACTTATGTAGTTTCTCTCTTTCCAAATATATTCAGTTTAAGCAAATACTTTCAGTTTGGGTCAGAGTTTTGACTTCCAAATCCATAGAAATGGTTCCGGTGGTGTAATAAGCCTGAAACAAAATTTCTAATACTGACATGCCGAGTATTTGAACCAAATATATTCGGCAGCATCCCTTGAACCTGATTGTATTCTTGGAGAGCTTCAGGAAATAATGGTACCTGAAACAGGTCCAAAATATTTTCAAGCCTGAAACAAAATTTCTAATACTGACATGCCGAGTATTTGAACCAAATATATTCGGCAGCATCCCTTGAACCTGATTGTATTCTTGGAGAGCTTCAGGAAATAATGGTACCTGAAACAGGTCCGAAATATTTTCAGATGTGCAGAAATTTATAGTGGAGATGTCTCCATATTTAGCATAAGAATATAGACAGAGGAAAGTATCGTGCATTGTTCTATTATTCCAGTCATCCTTCCAAAAGGATGTGATTATAAGGGTGAGATTTAGATATGATTATAGCCAATCTTTCAATTGTTATGAAGTCCCGCTACATCTTAATCATACAAATGAAAAGAGAATACATCTTAGCTCTGGATATGTACAATCATATAGCTCTGGCTATATACAATCCTTATAAGTGCAGGATAGGAATTAAAAATTATGCCATATATGTAATAGTACTTAGCTATGGCTATGTGCAATCTTGTAGTGCATTAGCAAAAAAAACAGGAAGGGTCCATTAACCATTAATCTACAATATCCAATGAAGCAAAGCTTGTCAATAGAGCAAGAATTGAAAACACTTGTAACGCCTGCACTCAACATGTGTGAGTTTGTTGCCTATGGACGGACGGTGACCCACTGAATCGCTGCTCAGGGTGTGCAGAGAAGCTGACCCCGGCGACATCGCTGCACATCTTGTTCAAGTGGTTGGTAGGAGGAATCAAACTGAAACCATCTCCTGTTTTGTTCGCCGGTCCTGCAAAGCTTGAAGGCGACACCCGCACCCTGGGACCTTGCAGCCCCAAAGAACAAACAACCTGCATAGCACACTGAATAAATTTAAGTGAAACAAACATGTTTCAGAACACTATCAAGAAATATGAAGTAAAAAGAATATGACATACAACTTTTAATCGGCTTTTTCCTTGTTAATCAGGTATGTTCTTGATACATTGCAAATGTATCTATAATTTTTGATGTTCCATGCTTGGTTTTATTCACTTTCTTGTGTTTTGTTCCAACTTTGGAGTACTTTTTATATAATTTCTTGGACTAACCTATTAACAAGAGCCACAGTGCCAGCTGCCTGTTTTCTGCTGTTTTTGGTTCCAGGAAAGTCAGAAAATGAATATTCTCGGAATTGGACAGGACAAAAGCCAAAGTGCCTATTTTTTCGGAAGTGATCAAGTGCCAGAATACGAGACGGAGAAGGGCCAAGGAGCCACCACACCACCTGGCCGCGCGACCAGGCCTGGCCCGCGCCAGGGGGTGGTGTGGCCGCTCCCGGCACCCCCTCGGCCTCTCCTTCCGCCTATATATTGCCCTCGGGACGAAAACCCTAAGGGCCGATCAAAAATCCACGAAAGAGTCTGTAGCCGCCGTCATCTCTATCCCTAGATCGGGAGGGATCTGAAGCTCTTTCTGGCACCCTGCTGGAGAGGGGAATTCACCCTGGAGGCCTTCTTCATCACCATGCAAGCCTCCAGCGTGATGCGTGAGTAGTTCATCCTTGGACTACGGATCCATGTAGTAGCTAGATGGCTGGTTTCTCCTCCTTTGTGCTTTTATGTTTAGATCTTGTGAGCTCCGTTCATGATCAAGATCATCTATTTGTAATTCATGCATGTTGTGTTTGCGGGGATCCGATAGATATTGGGATGCTATTTTAGATTGATTACTGATTCTATCATGTCTTTGTTATTTGAGATCTTGCATGCTTTCCGTTGTTAGTAGCTATCTTGGCCAAGTAGATGCTAGCAACTCTAAGAGTTATTATTTATGCTCGATAGCGGGTTCATGCCTCTGGTAATCTGGGGAAGTGACAGAAATCTCTAAGGTACTAGATGTGATGTTGCTACTAGGGAGAAAACAACAATCCTTTTGTAGCATCCCATCTGTCTAACATCTGTAATGCTACATGGTCTAATAATAAAATGCTACTTCCTACATATAATTGTTGCATCATAATTATATCATGCTTATGTCATCATGCCACATTGCATTTGAGCATCATATAAAACCCTTTTCTTTTGGTTCTTATCTCATATGCACTATTAATTGTATTTGCCCCTTGATAAATTGTATTTGGTTCTTGATATATTGTTTAATGCCCAATTTGAGTTGGGGCATATCTTCCAAACTCCACCACCTTTTCTTTGTCACCACCTTATAATTCCACCATCCCAAAATACTTGTGGGCTTTTGCATCTTCTCTTTTGGGTTTTGTCAAGCTCACATATATAAAGATGGATCCCCTTCTTTACTACTTGCCCCAATGGTGTTTACTATTGTTCTCACAATATAAATGATTGGGTCTACATGTGAGGATACTTCTACATCCTCATATGGTTTACTTCTAAATGAGTGGGCATATCTAAATATAAATAGGACCATGCAATTATCTAGTGGCATACACACACTAGCATTTCCATTATATTTGTTCATGCTTATTTCATCAATTCTGGAACATATGGGTTTAATTCCAACCATGTGTTAATTCCTTGTGCATGTATGCTATGTGAGGTACCATTATTTCATGTCGCATGAAATATAAGCCCCACATCCCCATCTTATTCTAGTTCTTCTATTTGATGTTTCTACTCAACCTCTTCAAAACCTTTTTGCTTGGGCTGTATTCAAATTTGAGTGCATGGGGCTAAATGGGGTTATTTGAGCTTGTATTTGTTTTCACAAATATAATTTGGCCTATCTAAGGTTCATGCATGGCCCATGCAAGATAACCATTCTTTGCTTGATCTCTTGTCTTCCTTGGATGCATATGGAATTTTGCTCATTTGAGGAACTCATTTAAATGAATTCAAGTCAACCTCTAAACCATCTCTTAGATCAATCCTTGTCCAACTCTTTGATGCCTTTTCTCTTTTGGTAGGGTGTATGCATGTATTTTTTTTTTCACAAAATAAGCCCCACATATAAGTTTATGTGACACATGCAATATCAAGATCCTCTAGGCACATGAAATATAAGACCACCCATGCATGCTTCCATTCTTTACGTTTTTTTGCCTTGTTTGTTTTGATCTCGGAGTTTTCTCATGGGCCGGTTCTTGCTTGAGCATGCAAAGCAACCCGCGCCTCCTTTTCTTTTTCCTCCCAGCTGCACCGGCCGAACCCCTCCTTGCTCACCTAGTTCGACCCAGCCGGCAGAGAGCCAACACGCGCCCTATAGCTCTTCCCCTTCCTCGCTCACGTGCCTAGCGCCAGCTACAACGCGCCCCCTCCCAGCCTGAACCTGTCGCACGCTGCACGTCTCTTTCCTTCCCCCTCCTGTTTTTCTTCCTCTACTTCACGTGCTCGATGCCAGCCCTCGCCCACGCCTCCCACCTGCTCCCCTTTTCCTCTGGCAAAAAGCAGCAACATAGAGAGCATCCTAGGCAGCCCATCTACCCCTCTCCATCTTCAGCCAGATCGCCAGCCCCATCCTCCGCTCCGTATTCGGCAGCCGAAAACCCCAGCTTGGCCACCTCCATGTACCCGTCACTCTCGAGCTCTCTAGCGCCATCCAGCAGTACCCGGAGAACCTGCTAACGCTCCTACTTCAGCTGGGACCGTCGCTGACGCCGGGACCGCGCCGGAGGAGACCACCGCCGTGCACCAGAACCCCAGGAGAAGCAACGCCCCGACGCCCATGCCGCATGCCGACGCCTCAGTCGCCGTCTCCCTGTCGCTGTCGTAGTCCCCTCATCAACGCCACACCCCCCGTGAGCACCTGCCCGTCCCTTCCCTCTCTGGCTTGCGTTGTTCCCGCTGCCACGGACGCTGTGCGCGACGCGCACCGCCGTCGCCGCGCACGCGTGCACGCTGCATCGTCGCGCTCGCCCAGATGCTCGCCAGCCCGCTCTGAACCCACGCACATGCGACAGACAGTGCACCCGCGGCCCGCGCCTGACCCTGTTCAACGCGTCGGTGTCGTCGTTGTGTTTCTCGTCTTCGGACGACGCGAGAACGAAAGATCTAGCCGTTCGTCCCCTCTTTCCAACGAGCTATATCACGCCCAGATCCACCCATAGACGAGCTCGGAATCATCTCGCGAAAACCAGTGGAAAACGTCGTTTTTCTGCATCTCGTCCGACAGTCTCAGACACCGTTTTCGTCCATGTTCTTCGTCAATTTCCGGGCTCCACGGTGCTCCACCAGAGATACTCCGTACATGAAAGTTGTACATATGGCTGCCCTCTTCAACTTTGCTTTTTGTGCCATCCCCATTTTCCCAAAGGTTTGCTCGCCATCGTCTTCCGAATATCAGATGAGCTAGCTCGTGTCAGTAGATCCATTTTTCAGATTCGTTGTTCTTTTGCTTAAAACCCCCGGCAGAATCCTGTCCGTCACGGACAGGCCCTCCCACGCTCCCCCGGATCTACCGCGTGGCATGCCTCGGCTGGCGCACACGCGCGGTGGACCCGCCGTCCCCGGTCCCGCTTGTCAATCTCTGCGGCTGGGTAAACCCACG
The DNA here is from genome assembly GCA_910589775.1 of Avena eriantha. Taxonomy (NCBI): domain Eukaryota; kingdom Viridiplantae; phylum Streptophyta; class Magnoliopsida; order Poales; family Poaceae; genus Avena; species Avena eriantha. The sequence continues at coordinate 77,863,579 of OU342741.1, read as the reverse complement.
GTGAGAAAAGCCCCTCGTAGAGCCGCTGCACCAGTTGGCGCTGACTCAGCGCTGGCCCCGCACGTCAGTGAATCGGGCTAGACCCACCTGAGTACAAAAAGTCTCTGTGAGCCTTTTCCAAATAAAAATAATTCCAGAAAATGCAAATATGATCTTAAATCCAGAAATTAATAACTTTTTATTAATAAATCCAAATAATACAAATGATATATGTTTTTGAATCAGAAAAATGTGAGGATTTCAAATATGCCATCCAATTTAATGTTTGGCTAATTTAAATTTCCGAAATTGTTTAATTGCAATAAAATTCCCTTTTCTTAAATAATTAATAACTTTAATTCTATAACTCCAAATTTGACAAATAATATGTCTAAATCGATCAGCGCGACGAGCCCGTTCTGTTTATGCATTCCATGTTCTGAATTGAAGCATGCATCATGTCATTATTAAAAATCAGAACTGTTTATGGCAATAAAACTTGACCAAATAATTCATAAAATGATTTATTCTTGTCCCCACACCTCACCCTTGCCATGCTACTTTATTGCTATGTAATTTGTGCATCATTCATCATGGCATGCTTGTTTGGTTGTCGCATTCTATTTATATGCTTGTGCATTTTATTTATGTTGGCCCTTGTTTGTTTGGTTCTTCTTTCGGATAGATGCCGAGCAGGGAAATATTAGGAATCCTAGGAGTACTACCAAGATCCATCTCTCGCTTCAACTGAGCTGCCAGGCAAGCACTACCACATGCTTGCATACATATAGTACCTATTGCCTCTATCTTATTCTTGCATCATTGAGTCGCGATTGCATTAAATTGAATCCCAAGTACTGCATAGCCTTTACTTTTAAACCCCACCGAGCTTGGTCCTCCATCCCATGAGCCTTTACTATAGGAGTTGTTTGAGCCATGCGAGTCGTAGAACATCATGTGTAGGGTATGTGAGAGTCTGATGGATAACGAGGTACCTAAACAACTTAACCTGAGTAGTATGGGATAACTAATGAAAGAGGCACTGGTGAGCAATATCTGTTATTTGGTTTTTCATGCTCACTTGTGTCCCGTAGGACCCCGAGTACTTGATTCCTGTTCCTTGATTATTCGCACTATCCACATCCGGGAGGCCTTATGGACCCCCTGAGCCAAAGCTTGATTCATTTCTATTTCTTGGGGACACAAACTAGTTTGGGGTTTTATTTACTATCCTGTACTTATGCCATGTTACTGCTTATTAAGATTGTAAGTGGAGCACCTGTACTGTTTTGGATGCGGAGTGTTTTCGCGGTATCGACAAGCCCAGTCACAATTTCGGGTTGCCAATCGTTTACAGCCATTGACGCAAACCTTGGGTCCGTCTCAGAGTCGGCCAACTTCGTTGCGGGTAGCTTAATGGGGTGGCCCCCTGAAATATTTTATGAATCCTGTGATAGCTTTGTCGTGAATGCCTCGTTGGGTTTTGAGTTGGTTTTTCCGAGGTTGATCGAGTGTGTGTTGCTATTTGTGCACCCCTGCAGGGTAAATCTTTCTGAAAGCCGTGTCCGCGGTTATGGACGACTTGGAGCACAGTTTCTCGATCATAGACAATTACAACTAAAGTACTGTCTTTAATTTCACTAAATATCTGATTAGTAAATAGTGTGATATTCATGGAATGACTAATAAAACTGCCAATGGTTGGGTTGTTCGTCCGCTTTCTCGTTGGTAAGCGAGAAGGAGGATGGATCTGTTACTTTATACTGTTATAACTGTTGTTTCTAATTAACGGACATCCGTCTATCTTTGGTTAGGCGGATGGTTAGTGCGTATCTATAGACTTGTTAGTTATTATCTTTTGCTGCAATTGCGTCACCCCAGGTATATGTCCCCTTTAGAGGCATAAAGACTTGCTGAGTACCCCTAGGGTCTCACACGATAAATTGTTTGATTCAGATGAACAAGTGTACTCGCAAGATGGATACTGGGTGGAGGAGACAGATGATGTTGGCAACGATCACTCGGTGTAGAGATTCCGGGATGGGGATCCGTCAGATCTGTGGGCGGGATGTGCTTATTTATGTGGCATCTTATGCCGATTTGCTTCTTGTCCGTACTCGGATCTTGTTTCCCGCTTCCGCTTGATACTCTATTGATTGATGTATGAGGAGCTATCCTACACTATTATCTCTATCTAGGATATTTAGATCTTGCCGTATGGCGTTGCAATATTTCTATTTCTTTTAGATGGTATGGCTCTGAGAACTGTTGTAAGGTAGCTTGCATACATACTCACTTGTGTATGTATTTGATCTCTTCGCCTGTTGCCTACGCCGCTCGCTCTTGTCCCGACTGGAAGTGGTTAGGGCGGCCGACGGGCCTACACGTGGGTGGCCCCTGGGCCCCCGCTGTACTACTTTAACCACTTTTGGTTCATCTAGGCTTGAACTTAGAGCGTAGGGTCCGAGGTTGTTACAATTGGTATCAGGGTCATCCCGCCCTTCAGGGTCTCAGCCAAATGGTCGTTGTCAGTCTAGCAAATATTTTGGTAGTTATGTATATTAGGGAAAAACAAAACGTGAGAGTAGGACTGCTTCTATTTTTCTTCTTACCCACCTACCCACCCTTTTCTGGTAAGGAAGTGTAACGTTTTCAATCCTCTTCTAAAATTCAAACTAGGATTCACGTGTTCTAGGTTCCGTAGTACCATAGGTTGTGTGAGTGTGTGTGTGTCTGTGAAATTCCTTGTCTATCTGTTGCATCCAACTTGTTATCGCTATCTGCCTTTTGGTTATCAAATGTTGGTACATGCCATACCGACAGGCTTTTTTAAACCGACGCGATCTATCTGATTCGTTGTAAACCGACGCGATCTGTCTTACTCTTTGTTATCCGACGCTACCTTATTTGGGGTGTTTGTTTCCGTAGTTGCTAATCTTTAGGTTCATCTTAAGAAGGAAGGGAGTTGGGATATGTGTTTTACTTATTCTTGTGCGGAGTAATGATTTGAGTGCGGGATGGAGTCGCGACCATACCACTACTTTTATCATTCGCTCTTGTATATTGAATTGGTAGAGTTACTAATCTTGATTCGTTAAGTGGTTTTGCGCATATAGTGGTATTTTAATGCCGAAATTTGCGGAATTTTTTTCTTTGATAGCTTTATGTACCACACTCCTTGTTCAGTCGTGTGTGATATGCTTAATATCTTCTAGGTGCTTTGAACTTTGTTTATATTTTAATATCATCTTAGTAATTTGTATCCTTTAATCTTAGTTAATTCCATTTTGGTACTATTTTGGATTATTATTATTCTCCATTATGGTACTGACTTGAGTTTTATATCAATCCCAGGATGGCACCACCACGCCGCAATGAGGAGGACATACCACCTGAATTAGGGGCTGCGTTGGCAAGTATTGCTAATGCCTTGGGAGCAATGCAGCAGAACCAGCAACGCTTTGAAGAAAGTGTGAGGAGGAATGAGTTTGTTCCGCTACCTCCACCTCCCAAGCGAGGAGACATCAAGGGTTTTCTGAAGTTCAACCCACACCACTTTGAGGTGTCTGATCAGCCACTAGATGCTGATGGTTGGCTGCGTGAGATGTCAAGGTTGCTGATGACTGCTGATGTTCCTGAGCAAGAATGGCTAAAATGTGCCACTCACCTTCTGAAGGGAGACGCAACTCTATGGTGGGAGAATTACCTGAAGGCAAACCACTCTGGTTTTCAGCCTACTTGGGAGCAGTTCACTAGGGCTTTCAAAGAGCAATATCTGTCAGAAATTGTCATGGAAAGGATGAAGGAAGTGTTTCTCAACCTCAAGCAGGGCAATGACAATGTCAATACCTATATCAGAAACTTCATGAATCTTTCTCGGTACGGTGGCGATGAGATCTCTGATGACAAGAAGAAGCAAAAGAGGTTGTGGCAAGGGCTCAATGCATCTATCAAATATGCAATCACTCATGCAAGGCCGGGGTCTTTTCTAGAACTCCAACATACAACTCTACAGGAGGAAGCAAGTAGGCAAGTGTTTGAGGAGTCCAAGAAACACATCCGTGACGCAGTAAGCTCTTCAGCTAAGACAGCTCCTTCTAAGTGCCGCGTGTGGGTTCCTAATACCGCACCGCCGCTCCCGGCTCCACCAAGACCTTCAAGCTACGCGGCAAGGCCACCAAACTCCTTCACCGTGGCTCCTAGGGGCTACAACCACAACTACCCTGGAGCGCCTGGCGGAGTCCCTGGCTACGCTGCTCCATGTCCACCTGGTGCTCGCTACACTTGTGGGAACACTGGGCATCAACACTGGAGTTGCCCCATGAACAACAAAGCTCTTCCTCCACCACCTCCAAGACCTGCAACAAGTTCTTCTATAGTTCGTGCACCTCCACCGCGGGCTCTCAACATCAACACCATGCCCAGGTCCACTGTTGCTCATGCCAACTGTGTCAATGTCGCTCAAGTTGAACATGCACTTGGAGTTGTGATGGGTATGCTTCCTGTTATCTCAGTCCCTGCACGAGTTTTGTTCGATTCTGGTGCATCGCATTCTTTTGTTCCTCACAAGTTTGCAAATGAGAATGAGTTAGCAATGGATGCGCTTCCTAAGCGCTTGATGGTCCTTTCTCCCGGGGCAACAATGGCATCTTCCAAAATCAGGCATTGCAATAAAATTGAGATTGGTGGCTCTTCGTTCTCGGCTTCCTTAATCATTCTGGGCAATTCTGACATTGATGTTATCTTGGGCATGGATTGGTTGACAGCAAATGCAGCTGTGATTGATTGTGCTGAACGCTCGGTTTCTCTGAAAATTCCTGAAGGCCATATAGTCTATTCTCCAAGTCTGACTCCTGCAATTCAGCTTTCTCTTTGGTGGCTCTGAATGATGATGCTATGGATGCTATTTAGAGTGTTCCGGTGGTCCGTGAGTGCCCAGATGTTTTTCCTGAAGAGTTGCCAGGTATGCCTCCTGACCGAGAGGTCGAGTTTGTGATTGAGCTTGAACCTGGTACCTCTCCTATCTCCAAGCAGCCTTATAAAATGGGTCATGCTGAATTGGCTGAACTCAAACGTCAGCTTGATGAACAAGAGAAGTTGGGTTTCATTCAACACAACACTTCTTCTTGGGGTAGCCCAACCATCTTTGTGAAGAAGCGAGACCGGACTGATAGACTTTGTGTTGACTATCGAGCTCTCAATGCTAAAACCATCAAGAATAAATATCCCCTTCCGCGGATTAATGACCTCTTCGATCAGCTAGCTGGAGCTGTGGTATCCTCTAAGCTTGACTTGAGAAGTGGTTATCATCAAATCAAGATCCGCAAGGAAGATGCTCCCAAAACAGCTTTCACCACCCGCTATGGCCTGTACGAGTACACGGTCATGTCCTTCGGTCTCACCAACGCACCTGCCACCTTCTCGAGGCTTATGAACTCGACTTTCATGGAGTATCTTGATAAGTTCGTCGTGGTCTATCTGGATGACATTCTAGTCTATTCTAAGTCAAAGGAAGAACATGAAGAACACCTTCGGTGTGTCCTAAACAAGCTTCGTGAGAACCGCCTGTATGCAAAGTTCTCCAAGTGTGAGTTTTGGCTGCCTCAAATCACCTACCTTGGTCACATAATCTCTGCCAAGGGCATTGCCGTCAACCCAGAAACTATTAAGACAATTATGGACTGGCTTCCACCCTTAAATGTCAAAGAAGTCCGGAGTTTCCTTGGTTTGGCCAGTTACTGTCGTCACTTCGTTCAGAACTTCTCAAAGATTGCGAAGCCTCTTACCGATCTCCTCAAGAAAGGCAAGAAATACCTTTGGTCTCCTGCATGTCAAGCAAGCTTTGAAACACTCAAAGAGAAGCTCACTTTCACACCAGTCGTGATTCCTCCAGATACATCAAAGCCTTTCCAGATATTCTATGACGCCTCCTTGCAAGGATTGGGTGTGGTCCTTATGCAAGAAAAACAAGTTGTTGCTTATGCCTCTTGACAGTTGGAGACGCATGAGATCAACTATCCTACACACGACCTCGAACTCGCAGCAGTTTTCTTCGCTTTGAAAGTATGGAGGCACTACTTGCTTGGCAACCGTTGTGAGATCTTTTCTGATCACAAGAGTCTGAAGTATATCTTCACACAACCTGATCTCAACCTTCGTCAGAGGAGGTGGATTGAAGCAATTAATGATTTCGATCTGACCATCAACTACACTCCTGGCAAAGCTAATGTCATGGCCGATGCTCTAAGACGAAAAGCTTATGTCAACAACCTCATGGTGGAAGAACAACAGCCTCTCTTGTGCGAGGAATTTCGCCAGCTCAACCTTGAAATTGTGGATCAAGGGTATCTTCTGAATCTTCTGGCAACCCCTCTCTTGGAAGAAAAAGTTCGCTCCATTCAACTTGGTGATCCTTACACTAAAAAGATCATCTCCAACATTCAGCTTCCGAAGTATGAGTCCTTCCACGTCGACGACCAAGGCACGCTATTCTTTGAGCACCGGATGTTCGTTCCGAAGCATCCGGGTTTGAGAGAGCAAGTTCTTAAGGAGGCGCATGATTCTGTTCTTTCTATCCACCCTGGCAGCACTAAGATGTACATGGACTTGAAAACACAGTATTGGTGGCCTGGGTTGAAACGATATTGTGCCAAGTATGTCTTGTAGTGTGATGTCTGCCGCAGAGTTAAAGCTGTCCATCAGAAACTTTCCGGTCTTCTACAGCCATTGAAGCCTCCGGAATGGAAATGGGAGAAAGTAGAGATGGACTTCATAACTGGGTTTCCTAGGTCGCAGAAGGGCAACAATGCAATCTTTGTTGATATCGACGGGCTTTTTAAAGTGGCTCACTTCTTTCCCATCAAGGAAACAATTTCTGCAATTCAGTTGGCTAAGCTCTATATCAACAGAATTGTCTCTCTGTATGGGGTTCCTCTAGAGATCAGCTCAGACCGTGGAAGCATGTTCAAGTTTTGGGGAAGTTTCCAAAATGCTTTGGGAACAAAGTTGAACTTCATCACTGCCTACCACCCTCAGTCGCAAGGACAAGTTGAAAGGATCAATCAGATTCAGGAAGATATGCTCCGTGCTTGCGTCATCTCTTTCGGCATGAAGTGGGAAGCATGCCTTCCTTATGCTGAGTTCTCTTACAACAATAGCTTCCAGAAGAGTCTAAAGATGGCACCATTTGAGGTTTTCTATGGCCGCAAATGTAGAACTCCGATTGGTTGGTCAGGCGCAGGTGAAAGAGCATTGTTTGGCCCCGACATTGTAACTCAAGCAGAGGAGAAGGTTCTCATCATTCTTGAAAACCTGAAGGTTGCTCAAAGTCGCCAGAAGAGCAACTATGACAGAAAGCACACGGACATGGAGTATGTCCCTGGTGATCTCGTTTAGCTTCGTGTCACTCCCATGAGAGGCACGCACCGGTTTGGTATCAAAGGAAAGTTGGCTCCTAGATACATCGGTCCTTTCAAAGTTCGTGGAAGAAGAGGAGAAGTTGCCTATGCTCTTGAGCTCCCTGAAAAACTCAAGGTCCATGATGTTTTCCATATCTCTCAACTCAAGAAGTGCTTCAAGGATCCTGGCAGGACCGTGGATCATGAGCTCATCAATCTCCAAGAAGACCTGTCTTACCAAGAACATCCCACAAAAATCCTAGAAGTCACAGAAAGAAAGACTCGCGGCAAGTCTATCAAGTTCTGTAAGGTGTAGTGGTCGCACCATTCCGTTGATGAAGCCACTTGGGAACGCGAGGATGAGCTCCGTGCCAAGTAGCCTACCCTCTTCTTGTCTTCTTCTTCTTCTTAGAATCTCGGGGCGAGATTCCTGTTTAGTGGGGGAGAGTTGTAGCATCACATCTGTCTAACATCTGTAATGCTACATGGTCTAATAATAACATGCTACTTCCTACATATAATTGTTCCATCATAATTATATCATGCTTATGTCATCATGCCACATTGCATTTGAGCATCATATAAAACCCTTTTCTTTTGGTTCTTATCTCATATGCACTATTAATTGTATTTGCCTCTTGATATATTGTATTTGGTTCTTGATATATTGTTTAATGCCCAATTTGAGTTGGGGCATATCTTTCCAAACTCCACCACCTTTTCTTTGTCAACACCTTATAATTCCACCATCCCAAAATACTTGTGGGATTTTGCATCTTATCTTTTGGGTTTTGTCAAGCTCACATATATAAAGATGGATCCCCTTCTTTACTACTTGCCCCAATGGTGTTTACTATTATTCTCACAATATAAATGATTGAGTCTACATGTGAGGATACTTCTACATCCTCATATGGTTTACTTCTAAATGAGTGGGCATATTTAAATATAAATAGGACCATATAATTATCTAGTGGCATACACACACTAGCATTTCCATTATATTTATTCATGCTTATTTCATCAATTCTGGAACATATGGGTTTAATTCCAACCATGTGTTAATTCCTTGTGCATGTATGCTATGTGAGGTACCATTATTTCATGTCGCATGAAATATAAGCCCCACATCCCCATCTTATTCTAGTTCTTCTATTTGATGTTTCTACTCAACCTCTTCAAAACCTTTTTGCTTGGGCTGAATTCAAATTTGAGTGCATGGGGCTAAATGGGGTCATTTGAGCTTGTATTTGTTTTCACAAATATAATTTGGCCTATCTAAGGTTCATGCATGGCCCATGCAAGATAACCATTCTTTGCTTGATCTCTTGTCTTCCTTGGATGCATATGGAATTTTGCTCATTTGAGGAACTCATTTGAATGAATTCAAGTCAACCTCTAAACCATCTCTTAGATCAATCCTTGTCCAACTCTTTGATGCCTTTTCTCTTTTGGTAGGGTGTATGCATGTATTATTTTGTTTTCACAAAATAAGCCCCACATATAAGTGTATGTGACACATGCAATATCAAGATCCTCTAGGAACATGAAATATAAGACCACCCATGCATGCTTCCATTCTTTACGTTTTTTTTGCCTTGTTTGTTTTGATCTTGGAGTTTTGTCATGGGCCGGTTCTTGCTTGAGCATGCAAAGCAACCCGCGCCTCCTTTTCTTTTTCCTCCCAGCTGCACCGGCCGAACCCCTCCTTGCTCACCTAGTCCGACTCAGCCGGCAGAGAGCCAACACGCGCCCTGTAGCTCTTCCCCGCTCTCGCTCACGTGCCTAGCGCCAGCTGCAGCGCGCCCCTCCCAGCCTGAACCTGTCGCCCGCTGCACGTCTCTTTCCTTCCCCCTCCTGTTTTTCTTCCTCTGCTTCACGTGCTCGACGCCAGACCTCGCCCACGCCTCCCACCTGCTCCCCTTTTGCTCTGGCAAAAAGCAGCAGCATAGTGAGCATCCTAGGCAGCCCATCTACCCCTCTCCATCTTCAGCTAGATCGCCAGCCCCATCCTCTGCTCCGTCTTCGGCAGCCGAAAACCCTAGCTTGGCCACCTCCATGTACACGTCGCTCTCGAGCTGTCTAGCGCCATCCAGCAGTACCCGGAGAACCTGCTAACACTGCTACTTCAGCTGGGACCGTCGCTGACGCCGGGACCGCGCCGGAGGAGACCGTCGCCGCGCACCAGAACCCTAGGAGCAGCAACGCCCCGATGCCCGTGCCGCACGCCGATGCCTCGGTCACCGTCTCCCTGTCACCGTCGTAGTCCCCTCATCAACGCCACACCCCCCGGTGAGCACCTACCCGTCCCTTCCCTCTCTGGCTTGCGTTGTTCCCGCTGCCACGGACGCTGTACGCGACGCGCACCGCCGTCGCCGCGCACACGTGCGTGCTGCATCGCCGCGCTCACCCAGACGCTCGCCAGCCCGCTCTGAACCCTCGCGCATGCGACAGACAGTGCACCCGCGGCCCGCGCCTGACCTGTTCAATGCGTCGGTGTCGTCGTTGTGTTGCTCGTATTTGGACGACGCGAGGACGAAAGATCTAGCCGGTCATCCCCTCTTTCCAACGAGCTATAGCACGCCCAGATCCGCCCATAGACGAGCTCGGAATCATCTCGTGAAAACCAGCGGAAAACGTCGTTTTTCTGCATCTCGTCCGACAGTCTCAGACACCATTTTCGTCCCTGTTCTTCGTCAATTTCCGGGCTCTACAGTGCTCCACCGGAGAAACTCCGTACATGAAAGTTGTACATCTGGCTACCCTCTTCAACTTTGCTGATGGATAACGACGTACCTAAACAACTTAACCTGAGTAGTATGGGATAACTAATGAAAGAGGCACCGGTGAGCAATATCTGTTATTTGGTTTTTCATGCTCACTTGTGTCCCGTAGGACCCCGAGTACTTGATTCCTGTTCCTTGACTATTTGCACTATCCACATCCGGGAGGCCTTATGGACCCCCTGAGCTAGACCTTGATTCATTTCTATTTCTTGGGGCCACAAACTAGTTTGGGGTTTTATTTACTATCCTGTACTTATGCCATGTTACTGCTTATTAAGATTGTGCGTGGAGCACCTGTACTGTTTTGGATGCGGAGTGTTTTCGCGGTATCGATAAGCCCAGTCACAATTTCGGGTTGCCAGTCGTTTACATCCATTGACGCAAACCTTGGGTCCGTCTCGGAGTCGGCCAACTTCATTGCGGGTAGCTTAATGGGGTGGCCCCCTGAAATATTTTATGAATCCTGTGATCGCTTTGTCGTAAATGCCTCGTTGGGTTTTGAGTTGGTTTTTCCGAGGTTGACCGAGTGTGTGTTGCTATTTGTGCACCCCTGCAGGGTAAATCTTTCTGAAAGCCGTGTCCGCGGTTATGGACGACTTGGAGTACAGTTTCTCGATCATAGACAATTACAACTAAAGTACTGTCTTTAATTTCACTAAATATCTGATTAGTAAATAGTGTGATATTCATGGAATGATTAATAAAACTGCCAACGGTTGGGTTGTTCATCCGCTTTCTCGTTGGTAAGCGAGAAGGAGGATGGATCTGTTACTTTATACTGTTATAACTGTTGTTTCTAATTAACGGACATCCGTCTATCTTTGGTTAGGCGGATGGTTAGTGCGTATCTATAGACTTCTTAGTTATTATCTTTTGCTGCAATTGCGTCACCCCAGGTATATGTCCCCTTTAGAGGCATAAAGACTTGCTGAGTACCCCTAGGGTCTCACACGATAAATTGTTTGATTCAGATGAACAAGTGTACTCGCAAGATGGATACTGGGTGGAGGAGACAGATGATGTTGGCAACGATCACTCGGTGTAGAGATTCCAGGATGGGGATCCGTCAGATCTGTGGGCGGGATGTGCTTCTTTATGTGGCATCTTATGCCGATTTGCTTCTTGTCCGTACTCGGATCTTGTTTCCCGCTTCCGCTTGATACTCTGTTGATTGATGTATGAGGAGCTATCCTACACTATTATCTCTATCTAGGATATTTGGATCTTGCCGTATGGCGTTGCAATATTTCTATTTCTTTTAGATGGTATGGCTCTGAGAACTGTTGTAAGGTAGCTTGCATAAATACTCACTTGTGTATGTATTTGATCTCTTCGCCTGTTGCCTACGCCGCTCGCTCTTGTCCTGATGTTCTGGAAGTGGTTAGGGTGGCCGACGGGCCTACACATGGGTGGCCCCTGGGCCCCCGCTGTACTACTTTAACAACTTTTGGTTCATCCAGGCTTGAACTTAGAGCGTAGGGTCCGAGGTTGTTACACCTTTGTTCATAGAACAATCGTATTGTTTACTTTACACGCAGTTCGTAAAGCAATAATCTGTTGCTTGCAACTTAATACTGGAGGGGGTTCGGATGATAACCTGCAGGTGGATTATTAGTCATAGATGCAGTTGGATGGCGGTCTATGTATTATGTTGCAATGCCCAATCAAGTCTCAGAGGAGTCAAGATGATTAGTATATACATGTATTGCTTTCTCGGTGTTTGTCAATTGCCCCGCTGTAATTTGTTCACCCAACATGTTATCTATCTTAAGGAGAGCCACCTCTAGTGAACTATGGATCCCGGTCCTTGTCTTTTACATACAATCTACAATCTTTTACTGCTTTGTGTTTACTTTCTGCAAACTTTTACTTCTTTCCATTCGATACGTTTAATCATTTGTTTTCCGCAAAACACGGTGAGATTGATAACCTCATCGCAAGTTGGGGACAAAGTTCTATGGTTGTGTTGTGCAGGTCTCCACATTGCTACTAGCACCGGTAGTGCGCCCTACCAAAGCTCAGCTAGTAACACCTTTGAGGTGTTTCCTTGCTCCTACTGGTTCGATTAAACCTTGGTTTCATAACTGAGGAAAACTTGCTACTGTGCTCATCATACCTTCCTCTTGGGGTACCCAACGAGCTCTACATCAACACCGCCATCAAGCATTTTTCTGGGCGCCGTGCATTGAGCCATCAAGCATTTTTCTGGCGCCGTTGCCGGGGAGTCAAGGGCATCTTCACAAGGGGAGTCCCTCATAACCAATCTCATTACATTGTTGTTTTTGTTTTTCTTAGTTTCTTTTTGCTTTGTTTGCTTGTTTTGTTCTTCAAAAATCCAAAAAATTAGTTTTACTTGTTTGCTTTCTTATTTCAAAAACACAAAAAAAAATTAGTTCCTATCTCATTATGTCTAGCCTTGCTCCTGTCACCCGAGGAAATGATTTTCACTTTTAAACAAGGAATTGAGGAAAGTTTTAAGAAAGCTTGGTCTAGAATCTCTGATCTACATGAAAAAACTGAGCCTAAAATGACTCAAAGCTTGTTCCTTAGCAGTTTTTACCTTGGGATTGCTCTTTGCTATAGATATGCCCTACATGCTATTGTGGGAGGAGATTTCCTCCAATGTAATAAGGATGATTCTATTAATGCTATAAAGAAATTGATCCTCAATTACAACATGCCTAGCCAAACTGATATTTCCTTCGCAAAAATATTTGCTAGGTTGGACACTCTTGAGGCTAGCACTACTAGATTAGAAGAGTGCTATAATACGCTTAGGGAGCATCACGATTATGTCCCAATAAACTTTGAACCATCAAAGTGGTTCCCTACAGTAAAGATTGAGATGAACACTGAAACTTTTCAAGCTCGCTGTGATATCATGTCTGAATTTTGCCTTATGCCCAAAGATATTTATAAATCTCTGAATATTTGGGAGCTCATTGAGGGAGGAAAAGAAATATCTCTTACTAATAATACTACCATATTACCTCTTGGAATAGCTAAAGGAGTGTTTACAAAGATCCTTGGAAAAACGATTTCTATTGATTATCTTGTTATTGAACGTGCAGGAAAAAGACAAATTACACTTGGAAGGTCCCTATTGGAACTTCTTGGAGCAATAATAGATGTGGGAAAGGGGACCATGCACCTTTATTCTCCACCAAACAATCATATTTTCCCCAAGGCTAAGAATAAAAGTAAGAGAGGTAAGGGCAAGAAAGTTGGTTTTAATGCTTCTTCATTTGAGAACACTTGATTCTTTCTTTGCTTCTTATGCCTAACTTAAAGGCGTTAAAGAAAAGTACTTGTTGGGAGATAACCCAAGAGTTTTAGTTGAGTCTTGAAAGTTATTAACTCTGTAATAACCTCTACTTATCCTTTTTATTTGCTTTTTGTGCCAAGAGTAACCTCTATTGAGAGTGAAGTAATGATTGGGAAAGTTTCTCTCCCGAAACAGATTTTTGTGCTTCACCGTAAAAATTCCTGAGAGAGCTCTGTATGTCGGATTGAGCTGTAATTTTTCGTTATTCTGCCCCAGGTTGTTATATAACTTTCGTTAGTTCAACACTTTTTGATTTGAGCAATACAAGGTCTTCGAAAAAATTCGTCTTTATCTGCTGGTCTATTTTCAAAGATTTCTGCCATTTTTCTGCATTTGCTTCTTGTTGGTTCTTTCTTGAGTTCTTTTAGGGAATTGAGCTTTTTGAGGGAAATGCTACAGTAGCTAGTGTTCTAATAGAAGTTTATTTGGTGTTAGAACTGAACCTTGAGAATTATTTATCTTAAGTGCACTAATGTTGCTAATGAGATTGTGTGAAGTTTTGTATGAAGGAAAATTTTCGGGTGTATGGAAGGAATGAGTAATGAGATGAAGGATGGACTAAAGCTCAATCTTGGGGATGTCACGCGTGTCACCCCAAGAAATATCCAAGAAGTACAAGCGTCAAAGCTTGGGGATGTCCAAGGCATTCCCTTCTTCATCAATAAAAATTCCAGGTTTCTTCCAAACGCTTCATTTTTATTGTTTCATGCACAGTTGTGTTTTTCTTGGAGCGTCTTCTTTTTCGTTTTCGTTTTGTTTTTTCGGTTGCTTTGGTTTGCTTAGTTTTCTGAATAAATTGGTTGGACCCCCTCTTTCATACATTGGTTTGCAAATAGTTTGGTTTGGTTTAGAAAAGAGTAGGAAAGTTCATGCTTATGTGGTAAAAAGAGCTCGTTTTTGACTGTGGCCTATGCTTTGTCATGCCATGCTTATATTGTTTTAGCTTTATGATTAGTATTCTTTGTTGTAGCATGACTTGTTATAAACAATTGAGATTGCTTAATGTGCCTTGGATGAATCATGCGTTGTTTTAGCATATTAAAGCATAGTATAGTGGTATTCTCCTTTGATGCTTTATTTGGGTTGACTTGGCGCATGCTCACATCATGTTATGACTATCCAAAGTCACCATAGCCTTTATGATCCTTTATTTTTCAACTTGTAGTATCACTTTATGCTTTGATCAATGATGTTTTGTCGCTCTACATGATTATGGCCATTATTGCTCTCTTAGTTTGTCGCTCCCAGTCTTTTGCTAGCCTCCACAACAAAGTATGAGTTCTACTCATGCATCCAACTCCCTAAACCAAGTTATCCCAAAGAGTCCACCATACCTACCTACTAGCTTATGCTATTCCAAGTATATTCATGCTTTTGTTTACCTTCCACTTGTTATGAGAAAACTAGTGATTAAAGCTCTCACGAACTTGATGGCACACTTTACTTTACTTGCCCTTAATAAACTTGAACCATTGTGTCTTCTATGTTGTATATGCTTGCACTTATTTGTTGGGAATTAGCAGAACCGTGCTTTCATGGGGAACGCTTTCAACATTGCACTTGGTACTTGTACCTAATTGATATCATGCTCTTTTGTATATGGATGTCGTCGGTGTGAAATGAAAGGGGAGCTTGTAAGTCCATGGAGTTATGTATATGTGTTAGAGAAACGCCTGGGCCGCTGGTCTAATCCATGCTGACATGACGGAAACCTGCAGCGTAACCATAATGAGTTGTATATGAAGCATTCTTCTTATGAAAAAAAAGAGTCCTATATTGAGAAAAAAGAGAAACGAGAAAAAAAAGAGATACTATGAAAAGAGGAAAGAGCGAAAAAAGCACCATATTCCCATCGTAAATAAGAATGCTAAGATGCTCGCTGTCTGCTTGCCTTGTCATTTTGATATGGGGATTCTTCCGTATCATCGGGCAAGGGGTGCCCCGTTGGCGGTTCTCAATGATACACATGTACTTACAATGACAAGAACTTACCGGTGACTAAACTTGAGTAGCATGAGGAGCGGCCCTCGTATAGAAGGGACATGAGATTTCTGACTTATACTTCGTCAAGCATGTACACCATAGTTTGTTCACTTTAACCTTAATCACTTCAAGATGCTTATGATAGGGGCAATGAGAGCTGAAAGCTATGAGTACCATAATTTTTGGAAGCTCTTTATGAGACTTGAATCCCTACTTCCTTTTACAAAGGCTTTCTTCCACCATTATATTGAGTCTCCACCTTCTATCTTTATGCACCTACTTTGAGAGCATAGTGGCCATTCTTAGTTCTATGTCCATTGTCCCAAGACTAGTTGATTGATGCATACTTTGATATTGCTTGTTTTAAACTATTGTATCTAGTCACTCTTATGAACTTTGAAGGTGTCCTATGCATTTATATTTGCTACTCTATTGAGGGACAAGCTGAATACTAGTATGCTATGTTTTCTTTATGTGAAACAAAAAAACGTCTTGCAAAGCATTGTTATTCATGAATCTTTTGTTTGTGCCTTTTCATGTTCCATCATAGTTTCTTTGCTTATTGCTAGAACTTTGTTTTTCATGTTATGATTGAAGTACTATGATCCTAGCTTTGAATGTTTTGCAAATACTTTTATCAAGTCTTTGATGGTGCATGTCACCTCAAAATTTATTATTTTTATCACTTACCTACTCGAGGACGAGCAGGAGTTAAGCTTGGGGATGTTGATACATTGCAAATGTATCTATAATTTTTGATGTTCCATGCTTGGTTTTATCCACTTTCTTGTGTTTTATTCCAACTTTGGAGTACTTTTTATATGATTTCTTGGACTAACCTATTAACAAGAGCCACAGTGCCAGCTACCTGTTTTCTGCAGTTTTTGGTTCCAGGAAAGTCAAAAAATGAATATTCTCGGAATTGGACGGGACAAAAGCCAAAGTGCCTATTTTTCCGGAAGTCATTAAGTGCCAGAATACGAGACGGAAAAGGGCTAGGGAGCCACCACACCACCTGGCCGCGCGGCCAGGCCTGGCCCGCGCTAGGGCGTGGTGTGGCCGCTCCCGGCACCCCCTCGGCCTCTCCTTCCGCCTATATATTTCTGTAACTGATCAAAAATCCACGAAAGAGTCTGTGCTGCCGTCATCTCCATCCATAGATCGGGAGGGATCTGAAGCTCTTCTCGGCACCCTGCCGGTGAGGGGAATTCACCTTGGAGGCCTTCTTCATCACCATGCAAGCCTCCGGTGTGATGCGTGAGTAGTTCATCCTTGGACTACGGATCCATGTAGTAGCTAGATGGCTGGTTTCTCCTCCTTTGTGCTTTCATGTTTAGATCTTGTGAGCTCCGTTCATGATCAAGATCATCTATTTGTAATTCATACATGTTGTGTTTGTGAGGATCCGATGGATATTGAGATGCTATTTTAGATTGATTATTGATTCTATCATGTCTTTGTTATTTGAGATCTTGCATGCTTTCCGTTGTTAGTAGCTATCTTGGCCAAGTAGATGCTAGCAACTCTAAGAGTTAGTATTTATGCTCGATAGTGGGTTCATGCCTCTGGTAATCTGGGGAAGTGACAGAAATCTCTAAGGTACTAGATGTGCTGTTGCTACAAGGGATAAAACAATAATCTTTTGTTCATAGAACAATCGTATTGTTTACTTTACACGCAGTTCGTAAAGCAATAATCTGTTGCTTGCAACTTAATACTGGAGGGGGTTCGGATGATAACCTGAAGGTGGATTATTAGTGATAGATGCAGTTGGATGGCGGTCTATGTATTATGTTGTAATGCCCAATCAAGTCTCAGAGGAGTCAAGATGATTAGTATATGCATGTATTGCTTTCTCGGTGTTTGTCAATTGCCCCGCTGTAATTTGTTCATCCAGCATGTTATCTATCTTAAGGAGAGCCACCTCTAGTGAACTATGGATCCCGGTCCTTGTCCTTTACATACAATCTACAATCTTTTACTGCTTTGTGTTTACTTTCTGCAAACTTTTACTTCTTTCCATTCGATACGTTTAATCCTTTGTTTTCCGCAAAACACGGTGACATTGACAACCCGATCGCAAGTTGGGGACAAAGTTCTATGGTTGTGTTGTGCAGGTCTCCACGTTGCTACTAGCACCGGTAGTGTGCCCTGCCAAAGCTCAGCTAGTAACACCTTTGAGGTGTTTCCTTACTCCTACTGGTTCGATTAAACCTTGGTTTCATAACTAAGGGAAACTTGCTGCTGTGCTCATCATACCTTCCTCTTGGGGTTCCCAACGAGCTCTACATCAACACCGCCGTTAAGCATTTTTCTGGGTACCGTGCATTGAGCCATCAGTTCTTTTTATAGTGACCGAACTACACACAACGGATATCGTAAAATGTAAGTACCTTGCTTATATTGGTTAATGGGAGATGAATAGTATGAGGGAGCATAAAACAAGAACTTTGCTAGATTAGTAGCTTGGATAATGTTTTCTTGATAATACTTCCAAACCGTTGTATAGCTTACAAAAGCAAACCAAATAGCAACACCATACAAAATATAATAAAGGATGGTGGAGATCAAGCTGCGGGACTGCAAATCTTCAGGTTGAATACATCAGAGAATGTTAGTTCTATCGTTCCACCCAACTGGTCGGAGTCTCACTATTTTCAAATTTGACAATTTCAAGTTCTTGAAGTAGTACCTGCTGAGGTTGATCACGCCATGAGTTGCTACATATGCGGAGGCGGTGGTCCCTTCATTACTATCTGAGCTAGCGGGTTTTATATCTTTGTTGACACAATCTTCTACTTGTTCAAGAACAGATGCGGCTGATTCTTCTTTGATGATGACTCCTTCCCGTACCTTTTCTTCATTCAAAATAGGAAGAGGGCCATATAATGGTGGACATAGACATGTACTGGCAAAGCCATGGATACCAACAGATTTATTATCCCCCTCAAAATCAACTGATTCATTCTTGTCTGCAGAAATTCTTTGCCATTTGTTGGACTGGGATCTGCTAAAGTTGAATGAAATGCGCAAAGCGGTAGTATCATAATATAAGGTAGAAACCTCTTACCTAGGTTCTCGCAGCCACATGACCGATATTAGGTTCTCGCGAGCATCGAACAACTCCCGGCGAGTAATGCTTCATGGTTTTGCCAAGAGGGGAAAACGACAATACATCTATTTGATAAAAGTAATATAGTAGAATAGATGTATGAAGATGGCACAAGGAGTCATTTTTTTTGGGTCCTTAATATGCATATTACATATTTAGAGAACATGATACTCCTTTATTCAATAAAGTATCAAACATGAGTTATCGTTCTTCCAGCATTACACAGCAGTAGTGTTAGTAGTAGGAATTACAAAATTTGGTTTATATTGGTAAATAGAAAAAAATGTATCTTAATTAATCCAGTTTATTTATTTACTGCCGAGCTACCACCTGAGAGGAATAGTTCTCGCAAAAACAAAAACCTAGAGGTATATAGATTGATAAAACGCATAAAACATCAGCCAAAAAAGGTATATATATTCACCAAAAACTGTTTGGAGTTTTAGAGGTTTTCCTAACCAACCGACTGTCTAATAGACTATTTTTCTTATTTACCTGTATAAGATAACTTTTAATAAAATCAGAAAGAGAGGGAAAAGGTAATGTTCCACTTGGACGACATTACTGAATAGAAAGTCATTTCATAACCTATGACTAACTATAAGCGAGCATTTGTATTCTCGATTTTCTATGTGGACTGGAAACTATGTCATACCAAAATTCAATTAAAAATTAAGTGTTACTTGCAATCAAGAGATGATACAACTAATGTTTACGAGCTCTAGATTCCTATCCCCTATGTTCCCGTGAAAGTAGTACGGAGGTCTGGCTCAGGAAATTTTCCTTGCTACATGAGACGAAATTTGCAAAAGCACAAACTCGAAATTACATAACATATCAGAAAAGAAAGAATGCGGCAATGCGCTATGAGAAAATCCATGTGCTTCTTGTGGTTCCAAATGAACATGGTACAATAATGACAAAAAAGTATCTCTGTTCTCTAATAATATGATTCGATTAGTGATGTAACCAATAAGGGGCAGAAATATAACATTACGACCAATATCTTGAGGTGGTGTCAAATATCTTTGTGTTTCTATATATAAGGAAAGCTGTCTAGCTAACACACCAACACACTGAATCATTCGTTCAGAGCTACACTTCTATATTTTAAACTAACTTAAAAGAAGGATGTTCTGAATTGCACGTGAACTTGAAGGCTCACCAGACATATGTATTTTGGGATTTGCCCATAAATCTGCCTCCCTCTGATCTTCTCCCCGAGTGAAATTAAATCATATATCTCAGTTTCTGCCCAAAAAATCATAAAACTCATTGCAGAGTTCAAAACAAAAATAACCTTGAACCATTACATATCTTGTGAAACACCACGATACCATATAACATGGTAAGAAACAGACATAATCCATGAAGACTGAGAGAATCTTGAAAATAATAACCACTCTACACCAAAATACTAACACGTGCTGAATAATACGACTAATGTGGCTATGCTGCAACATTCCAAACTCGACCAAACTAAGGATGATAACCTGGTGGCACTCACTATACTACTGCTTCAAGGCACCCAATGCCCTACAAAAAACAACAAAGTAGAAAGAACTGAATATCTATTGCCAAAAAATAACTGAATTGTATCTTTGTAATGAAAAGTTGGCTTCCATATGACATGCCATGCTTTATTTAGCACGATGTTTACCAGTACATCATAGAAAAGAAAATATATATTTTAGAACTGCAAGTAAATATAAGGAGCATGACTGCATGAGTATTGTTGAATATTGTTATTAATAAAAATTGGCGCTGTCCGTGGGAACTGGGAGTGCTGATGTTGCGGCTTCTTCGGCCCCATCAACTGCGATCTACAACTCTGCAACAGCGGAGATTCGCCAGCTCTTCGGCGCCTTCGACTTCACCGTCCACACGCCGGCCACCCGCCCGGCCTTCGAGTCCGTGGGCGACGGAATCAGCTTAGCGATTGGGAACTTCCGCTTCCAAGTTGGTCAGATGGGCACGCTTCGCATGCCTGATCAACCGACGACACCGGCGATTGCCCCGGCATCATGGTTCCCTCCATCAATCGGCACCCTCAGTGAGCTCAATGCTCCGGTGGCAGTCGGGAACACGATCAGCGACAGTAGTCGCGACTCCGATCTGAGCCTTTTGGCCACAGAAGATGGAACCTACGGTTCTGAATCTGAAAGATGTGGAAGCAGCAGCTTCCCCAATCACTTCATGTGCGTCGTCATTAACAGAGGCGACACCTCCGCCAATCGCGGCAACGGCGGTAACGGCGCCAACGGGGGAGCAGTCGAGCCTCCTAGTATAATCAATGAGCAAACCGGCGAACGCGTCGTAATTAAGCTCAACGAGCAAGAGTGGGAACGCTGCCGCGAGGCCCTACGAGGTACACTGCTACCCCTCGGGTCCCCGCAGGAACTACTGATGGGCTACCACTGGCTCCTAAAAGAGGAGTTCACGCGCCAAAAACAAGCAATCGCGCAACTTGAGGCGCGTAAGAAGGCGGCGGACGAGTCGAGCCTTCGTCGCGCTGGGCTCTCCTCCTGCGGAGGATCCTCCTCACGAGGCAATGAGTACATCGCCAAGAAGAGGCAGTCGAGAATGGCTCACCTCACCGAACAAGAGCGCATAGACGCCGCGAAAGTCCTCGACTTCGGCTCTATGACAGTCGACACAAGAGGCAACGTGGTCCCCAGGACGCCGCAGGCCATGGTAACAGCAGCCACCATGTACCTCCTCAACAACCATCCACCGGCTGGAGATCCCCGAACCACCATGCACTGATCTACGATCGCAGGTTTGGAGCTAATCGAGGCCGCCCTCGACAAGGAGCCGGTACCAGACCCAAAAAAGGGCAAAGCGCTAGCAAAACGCTACTCCTCACCCTCATCCGGCGATGACAGTCACGACCTGTCTCGACGCCGTCGTTCACGGCGACACGATCGCGACTACGATGCGCACAACGACCTCACACAACGCAAGATCGACAAGTCAAGAGCACGACGTGCTCGGTCGACTGACTCGGAAGAGGAAGACGGGGAACTCTGCGGCGCTAGATGCTTCAGCAGATCCATTAGGCAGAAGCGAATGCCTAAGGGGTTTAAACTTCCGTCGGAAAATCCGAAGTTCGACGGCCTATAGGACCCCAAAATCTGGCTAGAGGATCACATCTCCTCCGCCAGGCTCCACGGAGGCAGTCGAAGTACTGCCATGCAATGCTTGCAGCTAGAGCTGCAGGGCGCCGCCCGAGCATGGCTCAATAGCCTCCCACGCGGATCCATTCGCAGTTGGGATGAGCTGGTCTACAGCTTCGTGCGCAACTTTAAAGGCACGTACAAACGGCCCACATCAATCGAAGAACTAAGAAGCTGCCAGCAAAGATCTGGCGAATCGCTGCGCTCATACATACGAAGGTGGTCCATCATCAAGAACTCCGCGGAAAACATCTCGGAAGACCGCGCGATTGATGCATTCAACGGTGGCGTCTGTCGTCTAGAGCTCAGGGAGGATCTGGGCCGCTCAAAGCCCCAGACCATCGACCACCTGATGGAGATCGTGAATCGGTGGGTTGATGGAGAAGATTTGGTGAAGAACCGCGCTCACTCCGACGAGGAGACAGAACTCGAACGCAGACGCGACCGCCGAGGCAAACACCGCATGTGCATCTACGATGACCGTGATGACGTCAACATGGTCGTAGCCGGCTACGCCGATAGACGCGACGACAACCGCAACAGCGGATACCGCAGCGGTGGATACCGCGACTCTGGGAAAACCATGCAAGTATGGCAACGCCGCACTCGCGACGAGGCACCCGTGACCTCCATCGAGGAAAAACTGTCCGGACCATGCATGGTACACTTCTACATCGACAAGCATGACGGCAAGAGAAAGTCCAGCCACCTCCTCAAGGACTGTCGCGAGTTCCTCAAACTACACGAGGGATTGGTTCGGATGAACCGCAACGCAGTCGAAAGAGGCTACGGGGCCGCTCCAGGCGCCGTGGCACATGGCGCACCGCCACCTCCACCGGGGCCACCACCGAACGGAGCTGCACCGGACCAACACCACGGAGCAGAACCGTACCCACGGGCCATGGGTACCATGATGATCCAAAAGGGGCGCCCCTCCAACAGGGTGCAGAAAGCCATCACTCGCCAAGTCAACTTGGCCATGCACTCACCACCATCCACCACTGAGTACCTCAGTGGCAGTGAGCCGTGCATCACCTTCGATAAACGAGACCACCCGCCTCAAGTACCTCGCCCAGGCCATTGCCCCCTCGTACTCAAGGCGCAAATTGGAGGCTTCGACATGAGTCGCGTCTTCATGGATGGCGGAAGCGACATCAACCTCATATTCGCGAGTACCTTGCGAGCAATGAGGATCCCTCTAACTTGCTTGGAGGCATCGGACACAACGTTCCACGGCATCGTTCCAGGGAAAGGCGTATACCCCCTGGGCAAAATCAACCTCGACGTCATATTCGGCACGCCAAGGAACTTCCGGCGCGAGCGCATGGATTTTGAGGTCGTCGACTGGCCCTCACAATACCACTGCATCCTCGGACGCGTCGCGTTCGCTAGGTTCATGGCGGTACCCCACTACGCCTACCTGCAGATGAAAATGCTAGGTCCCAATGGCGTCATCACGATCAACGGAAGCTTTGAGCGATCTGACAGTTGCGACAGGGAACTCAACAGAATCTCCCAGTCCTTCGGCATGCAGGAGGAGCTCGCGCGATTGAAGGAAACGACAAACAACAGCCTGCCTCCCCCGAGCAGGCCAAGCTCACCTGATCTCTCCTTCGACTCATCTGTGCACACAAAGAAGGTGCAGGTCCATCCGACAGATCCCGCCAAAACGGCCCTCATTGCCAACAACTTGAGTCCCGCATAGGAACTCGCGTTCGTCGAATTCCTCCGTGAGCACTGGGAAATTTTTTCCTGGTGTCCTACGGACATGCCAGGAGTTCCCAGGGAATTCGCCGAGCACGCACTCAACGTCAACCCCGACACAAGGCCAGTCAAGCAAACAATCAGGCGACTGTCTGAGCCACGAGCGCAGGCAGTTGGCATGGAGATCAATAAACTCCTCGAGGCCAAATTCATACGCGAGATCAAGGAAAGCACTTGGCTCGCCAATACGGAGCTGGTGCCAAAAAAGGACACGGATATCCTACGGATGTGCGTGAACTTCACTTCTTTAAACAAGCACTGCCCAAAAGATCACTTCCCGCTACCACGGATCGATCAAATCATCGACTCCACCGCTGGATGCGAGCACCTCTGCTTCCTTGATGCCTACTCAGGCTATAACCAAATCCGAATGAAGGAGGAAGACCAAGAGAAGACCGCGTTTACAACGCCCTTCGGTGTGTTCTGCTACAACACAATGCCCTTCGGGCTAAAAAACGCGGGAGCCACCTACCAGCGGTGCATGCAGGCTTGCCTCAAGGAGCAATTGGGTCGCAACATCCAAGTCTATGTCGACGACATAGTAATCAAAACCAAGGAGGAAGCCTCTCAAATCGACGACTTGCGTGAAACATTTGCCAACCTCGATCGTTACCGGATTAAGCTCAATCCGGACAAATGCGCCTTTGGCGTACCATCTGGGCAGCTGCTCGGGTATCTCATCTCCACGAGAGGGATTGAGGCAAACCCGAAAAAGATAAAGGCCATACTGGCCAAGGAGAAGCCAAAGAACATAAGAGGCGTCCAGCAACTAGCCGGACGAATCGCGGCCCTCAGTCGATTTATCAGTCGAATGGGGGAAAAGGCACTTCCCTTCTATCAGCTCCTCCGCAAAGCTGACAAATTCGAGTGGACCAAGGAAGCGCAAGAAGCAAATCTCAAGCGCCTGTTATCCACCTCGCCAGTATTGGTGACTCCACGAGAAAGGGAGCCACTACTGCTATAGATCTCCGCTACCAACCAAGTGGTTAGTACAGTGCTCGTCGTCGAGCGGGCCGAGGAAAACAAGGTCCATGGCGTACAACGCCCGGTATACTACCTCAGCGAGGTCCTCACGCCAAAAAAACGGTACCCGCACTACCAGAAGCTAGCGTACGGCGTCTTCATGACCGCCCGGCGACTGTGCCATTACTTCCAGGAACACCCAATCGTGGTAGTCAGTGACGCCCCATTGGGACATATCCTCAATAACCCCGACGCCACGGGATGAGTCGCGCTTTGGGGAATCGAATTGTCTCCATGAGACATCACATACGAAAAGCGCGACGCAATCAAGTCGCAAGTTCTCCCTGACTTTCTCGTGCATTGGATGGAAAACCAACTCCCGGACAAGCCAGATATGTCCTACCTCTGGACAATGCACTTCGATGGATCCAAGCGGAAAGACGGAGCAGGAGCAGGTGTCATACTGACGTCACCTCAAGGGGACAAGCTGAGATACATCCTGCGAATGCAGTTCACAGCCTCAAACAACGAGGCTGAATACGAGGCCCTGTTGCACGGGATGAGGATGGCAAAAGCCTGCGGTGCAAAGAGGCTCATCATATATGGCGACTCCAAGCTGGTCGTCAACCAAACAATGCATGAGTGCGACACACTCAATGACAACATGATCGCATACCGCGACCTCTACGATACACTCGAGGGAGACTTCGATGGTTGCGAGTTGCGACATGTAGGTCGCGAAATCAACGAGGAGGCAGACGCACTCGCCAACATAGGTTCTACCTGCGCCCCCATACCACCTGGGGTATTTCTCGAGCGCATCTGCGAACGCTCCATCAAGCCAAAGGACACAGGGAAGAAAACAAGCGCAACAACAGACTCGGGGGCTACGCCACCCAATGAGCCAATGGCACTAGAAAACTTGGAGCCAGACACAGGACTCGAAGGGACAATGAGCGTCATCATGATCAAACAATCCTGGACGCAGCCGTACATTACATATCTCCTCAGCAAGCGCCTACCGGACGACCCGACAGACGCACGGCACATCGTGCGACGCTCTAAGGCATTCGCCGCTATCAATGGTGAACTATATAAACGCAGCATCACAGGCGTGTTACAACGATGCGTCTCCCTGGCCGATGGAAAAGCAGTCCTCCTCGACATACATGAGGCGACTTGCGGACACCACGCCAGCAGTCGCGCCCTCGTTGCCAAAGCTCTACGAGCTGGATTTTACTGGTCCACGGCCATGCGCGATGCCAAGGACTTAGTCCAAAAATGCAACGCTTGCCAACGATTCGCCGACAAGCCAGACGCACCAGGCGCAGAACTACGGCCTATTCCATTGGCCTGGCTCTTTGCCCAGTGGGCTCTCGACATGGTTGGCAAACTCCCAAGGTCCTCGCAAGGAGGATACGTCTACCTCTTGGTCGCAGTCGACAAATTCACCAAGTGGATCGAGGCCATGCCTGTGACCAAGCAATCAGGGCACAGCGCAGTCAAGTTCTTCGAGTCCATCGTCTACCGTTTCGGCGTGCCGCACAGCATCATCACTAACAACGGGACGAACTTCACATCCAAAGAGTTCCAAGAATTCTGCGGAAACCTGGGAATCAACATCAGTTATGCCTCAGTTGCGCATCCACAGACCAACGGTCAGGTGGAAAAAGCAAATGGGCTCGTCTGCAGCGGCATCAAGAAGCGACTTCTTTGACCACTCGAACAAGCCGCGGGTTGCTGGCTAGATGAGCTCCAATCCGTACTTTGGAGCCTACGTACAACTCCAAACAGCGCCACAGGCTACACGCCATTCTTTACGGTGCACGGAGCAGAAGCGGTACTACCCGCCGAAGTAAGGTACAAGGCGCCACGCATAGTCGCTTACAGCGAACAAGAGTCATCTCTTGCACTCGAAGACTCCGTAGACCTCCTCGACGAGGCAAGAGAAATCGCCGCAGAAAGATCCACGATCTACCAGCAGAACCTGCGCAACTACCACAGTAGAAGGCTTCGCCCCAGATCCTTCGTCGAAGGCGACCTGGTCCTGCGACTGAAGCAGCATGGGCATCTCAAGCTCGAGTCCCCCTGGGAAGGACCATACTTGATTACAGAAGTAATCTCAGGTGGCGCCTATCGCCTTCAAGACTTAGAGACAGGAGTCGCATACTCCAACCCTTGGAACGTCGCACAGCTACGACGCTTCTACCCCTAGCTGTTTTTACTTTTACATCGCAAATAAGGCTACCCAGCCAAGGCTACTTAGCCACACATTGTACCTCGTACTGTTCTCCAAATAAATAAAAGCTAAGTGCCCCAAAACTCTGTGTTTTCTTTTCACTCTTGTCAATTTTATACTCGGGGGCTGCGCCACCCTACGTACATCTGTTCTTCGAACATATAAACGCGATATCCTGAGTAGCTGACACATCAATCAAACCCCTTAATGAAAAACCCAACCCAGCTGCAACACACCTGGCAGGTTGACAAAGGGATGGCCAGGCTAACGAAAAGGACTCGCATAATGCAACGCACCTCACGCTACCAAAGCTGTTTATACATATTTGACAATAAATTATCTACAATATATATATACGAATTTTTCAGCACAATTACACTTATATGCAGGACACAAATCTGGTTACTGCTGCAACAGAAGAACATTGGTTTGTTCCTCGAAAAAGTCGACAATCTCCTCCGCTGGGCGGTCCACCGCTTGATAGTGCGGCACCATATCCCAAGCAGATCCGGCTGGCGGCGCTGGCAGACCGGAAGCTCCGACGGTGACATCCACGTCAGGCATGTGCAATCGCACCATCGAGAGGGCAGCCTTGGCACCAGCCACCAACTGCTGCCTCATGCACTCGCGAACCGCGGACATATCTTGAAATTTGGCCAGGAGAGCCAACAGGCTTGATGGAGTGTCATCCAACGGGAACATCGCCCGGTAGATATTCTTCAAACATGACTGCGACTTCTTAAGAAAGAGCAGCACTCGCGAAGCGCGATCCTGTAGGGTCGCCAATGCAGTCGCACGATCATGATCCACCCAGAAGTATCCACTCTCTTGAAGTTGCTCCTGGGTGAGACCATGAAGGCGGATGGCAATCCTATCCGTCTCCTCCTGTGGATGGCGTGCGCTAACAACTACATCAAGCAGCACCAACAGCATGAGTACAACGTACCACTGTGACTAACTGCAAAGGAAAAGATGAGGACGAGCAAACTAACACTTAAACTGGTCGCCCAGCTGCGTCACCTCGCCAAGCGGATATTGCTCGCGGGCAGCGGCTTTTTCCGCCTTTGACTTCCACACATCTGCGTTACCGCGGATCAGGGGCAACTCACGCTCTAGCTGCTTCACGCGGTCACGAAGTCGCGACAGCAAGGACAGCTCCTCTACCCTGGAGCGCGGCGGTGCCATCGTCTCATCAAGAGATGGTGAGTCCTGGTTTCCCCCTACGGGACCAATCGATGTGCCCTACTACAAGTCAAGACAGAAGCAAATAAGGCGACCAAATTAACACAATGACAAGGGGAACAGGTGCATTCAGGATAAGCATAAATATTCACAAGCACACTCACCAGCAGGCATGTTCTTAGACCAAAAGGACAATTCATCATATATTACAAAAAGCTAACTACGGAGCAGCTGGCTTCTTCGACTTCGACGCCTTCGGGGGCTTCATCAAGTCCGTGGCAGTATCAGACGCCACTGACTTTCCGCCTGCCCCTGAGGCCGAAGCTTTCGCCGCCTTCTTAGCACGCTGGAGCTCCTCCGAATACTTGGCAACGGTATTAATCAAGGAATGGCCATATTTGGCACAGGCAGTCGCAAAGGGAGTGAAGACTACCTGCTGACCATCCGCGCCAACAGGCATTGTCTTCGACACCGCAGAGGGATCTATCTCGACTCCGTGGGCTTGCACCATGGCGAGTGACATCGTTGCACCAGCCGCTCGGAGAGAGTTCTTGTAAGAAGAAGGCACGCCCGCGGCGAGTGAATCCACCAGCTCGCCCATAGTATCGACTTGCTCCGCCTTTGGCATCAACTCCTCCCGGAGGCGACTAAGGGCGACCTTGGCCTTGGATAATGTATCCTGGACGGCGGCGCTTCGATCTTCGACCGCGAACACCGCGCTGGCCAGAACGTCATCACGACGAAGGGCCTGCGGGTCAAAACTCAAGTCGCCAGCATCTACACCAAAAAATATGGATCAAACCTCTAGTGCCATCGGCAAAAATCTAGAAGCAGAAAAGAGCAACAATAAAATATCCACCAGTAAAGGTACCTGATAGGGCCTTGGCGGCTGAGAACAGTTGCTCCTCAAGCAGCTTTTCCCTGGCCGCAAAGGAGGCATGCAGATCCTCTTCGCGCTTCTGGGCATCATCACGAGCCGTGATTGCCTCATCGCGCCCCTTCACAGCTGCAGCCAATGTCTTCTCCAATGTTGCGACATTGCGCAGTAAAGCGTTATGCTTAGCTACGTGGCAGTCAATAATTGGCTATCGGTCGAATATATCAAAACAGAGAGAAGATGAAAAGTACAAGCGTGGAAGCACTCACTTTCGACCACACGGTGACGCGTCTCCAGCATCGCATGCTGACGACCCATTGCCATCACCTGCTCCGCCACTTGCGCGGCCTCCTCTACAAGGAGTTGTTGCACCAAACAAGGAATCAGAGAAGACAACAGAAGGCGTTGACTACAAAATTACAAGAGAAGGAAAAAATATACTCACATGGTCCTCTAACGACTCCGAAGAAGTCTGCTGAGCCGTCATCCGAGCAACTATTTGATGCTCCCCTCCGTGAGGAGAGCTCGAAGAATTATGCCCGGAGTAGGCCGCCGCCGGAGGAGAAGGAGCGCGCTCGACCTCTACCTTGGCCCTTGAGGTCGCGACTCTCGATTCCTTCAAAAACTCGACATTGCCAGAAGATGACGACGCCTCCTGACTGCAAGACGAAATTCGCATTGAGAAAAAGCAAACTCCAGGGCAAAGCCAGCAAGACAAAAACAGAAAAGAATGAATAAACTCGCAAACTTACCAGTCAAACTTATCAGGATCAAATGTGGCCTCCGCCGACTCCGACGAAGACTCCTTGGGCAGTCGCATCTTCTTGCGGGTCGATGGTGCCACAGCCCTCACAGGAATAGCTGGAATTGGCGACTCCGCGCCAACAGCCGTGCCTTCTAGAGTCGAAGGAGTCGACGCGTCGGAATCCTCGCTGCCCGAACGCTTGCGAGTATCCGGGCTCCCAGACTCGGGGGCTTCCTCTTCCACATCATAAGGGACAGTCGACTCAGACTCAACCTCTTCCAAAGCTTCACGAGGAATAATACCCCCAGGGAGAGGAGGCATGCAAGGCGACACCACCCAATCCTGCATACAAACAGCAAAGATGAGCAAAAGGAGCGAGTAAGCAACAGAAAAAGCAAACGCGAAAATAAGCTACTGCGTAGCACAACTGTACCTCAGGAGGAGGATTCGAAGCATCGAAAGGAGGAACGACTGGCTCATTCGGAAGCACATCCTTGCAGGTGTACTTCGTAACCAGTCGCACCCTCTTATCTACCTCACTCGCGGACATGCCATCGGCAGACACGCGAGTGGCATCATCAGCACCATCCCATTGAAACATGGGATGGACTCTAGCTTGGAGAGGCTGGACACGACGACGCAGCCAAGTCCTGACAAGGGCGCGGCCTCCCTCCTCTGCGCCTATGCGACTCTCGAGGTCGCAGACGCGTCGATATAGCACGTCTGTCTCCGCGAGTTCGGAGGGCATGATCACGTTCTTCCAAGAACGCATCTTCTTGCAGGGAGTCGCGGGATCGAAAGGCGCGAGTCCAAAATGCTCGTCCTTGGCCTTTTGGTCGTGAACATAAAACCATCTGTCCCTCCATCCCTGGACGGACTTGGCGAGCTTGATGTCGAAGTAGATGGCGGATGGGTCGACATGGATTCCACAACCACCTACATCATAAACTAAAGAGCCAGATGCGGACTGACGCTTTAGCTTGAATAAACGTTTGAAAAGGCCAAAGTGCGGCTCGATTCCAAGCCAGCACTCGCAAAGGGTGATAAAACAAGAGATTTGAAGAATCGAGTTTGGGGACAGCTGATGGAGCTGGAGCCCATAGAAACAGAAGAGACCCCTAAGAAAGGGGTGGAGAGGCAAAGAAAGGCCGTGAATGATGAAAGGAAGAAACATCACTCGAAAACCAGGGGGAGGCACAGGAATGGTCTCACCGCTGGGGACGCGCGCGTCGGCGACTGCTGCAGAAATAACTCCGGCTTGGCGAAGAAGACGGAGATCGGACGCCTTGATGATAGAGGGGCGCCACGCGCCATTGGTCACACGGGTGCCCGTGACCTTCTTTTTTCCGCCGGCGGCGGCACTGGTGCTTGCAGTAGCGGGGCCACCCTTCTTCTTTGCCGCAGCAGCGGTGGCGGCAGATTCAGTGGCAGCGCCTCCTTTCTTCTTTTCCATTGCGCGGCGGCGATGAGAACGCAGGAAATAACTTGGAAACGAGCGGAGATGGTCCAGCGCTGAGGAGGAGATGAGCGCAGAAGAAAAGCAGAGGAGCAGCAGCAATGGCGATGGCAGCGAGGAAGAAAAGGGCGCAGATGGAAAATTACCGCCGTAGCATCGCTACTTAAGCCTTAGGAGATGCAATCCAACGGCTCACAAAAACCCTACTGGACGCGTGGCATGCATCGTGCTCGACACGTGGAGTAGACGAAGCGCGAACCGTCCCTCCACTGCTCCCATTACGCGCGGAAATCGAGGAGGCACAGTTAATCATAAGATTACGCACGCCCAGTCAAGTCAAAGTCAGAAAGTGGGACCCACCGCTCGCCAAATCCCGTCAAAACCGCTCACGCGGGCAACTGAGGTCATGAAAGCGTCAGCACTGACGTCATCAATAGCTACGCAGCGGAAAACTTCGACTACTTTAGTCCTTGCTAGAGTCTTCGACTCCACCAAGCACTTGGGGGCTACTCCCATAGGGAGCGCTGGCCGCGCACCCTATGATTTTATTTTCTTATTGCAGGGATACAGGCAATCACAATCAAACCCAACCACTCGAAAAAAGATTTGACTATGGACGTGGGTTACTCCCATAGGGAGCGCTGGAAACAATTTCGACTGAAACAAGCAAGCAAAAGACGACAGCAGTCGCAACCCAAGTTTTCGACCTAAAAAAACAAAAATGACAGCAGTCGCAAAATTTCTTTAGTCCCTGCCTGAGTCTTCGACTCAACCAGGCACTCGGGGGCTACTCCCATAGGGAGCGCTGGTCGCGCACCCTATGATTATTTGCACGAAAGCTGTGCGTTGATTACATCAGCACTCGCAGATCATGGCGACACCGCCTCATAATTTTCCCTACAAAGAGACTACATCTCCTGGGTTGCTCGAATCATCTCCGCGATGATAAAATTCGGATGCCGCGCTTACAGCGTGAAGGTAAGACCTGAATAAAGGCCTAGCAACGCATTTAACTACGCACTACCAGAAATATATCCGTGCCTACAGGCACGATGAACATGCCTTGACGGACGCGTCAAGTGCTCACACTCATATAACTGGAATTCGACTCCTGTAAGACCTCCGCGGCCTGAGTCGAATTACGCCAGCACTTTTCCAGATTCGAGTCCGGGGACTCGAGTTCAAGTAGATTGCGTTGTTTCACCCTAAGGTGGTTAACTGATACCGATACTTCGGCTACATCAGGCACGTATATCAACAAATCCCTATGACATAAATGAAAGCAGTCGAAAAATATACTCATTCAGGCACTCGAAAACTTCAAAAAGTATATAGTCGAATCTGCGATTCCACTGGATACTCGGGGGCTACTGACATGGGTATACCCTACAGGTACTCGATCTTGGTATATATGGTCTAAATACGTACAGGCCAACGGTGTCGCCAAGGCCCGGACGAAAGGACTCGAGTAACCTGCGGACTCTTGATTGCTTGAGAGACAAGAAGAAGCTAAAGATAGAAAGTTTGAAGGAAAAAACCCTAACTTGTAACCGACTCGACCTGCTACCCGAGACCTAGCCTATCTATATAAAGGCTAGGAGGGGGCGGCGAAGAGGACACACGCAACCCTAGTTTCCACAACCCTCGCCAGATTGCATCTGCGCACCATTGTAACTTTCGACTCCATTGATAATTCCACGAGCAGACAAGCAGGAGTAGGGACCTCTACGAGGCCTGAACCTGGGTAAATCCTTTGTCCCCTGTGTGCTTGTTTGCTAGCCGATAGATGTCTCCAGCACTCCCTCCTTCTCCAAAACCCAAGTCCATAACAATGGGCATTGATGAGTTAAACCCTCGTCAGCACCCAAGTACTAGACAATCCTAGGCATGTGTTCCATATATAGTCATACGTGCTCGCAATGAGAACTTGCACAACATCTTTTGTCCTGCCAGCCCGTTTGCAGCGAGGCCTCTAGGGAACTACTAGCAATTAAGGTGCTCCTTTTAATAGAGCACCGGAGCAAAGCATTAACACTCCGTGAACACATGTGATCCTCACATCAAAGCCTTTCCCTTCCGGTTATCCCGATTTCTGTTACTTCGAGGCCATAGGTTCTAGACAATAACGTGTATATACAACTTGTAGATAATACCAAGAACAATACTATCATAATGAATCAATAATAAGTTTAGATCTGAAATCATGGCACTCGGGCCCTAGTGACAAACATTAAGCACAACAAGTCGCAACAAAGTCATAAAGCACTAATAAAAGATACTAGGCACCATACCCTAACAATCTGATGTCATTACATGAACGATCTCATCCAATCCCTACCATCCCCATAGCCTACAGCGATGGATTACTCACTCATAGATGGGGAAACATGGATGGTCGATGGAGAAGTGATGCGAATGATGGCGATGATCTCCTCCAATTCCCCGTCCTGGCAGGGTGCTAGAATGGAGTTTCTAGTGCTGTTTCGTGGAATCTGGTGGTGGCGGCGGAGCGGAACTCCTTCTGGAAAAACGTCGAACCCCCTGAAGTTTTTAGGTCAGAATGTTTCTTATAGGCGAAGAGGGAGACCGAGGGGGTGCCTGGGGCCACCACACCAGGCCCTGGCGCGGCCAGGCCTAACCCGCGCCTAGGGGTGGTGTGGCCAGCCCCTGGCCCTCCTCCGTCTTGTATTCTGGCTCCTGGAGTCTTCTGGAAAATAGGCACTTTGGCTTTTGTCTCGTCCAATTCCGAGAATATTCATTTTCTGACTTTCTTGGAACCAAAAACAGCAGAAAATAGGCAGCTGGCACTATGGCTCTTGTTAATAGGTTAGTCCAAGAAATCATATGAAAAGCACTCCAAAGTGTGGACAAAACACAAGAAAGTGGATAAAAGCAAGCATGGAGCATCAAATATTATAGATACATTTGCAATGTATCAACATCCCCAAGCTTAACTCCTGCTCGTCCTCGAGTAGGTAAGTGATAAAAAGAAAGAATAATTTTTGAGGTGACATGCACCATCAAAGACTTGATCAAAGTATTTGCAAAACATTCAAAGCTGGGATCATAGTACATCAATCATAACATGAAAGACAAGGTTCTAACAATAAGCAAAGAAACTATGATGTTGTTGGGTCCGCAGCATAGAAAACAAAAAATTTCCTACGATGTGAACTACACGCCAAGATCTATCTACTAGGTACAAAGCAACGGGTGGACATACATCCAACGAGAACTTACCCTCGTAGACAACGAGCTTTGTTAACGAGTAGGAACTCGTGGTTGATGTAGTCGTACACTTGCCGATCTCAAGATCGTGAGGAAGTCCGAGCGCCGCAACTCAGCAGCGCATCCGCACTCGCACACACGTTCAAGCCACCGGACAACCTCCACCTCCTCGCTCCAGTGATCCAGCGGAAGCAGCAACTCCTTCTAGACGAAATGCCACCGGGAACATGTATCTCGCTAATCCGAGACCATGGGGGAATAATTCTAGAGGGGGAGAGAGATCCTTCACAAGGAGGTGTGAGGATGAAGGAGGGAATGGGTGGCCTTTTATAGGAGGAGGGGGTGCCCCCTCTCTCCATGGCCAACGCATGGGGGGTGACCCCTCACCTCCCCCATTCATGTGGTGGTAACCCCTCCACATTAAAATGCCTCTTCACATTCCCTTTTAAAGTCTCCACTTTAAATGCATTAAATTTCTCCAAATTTAATGCTCTCTCATTTAATAAAACTATTTTTATTAAATTTATTCATAATTTTGTTCATTACTTTAATTAACAAACATTCACATATAGCCCCTTGCAAAATTTCAATATCACATGCAGAACCACCTTCTGCAATTTCACCCGAAACAATTTCCGATTTCTATTGAAACAATTCCTGCGCTTTGCAATTCTTTCGTCTGAAACATATGTGCTCCAAAATGGTGTCCGGTAACTCTTAAGTGTGCCACCCTACGGTTCGCGAATAATGCAGACATGATCGAGACCCTTTTCCGATCAATAATCAGCAGCGGGACCTGGAGATCCGTACTGACTCCTACACATTCAACGATGACTTCTGTGATCGTGAGAACCTTTAACGCTTGTAACTAAATCCCTTTGTCTCTCGATATATTACATGTCCGAGATTCGATCATCGGTATCTCCATACCTAGTTTGATCTCGCTACCGACATGCACTCTTTTCTCGTTCCCGTGATATAACATTCTAGTGATCACATCACTTGCTTGCAAGCTATCCTAATGTGATATCACCGAGAGGGCCCAGAGTATATCTATCCGTCATCTGGATTGACAAATTCCACTCTTGATCCATGAGCCTCAACATAACACCTTCGTAGTACTGAACCCATCTTTATAGTCACCTTGTTACGGTGTGACGTTTGATGTTATCAAGATACTCTTTCGGTGTTAGCAATTAACATGATCTCATGGTCTAAGGATAAAGATTACTTCGTATGAGGTTATAGCAATATAAACATAATGACTTGATCATAATGCTATACTTCGGATAAATGTTCATCACATCATTCTACCAATGGTGTGACCTTGTTATTAACAACATCCAATGTCCATGATCAGGAAACCTTGATCATCTTGTTAATCAACAAGCTAGTCTATAAGAGAGGCATGACTAGGAACCCTTTTTGTTTATTAAACACACATGTATTGATGTTTCTGAATCAATGCATTTCTAGCATGTAAAATAAACATCTATCATATATATAAGGAATATATAATAACAACTTTATTATTGCCTCTCAGGGCATATTTCCTTCAGTCTCCCACTTGCACTAGAGACAATAATCTAGTTCACATAGTGATAAATCTAACACCCATTGAGTTCTGGTGTTAATCATGTTTTGCCCTAAGGAGAACTTTAGTCAACGGATCTGCTACATTTAGGTCTGTGTGTACTTTACAAATCTTTATATCTCCATCCTTGACATGCTCGCGGATGGAGTGAAACCGGTGCTTAATATGTTTGGAATTCTTGTGAGACCTCGGTTCCTTTGCGTTGGCTATGGCTCCATTGTTGTCACAATAGATCACCATCGGGTCCAACGCAGTGGGAACCACACCCAGTTCCGTAATGAACTCTTTCATCCAAACTGCTTCCTGTGCCTCTTCTGGAGCAGCAACATATTCCGCCTCCGTCGTTGATCCAGCCACCACAGGTTGTTTGGAACTCCTCCAACTAACTGCTGCTCCGTTCAAGAGAAATACGTATCCGGATTGAGACTTAGAGTCATACGGATCGGTGTCAAAGCTAGCATCGACATAACACTTAGCGACTAGCTCTTCTTCACCTCCGTATATAAGAAACATATCCTTAGTTCTTCTCAAGTACTTGAGGATGTTCTTTACCGCTATCCAGTGTTCCGAACCTGGATCAGATTGGTACCTACTAGTCAAACTAATAGCATGTGCCACATCCGGTCTTGTACATAGCATGGCATACATAATAGAGCCTGTGG
Organism: Avena eriantha; assembly: GCA_910589775.1. NCBI lineage: Eukaryota > Viridiplantae > Streptophyta > Magnoliopsida > Poales > Poaceae > Avena > Avena eriantha. The sequence goes on along the minus strand of OU342741.1, from coordinate 77,827,111 downwards.
CCGAGGCATAGGGGATTTTATCCATCATCTCTCTTTCTTCCGCCGTAGCCGGACTTTGAGTCTTACTCAATGTCTTGCCTTGCAACATAGGTAAGAACCCCTTCTTACATTCGTCCATATTAAACTTCTTTAATATCTTATCAAGGTATGTACTCTGCGATAGCCCAATTAGGCGCCTTGTTCTATCTCTATAGATTTTAATGCCTAATATATATGACGCTTCACCAAGGTCTTTCATCAAAAATTTGATGTTTAGATAACTTTTAACATTGTTTAAAAGATCTATATCATTTACAATCAATAATATGTCATCCACATATAATATCAGAAATGCCACATTGCTCCCACTCACTTTCTTGTAAATAAAAGCCTCTCCATAAGTTTGGACAAATCCAAACTCTTTGATCACCTCATCAAAGCGGAGATTCCAACTCTGTGATGCTTGCTTCAGTCCATAGATGGATCGCTGAAGTTTGCACACCTTATTAGCATCCTTAGGATCGACAAAACCCTTAGGTTGTATCATATACAACTCTTCTTCAATCTTACCATTGAGGAACGCAGTTTTGACATCCATCTGCCATATTTCATAATCGAAATATGCAGCAATTGCTAACATAATCCTAACCGATTTAAGCATCGCTACGGGAGAGAATGTCTCATCGTAGTCAACTCCTTGAATTTGTTGAATCCCCTTTGCGACAAGTCGAGCCTTATAGATGGTCACATTACCATCAGCATCAGTTTTTCTTTTGAAAATCCATTTATTCACAACGGCCTTTCGGTCGTGAGGTAAGTCCACCAAGTTCCAAACTTGGTTCTCGTACATGGATTCCATCTGAGATTTCATGGCTTCTAGCCATTTGTTGGCATCCGGGATCATCATTGCTTCTTCATACGTCGCAGGGTCATCCATTTCATCAACCATGAAATTCACAACAGGATTGCCGTACAGTTCAGGAGTTGTACGTGTCCTGCTTGACCTGCGAGATTCGGTAGTGTCCTCTTTTGGAGTTTCATGATCATTATCATTAGCTCTCTCTTCATCAGGTGAAGTCAACTCCGAAACAACTTCCGGTGCTGCGCCACTCGCCATTCCATGAAGAGAAGGTTTAATAACCTCTTCGAGTTCTACCTTCTGACTACTCACACCTTTCGCGAGAAACTCCTTCTCAATAAAGGATCCATTCTTGGCAACAAAAACCTTGCCCTCAGATCTGTGATAGAAGGTATACCCAATTGTTTCCTTAGGGTATCCTATGAAGACGCATTTTTCCGCTTTGGGTTCGAGTTTATCCGGTTGAAGTTTCTTCACATAAACATCGCATCCCCAAACCTTAAGAAATGACAGCTTAGGTTTGTTTCCAAACCATAATTCATACGGTGTCGTTTTAACGGATTTAGATGGTGCCCGATTTAAAGTGAATGCAGCTATTTCCAGTGCATAACCCCAAAATGACAGAGGTAAGTCAGTCAGAGATATCATAGATCGAACCATATCCAATAAGGTACGATTACGACGTTCCGACACACCATTATGTTGTGGTGTTCCGGCAGGCTTGAGTTGTAAACTACTCCACACTCTTTCATGTGTGTGATAAACTCATAACTTAGATACTCTCCTCCACGGTCAGACCGTAGAAATTTGATCTTTCTATTACGATGATTTTCCACTTCATTCTGAAATTCCTTGAACTTTTCAAAAGTTTCAGACTTGTGTTTAATCAAATAGATATACCCGTATCTACTCAAATCATCCGTGAAAGTAACAAAATAACGATATCCACCTCGCGCCGACACACTCATTGGTCCACACACATCAGTATGTATCATTTCCAATAGATCTGTCGCCCGTTCCATTTAACCAGAAAACGGCGTTCTAGTCATCTTGCCCATAAGGCATGGCTCACATGTATCAAATGATTCAAAATCAAGTGATTCCAAAAGTCCATTAGAATGGAGTTTCTTCATGCGTTTAACGCTAATATGACCTAGACGGCAGTGCCACATATATGTAGACATATCATCATTACGTTTAATATTTTTAGCATTAACATTATGAATGTGCGTAATATTACTATCGAGATCAAATAGAAATAAACCATTCAACATAGGTGCATGACCATAAAAGATATCATTCTTATAAATCGAACAACCATTGTTTTCAGATTTAAAGGAATGACCACTTTGCATCAAACACGATCCTGATACAATGTTCATGCTCAGTGCAGGAACCAAATAACAATTATTTAGGTTTATAACTAATCCCGATGGCAAATGGAGAGGTAGCGTCCCGACGGCGATCACATCAACTCTTGATCCATTGCCGACCCGCATCCTGACCTCATCCCTTGCTAGTTGTCGCTTGTTCCGTAGCCCCTGAACCGAGTTACATATATTAGCAACCGATCTGGTATCAAATACCCAGGTGCTACTGCGAGTACTAGTCAAGTACACATCAATAACATGTATATCACATATACCTTTGTTGGCTTTGCTGGACTTCTTGTCCGCCAAATACTTGGGGAAGTTGCGCTTCTAATGGCCAGTCCCCTTGCAATAGTAGCACTCGGTGTCAGACTTAGGGCCAGCCCGGGGTTTCTTTTCAAGCGTGGCAACAGACTTGCCACCCTTCTTTCCCTTGTGCTTGCCTTTCTTGTCCTTCTTGAAATCGGTGGTTCTATTGATCATCAACACTTGATGTTCTTTCCTAATCTCCACTTCTGCAGTCTTAAGCATTGACAAAAGCTCGGGAAGAGACTTCTTCATGCCTTGCATATTATAGTTCATCACGAAGCTCTTGAAGCTAGGTGACAGAGATTGGAGAACACAATGTATGCCTAAGTCAATGGGAATCGTTATTCCCAAGGACACAAGATTATCGGCGTACCCAGACATTTTGAGTACGTGCTCACTAACAGAGCTGTTTTCCTCCATCATGCAGCTAAAGAACTTTTCTGTAGCATTATAACTCTCTACGGCAGCATGGGTATCGAAAATCATTTTCAATTCTCCCATGGTATCAAAGGCATTGCCATTTTCGAAACGCTTTCGAAGTTCTGGCTCTAGCCCATACAGTATGCCGCAATGAACTAAGTTGTGGTCCTCCTGACGAGTCACATAGACATTTTTTTCCTCGTCAGGGGCATCAGGAGCTGGTGGGGGGCCTAGCGGCGCATCTAGCACATATTGCTTTTGTGCAGCAGTGAGGAGAATCCTCAAATTCATAGCCCAGTTGGTGAAGTTGCTACCATTCGCAGCAAGTTTCTCTTTCTCCATGAACACATTGAAATTAAAAGAAGGTGGTGCCATCTACAATAGAATTTGTAAAGTTTATTTAGACTACGTTTATGATAAATTGAGTTCAACTAATCCAAATTACTAATGAACTCCCACTCAAAAACGACATCCCTCGTATCTTTTTGGTGATTACATGAACCAAATCCACTACACCAAGTCCGATCATCACGTGAGTTGATATAGCTTCAAAGGCGAGCATCTATATGGGCATCATATCAACCATATGACTCATGCTTAACCTTTCGGTCCGTGTTCCGAGGCCATGTCTGTACATGCTAGGCTCGCCAAGTAAGAACCTTAGTATTCGCGTGTGTAAAACTGTCTTACACCCATTCCTATGAAAGCATAGATTCGAGTACACCCGATCATCACGTGATGTCCCAAAACACGATCCATAGAACAGTGCATACTCAAGGAAGAACACATTTTTATCTTGATATCTAAATGAGGGATCATCTTATAATGCTACCAAACACGCCAAACTAGCAGTATAAGATGCTAACATCTAATGTGTAAAGTGAGATGATATGGTCCATGCATTTGATCTCTATCACTTGCATCGTGGTATGATCTCTATCATTCCTTTGTGTGTAAGGCCAAGGTCTATGGAACTTACACGTTGACTGTGTTGTAAGAGTATCTACCATACATCTACTTACAACAATACCATATCAATACACTAGCCCAGCATCGATCTAAACTAGACGCCTCTAATTTATCAATTGCAAGTTTTACGTGGCTTAGGGCTTTCGGAGATAGAACCATTCTTACCTACGAACATGAACCACAACGAGGATAACTAAGTTATTAGCAACTCGTTGTAAATCAGATATTGACTATAGTAGGAGAGATAGACACCCGTCAGCCACTTATGCAAAAGAAGTTGCATGTCAGTCGTGGAACCGGTCTCATGTACGATGACATGTAAGGTTGGTCCGGACCGCTTCATCCCACTATGCCACCAATATCCAAAATACATAGAAGATGCAATAACATGATCATCATCGCCCACATATCACCATATGTGTACTACCTATGCTAAGCACCTACGCATAGATCAGGCTCTGATACCACTGTTGGGTCCGCAGCATAGAAAACAAAAAATTTCCTACGATGTGAACTACACGCCAAGATCTATCTACTAGGTACAAAGCAACGGGTGGACATACATCCAACGAGAACTTACCCTCATAGACAACGAGCTTTGTTAACGAGTAGGAACTCGTGGTTGATGTAGTCGTACACTTGCCGATCTCAAGATCGTGAGGAAGTCCGAGCGCCGCAACTCAGCAACGCATCCGCACTCGCACACACGGTCAAGCCACCGGACAACCTCCACCTCCTCGCTCCAGTGATCCAGCGGAAGCAGCAACTCCTTCCAGACGAAATGACACCGGGAACATGTATCTCGCTAATCCGAAACCATGGGGGAATAATTCTAGAGGGGGAGAGAGATCCTTCACAAGGAGGTGTGAGGATGAAGGAGGGAATGGGTGGCCTTTTATAGGAGGAGGGGGGTGCCCCCTCTCTCCATGGCCGGCGCATGGGGGTGACCCCTCACCTCCCCCATTCATGTGGTGGTAACCCCTCCACATTAAAATGCCTCTTCACATTCCCTTTTAAAGTCTCCACTTTAAATGCATTAAATTTCTCCAAATTTAATGCTCTCTCATTTAATAAAACTATTTTTATTAAACTTATTCAGAATTTTGTTCATTACTTTAATTAACAAACATTCACATATAGCCCCTTGCAATATTTCAATATCACATGCAGAACCACCTTCTGCAATTTCACCCGAAACAATTTCCGGTTTCTATTGAAACAATTCCTGCGCTTTGCAATTCTTTCGTCTGAAACATATGTGCTCCAAAATGGTGTCCGGTAACTCTTAAGTGTGCCACCCTACGGTTCGCGAATAATGCAGACATGATCGAGACCCTTTTCCGATCAATAATCAGCAGCGGGACCTGGAGATCCGTACTGACTCCTACACATTCAACGATGACTTCTGTGATCGTGAGAACCTTTAACGCTTGTAACTAAATCCCTTTGTCTCTCGATATATTACATGTCCGAGATTCGATCATCGGTATCTCCATACCTAGTTTGATCTCGTTACCGACATGCACTCTTTTCTCGTTCCCGTGATATAACATTCTAGTGATCACATCACTTGCTTGCAAGCTATCCTAATGTGATATCACCGAGAGGGCCCAGAGTATATCTATCCGTCATCTGGATTGACAAATTCCACTCTTGATCCATGAGCCTCAACATAACACCTTCGTAGTACTAAACCCATCTTTATAGTCACCCTGTTACGGTGTGACGTTTGATGTTATCAAGATACTCTTCCGGTGTTAGCAATTAACATGATCTCATGGTCTAAGGATAAAGATTACTTCGTATGATGTTATAGCAATATAAAAATAATGACTTGATCGTAATGCTATACTTCGGATGAATGTTCATCACATCATTCCACCAATGGTGTGACCTTGTTATTAACAACATCCAATGTCTATGATCAGGAAACCTTGATCATCCTATTAATCAACAAGCTAGTCTATAAGAGAGGCATGACTAGGAACCCTTTTTGTTTATTAAACACACATGTATTTATGTTTCCGAATCAATACATTTCTAGCATGTAAAATAAACATCTATCATATATATAAGGAATATATAATAACAACTTTATTATTGCCTCTCAGGGCATATTTCCTTCAGTTGCAACATGATAAGGCACAAACAAAAGATTCATGAATAACAATGCTTTGCAAGACGTTTGTTTGTTTCACATAAAGAAAACATAGCATAATAGTATTCAGCTTGTCCCTCAATAGAGTAGCAAATATAAATGCATAGGACACCTTCAAAGTTCGTAAGAGTGACTAGATACAAAAATTCAAAACAAGCAATAACAAGTTATGCATCAATCAACTAGTCTTGGGACAATGCACATAGAACTAAGAATGGCCACTATGCTCTCAAGAAAGTGCTCATAGAATGTGTGGAGACTCAACAAGGAAATGAAAAAGTTTTGAAAAGTTTGAAAGGCTTCCAAATGCTGAAAGTATGGTACTCATTAGCTTTGAGCTCTCATTGCCCCTATCATAAGCATCTTGAAGGTGATTAAGGTTAAAGTGACACAACTAAGAGGATATGCTTGACAAGTTATAAATCGAAGTCTCATGCCCCTTACTTACGAAGACCGATCCTCATGCTACTCAACTTCAGTCACGAGTAAGCTCTTGTCATTGTAAGTATATACGTATCATAGAGAACCGCCAACGGGGTACCCCTTGCACATGATACAAGAGCTATCCCATAATCAAAATGACAAGGCAAGCAGACAATGAGCATCTCAGCGATCTTTTTATTTACTATGTGCATAGGTTTTTATTAAGGATGCTTCATAGAATGCTCATTATGGTTATGCTGCAAGTTTCCACCATGATTAGGCATGACTCAGGCTAGCGGCCCAAGCGTTTCCCTAACATACATACAAACTCCATGATCTTACAAGTTCCACTTTTATTTCACACCACCGGGATCCATAGGCAAAAGAACATGATATCAACTAGGTTCAAGGTACCAATGAAGTGTTGAAAGCGGTCCCCATGAAACATGGTTCTGCTAACTTCAACTTATAAAGCGCAAGCATATACGCAACAAAGAACGACGCAATGGTTCAGGTTTATTAAATGCAAGAAAATAAAGTGTGCCATCAAGTTCGTGAGAGCTTTACTAACTAACTTTCTCATAGCAAGCAAACATTTTATTCGGAAGAAAACAAGGCATATTGAATACGAATGGAAGTAGCAAATGATGCTAATAGGTAGGTATGGTGGACACTTTGGAAATATTCGGTTTAGGGAGCTGGAAACATGAGTAAAACATACTTAGTGAATGTGAAGGCTAGCAATAGTAAGGGAGCGACAAACGAGAGAGCAATAATGGCCATAATCATGCAGAGCGACAAAACATCATTGATCAAAGCATAAAGTGATACTACAAGTTGAAAACTAAAGGATCATAAAGGCTTATGGTAACTTGAGATAGTCATAACATGGTGTGAGCATGCGCCAAGTCAACCCAAATAAAGCATCAAAGGAGAATACCATTATACTATGCTTTAATATGCTAAAACAACGCATGATTCATCGAAGGCACATTAAGCAATCTCAATTGTTTATAACAAGTCATGCTACAGCAAAGAATACTAAGTATAAACTCAAAACAATATCAAGCATGGCATGACAAAGCATAGGCCATAGTCAAAAACAAGCTCTCTTTACCACTTAAGCATGAGCTTTCTTACTCTTTTCCAAACCAAACCAAACCATTTGAACACCAATGCATGAAAGAGGAGTTCCAACCAATTTATTTAGCAAACTAAGCAAACAAAAGCAAACGAAAACCAAAATGAAAACGAAAAAGAAGACGCTCCAAGAACAACACAACTGTGCATGAAACAATAAAAATGAAACGTTTGGAAGAAACCTGGGATTTTTATTAATGAAGAAGGGGATGCCTTGGGCATCCCCAAGCTTTGACGCTTGTACTTCTTAGATATTTCTTGGGGTGACACGCGAAGCATCCCCAAGCTTGAGCTTTAGTCTATCCTTCATCTCATTACTCATTCCTTCCATACACCTGAAATGTTTCCTTTATACAAAACTTCACACAATCTTTATTACCAACATTAGTGCACTCAAGATAAATAAGTCTTAAGGTTCAGTTCTAACACCAAATAAACTCCCATTAGAACACTAGCTACTGTAGAACTTCCTCCAAAAAGCTCAATTATCCAAAAGAACTCAAAAAAGAACCAACCAGAAGCAAATGCAGAAAATGGCAGAAATCTGTCAAAACAGACCAGCAGGTAAATACGAATTTTTTCTAAGATCTTCTGTTGCTCAAATAAAAAAGTTTTGAACTAACGTGAGTTAGATAACAACCTGTGTCATAAGCACAAAAAATTATAGCTCAATCTGACATACAGAGCTCTCTCACGAATTTTTACGGTGAAGCACAAAATTCTGTTTCGGGACAGCAACTTTTCCAATCATTACTTCTCTCTCATTAGAGGTTACTCTTGGCACAAAAAGCAAATAAAAAGGATAAGGAGCGGTTAGTACTGAAGTAATAACTTCCAAGACTCATCTAAAACTTTTGGGTTATCTCCCAATAAGTACTTTTCTTTAACGCCTTTAAGTTAGGCATAAGCAAAAACTAAAATGGATAGAATAGAAGTAAGCGGAGATAATCATGGTGAAAACATTGTTTTGTTCAATGAAATCCTTTTGTTAACAAGGTTGATCAGGTATTGTTACAAAAAAAATTCATATGAGACAAAACTTTGTATTCCACTAATGATTATGTTACCTCAACTTTGATAGCAATGGTCCCAATCATAATAGTTTCAAATTTTTCTCTTGGTATGGGACAATATATCTCTCCAACTTGAATGCCCTGAACATGTTCAATTGAATTCAAACCATAAGTCCTTTAAATCTTCTTGGGGAAATAGATAGTATGTTCCTTGTCATTGACATTTAAGGTCACCTTCCCTTGATTACAATTAATAACAGCTCCTGCAGTATTTAAGAAAAGGTCTCCCAAGAATAATAGACATATTATCTTCTTCAGGCATAAAAGTTTGAGAGGATACTCTCACAAGAAATATGAAGTGAAGTAAAAGAGAGCACCAAGAAGCAAATCCAAAACACATTTAAGTCTAACCCACTTCCTATGCATAGGAATCGTGTAAGCAAATAAATTTGCAAAGAACAAAGTGACAGGCATATGAAGGTAAAGCAAGAGTAACTTCAAAACTTTCAACACATAGAGAGGTGTTTCAATGCCATGAAAACTTCCACAACCATATTTTCCTCTCTCATAATAATTTTCAGTAGCCTCATGAAGAAACTCAACAATATAACTATCACATAAAGCATGCTCTTCATGATCTATAAGCACTAGAGCTTTATCATAAACATCTTCAAGAGAATCCTTAGGAACATAACAATCATCCTCCTTTAGTAAGCATGGAGGACAATCAAATAATGTAAGGGATAAAGAGTTACTCTCATTAGAAGGTAGGCATGGGTAGCTAATCCATTCTTTCTCCTTTTGTTCATCACTCTCCTCCTCTTTTCATCTAATGAGATTTCAGGTTCATCAATTTCTTCTTCCATAGGATCCTGCAAGGCATTAGTCTCTTCCATTTGTGGAGAGCATCTATTAAAATATTCAAGGATATAGCCATTTTCATCCTTGTAATTATCAAAGCAAAATTTAAGTATACCATAAACCTCATACTTAAAAGGTGAATCATCAATATTTTCAAGAAAACTAGCAAGTTCAAAAGCACCCTTCCAAGCAATAAATTCTTCAATTTGTTCCGCATCATAAAAGTCATAAATTCCTTTAGCATAAGAAGATGTGGTATCATTATCATTATACTCACATTGAAAAGGGAGGTGTTTATACCTTTTTCTGCAACGAGATTCATCACAGCAATAAGTAACATTATAAGTAGAGCACACGTTTCTAGCAATGGTATACAATCTATCAATTTGTTCCCATAAGTGTTTCCCTTTTTGTGACAAGCGGTGTTCCTTATAATAATATTTTTGATCTTCCGTGAACCCACCTTGCCAATAAGCTTCAGTTTCAAAGAAACCAACCATTGACATCAAGCATGATAAGGCAAGACAATAATAGACCAACGAAAATAACAACTAGAGTAGGAACTAATTTTTTTTGTATTTTTGATAAAGAAACAAGCACACAAGGAGAAAGATAAACTTAGCTTGAACAATAGTGAATCCAAGTGAACTTGATAAATAAAGCTATGGTCCCCGGCAACGGCGCCAGAAAATAGTCTTGATGACCCACAAGTATAGGGGATGTATCGCAATATTTTCGAGGGAAGTGAAACCCAATTTATTGATTCGACACAAGGGGAGCCAAAGAATATTTATAAGCCTTAACAACAGAGTTGTCAATTCAGCTGCACCTGGAAACAATCTTGCTCACAGCAGTTTATCAGTAGCAACAGTTTTGTAGTAGGAATAGTAAAATAACAGCAGTAGTAAAGCAAAGGCAGTAGTAACAAAAGCAGTAAACAGTGGGATTCGAGTGCAGTAGGCATAGGGATGGATGGACGGGCGTTGCATGGACAAGACAATTCACATAGAAATCAGAACATAGGGCAATTGCAGATAAATAAGATAAAGCACCCAAGTACTAGACAATCCTAGGCATGTGTTCCATATATAGTCATACGTGCTCGCAATGAGAACTTGCACAACATCTTTTGTCCTGCCAACCCGTTTGCAGCGGGGCCTCTAGGGAACTACTAGCAATTAAGGTGCTCCTTTTAATAGAGCACCAGAGCAAAGCATTAACACTCTGTAAACACATTTGATCCTCACATCAAAGCCTTTCACTTCCGGTTATCCTGATTTCTGTCACTTCGGGGCCATAGGTTCCGGACAATAACATGTGTATACAACTTGTAGATAAGACCAAGAACAATACTATCATAATGAATCAATAATAAGTTTAGATCTGAAATCATGGCACTCGGGCCCTAGTGACAAGCATTAAGCACAACAATTCGCAACAAAGTCATAAAGCACTAATAAAAGATACTAGGCATCATGCCCTAACAATCTGATGCCATTACATGAACGATCTCATCCAATCCCTACCATCCCCATAGCCTACAGCGGGGGATTACTCATTCATAGATGGGGGAAACATGGATGGTCGATGGAGAAGCGATGGTGATGATGATGGCGATGATCTCCTCCAATTCCCCGTCCCGCCAGGGTGCCAGAATGGAGTTTCTCGTGCTGTTTCGTGAAATCTGGTGGTGGCGGCGGAGCGGAACTCCTTCTGGAAAAACGTCGAACCCCCCGAAGTTTTTAGGTCAGAAGGCTTCTTATAGGCGAAGAGGGAGACCGAGGGGGTGCCTGGGGCCACCACACTAGGCCCTGGCGCGGCCAGGCCCAGCCCGCGCCTGGGGGTGGTGTGGCCAGCCCCTGGCCCTCCTCCGTCTCGTATTCTGGCTCCTAGAGTCTTCTGGAAAAATAGGCACTTTGGCTTTTGTCTCGTCCAATTCCGAGAATATTCATTTTCTGACTTTCCTGGAACCAAAAACAGTAGAAAACAGGCAGCTGGCACTGTGGCTCTTGTTAATAGGTTAGTCCAAGAAATCATATGAAAAGCACACCAAAGTGTGGATAAAACACAAGAAAGTGGATAAAACGAAGCATGGAGCATCAAAAATTATAGATACATTTGCAATGTATCAAAACCCATAGTAGAAAGCTTGGAACTAATACGAGAGTACCAAGCTCTTGGTGCCTGTTTCAATCCATATAGAGCCTTATCAAGCTTACACACGTAATTTGGAGTAGCGGAAGACTGGAACCCTGGTGGTTGTTTCATATAAACCTCCTCTTCCAGAACACCATGTAAGAACGTATTCTTTACATCTAGCTGCCTTAAACTCCAACATTTTGATACTGCAACAGTGAGAACAAGCCTGACAGTTGCAATTTTAACAACAGGACTGAAAGTGTATTTATAATCAAGACCATATCGTTGTTTAAACCCTTTAGCAACTAGCCTTGCCTTATACCTATCCATACTACCATCAGCATGCTTTTTGATACGGTAAACCCACTTACAGTCAATAACATTCTGCCTGGAGCGTGGTGGTACAAGATGCCAAGTTTTATTTGCAATAAGAGCATCATATTCCTGCTGCATCGCTTGCTTCCAATTTGTATCAGAAAGAGCATCACGTAGGTTTTGTGGTTCTCCTGTAGATGTCAGCACAGCATACCTAACAGTGTCGTCAGTATATTTTTTAGGCTGTCGAATACCTTTTTGCAGATGTGTCTGAACACCAACAGCAGGAGGCGGTACAGACTCATGTGGCACAGAAGATCCTGATTGCAGATGCTGGGCGGGAGAATTGCTGTTGTTGTCCGTGTCGCTGCATGTCATGTCGTGCATTATATGCTAGGCATCAGGCGGCAGGAAACGAGGAGACGGCGGGCTCGACGCAGAGACAGGGGTCGATGTGGCGTGACCGCGTTGGTGCGTAGACGGGGGGATTCCTCCCGCTGTAGCGTGGCATCCACAGATTCGCTAGCGCGCATGGGCCAAGGCGAGGATGGCAGGGTCGGGGCAGACGCGGACGGCTGCGCATCAGAGAGGACAGGCGACGGATCCGATGCACATTCTTCACGAGAATCAGCCTCAGGATCAGGCCCGTCGGCACCTGACGTTGTTGCTTCACCTGAATCATTATTTGATGTGCGATGTTCACTGTTTTCAGCAGAATTTTGCACAGAACTTGTAGATGACCTTGTTGCTTCCACAAGAGGGACCTGTAAAGGAGGAATAACAGGAACAACTTGCAAACATTGGTCATTAGAATGCGCACCCTCGTCAGGTATTTGTGAGATAGAGGTGTCAGATGGAAGGAGAAGAATTTCCTCACGGAGGCGACGACCAGCATTAGGATGCAACTCAGCAAACGGAAATATATTTTCATCAAAAACAACATCCCTGGAAATATAGACTCGGCCAGTTGAAACATCTAGACATTTTACTCCTTTATGACGAAAACTGTAACCAAGAAACACACATCTTTTGGAGCAAAAAGAAAGTTTGTGTTTATTGTAGGGGTGAAGATTAGGCCAACATGCACAGCCAAACACATGAAGAGAATCATAATTCGGTTTGACATGAAGAAGCCTTTCAGTAGGAGACTCAAGGTTGAGAACTTTGGTAGGCAATAAGTTTATGAGAAAAGTGATTGTGATAAAAGCATCATCCCAATACTTGAGAGGCATGGAAGCATTGGAAAGTAAAGCAAGCCCAACTTCGAAAATATGACGATATTTACGTTCTGCGGAACCATTTTGTTGGTGAGCATAAGGACATGACACATGATGAACAATGCCTACTCGTTGAAAAAAGGTATTCATTTTTTTATACTCACCACCCCAATCAGTTTGCATAGTGAGAATCTTGGTACCAAACTGTCGTTCAACATATTGTTGAAAATCAAGAAAAACTTGATAAACATCAGAACGTTTCTTAAGCAAATAAATCCAAGTATACTTGCTGAAATCATCGATGAAGCTTACATAATATGCATGTTTGCCTACACAAAGAGGAGCTGGACCCCATACATCAGAAAACACTTGTTCCAAAGAAACTGTAGAAACACTAGTGGATACAGAATAGGGTAGCTGATGACTCTTGGCCTGTTGGCATGGATCACATATGTAAAAAATTATTTCTAGAGTGTATGACAAATTATTTTTCCTAAGAACTTGCTGAACAATAAAAGATGATGGATGTCCTAGACGACGATGCCACGTGGAGGATGAAGGCTTGACGGTGACAAGAGCATGTTTGGAAGAAGACCCCTGGAAACTAGAACAAGGGGATAGAGACCACCTTCACACGGACCTCTAAACATGGTTTGTTGCGTGGCCTTGTCCTTAATCAAGAAAAATAAAGGATGAATTTCAATGTAAGCATTATTGTCTAGAGTGATTTTATGGGCAAAAAGCAAGCTCATAGTGGCATCAGGAACATGAAGAATATTTTTAAGTGTGAGAGAACATTGTGGGGTTTGCAAAACACAATGACCAATATTAGCAATGTCCATACCTTGTCCACTTGTATTGTGAACTTGATCGCGACCATTGTAGGGCTCATGGATTTGAAACTTGTTAAGTTGTCTTGTGGTGTGGTTGGTGGCTCCTGTGTTAATCACCCAGTTTGAGTCAACACCATAGGCACCCTTGACATCCTTGGAAGCATCATCATCATCATCATCTCCATAGCGCCACCAACAATCACCAACCGCATGCCCCTCCTTTTTGCAGATTTGACAGAACACACCTTCCTGCCACAGAGTGGCTACATGACCATGATCCTTACGTCCCCCTTTAGTGCGACGTTGATTGTTGTTGCGTGGGGGGTCCTGGCGCGGCGGCTGGGGAGGAGGGCGCGCGGGCTATGGTGGGGGCGGTAGAATTGTTGAGGGGGGTTGGCATGTAGGGGTGTTGGGCGGGTGGGAAGGATAGCAGAGGTGGCTGATATGGCATGACAGGAGGTTGTGGTGATGGGTAAGTTGGATGGTATGGGGTATAGAAGGGTTGCGATGGAGTTGGAGGGTATGGTGCAGAATAGGTGTATGGCGTAGGCGTTGGTGGTGGGGGTGGACGAGCATATGCATTAGGAGGGCAGCGAGATGCAGCATTGACAGATTAAGTAAAGGAGCCTGTAGCCTGTCCTATAGACTGAAGCATGTTGTCACGATTTTCACATGCCAGAAGTTGAGAACACATATCGGTGAGAGTTGTCGAGGGGACAGCATTGATGGCCGCCACCAGGTGGTTGAAGGAGCCATCCAAGCCATGGAGGATGTAGTCCTTGAGCTCATCGTCATCAATAGCCTTGCCCGCAGAAGCAAGCTCAAAAGCAAACCCCTTCATCTTGGTAATGTATTGTTGGGCGGTGAGATCAAGCTTTTTGGTGTCAGTGCGCACCGCGTAGGCTGGAGACCTTGGACTTGGATTGTGAGGAAAACAGGGAGACCAAGGCTTTCCACACGTCGGCAGCATGATGAAGGCCATAGATGTGGGGGAGAACATCTTCGGACAGGGAGTTCACAAGGAAACTAACGACCTGCTGATCTATGGTGATCCACACATCATAATTGGGATTTGGCATGGTGATCTTCTTGTGGTTCTCATCTTCAGCTTCAAGGGTTTGCGGTGGTTCCTTGTCGGTGCCCTCAAGAAAACCCATGACACGGGCACCATGAAGGGTCGGCATAGCTTGAGTCTGCTAGGAGAGGAAGTTGTCGCGGGTGAGCTTCATGGCCAGAGGAGTACCGACCGAGCTAACAGCAGAGGAGGATGTAGACGGCGTAGACATAGTTCCTGGAGAGACGATCTAGGGTTTGTTGAGAGGAGCCGAGATCGGCAGGTTTTGGGGAGGGTTTTGGGTGGGATTTGTTGGGGAATTGATAGAGGAGAGGGAGAGGATCCTTTTGGTGTAGAGATTGTAGAGTTTTGTTGGAGAGGGTGGAGCGGCGGCGGCAGGAGCTAGGCGGAAGAGGTTAGCGTGATACCATATAGAATTTGTGTTGGGAACGATACCCTCTCCCTGAGCTCGGTTACGTGTTAATAAGAACGGGAAAAGCCCTCAATCAGTGACACGTACAAGTCCTGGATGGATACGTGTTGGAGTACTACTCCATACACGTATATCATATGTATTACATCTAATACCACCTACTCAGCCAACATCATTCCCTACTTTGTACTTTAATTCAGCGATGCACAATGCATCTGTTGCATGAGAAAATCCACGAATTTGATTGGAAGCCAATCTCTCTGTACATCCCTTGGAGGAGAGGTGCTCTAGGTACAGTGCAGTGCGCCATTGTGCGGCAGCCAGGCATGGCGGCGCTCGCTGGTACATGGAGTTGGCGATCTGAGAGCCTGACAAAGGCAGAACGCACCATGAACGACGGACGTACGACGAGTCGCTTACCTGACGTGTTCGGCCGCGTGGACCCTTGTTGGGCGTGAGGGCTCGCCGGCGCATGGCGTTGGTGGTCGGAAACTCCAGTCGAGGGAGCAGGGGTCGTGCACGAAGGACGCCCACGAGGTCAGTCGATAGCTCCGGGACGCCATCATCTGCGCAGACTGTCGCCGTGAGCAACATCTTGGGGAGCTAGGGACCCCGCCGAGATTGGGATGGCAAGGGGATTTCGAATAAGTATCGCTTGATGTTGGTTGAGGACGAATTGATCTCCAGGTGAGATGATCCTACGTGGATTAAACCGGTCAGATCCTGTCCACGGTGGCACATAAGAGGTCAAAAACCGGTCAACCCACGTTAAACTATACCTAGGGACGAAAACTAGACGTATTTACGAGTTTACGGGCAGGATTAGACCGGAATAGAGTTGAGGGACCACAATTAGACTTTTGCAACACTCGAGGGATCAAAAGTGCACTTAACCCTTCAAAATTCCAATAATGCACAGACGAGCCTTGCCTTTAGACTATTTTCAGCACATAAAAGAGGACTGACGTCTTGGCTGCAACGGGCGTCACCTGTTTAAGAGTTATTTGATGAGTAATCGTCGGTCCAGTCTACTCCACATAGTGACATATAGACAACTACAGATTCTATTCTATAGCCGTCTATATCTATACATATATGTATATCAGTCGTATATTCAAATTCTCTAACACATCGTGACGGCGGCTATAGTTGTGCACTCCTCGCCTCCTCACGCTGAAACCCCGTCTCCAAAATCAAAGCAAGCAGCAAAGTCCACTTGTTCACCATTCCATTCCATGTTAAGGAACATGATCACCGTCACCACCATCTTCGGCCTCCTTTCGCTGCAAGTTCTGGCGTGTCGCGCGGCGGTGACAGACACCATCTCAACCGGGCAGGCACTCTCCGGCAACGACACGCTCGTCTCCAGCAACGGCAGGTTCGCACTCGGCTTCTACCAACCGTTCGGTAAGTCCTCGTACAAGTGGTACCTAGACGTATGGTTCAACACGGTCCCAAAGTTCACTCAGGCATGGGTCGCCAACGGAGATAATCCCGCCATCAGCCCCACCTCACCGGAGCTCGTGATCTCCGGTGACGGAAACCTGGTCATCATACACCAAACCAGCCAGCCAGTCCATCATCTGGTCTACCCAACCTACTAACACCACGGCAGACAACACCAGAGCCACGCTACTGAGCACCGGCAACTTAGTCCTGCAGAACAGCTCAAACGCTTCCCATATCTTGTGGCAGAGCTTTGATCACCCGACGGACACCCACCTAGCCGGCGCGAAGCTTGGCCGGGTCAAGGTCACCGGCCTGAACCGCCGTCTCGTTTCCGGGAAGAACTCCGTAGACCCTGCCTCTGGCAGGTACGTCTACGAGCTGCACGAGACGGACGGCTCTGCCGAGTTCAGGCTCGCAGCACTGAAAAACCCGTCTGTTCCAGCGGTGAATGGAACGGGCACTACTTCGGTTCTATACCGGAGATGTCAGGCCGCCGGCTCATCGATTTCACGTTCGTCGACAACGAGCAGGAGGTGTACTTCGCGTACACCGTGCTCGACAACGCGACCATCGTGCGTTTCGCGTTGAACGTCTCTGGCCAGACCAAGATACTCCTGTGGGTCGACCGTGTACAGGACTGGGTGCCGGCCTACACCAACCCCAACGACCAGTGCGATGTGTACGGCATCTGTGGACCTTTCACGACCTGCGAGGAGAACAAGCTCCCTTGCTGCAGCTGCATGGAGGGCTCTTCGGTGAGATCGCCTGAAGACTGGGAGCTGGAAGATCGGACAGGTGGCTGCACAAGGAACATCCCGCTGGATTGCGGTAGCAACACAAGTGTGACGAAAGACGGGTTCTACCTTATGCCGTGTGTCGATTTGCCCGATGGTGGCAGCGAGATAGGAGGCCCGACCAGTGCAGGTGAGTGTGCACAAGTTTGTCTGGGCATCTGCAAATGTACTGCGTATTCATATGGTAGGGATAGATGTTTTGTCTGGGATGATGAATTAACCAACGTGAAGCAGCAACAATGTAGTGATAATATTGGTAATAGTAAGCAAGGTACTCTTTACCTCCGCCTTGCGGCAAGAGAGTTGGAGAAGTTGCAGAAAAACAGAAGAACAATCAGTGGCATTGCCATTGGTGCTAGTGTTGTATCCTTTGGTCTACTGGCGCTGTTCTTGCTGCTGATGATTAGGAGGCTGTATGGTCAAAGAATGGAAAAGCTTCATGGTGGTGGCTGTGGGATTATCGTGTTTAGGTACGCTGATTTGCGATGTGCAACAAAAAACTTCTCGGACAAGCTAGGGGCAGGTGGTTTTGGTTCTGTATTCAAGGGATTTCTAAATGACTCTTCTATCATAGCAGTTAAAAGGCTTGATGGTGCTTGCCAAGGGGAGAAGCAATTCAGAGCTGAAGTGAGATCAGTTGGGATTATTCAGCATATTAATTTAGTCAAGCTAATCGGCTTCTGTACCGAAGGTGACAAGAGACTAATTGTCTACGAACACATGCCAAATCATTCTCTTAATTCCCATTTATTTCGTAGTGAATCTACCATCTCGAAATGGAGCATTAGGTATGAAATTGCTCTCGGAGTGGCTAGGGGGCTGGCCTACTTGCATGATAGTTGTCAGGATTGTATCATACATTGTGATATTAAGCCAGAGAACATACTCCTCGATGCATCGTTTGTCCCAAAGATAGGAGACTTTGGGATGGCAAAATTTCTTGGAAGAGATTTCAGTCGAGTCCTCACTACAATGAGAGGAACCAGAGGATATCTTGCCCCCGAGTGGCTCAGTGGAACTGCTATTACAGCAAAAGTTGATGTGTACAGCTATGGCATGGTTTTGTTGGAAATTGTATCAGGAAAGAGAAATGGTATAGAATGTACAAGTGATCATGCATATTTCCCTGTGCATTCTGCAAATAAATTACTAGAGGGGAGTGTGGAGACTTTGGTGGACACCAAACTACATGGTGATGTCCATTTGGAGCAGGTGGAGACAACTTTGAAGGTTGCATGTTGGTGTATTCAAGAATATGAGTTCGATCGCCCCACAATGGGTCAAGTTGTTCAATATCTTGAAGGTTTTGTTGAAGTCGACATATCCCTGATTCCAAGACTACTTCAATCTATTGTAGGAAATACAGGCTCAAAACGTAAGTAAGATTATATTTATGCAAAATATTAATCCGGGCACAACTTTGCTGTAATTCTTAGAACATAAATAGAGACATGATAAGATCATCATATTCTGCACGGGTACATTTCATATAATAATGATAAAAACAATGTCAACTGTCACATCAACATATATCGCTAATTGTGTTGTCTTTTCTATGTGCACGTAGCTGATTGGTACCTGGACCGAGCTTCACAAGAGGTGCGGAAACTGAAAGATGCCAGAAGCAGCACACTGCACCAGGTGGCTCAACCTTGACATGAAGATAGGTTGATGCGATCATGGAACATAGTCTCCTGTCAGTGATTGTCTAACTCTGAAATACAAGTGTGAACTTAGCAGATGTTTTGTCAAATTTATTTTTCTAAAAGTCGATGAACTTATAAAATGAGCTACGGTATCTTTCTAGTTTCCACGTGTTAGAAACAAGTCCCAGTGGTAATCATAGAGATGATCGTATTTTGTATCCATGATTGACATAATTTTACATGAGTAATATCATTTGTATTTATTAGCAAGTATTTGACTAGTTTGTGAAACTACGGATTCAACTTGAATGATTATTGTAAATTGGACCCTAGGGGGAACTCATACAAGGACACATATAAATAATGGATTAGCATATGTTTCGATTGAAGGCCAGGTCATGGTCTCATGGACATGGATATGTTGAAAATCTGACCTCAGCATTCCCAACAGGGTAGGACTAAGCATGTATACGGTGGTCAGTTGTTACCTTAACGGCCGAATAACTACACCACTGCAATGGTGGTAACTAATCTTCAAACTAACATAAATATGTCAAAATAGTCAAATGGGTCAAATTTGAATGGTAGTCTATAGTTGGGTAATTGTGTATTTGTGTGTACACAATTTTCCGTTTGTCCCAGCATCAATTCCTGTTCTAGCGCGCGCACACATCATCAGTTCCTGATGCAGAGAATATGCCGTTTGAACTCTCTTTTTCTACTCTATAGACCCAAGAAACTCTATAGTCTTTCCCAATTACTTCCTATAGACACATCATCAGTTCCTGATGCACACAACATCAATTCAACTGTTATTCGTGAGTTTCTCTATTGGGCATGCACATAGCTCAGCCAATTTGAACGAGCATATTACTATGGACGGGAGTGAACAACTTATTAGTAAGGTAGTTAAGTGGATATCAGGTGCATGGTCAAAGAACACAAATTGGGAATCATTCCTCTGAGGAACTGGGTCGAGCAAGTTGAGGGCATAAAGCATACACATCAGAAGGGAGGTGCTTGACTCACTGAGGTACCAAGGAGGTCGCCGATGATGGAGGGCGAGGAGAGTGGAGGAGATGGAGGTGGAGGGTACCATTGCCTCACCTCGTTTCGCCTGATGTGCACAACGGGTGAGTCGTGAAGGCCGCAATGCTAATTTGGATCTTGCCGCCGACGTGAATTCAGTTGCCGCCTCCGCCGGGAGCCGTCGCGATTCCTCCTGCCACTCCACAGCAGCAATGCTGATCGATTGGTTGTCCTGGAACAGAGACATCTCGGTTGGGCTTTTGGCCTGTGCACTTGTGCAGCTTTCACGAGAAGGATCGTTCAGAGAAAAAAAGATAAAGGGCCTTTCTTGGAGTCTATATATCTAGAAACAATTTACAAATAAAGTTACAATGGTTGAACAGATACAAGGTCATAGGTAGACACTCTTACAAAGCAAAGAAAGAAGTACAAATAACCTCCTATCTATGAGGTTTGGGACACTAACCCCCACTAACTATAATCTCGGTCATTTAACAAACCCTCCCCCCCCCCCTCCCCCCCCCCCCCCCCCTCTCTATGAGAGGTCGCTTGCTAAACAATATCCATCTCTTTACAACATTGTGAATAGAAAAAATGTGACAGTGTATGAGATCTTATCGCAGAACCCACTTAGAATTAGTTTCTGTAGAAATCTTAATAATGAAAAATGGGAAGCATGGTTGAGACTAGTTCGGATATTGATGTCTATAATTTTGTCGGAAAATAAGAACTCTTTTATATGGAAGCTATCGGAAAATGGGGTTTTTTCTGTTAAGTCTATGTATGAAGACCTTATGAATGGATATCCGAAATTTCCTTCTAGGTACTTATGGAAATAAAAAATATCTCAGAAGATTAAAAAAATTATGTGGTTTCTTAATAATAAAGTTTTGTTAACCAAAGATAACCTTACCAAGAGGAAGTGGGATGGATGTAAAAAATGTTGTTTTTGTGACAAGGTCGAATCAATTGAGCATCTATTTCTTTCATGCCCTTTTGCTAGAATTATTTGGCGTATTGTTTTCTTCACATATGACCTTCCTCCTCCAACCAATATTACTAATATGTTTAGAAATTGGCTAAATGGAGTGGATAGGACAAATAAAGCACGAATTCGTATAGGTGTTTCAGCTTTATGTTGGTCCATATGGAAGTATCGAAATAATATTATTTTTAACAAGGCCAAAGTTTCATTTTTTTGCAGGTTATTCATATGGCATTCCACTGGATTCAGCTTTGGGCTTTCTTACACCCAGAGAATCAGCAGCAATTTATGATTACTGGGTGCAATCGCCTGGTGGCTGTTGCATCGGATATCTTCAGCCAGGTTTCCTGGCAGCATACTAGTAGATTGGCACATGTCTAGATGTAGTATGCATCATCTTGTGAGGCTTTCTGGTTTTTCCAGATGGTTGGTATTTGTATCAATCCTATCTGATCATTGAGATACTTTTGTACCTTATTACTCTTGTTATTTCAGACTTCTATAAATAAAAGGCTGCGTGCATCTGAAGATGCAAAGGCCGGGGTCAACCCCATTTTGAAAAAAAGAAAAAAAATCACCTAACATCTAAAACCAGACAGTTTACCCCGCAGGCCCGTGTAGGTTGTTTTCATCTAGGGTTTTGGCACGTTGATATTGGTTTAGGACATGGTGGACAAGTTGCTTAAAAAGAAGGGACACGGTGTACAATGGTCTGCAACCATGGTCGACGGAGGCCTCCCACCTGCCCCTAGCTGCCTTCCCAGTCCGAAGACTCTCGCCCGCCCTAGCCGACTGTCGTCGGATTGATTACAAGTACGCCATGAGGGGGTCCTCGAGGCGTGCGGAAGAGAGGGGTGTGAGATGTATGGTATTCTGGGACGGTGAGCACACAAGTTTACCCAGGTTCGAATCCGCCAGCTTTGGACGGATCCTACTCCTGCTAGCAATCCAGTAATACGGCAGAGCCGGAATATGGGTTACAAGGGTTTCTCCTGTGCGAGTTGAGATTGTAGACTATTGTCAGGGGTGCGCTAAAGGCTTTCCCTAGGACGACTTATATAGATATCCGTCCTAGGGTTTACAGGAGAAACCTATCCGGCTATGACTAAGAGTCGGTTACAGAGTACATCTTGAACTATAAGTAACACTATGGGCCTATGTCGATAAGTCATCTAAGCCATACCGTAGCCGTACTGGACTCCGTCTCTTCTCCCTGACTGGGCCACCCGTGAAGCAAAGCTCTAACTCGAAGTGGGCCACCCTGGTCAGTGAGACATAGTGAGGATACCCGGAAAGTATATCCCCAACAGCAGCCCCCGGAAGCCTCCAAGATCCAGAGTCAGATTTCATCATCGCCTATCTTGATCTTCGGCTTGCAGAGTCTTGAAGGGTTCCTGAAACTTCAAAATAAAGGATAGGATCCGAGTCTCAAAACGAGTCGGACCCGTTAATACATTATTCGGGTTTCCAGCTTGAAATTCAAACTAAGCCGGAACTTGGTCTCTGACGTAACCTGACACCAGCCAAGGTCAAGTCACATCACTGCCAAACATTCCTGACACCACGACCGTTGGTGGGTCCGCTTCGCGTGGAACCGATGCGTCGTTTTAATGCATGCGTGGAGATCGAGGTGGCATAATCCCCACGAGGAGGTTACCCAACTCCTTCCACGACGCGTGGCATGTTTCACTGTTGTGTTTACACAAATCTTGGCGCAGCTGGAGGATATAAATGGTTAGGATTTCTTTCCCATCTTCTTCACTAGCACGTGTGCCCCTTCCTTCCTCTCGACGCTTCCCACGAACACAAAGTTCTTCTGCCTCACAACCCCACAGCGTTGCCCATCCCAAGTCACCGGAGCCCAAAAGATGGCCGAAGCCTCATCTTCTGCAGCGGTGACAACAGCAGAAAAAAAGGTTTCGCGGGGTTTGGATCCCGTGCATCCTCGATGACGCCAAGCTCCACCTCGTGGAGAACGAAGGGCTCCTCCGTGCTGGCGACTAGCGGAGCGGTTATGGAGAAACCATCCCCAACCCCAAGGCCAGCGAGCGGGTGCATTTCGGCACCCACCTCGATAGAGGTTTGAGCTTTCCACCCTCAGACTTCTTTTCTGAGGTCATAGATTACTACGGAGTTCAACTCCACCATCTCCCCTCGAACTCTATATTAGAGATGAGTTCTTATGCTTCTTTGTGCGAGGGGTATCTCGGCATTAGGCCGAGCCTTCTTCTTTTCCGGTTCTACTTTGCAACCCGGAGAAATTCCATCACCGCCTGTAATCCCTACATTACCGGAACGCTTAGCTTTTCTGTTAGGAGAGAACGCGTCTATCCTAGGATTGAGGCTAGCGAGTCGGTGAAACAGTGGCCATCCACGTTCTTTTATCACAAGGACAGACCGGCTCCCGGCAAAGCTACGGCTTTGCCTGCTTTCGTCGACGGCACCGCCACGCCCCAAGAGTCCTGGGACGCGGATGCTCTGGCTCTCACGAACGATCTGCTTCCTGCAAAGAGGCGGATCAAATATCTGATGAAGCACAAGGATCTGAAAGGATCCGACTTAGTGCACTGCTGGCTGGCGCGCTGGATCCAGCCTCTTCAACACCACGGTGATCGGCTCATGCACTCCATTACCAAGAGCAGGTCGGACTCTCTCCGTATCTGCCCCATGCCATACTCAGAAAAAGACTATCAGTCCCAAATAAAATGGTTGATCAAGGAGCGGGTCGAGAGGAAACTTCCAGACTTGTCCTTGGACATGCACACAGCTGACGATCCTGTGACATCAGTAAGTTTTCTAGCAGTAACTCGAATTATGTGTCCATCTTATACATTGTTTTACAATACTGAGATACATTTTTTCCTTTTCAGCTTGCTGACCTCCCCGAGTCGAAGCTTGCTCCTATCGAGGGATATCCTCCTGAGTTATCTCAGGATGATGGATAGTTGGTTCCACTGTCGGACACACTTGCTCGGAAGCGTAAGGCTCTAACAGTGTCTATCGACACAAAGGAGGTGCCCGTTGTGAAGAGGTAACTTTCCTCACAAGGTCTTTGTATTTTGTCTCTTATTCTTTCTGAAGTGTAACGATTTTCATTCTATTACGTCTTTAGAGCTAGACAGCTCACCAAGGGCAATGGGAAGCGAGGCTCGTCAAAGCCCCTGCGCCAGTCAAAGTTGAATTTGAATTCTCCTGCCGCAGTGCCTCCGATTCCTGCTCCACAGCCTTCCGCAGCATCGGAGATTACTCCATCTCCGCCCGTTGCGGAAAATCCGGCTCAACTAGCAGAGCCAGCAATCCTTGGGTCGCAAACTGACGTCACCATGGGTGACTCGGGTTTTGATATGGGTGAACCCTCTATGGGTAATGATCCCTTGGCAGAAACTTTCGCCGAAAATCTTCTCAACAATCCGGGTCTTGCCAAACTTGGCATTTCTCTGAAATCTGCGGAGGATGATGGGGATATGCCGAATGGGGTATACCCAGCAGGACATTCCGATTGAGCCAAAAGGTCTCACGAGTGGGCCTGCAGGACGGTGACTGGAATGCGACTAAGAGGAAGGCCCGGCGACTGGAGACTGGAGGCCCAGAAGGGTACCAGAAGCCTAGTCGGATTAGGTCAAAGCCTCTGAATCCATATCTTGTTCGGTTGTAACTTGTAAACCCTAGCGAGGTGCCTCATATATAAACCTCCCTAGGGTATCCTGAGGACTTACGTTCCATCATACACCCCTTCAAGCGACTCGCTGCTTAGACGCCGAGCTCGCCACCCCTGTAACTCTCTCTCCAATAATCTAATCTAGCAGGAGTAGGTCTTTACCCTCCGGGGGGCGAACCTGGGTAAACCCATGTGCATCCACCCCCATCTCGGACCGCAGATGGCCGCCAGCTCTTGCCCCCGATTCAATCAATCGCTGCCTACTACAGCGACTACCGTGGCCATTTCCATGACAGAGGAGATCCAACGGCTAGCCCAGCAATGCCTAGAAAGACGGACTATCACTGCTGAAGAAGAAGCACAAGAAGCGGAGGACGTCAAGTACTCCGAACTTCTTGAACAAGTCCGTCTACGCAACGAGAGACTAAGAACCGACGAGCTTCCTCCACCACCAGTGATCCCACTAACCCTTGCTGAGAAGGTTACCACTGAGGTGAACATGAGTTTGAGCAAACTCACTCATGAACAACATGTAAGTCGGAATTCCAACTTAACTTTTTTACTTTACTTTATGGCATATCCTCTAGCCCCCAAGCATGAAGTTTGATAGATAATCCGGATTTATGCTTTCATAGGATGCCAAAGAATGAACTAGTGTAGCCCCAAGGCTCGTGCTGATATTAGTAAAAATATTAGCCCGAGTCTTTAGTAGACTTCTGGCCCTGGGTATTCTGACTTACAGAAAGTTAATTCATATAACAAGGAATTGTTGAGGAATATCTACAACAAGCGGAGAGAGATCAGAGCTCTCCGGCTTGAAAACGCTCAATTAAAGGTGTCAAGGGATAAGGCTAAAGGTAAACATTCCAGGACTTACCCTTGCTCTTTTTTGCTTTCATATTCGAATTTCATACTCAACTGTTGTCTGTTACTTACAACACTGGTCAAACAATCTTATGCCATGATTGAAGAGGCCGAGAATATGAAGATCCTAGAGGTGGAGAACGCCGACTTGCACCGAGAGATGAATAAGCTCAAAGCGGATCAGAAGAAGAGCATTGCTGAAGTTCTCGAATCCTCCTCCATGGCCACCGAAGAGCGCGATCGTAGGATCATGCTTTAGTATAAGAAAATCTCGGATCTCAGTAATGAATTGTTCAGAGAGAAGGATATCACCGAGGCACTCCAGGATGAACTCCAAAGCCTTAGGGAAGAGAAGACCAAAGTTGACGATGTCATCTTCGGTATGTTTCCCTCTTTCTGACTTTTCTGCCTTTTCCGACTCTTGGAGTTCGGATATATTTATCGACCTTTTGCATTACATGCGTAGGTCCTCTGAACTTACTAGATTCTACCTCCACCGAGTCTCGCACTAGCCGGCTTTCACAAGTCGGCGATTTGCTTCATGACTTCCGCCAATCCTTGGAGGATATTGGCGAGGTTCTCAAGGTTCCGGACATGCATAGAATGTCCGGTTTTGAAGTGTGAGACAAGGCCAAGGAGATGCCCCAGCTCATCCAGGACTGGAATATGTCCTTTGCGCGAACTGTAGCACATAACGCTCTCACCATGGTCATGAGCCACCATAGAAACATGGAGATCTGGCAAGTGACCAGGGGGTATTCAATTGTGGATGAATACGGTCAGGAGCAAGATATCAAGGTTATCATGGACTCATGCACCGGATATGGATGTCACGTAGCTGATCTAACCATCTACGGCACTCCTTTCTTCACTCGCGTAGAGACGCCGCCTCTACCCGCCGAAGAAACTGGTGAAGTTTCCGATGACAAACAAACCGTATCGGATTTGAACGTCTCGGAAAGATATCGGGGCGAGGGTGATGTCTCCAGTGAGCCGGTTGCTCCTTCCTCTTCTCCTGCGTCATAGAGCATCAGAAAACTTTGTGTTATTCTTAAAACAATTGGGTTGTAAATAAGTAGTGTAATACTTTTGCTAGTGCTAAGATTTGCTACTTCTATTTAGCACTTTTGGCTTTATATTTATTATGCCTGAAATGTTTACATAAGAACTTATTTGTTTTGCTTGCACTTATCATTTATCTGGCTTTCTGCCTCGTCCCTTTCGTGAGCCGGCCAACCTTCCGCACGGAATCTCTGCCGAGCAACGGAGCTCAATTGCTAAACCAGTTTAAACTCGGAAACAGAGCCGGCTTTCAGTACCAACAATTCACTACTCGAAAAATATCCGCATCCGACAATCAGATAAATAACCAAAGTACAAACTAAAAAAATTAGAGTTATACCCGAAGGTTGCATTTTTAGAATCGGAAATGATAACCAAAATAAACATGAGCATAAAGTACTTTCAAGTAGTCTGGGATTTTCGACTGTGACATGATCATTCGGAAATAAGATGGTAAAAAACTTCTCAGAAAAATTTGAGGCAACCAATACTTTATTTCTCATTGAACATGTACACATATATGATTACAAAGAAAGATAATTTAAAAATAAAAGGGACGTAGTTGAGCAATATTCCACGATTTGTCTAATTCTTCCGGGTCTGTACTGCCTTTAGCTCTCTTTCTCTTCTTAGTAGCAGGTCTTTCTTTGACTGGCCGCATATCAGTTAGATAGTAAGAACCGTTATATAATACTCGGCTAACTAAAAAGGGCCCTTCCCATACTAGGGAAAGTTTGTGCTTTCTTTTCTCCACAAGCTAGAGAACCAACTCACCCTTGTTGAAAGACCGATTTCTGACTCTCTGGCTATGATACTTGCGTAACTTCTGCTGATAGGCTATTGATCTCATCTCAGCAACAGCGCGCACTTCTTCGATTAAATCGAGATCATTTTGTCGAGAAATTTCGGCATCCTCTTCAATATACGCAGCAACGCGAGGACAAGTGTGAATCAAATCACTAGGAAGAACTGCTTCTGCACCATAGACCAAGAAGAAAGGTGTGTATCCGGTTGACCTGTTTGGAGTTGTTCTCAAGCTCCATGTTACAGAGGGTAATTCCTCTGCCCAAGCCCCCCCAACACGCCATAGTGGTGCTTCAAGTCTTGGTTTTAGGCCTTGCAGGATTAAACCATTTGCTCTTTCGACTTGTCCATTAGCCTGGGGATATGCGACTAACGCAATGTCAAGCCGGATATTTTGTTCATCGCAGAATTCGGCAAGCTCCCCCATAGAAAAATTACTCCCATTGTCCGTAATAATGCTATGCGGATAACCGTATCAGATTATAACATCCTCAACAAATATTTTGGTTTGCTCCATCACAACTTGTGATGGGTTTAGCCTCAATCCATTTTGTGAATTTATCCACCATCACTAAGAGGTGAGTAAATCCACTTGGAGCTCATTTAAAGGGTCCTACCATATCAAGCCCCCAGACCACAAAAGGACATGTTATAGGTGTTGTCCCCAACTGATTGATGTCTACGCACTTCTATTCTTATAGACAGTTGTTAGGCCTCCAAGTGCAGAGGTTTGTAGAACAACAGGAAGTTTTCCCTTAAGTAGATCACCCAAGGTTTATCGAACTCAGGGAGGAAGTGGTCAAAGGTATCCCTCTCAAGCAACCCTGCAATCAAGATACAAGAAATCTATTGTGTCCCCAACACACCCAATACACTTTTCAGGTGTATAGGTGCACTAGTTCGGTGAAGGGATAGTGAAATACAAGTGGTATAGATAATTATAAGTGGTAACGGTGCCAGAAAATAGCTTGATGGCGTAGAAGAGACTAAAGGCAAACTGAAATAAAGATGGAAGCAAGCAAACATGTAACAGATTTAGTTGCAAACGAAGTTTCAATGTTTAGAAACAAGGCCTAGGAATCATACTTTCACTAGTGAACACTCTCATATAAATATCTTCTCTTTATGATACTACTCTGAACTACTCTCCGGTTGGACACTCTAATCCATGGTAGGGCTATAACAGCACTCCTCAAAGTTCGCTTTCCCCATCTAGATAACCCCACACTGTCACCTTGAGCTCTAGATGGTTCCATCAAACACCACAATTTCTTAGAGACATCCAACTCCAAATATAACACATAACAAGTATTTGTAATCTCTAGCCTAAGTGCCACCATGGTGTGCACGCTGTCACTTTCACACACATGGGGAGACAAGAGATCTATTAAAGCACTTGAGTAGCAAGGTAGATCTACTTGATTACAAAGCACATGATCACAATATGATCATGCATAGAGAGAGAGATGAACACATAGCTATCGGTAGAACCCTTAGTCTCGAGGAAGAACTACTCCCTCATCATCATGGGAATCAGCAACGGCGATGGAGATGGTGGTGGAGATCGATGGAGATGGCTCCGGGGACACTTCCCCGTCCCGGCAGGGTGCCCGAACAGAGACTTTCTATCCCCTGAATATCCCCTTCGGTGGCGGTGGCACTGTGGAACTTTTCGTGGCTGGAGGCTGATCCCTTTAGGGTTTTCTCCCCGGGGGCTTCTTATAGGCGAAGGGGCAAGGTCGGTGGAGGCCTAAGGGGCCCACACCACCTGGTGGCGCAGCCAGGGGTGACCCGCGCCACCATATGGTGTGGCCAGGCCCTGGCCCTCCTCCGTCTCGTCTTCTGGCTCCGTGAGTCTTCCGGTAAAATATCGACTTTGGCTTTTGTCCGGTCCAATTCCAAGAATATTCATTTTCTAGCTTTTCTGGAACCAAAAACAGCAGAAAACAGGCAACTGGCACTATGGTATCTTGTTAATAGGTTAGTCCCAAAAAGTGTATAAAAATACTCCAAAGTGTGGACAAAACATAAGGAAGTAGATATAAAACAAGCATGGAACATCAAAAATTATAGATACATTTGCAACGTATCAACATCCCCAAGCTTAACTCTTGCTCGTCCTTGAGTAGGTAAGTGATAAAAAGAAAGAATAATTTTTTAGGTGACATGCACCATCACAATCAAGATCAAACCATTTGCAAGCATTGAAAGCTGGGATCAATGTACTCTAAACATGAGCATGATAGATGAAGTTCTAACAATAAGACATAGTAACTATGCATGCAACATGAAAGGATACAAACAAAGATCATGAATAACAATGCATTCAAAGACATTTGTTTGTTTCACATATAGAAAACATAGCATAGTGGCATTCAGCTTGTCCCTCATGGAGTAGCTAAACATAAATGCATAGGACACCTTCAAAGTTCATAAGGGTGACTAGATACAAATAGTTCAAGAACAAGCAATATCAACATTATGAATCAATCAATAAGTTTTGGGACAATGCATATAGAACTAAGAATGACAACTATATATGCTCTCTTAATTGGTGCATAAAGATAGAAGGTGGAGACTCAATATAAAAGTAAAAGAAAGGCCTTCATAGAAGGAAGCAGGGATTCAAGTCTCATAAAGAGCTTCCAAAAATTATGGTACTTATTAGTTTTCAGCTCTCATTGCCCTTATCATAAGCATCTTTAGGTGATTAAGGTTAAAGTGAACAAACTATGGAGTATATGCTCCACAAAGTATAAGTTGGAAATCTTATGTCCCTTGAATACGAGGGCCGCTCCTCATGCTACTCAAGTTTAGTTACCAGTAAGTTCTTATCATAGTAAGTACATGTGTATCATAGAGAACCGCCAACGGGGTACCCCTTTCCCGATGATACGGAAGAATCCCCATATCAAAATGACAAGGCAAGCAGACAACGAGCATCTCAGCAATCTTCTTATTTACCATGGGAAAATGGTGTTTTTTCTCTCTTTCCTCTTTTCTCATCTTTTTTTTCTTTTTCTCTTTTTCTCAATCTCTATCTTTTTTTATAAGAAGAATGCTTCATAGATTGCTCATTATAGTTACGCTGCAGGTTTCCACCATGATTAGGCATGGGTTAGACCAGCCGCCCAGGCATTTCTCTAACACACATACATAACTCCATGGACTTACAAGCTCTCCTTTCATTTCACACCGATGACATCCATAAATAAAAGAGCATGATATCAACTGGGTACAATGTACAAGTGCAATGTTGAAAGCGTTCCCCATGACAGCATGGTTCTGCTAATCCCCAACATATAAGTGCAATCATGTACAACATAGGCGACACAATGGTTCAAGTTTATTAAGGGCAAGAAAAGAAAAGTGTGTCATCAAGTTCGTGAGAGCTTTAATCACTAGTTTTCTCATAACAAGTTTAATTCGGAAGGTAGATAAAAACATGAATATACTTGGAATAGCAAATGATAATAGGTAGGTATGGTGGACTCTTTGGAATAACTTGGTTTTAGGAGTTGGATGCATGAGTGGAACTCATACTTGCTTATGGAGGCTAGCAAAAGACTAGGAGCGACCAACTAAGAGAGCAATAATGGTCATAATTATGCAAAGCGACAAAACATCATTAATTAAAGCATAAAGTGATATTACAAGTCGAAAACTAAAGGATCATAAAGGCTATGGTGACTTGGGATAGTCATAACATGGTGTGAGCATGCGGCAAGTCAACCCAAATAAAGCATCAAAGGATAATACCACAATACTATGCTTTAATATGCTAAAACAACGCATGATTCTTCCAAGGCACATACATTAAGGAATCTCAATTGTTTATAACATGTCATGCTACAGCAAAGATCACTAAGCATAAAGCCAAAACAATATCAAGCATGGCATGACAAAGCATAGGCCACAGTCAAAAACAAGCTCATTTTACCACTTAAGCATGAACTTTTCCTACTCTCTTCCAACACCAAACCAATTTATTTGAAAACTAATGTATGAATGAGGGGGTCCAACCAATTTATTCAAGCAAACCAAGCAAACTAAGCAAACGAAGCGAACGAAAAACAAAGATGCTCCAAGAACAACACAACTGTGCATGAAAGAATAAAATGAAGTGTTTGGAAGAAACCTGAGATTTTTATTGAAGAAGAAGGGGATGCCTTGGGCATTGATGTCTATGCACTTGTATTCTTGTAGACAGTTGTTGGGCCTCCAAGTGCAGAGCTTTGTAGAACAGCAGCACGTTTTCCCTTAAGTGGATTACCCAAGGTTTATCAAACTCGGGAAGGAAGTGGTCAAAGGTATCCCCTCTCAAGCAACCCTGCAATCAAGATACAAGAAGTCTCTTGTGTCCCCAACACACCCAATACACTTGTCAGGTGTATACGTGCACTAGTTCGGCGAAGAGATAGTGAAATACAAGTGGTATGGATATAAGACAGCGGTGATAGAAAATAGCTTGATGGCGTGGAAGAGACTGAAGACAAACTGGAATAAAGATAGCAGCAAGCAAACATGTAACAGATCTAGTTGCAAACGGTGTTTCAATGCTTAGAAACAAGGCCTAGGGATCATACTTTCACTAGTGAACACACTCATATAAATATATCATCTTCATGATACAATGCTGAACTACTCTCCGGTTGGACACTCTAATCCATGGTAGGGCTATAACAACACACCTCAAAGTTTGCTTTCCACATCTAGATAACCCCACGCTGTCACCTTGAGCACTAGATGGTTCCAACAAACACCACAATTTCATAAAGACATCCAACTCCAAATATAACTCATAACAAGTATTTGTAATCTCTAGCCTAAGTGCCACCATGGTGTGCACACTGTCAACTTCACACACATGGGGAGAGCAGAGATCTATTAAAGCACTTGAGTAGCAAGGTAGACCTATAGATTACAAGCTCATGATCACAATATGATCATGCATAGAGAGAGAGAGAGATGAACACATAGCTACCGGTAGAGCCCTTAGCCTCGAGGAAGAACTACTCCCTCATCATCATGGGAATCAGCAATGGTGATGGAGAGTGCGGTGGAGATCGATGGAGATGGCTCCGGGGGCACTTTCTCGTCCCGGCAGGGTGCCGGAACAGAGACTTTCTGTCCCCCGAATCTCCCCTTCGGTGGCGGCGGCGCTGCGGAACTTTCCATGGATTTCTGATTGACGACTTAGGGTTTTTGCATCGGGGGAGATATATAGGCGAAAGAGGCAAGGTCGGTGGCTGGCTAGGGGGCCCACACCATGCCCTAGCACGGCCATGGGGGACACGCGCCCAGGGGTGGTCTGGCCACCCTGTGGCCCCTCTCCGTCTCTGCTTCGGGCTCCGTGAGTCTTCCGGTAAAATAGGAACTTTGGCTTTTGTCCGGTCCAATTCCGAGAATATTGATTTTCTAACTTTCCTGGAACCAAAAACAGTAGAAAACAGGCAACTGGCACTGTGACATCTTGTTAATAGGTTAGTCCAAGAAAGTCTATAACAAGTACTCCAAAGTGTGGACAAAACATAAGAGAGTAGATAAAAACCAAGCATGGAACATCAAAAATTATAGATACATTTGGAATGTATCAGGCATCCCCAACCTTTGACGCTTGTACTTCTTCGATATTTCTTGGGGTGACATGGGTGGAATCCCCAATCTTGAGCTTTAGTCCATTCTTCATATAATTGCATCATTCTTTCCATACACCTTAAATTTTTCCTTCATACAAAACTTCACACAATCTTTATTACCAACATTAGTGTACTCAAGATAATAACTCTTTGGGTTCAGTTCCAACACCCATAAAACTTCCATTAAAGCACAAGCTACTGTAGCACTTCCTTAAAAAAGCTAAATTCCCCAAAAAGAACCCAAAAAGAAATCAACAAGAAGCAAATGCAAATAATGACAGAAATCGGTCAAAATAGACCAGCAGGTAAAACCCAATTTTTTCGAAGACCTTATGTTGCTCAAATCGAAACGTGTTGAACTAACGAAAGTTGGATAACAACCTGGGGCACAAGCACAAAGAACTACAGCTCAAACCGATGTACAGAGATTTTTCAAGAATTTTTACAGTGAAGCACAAAAATCTGTTTCAGGACAGCAACTTTCCGAAGCATTACTTATCTCTTATTAGAGGTTACTCTTGGCAAAAAAACCACACAAAAATGATAAGGAGAGGTTATTACTGAAGAAATAACTTCCAAGACTCAACTAAAACTTTTGGGTTATCTCCCAATAAGTAATTTTCTTTAACGCATTTAAGTTAGGCATGATAGTTTGAGAAGATGCTCACATAAGAAATATGAATTAAAGTAAAAGAGAGCATCAAGAAGCAAATTCAAAGCACATTTAAGTCTAACCCACTTCCTATGCATAGGAACCTTGTAAAGAAACAAGTCATGAAAGCACAAAGCAACAAGCATAGGAAAGCAAAACAAGTGCAACTTCGAAAAATTTGAACATAAAGAGGGGAAACTTAATATTATTGAGATACATAAAACCATGTTTCCCTCTCTCATAGTAACTTTCAGTAGCATCATGAATAAAATTAATAATATAACTATAACATAAAACATTCTTATCATGAGCCACGTGCATATAATAATTATTACTCTCCACATAAGCATAGTCACTCTTATTAATTGTAGTGTGAGCAAATTCAACAAAATAGCTATCATTATTATTCTCATCACCATAATCATCAAATATAGGAGGCATATTGTAATCATAATTAATTTTCTCCTCAATAGTAGGTGTACTGAAAATATCATATTCATCATTGTAATCATCATATATTGGAGGTTTGGTATCATCATAAGCAATAGAATAGCTATCTTCCAAAGCCGGGGGACTAAAAAGATCATTTTCATAAAAACTAGCTTCCCTAAGCTTAGACTTTTCCATAGCATTAGCAATAATGGTGTTCAAAGAATTCATACTAATAACATTTGTATTAGCATGCAAATAAAGTTCCATAGGTTTTTAAATTTTATCTTCAAACACTTCATGTCCTAACTCAAGATAAATACTATAAAGCTCTCTAATTTTGTTGTTGTTTTCCATTAAGCCTAACTAGTGAAAACAAGAAACAAAAAGATATAATTGTAGAATCTAAAGGAAATAACTTCAAGCACTCACACACTAGCAACAGTACTATAAGATAGCTTAGTAGCTAGAAGATGTGAGTACCTTTTACCTTACCTCCCCGGCAACTGTGCCATAAAATAGCTTGATATCTACGCGCTTCTATTCTTGTAGACAGTTGTTGGGCCTCCAAGTGTAGAGGTTTGTAGAACAGCAGCAAGTTTTCCCTTAAGTGGAACACCCAAGGTTTATCAAACTCGGGAAGGAAGTGGTCAAAGGTATCCCCTCTCAAGCAACCCTGCAATCAAGATACAAGAAGTCTCCTGTGTCCCCTCTAAAGCACTTGAGTAGGAAGGTAGATCTACTTGATTACAAAGCTCATGATCACAATATGATCATGCATAGAGAGAGAGATGAACACATAGCTACCGGTAGAACTCTTAGCCTCGAGGAAGAACTACTCCCTCCTCATCATGGGAATCAGCAATGGCGATGGAGATGGTTCCGGGGGCACTTCCCCGCCACCGGTATCACAGGGGAGCACCGCCCTTTATCCTCCTTTATTCATGGCTTATTGGGAGCCCTCTCCCATGGAGATGGGATCTATGGGAGAGGCAAAAACGTGGCTTTGGTGGCTGAAAATTTGTGCTGGAGGTGTCTCCCACGAATTAGGTTTCCTCCCTTTATATAGCTTCTCGGATTCCTGTCACACAATCTTGGGTTGCAGTAAATCGGGCCTATCCGGACTCGGAATTAGCTAAATTTTATATCCAGAATGTTTGTCGTGAAATTTCCAACAATTGTGTAGTTGAAGAGTTTTCCGTTTGACGATGTATTCGACCCGAAACGTGACCATCTTAAAAAAGAGTTCTGAGACAGATTTCTAGAAAATCCCAATTTGACTCTAACAAGGTTTCCACTTGTATTCTTGGTAATTCCTACACATTAAAGTGTAAAACAAGAACATTGTGCACTTTTGCAACTATTAGTAGGTTAGTCCAAATAAATAATAAACTTTATATAAAAAGGAGTATCAAAAGCATATTATTAGCAAAAAACCATTAACAATTATAGATACGTTATGGACGTATCAACATCCCCAAGCTTAGTTCCTGCTCATCCTCGAGTAGGTAAATGATAAAAACAATATAATTTTTGAGGTGACACGCAGCCAACACAATCTTGATCATCATTATTGTAAAAGCATTGATAGCTGTGATCAAGGTACTCTAAACATGAACATGAAAGATAGAGTTCTAACAATAAGACATAGCAACTATGTTGTAACATGAAAAGGTACAAATAAAAGATCATGAATAACAATGCATTGAAAGACGTTTATTTGTTTCACATATAGAAAACATAATAAGAGTGGTATTAAGCTTGTCCCTCATAGTGTAGCAAAACATAAATGCATAGGACATCTTCAAAGTTCATAAGGCTGACTAGATACAAATGGTTTAAGAACAAGCAATATCAAAGTTATGAATCAATCAACAAGTTTTGGTACAATGCACATTAAACTAAGAATAACCACTATGCTCTCTTAATAGGTGCATAAAGATAGAAAATGGAGACTCAACATAAAAGTAAAAGAAAGGCCCTTCATAGAAGGAAGCAGGGATTCAAGTCTCATAAAGAGCTTCCAAAAATTATGGTACTTATTAGCTTTCAGCTCTCATTGCCCCTATCATAAGGATCTTTAGGTGATTAAGGTTAAAGTGAACAAACTATGGAGTATATACTTGACATAGTATAAGTTGGCAATCTTATGTCCCTTGAATACGAGGGCCGCTCCTCATGCTACTCAAGTTTAGTTACTAGTAAGTTCTTGTCATAGTAAGTACATGTGTATCATAGAGAACCGCCAACGGGGTACCCCTTGCCCGATGATACGGAAGAATCCCCATATCAAAATGACAAGGCAAGCAGACAATAAGCATCTCAGCAATCATCTTATTTACCATGGGAAAATGGTGATTTTTCTCTCTTTCCTCTTTTCTCATCTTTTTTTCCCTTTTTATTTTTCAATCTCTATCTTTTTTATAAGAAGAATGCTTCATAGATTGCTCATTATGGTTATGCTATAGGTTTCCACCATGATTAGGCATGGATTAGACCAGCCGCCCTGGCATTTCTCTAACACACATACATCACTCCATGGACTTACAAGCTCCCCTTTCATTTTACACTGACGACATCCATAAATAAAAGAGCATGATATCAACTGGGTACAATGTACAAGTGCAATGTTGAAAGCGTTCCCCATGACAGCATGGTTCTGCTAATCCCCAACGTATAAGTGCAAGCATATACAACATAGATGACACAATAGTTCAAGTTTATTAAGTGCAAGAAAGTAAAGTGTGCCATCAAGTTTGTGAGAGCTTTAATCACTACACATAACAAGTTTAATTCAGAAGGTAGATAAAAATATGAATATACTTGGAATAGCAAATGCTAATAGGTAGGTATGGTGGACTCTTTGGAATAAATTGGTTTTATTTGGAGTTGGATGCATGAGTGGAACTCATACTTGGTTATGGAGGCTAGCAAAAGACTGGGAGCAACCAACTAAGAGAGCAATAATGGCCATAATCATGAAAAGCGACAAAACATCATTAATTAAATCATAAAGTGATATTACAAGTCGAAAACTAAATGATCATCGAGGCTATGGTGACTTGGGATAGTCATAACATGGTGTGAGCATGCGCCAAGTCAACCCAAACAAAGCATCAAAGGAGAATACCACAATATTATGCTTTTGTATGCCAAAACAACACATGATTCTTTCAAGGCACATTAAGCAATCTCAATTGTTTGGAAAAAGTCATGCTACAACAATAATCACTAAGCATAAGGTCAAAGCAACATCTAGCATGACATGATAAAGTCTAAGCCACAGTCAAAAACAAGCTCCTCTTTACCAATTAAGCATGAACTTTCCTACTCTTTTCCAATCCAAACCAACTTATTTGAAAGAACTCACAATGATAATAATAAATAAAGATCAGTGAGCTTGTCTCACAAATCCAAAAGGAAGAACTAAAAAGTTCTAAGCTGAAAGAATAAGAAAACTAAGGCTAAACCCAGTGCTAGCAAAAGAGAACACTCAGAAAACAATAAGAATGAAAACTAGAGTGTTCTAAACAATGAAAGCAGAGTGTGTCTCTCTCCAAAAGAAGTGCTGGGATCCAACCAACTTATTGCAGCAAACAAAGCAAACTAAGCAAACGAAAACTAAGAACAAAAACAAAGATGCTCCAAGAACAACACAATTGTGCATGAAACGATAAAAATGAAGTGTTTGGAAGAAACCTGGGATTTTTATCGATGAAGAAGGAGATGCCTTGGGCATCCCCAAGCTTTGACGCTTGTACCTCTTGAATATTTCTTGGGGTGACACGGGGTGGCATCCCCAAGCTTGAGCTTTTGTCCATTCTTCATCTCATTACATCATTCTTTCCATACACATGAAATTTTTGCCTTCATACAAAACTTCACATAATCTTTATTAGCAACATTAGTGCACTCAAGATAATAAGTCTTTTGGTTCAGTTTCAACACAAGTAAAACATCCATTAAAACACAAGCTACTGTATCACTTCCTTTAAAAAGTTCAAATGATCAAAGAGAACTAAAAGAGAAAGAGATTAAGAGGCAAATGCAAATAATGGCAGAAATCTGTCAAAACAGACCAGTAGGTGAAAACCGATTTTTTCGAAGACCTTCTGTTGCTCAAATCGAAAAGTGTTGAACTAACGAAAGTTAGATAACAACCTAGGGCAGAGATACCAAGATTTTACACGAATTTTTACAGCGAAGCACAAAAATCTGTTTCGGGACAGCAACTTTCCCAGACATTACTTTTCTCTCATTAGAGGTTACTCTTGGCACAAAAGGCAAATAAAAAGGATAAGGAGCGATTATTACAGAGGTAATTTTCTTTAACGCCTAAAACTTCCAAGACTTTCAACATAGGCATGATAGTTTCCCTCTCTCATCTAAAACTTCCAAGACTTTCAAGGTTATTACAGAGGTAATAACTTCCAAGACTCGTCTAAAACTTTTGGGTTATCTCCCAATAAGTAATTTTCTTTAACGCCTTTAATTTAGGCATGATAGTTTGAGAAGATGCTCACATAAGAAATATGAATTGAGAGTAAAAGAGAGCATCAAGAAGCAAATATAAAACACATTTAAGTCTAACCCACTTCCTATGCATAGGAATATTGTAAAGAAACAAGTCATGAAAGCACAAAGCAACAAGCATAGT
The DNA here is from genome assembly GCA_910589775.1 of Avena eriantha. Taxonomy (NCBI): domain Eukaryota; kingdom Viridiplantae; phylum Streptophyta; class Magnoliopsida; order Poales; family Poaceae; genus Avena; species Avena eriantha. The sequence goes on along the minus strand of OU342741.1, from coordinate 77,787,951 downwards.
AAAGAAAAACAAGTGCAACTTCAAGACTTTCAACATAAAGAGGGGAAACTTAATATTATTGAGATGCATAAAACCATGTTTCCCTCTCTCATAATAACTTTTAGTAGCATCATGAATAAAATTAACAATATAACTATCACATAAAACATTCTTATCATGAGCCACGTGCATAAAATGAATATTACTCTCCAAATAATCATAGTCATTCTTATTAATTGTAGTGGGAGCAAAATCAACAAAATAGCTATCATTATTATTCTCATCACCATAATCATCAAATATAGGAGGCATATTGTAATCATAATTAATTTTCTCCTCAATAGTAAGTGGACTAAAAATATTATATTCATCATAGTAATCATCATATATTGGAGGTTTGGTATCATCATAAGCAATAGAATAGCTATCTTCCAAAGCTGGTGAACTAAAAAGATCATTTTGATAAAAACTAGCTTCCCAAGCTTAGACTTTTCCATAGCATTAGCAATAATGGTGTCCAAAGTATTCATACTAACAACATTGCTATTAGCATGCAAATAAAGTTCCATAGGTTTTTTAATTTTCTCTTCAAACACTTCATGTCCTAACTCAAGATAAATAATATAAAGCTCTCTAAATTTTTTGTTCTTTTCCATTAAGCCTAACTAGTGAAAACAAGAAATAAAAAGAAAAAATTGCAGAATCTAAAGGAAATAACTTCGAGCACTCACACCGGAGGATGTGAGTACCTTTTACCTTACCTCCCCGGCAACGGCGCCAGAAAATAGCTTGATGTCTACGCACTTCTATTCTTGTAGACAGTTGTTGGGCCTCCAAGTGCAGAGGTTTGTAGAACAGCAGCACGTTTTCCCTTAAGTGGATTACCCAAGGTTTATCGAACTCAGGGAGGAAGTGGTCAAAGGTATCCCTCTCAAGCAACCCTGCAATCAAGATACAAGAAGTCTCTTGTGTCCCCAACACACCCAATACACTTGTCAGGTGTATACGTGCACTAGTTCGTCGAAGAGATAGTGAAATACAAGTGGTATGGATATAAGACAGCGGTGCTAGAAAATAGCTTGATGGCGTGGAAGAGACTGAAGACAAACTAGAATAAAGATAGCAGCAAGCAAACATGTAACAGATCTAGTTGCAAACGGTGTTTCAATGCTTAGAAACAAGGCCTAGGGATCATACTTTCACTAGTGAACACACTCATATAAATATCTTCTCTTTATGATAATATGTTGAACTACTCTCCGGTTGGACACTCTAATCCATGGTAGGGCTATAACAGCACACCTCAAAGTTTGCTTTCCACATCTAGATAACCCCACAGTCACCTTGAGCACTAGATGGTTCCAACAAACACCACAATTTCATATCCAACTCCAAATACAACTCATAACAAGTATTTGTAATCTCTAGCCTAAGTGCCACCATGGTGTGCACACTGTTAACTTCACACACATGGGGAGAGCAGAGATCTATTAAAGCACTTGAGTAGCAAGGTAGATCTACTTGATTACAAAGCTAATGACCACAATATGATCATGCATAGAGACAGAGATGAACACATAGCTACCGGTAGAACTCTTAGCCTCGAGGGAGAACTACTCCCTCCTCATCATGGGAATCAGCAACGACGATGGAGATAGTGGTGGAGATCGATGGAGATGGTTCCAGGGGCACTTCCCCGCCGCTGGTATCATAGGGGAGCACCGCCCTTTAGCCTCCTTCCTTCATGGATTATTGGGACCCTCTCCCATAGAGATGGGATCTATGGGAGAGGCAAAAATGTGGTTTTGGTGGCTGCAAATTCGTGGGTGGAGGTGTCTCCCACGAATTAGGTTTCCTCCCTTTATATAGCTTCTCGGATTACCGTCACCCCATCTTGGGCTGCAGTAAATCGGGCCTATCAGGCCCATCCGGACTCAGAATCAGCTAAGTTTTATGTTCAGAACGTTTGTCGCGAAATTTCCAACAACTTTGTAGCTGAAGAGTTTTCCGTTTGACGCCGTCTTCGACCCGAAACATGACCATCTTAAAAAAGAGTTCTAAGATAGATTTCTAGAAAATCCCAATTTGACTCCAACAAGGTTTCCACTTGTATTCTTGGTAATTCCTATACATTAAAGTGTAAAACAAGAACATTGTGCGCTTTTGCAACTATTAGTAGGTTAGTCCAAATAAATCATAAACTTTATATAAGAAGGAGTATCAAAAGCATATTATTAGCATAAAACCATTAAAAATTATAGATATGTTATGGACGTATCACGGCGCTGTGGAACTTTTCGTGGCTGGAGGCTGTTCCCTTTAGGGTTTTCTCCTTGGGGGCTTCTTATAGGCGAAGGGCAAGGTCGGTGGAGGCCTGAGGGGCCCACACCACCTGGTGGCGCAGCCAGGGATGACCCGCGCCACCATATGGTGTGGCCAGGCCCTAGCCCTCCTCCATCTCGTCTTCTGGCCCCGTGAGTCTTCCGGTAAAATATCAACTTTGGCTTTTGTTCGGTCCAATTCTGAGAATATTCATTTTCTGGCTTTTCTGGAACCAAAAACAGCAAAAAACAGGCAACTGGTACTATCGCATCTTGTTAATAGGTTAGTCCTAGAACGTGTATAAAAATATTCCAAAGTGTGGACAAAACATAAGAAAGTAGATATAAAACAAGCATGGAACATCAAAAATTATAGATATGTTTGCAACGTATCACTGATCATCTGGAATATGAGCTTGTTTGGCGTACTTTTGGCAGCCTTTGCACGTCTTGACCAGCCGTTCGGCATCGGCCTGTTGTAAGCCAGGAAAAACCGTGTCTAAAAGCTTTTTGCCACTAAAGATTTGGCTGCACCATGGTGACCGCATTCGCCTTCATGGATTTCCCTTAAGATTTCCACTCCTTTTTTCGGAGATACACAGCGATGAAAAACCCTAGACACGCTCTGATTATAGAGCTCACCACTTATAATAGTATAGGTTTTTGCTCGTCGGATGATCTACCGGCTCAGAACCTCGTCTTCGGGTAATTTTCCGTCTACCAAATAATCAAGGTAGGGTTGAGTCCAGCTAGGAATCATAGCCAGGACTGCTATTAAAGGTGAGTCAGATTTGGTCGGATATTCCTCGTCAACTCCTTTTATTGAAGGAACTTTGAGATGCTCCAAAAAAGCGTCATCCGAGACCTTTTTCCACGCAGAGCCTATTCGAGATAATGCATCTGCTTCCTCGTTTTCTGTTCAAGGGATGTGTTGAATCTCAAACCCTTCGAACGATTTCGATAATTCATCCACGACAGCTCTATATGATGCCATGTGTTTATTTGCATTACAGATATCCGACACTTGTTGAGAAACAAGATCTGAATCTCCATAACACATTTATCGTCAAATGCCGATATCCTTAGCAATCTGGATTCCATGTAGCAACGCTTCATACTCGGCAATGTTATTTGTTGCCGTAAAATGAATTTGCAACAAATACAAAAGTTTATCACCTTGGGGTGACTTGAGCACCACGCTAGCCCCCGAGCGCCTTAGACCCGTCAAAATGCATGGTCCAGTATTCCAACTCTGGGAGGGTCATATTCTCCGTTGTCTCTATCCAATCAGCGACAAAGTCAGCGAGGATTTTGGGACTTTATTACTGTACGAGGTTTATACTCAATGTCGAAAGCTGAAAGCTTTATGCCCCATTTCGCGACACGTCCTATAGCATCGTTGTTGTTAATAATATCTCTCATGGGAGCTATGCTCACCACGGTAATTTGATGTTCCTAAAAATAATGTCGTAACTTCCGGGATGCGAAGAACACACCGTAAGCCAGCTTTTGATAGTGCGGATACTGCTGCTTAGATTTAGTTAGGACTTCACTGAGGTAATAAGTCGGACGCTGCACCGGGTGTTCCTATTTTTCCTCTGGTCTCTCCACCACCATAACGACACTAACAACCATGTTGGTCGCAGTGATATAGAGCAACATCGGTTCCTGGGGTTCTGGTGCTGCGAGAATAGGAGCAAACGAGAGTACCATTTTTAGGTCTTGTAGTGCAGCTTCAGCTTCATCGGTCCAAATGAATTTCTTGGTATTTTTCAGGAGCTTGTAAAGTGGTGCGGCTCTTTCACCAAGTCGGCTCACAAATCGGCTGACTGCAGCAATGCAACTAGTTAGTCTTTGAACGTCCTTCAGGTGACTAGGCCTGGAAATATTGAGTATAGCCTTGATCTTGTCGTGGTTCACCTCTATGCCTCTATGAGACATGATGAAACCTAACAATTTTCTGGCTGGTATTCCAAAGAAACACTTCTTCGGATTAAGCATTATATTATATTTCCGTAGATTGGTGAACGTTTCCTCCAAGTCGGAAATTAAGGTTTCATTCTTTTTGGACATCACCGCAATGTCGTCCACATATGCATGTACGTTGCGTCCGATTTGGTCGTGGAGACAACGCTGCATAGTGCGCTCGTAGGTAGCTCCTGCATTTTTGAGCCCAAAAGGCATCGTAACGAAACAGAAGGTTCCAAAAGGGGTTATGAATGAAGTTTTGACTTTGTTCGATTCCTTCATCCGAATTGGATGATATCCGCAATATGCATCGAGAAAACATAGGAGTTCCAAGCCTGCCGTAGAATCGATAACTTGATCAATCCTAGGCAGAGCGAACGGATCTTTGGGACAAGCCTTGTTCAAGGCGGTATAATCAACACACATCCTTAAATCAGTGGTCTCCTTCTTAGGGACCATTACAGGATTGGTCGACCACTCAGTGTGGATGACCTCTTCTATGAATCCGGCTAACTCGAGCCGGTCTAGTTCCTTAGCTATTGCTTTTCGCTTTTCATCGCCGAAACGTCATAAGGACTGTTTGACAGGTTTAGCGTTGGGGTGTACATTTAGAGAGAGCTCGACAAGTTCCCTAGGTACTCCAGTCATGTCAGATGGCTGCCATGCAAAGATATCTTGATTTTCTTTGAGGAACTTGATGAGCGCGCTTTCCTATGCGTGGTCTAAACCTACGCCTATCTGGGTCACCTTGGAGGGGTCATCATCCTTCAACGGCATCGTCTTCATCTCTTCTGATGCCTCGAACTCCGGAGTCATCTTTGTCACCTCCTTCTTTGTTGTGGGCATCTCGGACGGGTCGATGGTCTTCTTGATCTCCTGGTACTCCTGGGTGTGCATCACGGCTTCAGCAAAGGCGGCATTTCCATCCTCGCACTCTCGCGCTTTCTTCGGGTCTCCCCTAATTGTGATTACGCCGTTGGGACCTGGATTTTCATCATATTGTAAATGTAACACGGACGAGCCATAAAAGCCCAATAAGCCGGCCGTCCGAATATAGCGTGGTAGGTGCTCTTGAACAGGACCACTTCGAAGGAAAGTGTGTGTTGGAGATATTCCCAAGAGGCAATAATAAAAGCGGGTAGTATTATATCTTTGTGTTTATGATGAATGTTTACATCTCATGCTATAATTGTATTATTAGGAAACACTAATACTTGTGTGTTTTGTAAACATGTAAGAGTCCCTAGTAAGCCTCTTGTTGAACTAGCTTGTTGATTAATAGATGATCATGGTTTCCTGGTCATGGACATTGGATGTCATTAATAACAAGATTGTATCATTAGGAGAATGATGTGATGGACACACACCTATAGTAAGCGTAGCATAAGATCAAGTCATTAAGTTCGTATTGCTATAAGCTTTTAAATGCATAGTGACCTAATCCTTCGACCATGAGGTTGTGTTAATCACCATCACCGGATGGGTACTTTGATGACATCAAACACCGCTTCGTAACTAGGTGGTCATAAAGGTGTCGTTGGGTATTCTGAAAGCATGTGTTGAAACGCATGGACCAAGATTGGGATTTGTCAATCCATACGACGGATAGATATGCTCTGGGCCCTCTCGGTGGAATGTCATCTAGTTAGCTTGCAAGCATGTGACTAGGTCACAAGGGATGACATATCACGGAACGAGTAAAGAGTACTTGTCAGTAACGAGGTAGAACTAGGTATGGAGATACCGATGATCAAACCTTGGATAAGTAGAGTATCGCGAGACAAAGGGAATTGGTTTCGTATGTTAATGGTTCAATCGATCACGAAGTCATCGTTGAGTATGTGGGAGCCGTTATGGATCTCCAAATCCCGCTGATGGTTATTGATCGGAGAGGTGTCTCCGTCATGTCTACATATTCATGAACCGTAGGATGACACACTTAAGGTTCGAAGTTGTTTTAAGTAGATATGGAATGTGCATTGGAGACCGAATGTTGTTCGGAGTGTCGGATTGGATTCGGGACATCACGAGGAGCTCTGGAATTGTCCGGGGAGTAAGATTCATATAATGGGGATCTTTTTCTGAGTTAGGAAATGTTCCGGAGTGTTTGTATGGGGTTTCTAGAAGGTTTCGGAATGTTCTGGAAGGTTCTAGAAGATATTTTGGAGTTTATTTGAAAACCAAGATAAGATAAGATAAGATAAGGGAAATTTAAAGAGGAGACTTAGGGGGGCTCCTCCCCCCCACCTCCTTGGTGCGCCGGCCCTAAGGGGTGGGCCTAGGGGTGGGAACCCTAGGCCGCAGCCCTCCCTCTATATATAGAGGGGTGGAGGCGCCACCCCCCCTTTGATCCTCCACTCTTGCCCCAAGCCGCCTCTCTCCTCCTCCTTCTTTCTGCTCAGGCTTAGGCGAAGCCCTGCAGAATTCTCCACTCCACCACCACCACCACGCCGTCGTGCTACTGGGATTCCGTGGAGAGATCTACTACCTCCGCTGCTCGCTGGAACGAGGAGAGGAAGGTCTGCTTTGACTCCGCACGTGTGACCGACTGCGGAAGCGCTGCCGAAACGCGGCGCCGGAAGGATCGTCCACTCGATCTTGAGATCGGCAAGTGATCGACTACATCAACCACGAGATCTAATCTCGTAACGCTTTCGTGTCTACAAGGGTTAGTACAGATCTATCTCGTTGCACATGTCTAATAGATTAGATCTTGGCTTTTATCTAGATTAGATCTGGGTTTTGTTCGTTCTTGCGGTAGAAATTTTTTGTTTTCCATGCTACGAACCCATCGGTGGTATCATAGCCGTTTCTATGCGTAGATCTGTTGCACGAGTAGAACACAATGGTTTTGTGGGCGTTGGTACTCGTGCCGTCTTTTGCTTTGTGTACTTTGCATCTTGTGGCATGGTGGGATGAAGCGGCTCGGGCTAACCTTACATGTCATCGCACATGAGACTTGCTCCACGCTTGACGTGTAACTTGCTTTGCACAAGTGGCTTTGCGGGTGTCTGTCTCTCCCACCATAGTATAGATCCAATTTACACTTTGCAAATTTTGATAGCACTTGTATCAACATTGTGGTTCAGTTTCGTAGGTAAGATCCGTTCTTATTCAAAAGCCCCAAACCACGTAAAACATGCAAAGAAAATTAGAGGCGTCTAACTTGTTTTTGCAGGGGTTTTGTGATGTGATATGGCCATCATGTGATTGTGCTTATTTTTGATGTATGCAATGATCCTTATTGTAATATGGCAACCGACAGGAGCCTAATGGTTGTCTTTAAATTTTGTTTAAGACCTGCGTGTCTATTCATCATGTAATAGCTTTATTCCAAGTAGTTGTAATAGTTACTGTTGGTGATGGACAACCATGAAGCGGCGCCACGGACCTTGACACAATGCTGGTGATGATGGAGATCATGTACGTGCTTTGGAGATGGAGATCAAAGGCGCAAGAAGAAAGGGCCATATCATATCACACTAATTATGAATTGCCTGTGATGTTAATCCTTTATGCATCTTGTATTGCTTAGATCGCGACGGTAGCATTATAAGATGATCCCTCTCACTAAATATCAAGTAATAAAGTGTTCGTCCTTAGTTGGCACCGTTGCTAAGACTCGTCGTTTCGAAGCATCTCGTGATGATCGGGTGTGATAGACTCTACGTGTGCATACAACGGGTGCAAGCCAGATTTGCACATGCGGAAACTAAGGTTAACCTTGACGAGCCTAGCATGTATAGACATGGTCTCGGAACACGGAATACCGAAAGGTAGAGCATGAGTCATATAATTGATATGATGAACATAAATTGGTTCGTGTAATCACTAAGACAATGTGGGGGATGTTGTTTTGAGTGGGAGTTCACCTAGTTAGTTTAAGAATTAAATTTGAACTCAATTTGTCATAAACTTAGTCTAAACTACTTGCAAATTGTTGTAGATTATGGCGACCCCCTCCATCAATTTCAATGCGTTCCTAGAGAAAGAAAAGCTTATAAACAATGGAAGCAATTTCACGGACTGGTTCCATGGACTGAAGATCGTCCTCAGGGCTGGTCAGTTGACCTATGTGCTCGATGCACCGCTAGGTGACCCACCTGCAGAAGATGCCACCGATGACGTAAAGAATGTTTACGCCACTCGGAAAAATCATTACTCCACAGTTCAGTGTGCCATCCTGTACGGTTTAGAAGCGGAGCTCCAAAAGCGTTTTGAGCACCACGACCCGTTCGAGATCATTAAGGAGCTCAGGCTAATTTTTGAGACTCGCACGGCCATGGAGAGCTATGAGGCCTCCGAAAAGTTCTTTAACTGTAAGATGGAAGAGGGAAGCTCCGTTAGCGAGCACGTGCTCACCATGTCTGGGTACGCAAACAAGCTCCAAGAGTTGGGGATATCGATTCCTAATGAGTTAGGGATTCACCGTCTCCTCCAATCACTGCCACCGAGTTATAAGAACTTTGTGATGAACTACAATATGCACTGCATGAACAAGACGTTGCCTGAACTATCGTCCATGCTGAAAACTGCTGAAGTGGAGATCAAGAAGGAGCACCAAGTGTTGATGGTCAATAAGACCACCAATTTCAAGAGACAGGGCAAGCCTAAGAACAAGGGCAACTTCAAGAAGGACGGCAAGAAAGCTGCCGCACCTGCTAAGAAGCCCAAGGCTGGTCCTAAGCCTGAAACTGAGTGCTTCTACTGCAAGGGTGCTGGTCACTGGAAGCGTAACTGCCCCAAGTACTTGGCGGATCTGAAGAATGGCAACATCAAGAAGAAAGGTATATTTGATATATATGTTATTGATGTGTATCTTACTAGTAATCGTAGTAGTGCCTGGGTATTTGATACTGGTTCGGTTGCTCATATTTGTAACTCGAAACAGGAGCTGTGGAATAAGCGAAGACTGGCGAGAGACGAGGTGACGATACACGTTGGAAATGGATCCAAGGTTGATGTGATCGCCGTCGGCACGCTCCCTCTACATCTACCTTCGGGATTAGTTTTAAATTTGAATAATTGTTATTTGGTGCCTGCGTTAAGCATGAACATTATATCTGGATCTTGTTTATTGCGAGACGGTTACTCTTTTAAGTCTGAGAATAAAGGTTGTTCAATTTATATGAGTAATATCTTTTATGGTAATGCACCTGAGATGAATGGTTTATTCTTACTGAATCTCGATAGTAGTGATACACATGTTCACAACATAGATGCTAAACGAACAAAATTGAATGATAATTCTACATACATGTGGCACTGTCGTCTTGGTCACATTGGAGTGAAGCGTATGAAGGAACTCCATTCTGATGGACTTCTTGAATCACTTGATTTTGAATCACTTGAAAGATGCGAAGCATGTCTAATGGGAAAAATGACTAAGACTCCATTCTCTGGTACAATGGAGCGAGCTACAGACTTATTGGAAATAATACATACCGATGTGTGCGGTCCAATGAGTGTAGCATCGCGTGGTGGATATCGTTACGTTCTCACTTTCACGGATGACTTAAGTAGATATGGGTATGTCTACTTTATGAAACATAAGTCCGAAACTTTCGAGAAGTTTAAGGAATTTCAAAGTGAAGTGGAAAATCATCGTAACAAGAAGATTAAGTTTCTGCGTTCTGACCGCGGAGGTGAATATCTAAGTTACGAGTTTGGCATGCATTTAAAGAAATGTGGAATACTTTTGCAATTGACACCGCCGAGAACACCACAACATAATGGTGTGTCCGAACGTCGTAATCGAACTCTCTTAGATATGGTTCGGTCTATGATGTCTCTTACAGATTTACCGCTATCATTTTGGGGCTATGCATTAGAGACAGCCGCATTCACTTTAAATAGGGCACCATCTAAATCCGTTGAAACGACACCGTACGAATTGTGGTTTGGTAAGAAACCTAAGTTGTCGTTCCTTAAAGTCTAGGGTTGCGAAGCATATGTAAAGAAGTTACAACCTGAAAAGCTTGAACCCAAAGCGGAGAAATGCGTCTTCATAGGATACCCTAAAGAAACAATTGGGTATACCTTCTGTCATAGATCCGAAGGCAAAGTTTTTGTTGCCAAGAATGGATCCTTTCTTGAGAAAGAGTTTCTCTCGAAGGAAGTGACTAGAAGGAAAGTAGAACTCGACGAGGTTATTGAACCTTCTCTCGGATTTGAGAGTAGCGCAGCACCGGAAGATGTTTTTGTGCCGCCTGCACTAATTGGAGAGGAAGCTAATGATGGTGATCATGAAACTTCGAACGAAGTTACTGCTGAACCTCGCAGGTCAACGAGGGTTCGTACCACTCCTGATTGGTATGACTCTGCCTTGAACTCATGTTGGTGGACAACACTGATGACCCTGCGACGTATGAAGAAGCTATGGTGAGCCCAGATTCCGACAAATGGCTAGAAGCCATGAAATCTGAAATGGGATCCATGTACGAAAACCAAGTGTGGACTTTGGTGGACTTACCGGATGGCCGTAAGGCTGTCGAGAACAAATGGATTTTCAAGAGAAAAACAGATGTTGATGGTAATGTTACCGTCTATAAAGCTCGACTTGTCGCGAAAGGGTTCTGACAAATTCAAGGAGTTGACTACGATGAGACATTCTCACCAGTAGCGAAGCTAAAGTCTGTGAGGATTTTGTTAGCAATTGCTGCACATTTCGATTATGAGATTTGGCAGATGGATGTCAAAACGGCGTTCCTTAATGGTGACATTGAGGAAGAGTTTTATATGGTACAACCCAAGGTTTTTGTCGATCCTAAAGATGCTGACAAGGTATGTAAACTTCAGCGCTCCATTTATGGACTGAAGCAAGCATCCCGGAGTTGGAATCAGCGTTTTGATAAAGTAATCAAAAACTTTGGATTTATACAAACTTATGGAGAAGCTTGTATTTACAAGAAAGTGAGTGGGAGCTCTGTAGCATTCCTAGTACTATATGTAGATGACATATTGTTGATTGGAAATGATATAGAACTTCTTAAAAGTGTCAAAGCCTATTTGAATAATAGTTTTTCGATGAAGGATCTTGGCGAAGCGGCATATATTCTAGGCATCAGGATTTATAGAGATAGATCAAGACGCCTAATAGCGCTTTCACAAAGTACATACTTAGACAAAGTTCTAAAGAAGTTTAGAATGGAAGAGAGCAAGAAAGGGTTCGTGCCCATGTTGTCAGGTAAGACCTTGAGTAAGACTCAAAGTCCAGCTACGGCAGAAGATAGAGAGAAGATGAATAATATTCCCTATGCCTCGGCCATAGGTTCTATCTTGTATGCCATGCTGTGTACAAGACCGGATATAGCACATGCTGTTAGTTTGACTAGCAGATATCAAAGTGATCCTGGAATGGAGCACTGGACAACGGTCAAGAATATCCTAAACTACCTAAAGAGGACTAAGGATATGGTTCTTTCTTATGGAGGTGATAAACAGCTTGTTGTAAACGGTTACACCGATGCTAGTTGGAACACCGATCCGGATGACTCAAAGTCACAATCGGGATACGTATTTATTTTGAATGGTGCTGCAGTGAGCTGGAGGAGTGCAAAGCAAAGCGTTGTGGCGAAATGTTCAACTGAATCGGAATACATAGTTGCTTCGGAGGCTGCACAAGAAGCCATATGGATGAAGGAGTTCATTAATGAACTTGGCGTGGTTCCCAGTGCGTTGGACCCGATGGCCATCTACTGTGACAACACAGGTGCCATAGCTAATGCACAGGAGCCAAGGTCACATAGCAAGCTGAAGCACATCAAGCTGCGTTTCCATGCTATTCACGAGTATGTCCAAGATGGTGACATAAAGATTTGAAAAGTACACATTGATCTGAATGTGGCAGATCCGTTGACTAAACCTCTCCCTAGGGAAAAGCATGACCAACACCAGAACGCCATGGGTGTTAGGTATATTACCATGTAATATAGATTATTGACTCTAGTGCAAGTGGGATACTGTTGGAGATATGCCCAAGAGGCAATAATAAAAGCGGTTATTATTATATCTTTGTGTTTATGATGAATGTTTACATCCCATGCTATAATTTTATTATTAAGAAACACTAATACTTGTGTGTTTTGTAAACATGTAAGAGTCCCTAGTAAGCCTCTTGTTGAACTAGCTTGTTGATTAATAGATGATCATGGTTTCCTGGTCATGGACATTGGATGTCATTAATAACAAGGTTGTATCATTAGGAGAATGATGTGATGGACACACACCCATAGTAAGCGTAGCATAAGATCAAGTCCTTAAGTTCGTATTGCTATAAGCTTTTAAATGCATAGTGACCTAATCCTTCGACCATGAGGTTGTGTTAATCACCATCACCGGATGGGTACTTTGATGACATCAAACACCGCTTCGTAACTGGGTGGTCATAAAGGTGTCGTTGGGTATTCTGAAAGTATGTGTTGAAGCGCATGGACCAAGATTGGGATTTTTCCATCCATACGACGGATAGATATGCTCTGGGCCCTCTCGGTGGAATGTCATCTAGTTAGCTTGCAAGCATGTGACTAGGTCACAAGGGATGACATATCACGAAACGAGTAAAGAGTACTTGTCAGTAACGAGGTAGAACTAGGTATGGAGATACCGATGATCAAACCTCGGATAAGTAGAGTATTGCGAGACAAAGGGAATTGGTTTCGTATGTTAATGGTTCAATCGATCACAAAGTCATCGTTGAGTATGTGGGAGCCGTTATGGATCTCCAGATCCCGCTGATGGTTATTGATCGGAGAGGTGTCTCCGTCATGTCTACATATTCACAAACCGTAGGGTGACACACTTAAGGTTCGAAGTTGTTTTAAGTAGATATGGAATGTGCATTGGAGACCGAATGTTGTTCGGAGTCTCGGATTGGATTCGGGACATCACGAGGAGCTCCGGAATTGTCCAGGGAGTAAGATTCATATAATGGGGATCTTTTTCTGAGTTAGGAAATGTTCCGGAGTGTTTGTATGGGGTTTCTAGAAGGTTTCAGAATGTTCCGGAAGGTTCTAGAAGATATTTTGTAGTTTATTTGAAAACCAAGATAAGATAAGGGAAATTTAAAGAGGAGACTTGGGGGGGAGGACTCCTCCCCCCACCTCCTTGGTGCGCCGGCCCTTAGGGGTGGGCCTAGGGGTGGGAACCCTAGGCCGCACCCCTCCCTCTATATATAGAGGGGTGGAGGCGCCACCCCCCTTTGATCCTCCACTCTTGCCCCAAGCCGCCTCTCTCCTCCTCCTTCTTTCTGCTCGGGCTTAGGCGAAGCCCTGCAGAACTCTCCACTCCACCACCACCACCACGTCGTCGTGCTGCTGGGATTCCGTGGAAAGATCTACTACCTCCGCTGCTCGCTGGAACGAGGAGAGGAAGGTCTGCTTTGACTCCGCACGTGTGACCGACTGCGGAAGCGCTGCCGAAACGCGGCGCCGGAAGGATCGTCCACTCGATCTTGAGATCGGCAAGTGATCGACTACATCAACCACGAGATCTAATCTCGTAACGCTTTCGTGTCTACAAGGGTTAGTACAGATCTATCTCGTTGCACATGTCTAATAGATTAGATCTTGGCTTTTATCTAGATTAGATCTGGGTTTTGTTCGTTCTTGCGGTAGAAATTTTTTGTTTTCCATGCTACGAACCCATCAGTGTGTTTGTCTAATAATTCTTTGGAGTACCAAAGGTGACATCCAAAGTGGTCTCTCCCAGGGAATTTGCTTGTCTTCCTGGGACAACTCCGTGAAAGATCACAGAGCTGTGATTCAGTTGTGTCTCCAAGATCCACATACAGGGTAGCGTTTCGACATACAGAATATTGATACTGTTGTCGCCATCCATGAGGGTCTTGGAGAAGCCATAGCCGTCAATAAGTGGATTGACGATTAAGGCGTATTTTCCTTGCCTGTGCAACTTAGGCGGATGATCAGCACGGTCAAAGGTGATTTCCACTTCCGACTAGTCCAAGTATTGTGGGACAGCTCGAACAGTTGAGTTGAGTACATGCAGTACTGCTTTCTTGACCTTAGCTGGTTGAGACCCAAGGAAGGTGGCGTAAGTGTCTTTCTTTGTTGGGAAGTTCTTCTTTCCATCCGACTTGGGATTTGAAGCATCAACTTCCTCCATGTCAGAATCTTCCTTGGCCTCTTTCTCTTTTTCAGGATTCTTTTTTCCCTTCTTCCACTTAGCCATGTAGCCAGCGGTATCATCCTTTTTGATGTCGTCATTAAAACGACACTCTACGTTCGTGTGGGACGAACCCCCGTTGGGATCTAAATGATGCACACACGGGTTATTAGCAATGTCGGCCCACGAGTAGGTTTTGCCAGGTTGCTGGTCTCCTCTACCCTGGACCCTTGATGTTCCACGACCGCGTCCACAGCCACCACCGCGCCCTCCTCGTCCTCCAGACCCGAAATTAGCAGTAACAACCGTCGTTTCCATGTTGGGCTTTTCTTCCGAGGTGTTCTTGTGCTTCTGAGCTTGTTGCTTTGGTTGTTTGTCGATTGTGGCACGGCTAGGACGTTTAGTAGTCCTTCCGCATTGTCGTCAGCATCTGCATACTTGCTCGCTGTTTCTATCATCTCTCCCAAATCAGTGACTTTGTCGCACTTCAATCGATGATGTAGTAAACCAATTGGGAGTCCTGCAATGAAAACTTCAATCGTAGTTTGGTCGTTTACTCCCTTGCAGGAGTTCTTAGTGTCGATCCATCGTCCGAGGTAATCTCGGCAAGTTTCTCCGGCTTTTTGGGTGCAACGCTGCAGGTCTCCTACCGTACAGGGCCTCCGATATATGCCTTTGAAATTCCGAAAGAATGCGTTTTGCATGTCATACCAGTTGTGGATGGTGTTTTCTGAAAGTTCATTTAGCCAGGATCATGCCATCTTCCGCAGCATAAGTGGGAGATATCTAGTCGTGACCAAGCCGTTTCTACCTTTGGCGATGCAGCAAGCCTGGAAAAAGTCCTGGAGCCAAGTATCTGGCCGAGCTACACCGTCGTATGCTTGAATATGCCTTGAGATAGCAAATCCTTCTGGGGAGTGTGTTTTTCGTATACGCGGTTCGAAGCATTTTGGACCCACGTAGATTTCGTTGTTCTCGTAGTGCCGCGCCTCTATGTTAGAGTTGATCCGGTGTCTCGCGTCACTTTGTGACAGAGATCGCCGTCCTGGTTGACGGCTATGGCTGCGATGCCTTGGAGCCGGACTTCTACTTCTGCCACCACCTCCCCCGCCACAGCGCCCTCCTTGAGAGCCATTGTGGTGGCTACTTGGTGGAGAGGGTGGATCAGGTGGGTTGTTTCCGGCTAATCGCCGGCCTCCATCCGGAGCGTCATTATTCCGGTTCCGGGGAGGGTCTTAATTATGATGAACCCCCTGCCGGCTTGACTCGGCACGGTGTCCGTCGTTTCTTCGTCTGTTGTTCCCTGCAGCTTGGTGAGGTTCAGTCGGACGGTTTGTACATCCAGGAGGTGGCATTCTTTGACGGTCCTCCTCCCGACGTTTCTATTTGTCTTCTTCTCTGCGATTGTCAGACTCTCGCCGAGGAGGGTGTCTCGGATACAGTGCTGCAACTGCGTCTCGCTCTGCGGCTGGGGCCACATTGCTCCAATCACGTGTGGTTCTGTGCCGTTGGCCTGAAGATCTAGTTCTTGAGTAGTTGTCTTCCCGACGTTGGAACAGTGACGCTGTTCTGGCATCCGTTAGGGCCTGATATCATCCCAGGCCAGATCCATGTGGCATTGGTCAGATCGAGAAACCAGTTTTCCGCTTCTGGATTTCGCAACCTTCTGTTGCTCCAGACGCTTGGTGAGTAGCTTAATGCCAAGCCGAACCTCCTCCAGGCCTGGGTTATTTGCCAGGATGTCACGGGCCGCGGCGGTGTTCTGTACTGGTGTTGGATACACTAGATCTCCATTGTTGTCGGTACGTGGCATCCCTGGATCTCCCTCAAAGAGGACTTTGCGGACTTCTGGAATTTTATCATCCCGTACGTAGACTTTTTGGGTCTTTAGGTGTTGTAGAGAGATGAGCTTCTCCGCAGTAGCTATCCGCTTCTTCTCTTCCTCGATGTTTTTGGCTTCATCCAAGAGTACTTGGCGACGTGCTTCTAGGGCATGGGCCCTTTCCTCCAATTCTGCAGCAGTAAGTTCTGCCGCTGTAGGGATAGGAGTAGTTAATGCAGCATCGATGAGCTTACGGGCACCAGCGGTGACCACATGTCCATCCACCGAAGCTTCTTTGGGCTCGTCTGGGATTAAGGCTCCATCTGAGTCTTCTTCGTAATCCTCGGCAACCACTTCCCCCACTGGGGTCTTGTTTTTCTTGTTCTTCTTCTTTGCCTTCTTGGCGGCGCCGGTAGCAAAGACGGATTTGGGCCCATTTTCCAGAGTCAAGCTCTAATCGGTACTTTTGGACATCTGGACATCGGGGTTAACTCCGAGTTCCATGTCATCCTGCGCTTTGGGAGAGTTTTCTCTGGATCCTTCGTCCATGGCTTCTCCTTTTTCTGTAGCTTTGGATTTGAACCCCTCTTCGTATTCCGTGGAGAATTTTTGAAAATCTGCCGATGTCATGGAGTCATGCAAAGATGCCGGTAAGTCGGTGTTTGTTCCGATTGCCTCCAGCACCGAGTCCTCGTTGTCTCCAGTGTCGGCAGAGCCAGATCCAGATCCAACATATCCGACAAAGTGCGATGTGTGCGTCCTAAGGTAGTTGCGGCTTTCCTCGTGGGCCTCCTCAAAAATTCTAATGGTTTCGAGAACCTCATCCACGCTGGCGTCTTTCATTATCATGCGCCTCAACGTATCCCTCAGGAAGGGCTGATCTGTTCCGGCGTTAGAAGGTTCGGAACCAGCATTGTTGACTTGTTCCTCCTGGATTTCGATCTCGGCGGGTGGGTCGATCTGGGATTCGGCCTCTTCAGGGAGATCCACTCCAGATTCAACTTGTGACGCAAGATCTGCTTCAGGCTCAGCTTTCTCCACTATCTCTGCCATGGGTGTGGGCTAGGTGGGATTAGGGTTTTCTAGGATTCGGAACTCCGCCGCCTTCGCGGACAGAGGGGAGCCAGAAACTTCTTCTGCCTCTATCATCACTGCTGGGGTGGGTGGGCCAGGTTCAGCAAAGCTGATGTAAACGTCGATCTCACTGAAAGACATAATGGTGTAGGCGGTTACAGCCTCCCTAGCCGGAACCCAAGTCTCATCAAGAACGATGAGAGAGACATTGCTGGCGTAGAGGATGCGACCGACGGCGATGGTCTCGCCAATTCCGATTCTTGCAGATTCCGCCCGGAACACAGATCTGAAGCTCATGAGCCCCACGGTGGGCGCCAACTGTCGTCGGATTGATGACAAGTATGCCATGAGGGGTCCTCGAGGCGTGCGGAAGAGAGAGGTGTGAGACGTACGGTATTCCAGGACGGTGAGCACACAAGTTTACCCAGGTTCGAATCCGTCGGCTTTGGACGGGTCATACTCCTGCTAGCAATCCAGTAATACGGCAGAGCCGGAATATGGGTTACAAGGGTTTTGCCTGTGCGAGTTGAGATTGTAGACTATTGTCAGGGGTGCCCTAAAGGCTTTCCCTAGGACGGCTTATATAGATATCCGACCTAGGGTTTACAGCAGAAACCTATCCGGCTGTGACTAAGAGTCGGTTACAGAGTACATCTTAAACTATAAGTAACACTATGGGCCTATGTCGGTAAGTCATCTGGGCCTTCCTATAGCCGGACTAGACTCCGTCTCTTCTCCCTGACTGGGCCACCCGTGAAGCAAAGCTCTAACCCGAAGTAGGCCACCCTGGTCAGTGAGGCACGGTGAGGATACCCGGAAAGTATATCCCCAACACCGACGCGGTGGTGGACGGACGAAGCCGGCCCCACACACCCTGCCCGCCCATCGCTGTGGGCTCCCACTGTCGGCCGATGCGGTCGGCCCCACCCTCCGCTGATACCACCGCACCTCGCCTCCTTGTCAACGGAGTAGCCCGGCGCAGCTCATCTCCCGCCGCCGCGTGCCCTTATTGGATGTCGCCGCTGCATGCCCCCTAGACTCAGTAGTTGTGCAAGAAATGCCTCTGTTTTCAGCGGTGTAGTAGTTGTTTCACAGTTTTGCGGTCATCGGATTCATCACAGAAATTGGAACCTAGGGACGATGAGTCACCGACGGGATGGGTGGCGCGTCGCGGGGTTGGACGGACCAGCACCGTTAGAGCTCTTTTTCTTCTTTGCCGCCAACGCGTAGTAGGCCAGCTCCGCCTACACATACTTGGGGTGGTTGAGGAAGAGCTGCGATATCCTCATGTCATCGAGTTTGGTGGCCCGGCGCTGCATCATGGCGGCGCACCACTGCCGGTGCGCGTCGCGGTCTAGCCACATCATCTCTGGCGTGAGGAGCTCCGCCTCCTACAGCGACTACACGTCAGGGAAGTTGAGGTCGTGGCGCAGCCGACCGAACCTCCATGCCGCTGAATCGTACACGCATGTGGCTTCTCCTATGGAGTCGAAGGTGCCGAGCCACCAGCGAACGCCATCGTGGATTATGTCGGCGCGAAGTGGTTGGAGGGCCGCATCTGGACGTCGAGGAAGCCGGTGGAGCCCCTCGATTGGCGGTGGAGCGGCGGCATCTCGTCGAAGCGGCGACAACGATTGTCTGACAGGAAGGCCGATTGGGGCCTTGGCAGCAGCGGAATCAACATCGGCGGAAGTCGGCGGCTGCAACACTGTGCACGTGAGGGGTGGTAGGTGGGTTGGGTTGCACGCGTTTGCTTGACTAGGATTTGTGACAGCTGTCGCGTATATGCAACACGATGCAACACAAGGCCGCACCGCTGCAATTCTTTTTTTTTAACCGCAATGCGGAAGTTGTCGGAGACGTTTTTGCCCGACCTGCAACGGCTGTCAAAGTTGCTCTAAGCCTGGTCATAGTGGGAGTATCATGTTACTAGTATCATAGTGTATGATACTAACTTTCTAGTAGTTAGTATCATTTAGTAGTATCATAGTACCATTGTATTTAATTTTTTCTACAATCTCAATGTAATTGTGTGTATGAGATGTATTGGTCATTAAATTACCTAATTTCATGAGCTATGATACGGTATCATATTATGATACTACTAACACATCTCTCTTTATTAATTATGGTGGCACATCAGATTTTTGACAAGGTGGCATGCATGATACTCCTTATGATACTCCCACTAAGACTAGCATAATAAGTAGTGACAATATTTTTTCCCACTAATTCTTTCATGCAAATATTTAACTCTAACCGCAATTCTCAAATGGTAATTACTAATTACTCGACGGCACTTTCCCCCAACCCGAACAATTGTTTTCCACTGCAACAAAACTTCGGTCCCAAAAATATTACTTCCTTCGATTCATATTAGTTGACTCAAGATTATCTAGATTCATATGTATCTAGTTAAATATCTAGATGCATCCGTATTTAAACAAAGTTGAGTCAACTAATATGGGTTGGAGGGACTACTGTAGATTCTTTTTTGAAACGCTACTGCAGATATTTGACAGTAATTCTTCGTCGCCGTATTTTTACGGTAATTTCTTAACGCAAATCTTCGGCCACAACATTAATTTTATGCCCGGTAAATATTCGGTGGAATTTTCCATTGTTTTTCCACTGCGCCATCTTTTTTACTCATTTTGTCCTGCTATATATTAATATAACAACCACCCGATATAACTTCGCAACAACATTGGGGCAAACAACACAAGCCAAGCTCAAAAGAAAAACAAGACGAAAGAAAAGAAAAGGAAGCCGACAACGACTATTCAACGAATACATAGATAACTCGCAACTTTGCGCTCTCCGGAGAAATGCCACCATGCGGCTAGCACTCTCAAACACCGCGTACCAAACAGCACCTCCAAAAAGGAAAGTGATGATGACACAATTGACGGGCTGGTATTAGCTTTTCCACCGGTACACTATGGGAGGTGGAGAAAAGATACATCCAATCTCCTTCAGGAAGGACCGAAACACCCACTGGTGTCACCGCTTTGGTGTCAATACGACAAGGATTTCTCCTGACCCCTCAAAAAACCACTCTCGGACACTTCGTAATGCTCCAAGCTAGCCGGCCACATGCATGCACCCACGCTCTTGAAGTCGCCACCGCCGTCTCACCGTGACCCACGATGCGAGACCGATAAGACTAAAAAAGAGGAAACTTCGGCGAGGGTTGGCGGGACAACAACACGCAGGAGGGAACTACCTCCATAGCCAAAAGGCGGTAGCCGATCGGATGTAGCAGCAGAGACAAACCAAACCCTATCTGGTCCTGCTGAGCCTGAATAGACTCGTGAAGCCCGCTACCGCACTGCGGCAGGGGTGCCACCGTGCACGTCAACCCCAACACTAGGCCCTACTCCTCCGTCCACCAGGGATCTGCCACCACAACAGATCTCTACTGCCAAGCAGCAGCTCCGTCGCCACCGAGCTCACCCGGGCCTTCCGGACTGCCCCCGGTCTAAGGAACGCTCTCGCAACAGCGCAGCAAGCACAACCACCACGAGCTCAACGACACGTCTAGAGGCAACCAACATCACCCCACGGGTAGCAGAAGGGCGACGAGTATGGAGGACACGACACCTCCGTGTCACCCACAAGTCATCCCCTGCGGGGCCTCATGCATCTGCTGGGAGGCAGCCAGGCCTAGGCTCGCCTGGCTAGGATCTGGCGTCCTAGCCCCCACCCAGGACCAAGGGAATACTCCCGAGCACGACAAAGAAATGCCTGCAGACGCACGCATCGGCTAGGCTCAGATCTGGCCCGCCAACCCTACCGTCGGGAGCACCTAGCCGCTCGTCGCCGCTTTCCTTCAAAGCGCTTGTCGTAACCTGCGTCGCCTCCGTCAACACCTTGCCTGCCGCCATCGGGCCACGATCTCACCACCACCGTGCACCCCCGCGAGACCCACCTGTGGGCGGGGAAGGGACCCGCCGCCGCAACCGTCCGAGCTTTGTCCGTCGGTGCACGCCAACGGCGGCAGGCGAGGGGAGGAGAGAGGGGGCCACCTCGACCGCGCGTGAGGAACCTGGGTACTTGGTCTGGGCCGCGAATGCTTGTATGGATATCACAAGCACCGCCGCCCCAACGGCCCAACCGAACAGGGGTCTCAGTCTCAGCCTCTCACGAAGAAAATGGAGGGAAGACTCGAGAAATCGAGGGAAAACAATTCTCATCCCCAGGAAGCGCCACACAGACACCGTTCTGCAAACTCGATACCAACGCCGAGATTCCCAACTAAGCCCTGCTCTGGCGAAGCCGTCGATGGCGGCGGCAGAACACCACGCCTTCGACTCTTCCCCCTCCCCCGCTGGCACCGACGCGCCACCCCCCAGCCCGGTACATTCTCCTCGCCGCCTCCCGCCGCTCCGCTTACCACTCGATCCATTCGCCGCCGCCGCCGCCCCTTTTCTTGAGGTTTGTGTGTTTCTGAGCTCGCAGATTGCCGCCGCCGGCGCGAGGAAGCGAAAGGCCCCGGCGGCCGCGGCGAGGAAGCCTCGGAAGCAGCAGGTTTGCACACCGTACTGTGCTGTACTGTAGTAATAATCTACCGTTGCAAGCTGTTTCGTAACGGGCGAGCTACCGCTGCAGCCACAGTCGATGTCGCTGGTCGATCTACAGCTCTGGATCTTCAAGCTGTTTCGGCTCCACCCAGAAACACAAGATCTCGCTGTTAAGGGGTTCCTCAAGCAACGCACCACTGACATGTGTGACGACTTCGAACCTGACTGGTATTTGGAGTACTACCCATGGGAGAACCGTCATTTCTATGCTGACAAGTGCTGGAGAGCCTTTGCCAATAAATTGAAGAGAAGAAGAAATGTGACACAAAAGTTCATGTTGTATGTGGAGTCCTCTGAAATCAAGCACCACGCCATTTTGCTCAAAGCCGTACATGATGGTTACTCTCAAATGGCACGGGTTGTGTTGCCTGGGACGAAATGCCTGAGTACTTTTGAATACCGCTTCATCCGCCTCGTGGAAGACCTGGCAATGGCACCTAAGGATATTATAGCTTATCTGGCTAAAAACTATGGTGAGCAGATGAGCCCCCCGGAGGCATGGAGGGCAAGACAGAAGGCTCTGGAGAGAGAGTTTGGGACATTTTATGATTCACACAACTTGGCACCAAGGATACTCAAGGACATGGCAAGTGAAAACCATTGTGTCGCCCGAGTCTTTGATCTTAAACTTAAGAATGCTGGTTTTAAGAATGAGTGATTGCCCTTCTCCGACTCTTACTGCCCAACCGGAGAGCGGACGGCTAATGTGTTCCACTTATTGAACAGGGTCTATGGTCGGTCCGTGACCCCTGGACGCCGCCTGCTAAATTAAATTATGTATTAATTCCAAAAAATTATTATTATAAAAATGGGTAAAATCAGAGAACTTTTCGATTTTATATTATGAACCTTCGATTCGTGGAAGGAACATTTGGTAATGGTCTTGATACTTTATGTTCTTTTTTCCACTCACTCAATTCTATTTTTATTTAAAAGAATAAAAATAGAATTGAGTGAGTGGAAAAAAGAACATACCTTGTGTTTTTGTGGACATCAAGGATGCAGAGGTTCCACGCTGTAACGGTTTTCGAGTCCCGCACCGTACATTTTGGGCGTTTGATCGGTGCTCACAGGCCTTCCATCATTGTCGCCCTGTGCTATGCATTAAGGGCATGCCACTATGCGGGAAATGCCATGGAGTATTGTTGACTGCTGTAGCATTAGATGCTAATGATTGCTCCATTCCAGTAGCATGTGCTGTAGTTGAAGGGGAGACCAAGGAAAGCTGGATGTGGTTTCTTAGGAATTTGGAGCAAGCAGTTTGGCATGAATCCGATGTCTGCATTATACATGACTACAAAAGGGATGTGATTGATGCCATAGAGGACTTTTTAAATTCCAGTCAACGGCAATGGCCGAGAACAGAAAGCCGGTGGTGCATGGAACACCTTGCTGATAACTTTTCTTCATATTTTGGTGACAAGAAGCTGGTAATGATGTTCAAGAAACTTTGTCAGCAGAGGCGAGTAAATAAGTTTGTTAAAATCTGGAAGGAGCTCGATGAGTTGACAACCAAATATACGGACAAAGAGCTGGCAGCACAAAGTCCATGTAACCAACCCAATTCACTGGAGTATGAGGTGGAAGGAGATCGTGCCAATGATAACAATAGAGAGATAACCAAGTTTTCTGACTGGATCAATATGAAACCAATGAAGAAGTGGTCATTGGCACATGACAGAAAGGGAGCAAGGTATGGTATCATGGGTACTGATATAGCTGATGTGTATAAGAATGACCCTGTGTTGAAAGGGATAACATGCCTTCCTCTCAGTGCGATAGTGGAGGTTACATTCCTGCGTTTGGTAGAGTGCTTCAAAAACACAAGTGCTGCAGCAAATGAAGCAATCGGTAACCCATCACAGAACTTCCCTGAACGTGTCCAGGATGACATGAATTCCAAAATGCAGAAATCCAAGATGCATCGCGTGATTCGCATTGACACCAACACTAGAACAAATTTCCAAGGGAAAGTGGTTTGGAAATTTAAAGTTCAGTCAAGGCAGAAGACTGAGGTTGTTCACCTGAATTCGGAAGATGTCCCCAACACTAATAATAAGTTTCAAAGATCCACAATTCGAGAAAGTGCCACTTGTTCGTGTAACAGGCCGCAGCTGCTTCACAAGCCCTGCTCTCATGTCATTGCCGTCTGTTGTCAGATTGGGGTTAGCACTGCTACAGACATGTCCCCGTACTACAGTCTGACCTATCTAGGTAGGACCTGGAGTGGAAAATTTGATGAATCTAAGATCTCACTCGACTATAGATACAGATATATCATGCCGTTTGAGGACAAGACACCGACTTGGATCCCAGACAAAAGATTGGAGTGTGGCCTTCCTTCTTTTCTAACATCGGACTGCCTAGAAACTGTTGCGGAGGAGGCAGAGCAACAACGCAGCACTGGGGTTGGATCAATTGAAGACAATCAAGTAGCTACAACACACACAGAAGAACCTAACCAAATTTAAACTTCTGTTATCATCTGTCAAGCTCCAAGCCATCCATAGTTTGGCCCCTAAATATGCAGTAGTTGCTGCCGAGCATATTCTATGTAAAACTCTGAATCTCTAGTGTTATTCGCAATGCCCATATGGAAACTGAATTTCAGGCATCTTGAGACAACATGGTTACTATGCCCATGGTAGGGCAACTTTTACAGTACCTTTTACTACTCCCTAAACATGACTAGTATAATTTGATCTAACGACTCAGAGAGATTTGGCCTAGTAGGCCCAATTAGTACGTAATTATTTAGGAAAAAATGTAACCACCTTTGAATAGAAAAAGAAAATCATCATCGGTACGATGCAACACAGCTTCTAGGCCGTCCCGCAGTCACGCCGCCTCCCCTCACTCGCGCCGCCGCCGCCGCCTCCGCGACTCGCGCCGTCCCGTTCCTTACTTGCGCCGCTGCCTCCGGGACTCGATCTGTCGCCTCCGGGACTCGCGCCGTCGCGTCCCTTACTCGCGCCGCCACCTCCGGTACTCGCGCCGCTCGCGCCACCGCCTCCCCGCATCGCGCCACCGCCTCTCCCGCTGATTCCGTCGATGCTGGACCCGGTCTCCACTACCGGTTCCACACCCATCGGACAGTGCCCGTCGCCGACGCCGACCCGCACGGCGCCCTGGCCGCGGTTGTGCTCGCATCAGGTGAGTATACTTATCTGAGGATCTGTTAGAAATTTGAATTCCTACAAGGAGTCTATCTAGGGGTCTCTAGTTCATTCTTGGAATAGAAATTGGAGCCTCAATTAAGAAAAGTAGCAATCAGAGTTTAGTGCTCTATTTTGTGCACTATGAAATCGGGGAGTCCAACTTAAGAGGAAGACTCATCGGTTGATGTTGCATCAAAGAAAGTAGCACAAAATAAAGCAACCGAGTGCTCTATACTGTTGCACCTTTAAATTGCATAATACTCCCTCTGTTTCAAATTACTCCGCACGCACGCTTACCTAGGTGGCCTAGTATTCTTTCATTTTTCATCAAATTTTTTTTAGAATTTTTGGTATACGTAATACATATTTCATACTATCTATTTCAAAAATCTCAGGATTTTTTTGAATGAGAAATGAGAGAGTACTAACCCACCTACATAAGCGCGCCGGCGGAGTAATTTGAAACAGAGGGAGTATAAGCACAATCTAGTGTCATACTTTGATGTTTGCGTATAAAACGGTTGCTGGATCCTGGAGTATGCTACTTTGATGGGTTTTTTTTTTGCAATCGGTTTGGTTTAAAGAAAATATCACAAAAATGGATCGGGTAGGAAGGGACTTCAATATTTCTAAAACTGTATTTGTGTTTTTCACTGCTTTGAAAGGAAAATGTTTCAGCTGTAAGAACAGATCCTTGGTTAGGAGAATGCGCACAAGATTTCATACTGAATTTTTATTTCTTACTCAAAACCTGATCTTACAAATTACAGCTGCTTATTTTGTCCCTTATTCAATTGTAAAATAAGCATGGTTCAGGCTCCAGTTCATGCCTTATGAAAAAGAAACAAGTTCAATGTATCAACTGAAAGATCATGCTATGAATCAAACTATTATACCTTATTTGTTAGCAAGCACCATCCTTCAGGTATAGCTTTTTGTTACTGTGATTCTGGACCATGATAATCGTGCGCTCAAAATACATTGCAATGAAACTCTAGCACTTTTATTTTCTCACAAAATACATTGCAATGTGTGCAAAAATTAATTCATCCATTTATGCTCTATTATGTAATCAGAAGCAATCCACCTCCCACGTGACCTCCTCGCCTCCTCTACAGCTAAGCTCGGATCCGTTGATGTTGTGCAATGTCGCTGAACACCCGGCCTTTCCGCTCTCCAAATCTGCCTGCACGGAGCCGCCGCTGCAACGCTACACGATACCCTCGGTGTGGTTCTGATATCCCCTATCTCGCCCCACAACATCCATATCGCTGAAATCAAGTACGTTTCTATGTCAAATTTTGTTATATAAATTTTCATAAGCGGGATAAATTGGCACATGTATCAGGAGGATTGCTACGATATTGTTCGATCTGGGGTTTACTGCTTGGTGCGGAATTTAGCAAAATGAACCACATTGCAAATGTTTTAGTCGTTATTTTTAGCCTTTTTAGATATTTTTTTAAACAGCTACTCCAGAATATCGACATTAGTTATCTTATTGAGCCGTGAGTAATGTTTGAAATTTTTTGGTCTGGTAAAAGTATGTTGGTAAGTTTGAGAACAGAACTCTGGAAATTGATAGTTTTCCCACCAGGTTCTTAGTTGATAGTAGCTGAATTTCTATGGCATAACATGCTAATTTACAATAAGTGGAGGCTGTAAAGATCCGGACTCTTAAGCTATAGGCTCTAAGGTGAACTCATCTATAACAAGTCTAATCATATAACAGTATGAAGATGCTGGATTTAATGAAGCAAAATAAACCATTCATATGTTTTCTAGAAATTCAATATGAGAGAGACTATTCATCCTTGACCTTAATGCCATGCACGTCCTTGACCTTTAGATCAATTTCGAAGACTATCCTATCGCATACCATGACCCCTCTCTTCGGGCCAGGCAAAATCAGTGCATCGTCCTGCAAAACAAGAGTGAACAGATAAATTCCTGGCATTTTCTCGAGGTTTATCTATGTTTGAATAATCCCTGCTGTGGGATTTTTAGTTCCTGTTTGAGTGATAAGATAAACTTCAGGTGCATTATGTATTCCTTTTCTGTTTTGTTCAAACATGTACTGCTTTTCTAACTATGCAGGGTTTGTAGTACAGCAGAACTGAAGCAAGGAAGAGTTGCTAAATCACTATCCCACTAACATTATTCGCTACAAGTGAAAAAAAAACTGAAGTAACGGTTCATAGAATGGAGGACAATGCTGAATGATTCCCTATAAAAAATATGTGAGTACAGTAAGAATATGGTATTACTCCTACATTCGATGCCATTAACATGCATATGTTTCACCATAATGAATTTTACATTTTTTATATATAAATAATCCCGCTGTGGCGATCAGATGACTAATATGATACGTCACGCAAGGGCAGGGAGACCATGTGGTACGTCACGCCGCCCCGCACCGTGCTCTGCACGACCACATTCCGGTGATAAACCCTGTCACATTCTTGAACTGTGCTCTTGGAATAGATGCATCTTCGTACTTCACAGAATCATATCGAAGAGATTTATCAGTCATATCAATGACACTGATGTTTATCAGTTGTATCATGTTACAGAATGCATTTGCACACACAAGAATACCGGACATCGTCGTTTGGTGTCTGTACACCATCACAGCGAACAAACCGCCAACATCAACATCTTCTAGCCGAATCATGTATATACTCCTCACTCACTCAGTCACTCTTCAATGAAGTAGCAAAAAAAAAAAAAAAAAATCCTAAACTGCAAGACTGAATTCAGGCGAGGTCCTTCCATTTGTCATACAGCCATGTCAACATGTTTGGGAAATGCTTCGACATATCTTCAGACGCATCTACAACCTTTACCCGTTCGGTGCCTCGGTCTTCTACCAAGCTGGCGCTGCGTCTCCTTTACTTCTGTTTAGGGGGTGCTTCAAACTTTTGGCATGGGGCTAGGTCTGTATCAATTTAAAGCCAGACATATATGCCATTTATATATAAAGCTATCAGGCTGAGGGCACTTCAATCATGAGGATATATAACAATAACCAAGGGCAGGCATATATGTCCGGCTTTAAATTGATACCTCTGTTATAACAATAACCAAGGGCGGACATATATGGCCTGGGGCTAGATCTGTATCAATTTAAAGCCGGATATATATGCCATTTATATACCTCTGTTGAGGAGTGGGCAGCCAACAATAACCAAGGGCGGAGTTGTAAGAAAGCCTTCGGTCTTCATCTAAGTTATCACTGAGAATACATGACAATGTAGTGAGGAAAAATACGGCAACAGTGAAAAGAACAGTAGTGGTTTAATGACAGGAAAATGGAACTAGAATACAAAATTAAACATTTCAGTCCTAAATGTTTGTGCCAGTTCTTAAGATTCTAGCACTATGGGTGATATAGTACATGGTTGACCTTCTGGTCTTGTTACAATTACCTTGCCGTGTAATCTTTGGATCCTCTCTGCTTCTTCTCTGATGCAAACAAGGTTGGTTTTGATCTCTTTGCAAATCCTTCCTTCCAGTAGCCTAACTGGAACCCAGAGCTTCGGCTCCAGCTCTACTACATAAGAAAGTGTAGTCTGGAATTCCTGGCCCGCTGAAACTTCCGCACCTTTGTTAGCAGCATCACTGACCTACACGGGATCAACGTGCCTATCAGATTACCGAGCTGCCTTTTACAAAGAAATACAGCCTCATAGTGTCACTGGTCAAAAGTGAAGCTTTGTGCTATCACTGGTCAAAATGCAGCGTTATAGTACTAGTGTTACTGGTTACCAGATCTACCATCAACCTGCACAATCATCAATTGGCCAATCACCTGAATCTAGAATACTAGAGCCCCAAGTATAATATCAAACACACTTCGGTTGGTACATTACAAGCAATGTTATGCATGTATCTTTAACACCCACAAGACCACAACCGCTCGACATGGATCATCAACAAAAAATATAGTTAAGCGACGAATCAAGTGATCCTATGAGCAAGTACACTTTCTATTTCCAGAATGCGAATGAATCTATGCTTCTACTATGCTATGAATTTGACTCTTCTTGTCGTCATTGCATCAATGATTGTAGGGGTATAATTTTGTTTGACTCGGTAATGGCACTTTGGAATTTGGAATTTTGACCAAGAACAAGAGAGGCATCAACATGTTACCTCCTCGACAGACCATTTACCCTCGAAGACCTTGAAATCACCCTCAACCATGTTGAATGCGATCTCCCGCCTCCGCGCCCCGGCCTGGAGCACCTCCATTTCCCCCTCGTAGCAGTCTATGGTGCCCCTGGCGTTGAACTTGAACCCCAGCGCCAGATCCTGCTCCCCGACCTGCACAGACCAAGTCCACCATCCATCACAACAGCTCACCCACACACATCCAACCTGCTCGACGAAATGCGCGGGAGGAGGGCAGGGCGGACCTGGTAGAGGCGGGCGAAGGCGGCGTCCTGACGGAGGAGGCGACACTCGGAGAGGCCAGGGATGAATCCCGCGAGGCCCTCGTAGTCGGTGAGCGTGGCCCAGACGGCCTCCAGCGGCGCGCCGACGCGCACCCGCGCGCGCACGGCACGCCGGTTCTTCTTCCCCGGCAGCTTACGGACCTCCATCTCGAACCCGTACCGCTCGTCCCGGTCCTCCTGCTCATCCCTTTCTGCGCTGTGCTCTTCGTCGTCGGCAGCGTCGGGCGCCGGCGAGGGCGAGGAGGAGATAGGGCAGGGCTTCCGGGATGGGGCGGGGCGGGCGGCGAGGCGTTGGCCGAGGGGAAGGCGCGCGGGGATGCTGCTGGTGGTAGTTGGGAGCTGGGAGCGGAGGGGGTGAGGGCGGCCATGGGAGGAGGGTGAGAAGCAGCAGGAGGCGGACGAAGCCATGGCCATGGCAAGTCAGGCAGGTTCCCCCCTTGTTTCCCACCCGCGTTGAGGTTTGGCCTTTTGTTATTTCGTTCGGTAGCGATCGTGACACGTAAACGCGATACACTACGCAAATATTTAAATTGTCCCTTCGATGTTTGAATGTCCAGTGGGATTAGTCGTATCCTTTCTATGCTTTGGTTTGATCAAATTATTAAAAGAATTATCTAATTACTAGCTTAACCGTGGTGGCAGGTGAGGGCATTCCCACGCAAGATGTTTACATCAGTTTGATTTTTGCGGGGTCGATCTAGGTCATTGTTTTGGGCTGGTGAACTCTTCTTAGTTTCACTTTGACCTGTACTCATGACGATGGCCTAGATCGACCCCACCTGATAGGGCCCATGACACAGTGATTGAGTGCGGTGAAAAGATGACTCGTGGTGAAATTGATCCTTCTCTCCGCCCACGTTTGCATATACCCGTGTCTCTTGCCGCTGGTAGATGAT
The DNA here is from genome assembly GCA_910589775.1 of Avena eriantha. Lineage (NCBI taxonomy): Eukaryota > Viridiplantae > Streptophyta > Magnoliopsida > Poales > Poaceae > Avena > Avena eriantha. The sequence continues at coordinate 77,757,568 of OU342741.1, read as the reverse complement.
TTTATTGCCACAACCAAACTGGTGGTTTCCTTGCATGTTATATAATAATATGCATATGGATAGACATTTCATATTGACATCCTATTTGATTCTTTTAAATTTTCCATCGCATTATGAAGCATAAGGTTCACACAAGTGTTGTTCACCATAATGGCACACATGAAAACGCACTACGGTCTAGCTACCCTATATCAACCCAAAAGAAGCTGACATATCGGTCTAGTCTTTTATTTTATGTGTCGGACGTGGTCGTATAAGGGATGCCACCGCCACCTCCTCCATGTTGTTCTACTGAAGATGGAAAAGCTGCATACTACCCCCTCCCCCCTCCCTAATTACAGGTTTTACACATAGCACTAAATCGTCAATTTAAGCAGCTTAATACAATATATATATATATATATATATCACTTAAAAGTTTACATGTTATATTTTCTAATGGTATGACTTTTATGTTATACAATTTACATTATATTTGTCAAATAGGTGATTCAGAGATACACACAGGACTTATAAACCGGGGCGGAGGAAGTAACACCACCTAACCTAGTTGTAGGGAGAGGTTGATGACTCCCGTGATAGATGATGTATAGTACGGTTGTGTATGTGTATACCCGAACCATATATGCATGTTGCCTTCTGGGCCTATATTAATACGAAACCAGTACGAGGCCAAGTATTATTCCATACCTAATATGGTATCAGAGCGCGTCTCTTCCGAGACCTAGCTGCCCTAGCGCCGCCCCCACTGGATCCTAGTCGCCGCCATACACACACGATCGCCGCCGCTGCTCCACATCTACATCGCCGCTGTCGCTGGGTTCTAGTCGCCGCCGCCTACAACAAAATACAACCGCCGCCGCCGATGAAGATTAGCCGCCGCCACAAGAACGACAACACGACCGCAGTCGCCACTGCATCTACGACCTACAACACGATCATCACTGCCATTGTTCGACAGCTGCCGTCGCCTACACGATCTACATCTCCATCACGCAGTCACGATCTTCTTTGTCGCCGTCATGAGCCCCGCCGTCTTCGATGGGATTGACAATCGGCTCATGAGGAGGGTGGCTATAGCAATGCCTCGCTTGCTACAACATGCTGGTGGGACCTTAGCGGGCTCGTTTGGGTCCGACCAGGCCTATGGTGACGACCAAGAGGGTTGCGGCAGCGGTGGTCTACGTGATGCAGTGTGGCGGCGGGGACTTTACGGGCCCTACGAAGCCTGGCCGGGCCATCCTGGCCTGGTATGTTCCGGCTGCCGTGTCCGGTCGGCACCCGCCTCCGGCGGTGGAGGAAGTCCTCCAGGTGGCTGATGTTGCCACCCTCCGGATCCAATTGCCTGGTGTGCTCTTGCCGCGGCGTCCAGTCGGATACCGCCATCGCGGGGGAGGTTGTTCTCTCCAGCGTGGTTGTGGTGGGCCACTCCTTGTCTATGGCCAGTTCTCAGTCTGACCGGCATTGCGGTGTTTGCCATGGTGATACGGCGATGGTAGGTTCAAGACCGTGGTGGCATATGTTGGTGGGTGGTGAGATTGGTGGAGCACTACGGTTTTGTCCGGTGATGTGGTGCTTGGGAGGCGGGAGAAATCCTTGTCATCATGACCCCGACACGGCGACGCTTTTTGTAGCATCCCAATTGTCTAACAATGGTAATGCTACTTAGTCTAGTAATATAATGGCTACTTCCTATATATAATTGTTGCATCATAATTATATCATGCTCATGTCATCATGCCACCTTGCATTTGAGCATCATATAAAACCTTTTCCTTTTGGGTTCTTCTCTCACATGCATTATTAATTGTATTTGCCTCTTGATATTGTATTTGGTTATTTATATATTGTTTAATGCCCAAGTTGAGTTGGGGGCATATCTTTTATTCAACTCCATCATTTTTCTTTTCACCACCTTATATTTCCACCATTCCAATTACCATGGGCTTTTATTTTCTTTTGGTATTGATCTAGCTCATGGGAGATAGGATGGATCAAATTCTATATTTCCTTTGCTTGGCCCTTATTCCACTTCTTGTGAATGCATAAGAATAATGCCATATTAATATTATTGTTTTCACAAAATAAAACATGGCATTATTATTTTGCATGGGCCATGCAAAAATACCACCACCTTTAGCCCATTTGATTCCTCCTGGTTTTATTGGTTCTTTTCCTTGTGCATCATCTCCAACCCTCTTCACCATCTCCATATTATCCCCAACACCATTTATTCACCTTCATGCATGAGCAATGAGGTCTTTTCTATAAATTCCTCTACTCTCTCTTTTTCTTGGATTCTACTTCCTCTTATCTTGTGCTAATTCAAGCCCTCATTTCTTCTCTTGGTAGGATCTCTTAAACAAGTTTTTAAAACCTAAACCCCTAATCAAAACTAACCTAGCTTCCTCTCTCTTTCTCCTCTAACCCTAGTTCTACCTTAAAACCCTAACCTCTACCACACCTCTCTCATCTCCCCTCTCACCATGCCAATGGCCTCTCCCTGCCATGCATGGCCCACCTCAGCTCACCCCTACCCCTCTCTCTCTAACCCTAACAAAACCCTAACCCGAGACCACACCTAGCTAACCCGAGTCCCCTCTCTCTCTCTCTCTCGGCCTCTTTCCCTCTCTCACTGCCACAAGGCCCACCTTCCCCTCCTCTCTCCCTGGCCTACCTGGCAGCCTCCACCACCCTCCCGGCCATGCCTACCTGCCCAGCCCGAGCATGTGCGAGGAGGTAGAGAAAGGTGGCCGAAGCCACCTTTATCTTTCCCCCTCTACTGAGCCCCACAACATCTTCCCCTCCTCTTTTCCTCCTTCTCCACGACTCCTCTGCCTCTCCCAGATCCGCCCAGAGCCCTGCCTCTCCTCTCCTTCCTCTCCAACGACGACGCCCGTCTCTCACCGACCGCCGCCAGTACCGCCGTCTACCTCTCGTTCCTGCCGCCGTGCTCGTCGTGGAGGTGATCGAGGAGACCAAGAACAGTCCCCTGCTTCGCCCTGGACTCGCCATCGAGGAGGAGGACCCCCAGGATCGCCAGTACCCTCGCCGCTCCGCCGAAACCCTAGTTTTCCGGCCGCCAGCTCCGTCGACGATCCGCCGCACCTCTCTCCGTTCCACCACCACCGACCTCTCCTCGGTGAGCCTCTCTTCCTCGCTGACATCCTCACGCTCGCTGTCGCCGTCTAGATCCGCCGTTCGTTTCGTCAAAAATGTTGCGCGCGCCGTCAGTCACCGCGTTGGCTCGCTCCCGTGTCGCGCATAACCTTACCTAGGCCCCAACCACCCTCATGTCAACTCCCCTAGCCCAGCCGCACTAGTTCCGCCTCTTAGCGCGCACGCCAGATCCACGGTTCGAGTCACCGCCCCGCGCCGCGCGCTGTTTTCTGTCAGGCGTCAGACAGAGGAGAAAGAAGAACAATGCACACGGTCCTTTTTGCTCAACACCCCCCAGATCTTTTGCTGCTTGACCCGCGGTACTCGCTAGCCCCACCAGTCAGTCTCCCTGTCCACTTTACAAAAACGCCCCGCAATTTTATTGACCTTAACCCGCGCTCCAGCTCGGCCCCACCTGGCAGTCTCTGCGCGTTCGTTCGCTGGCACGTGGGCCTCCAGTCGCTGGCCCACCTGTCAATCGCAGAGGCTGGCTAAGCCCGCGGTAGCAAAAGAATTTCCGCGCGCGTGGCCCCAGGCAGCAGTGGCCCACTCCTCAGTGTCTGCGTCTGGCTCTGCCTGTGTGTAAAAAGTCTGGCCACTTATCTGTTTTGACAAAACAATTTCAGTAATTATTTAAATTCAAATTCAAATCAGTTTTCAAATAACTTTTAATTTACAAATCCAAATAATACAAATGATATATGTTTTTGAATCAGAAAAATGTGAGGAATTCAAATATGCTATTCAAAATAATGTTTGAACACTTTAAATTTTCGAGATGATTAAAATTACAATAAAATGCCCTTTTCTTAATAAATTAATAACTTTAATTCTATAAGTCCAAATTTGGCAAATAATATGTCTAAATCGATCAGCGCGACGAGCCCGTTCTATCTATGCAGTCCTTGTTCTGAATTGAAGCATGCATCATGTCATTATTAAAGATCTGAACTGGTTATGACAATAAAACTTGGCTAAATAAATAATAAAATGCTTTATTCTTGAACCCCACACCTCACCCTTGCTATGCTACTTTATTGCCATGGAAATTGTGCACCATTCTTCATGGCATGCTTGTTTGCTTGTTGCATTTCAATTCATATGCTTGTGCACTTTATTTATGTTGGCCCTTGTTTGTTTGGTTCTTCTTCGAATAGACGCCCAGCAGGAGAATTACTAGGAATCACAGGAGTTCTACCCAGATCTATCTCTCGCTTCAACTGAGCTGCCAGGCAAGCACTACCACATGCTTGCATACATATAGTACCTATTTCCTCTATCTTATTCTTGCATCATTGAGTCGCGATTGCATTAAATTGAATCCCAAGTACTGCATAGCCTTTTACTTTTAAACCCCACCAAAGCTTGTTCCTCCATCCCGTGAGCCATTACTACAGGAGTTGTTTGAGCCATGCGAGTCGTAGAAAAGCATGTGTAGGGTATGTGAGTGTCTGATGAATAACGAGGTACCTAAAAAACATAACCTGAGTAGTAATGGGATAACTAATGAAAGAGGCATCGGTGAGCAATATCTTCTATTTGGTTTTTCATGCTCACTTGTGTCCCGTAGGACCTCAAGTACTTGATTCCTGTTCCTTGTTTATTCACACTATCCACATCCGGGAGGCCTTATGGATCCCCCTGAGCCAGAGCTTGATTCATTCTTATTTCTTGGGGCCACAATTAGTTTGGGGCTTTACTACTATCCTGTACTTATGCCATGTTACTGCTTTCTTTAAGATTGTGCGAGGCGCACCTGTACTGTTTTGGATCGCGCCACATTTTCGCGGTATCGACAAGCCCAGTCATATTTTCGGGTTCCCAGTCGTTTACAGCGTCGTCGCAAACCCTAGGTCCGTCTCGGAGCCGGCCAACTTCGTTGCGGGTAGCTTATTGGGGTGGCCCCCTGAAATATTTCTGAATCCTGTGATTGCTTTGTCGTGAATGCCTCGTTGGGTTTTGATTTGGTTTTTTCGAGGTTGATCGAGTGTGTGTTGCTATTCGTGCACCCCTACAGGGTAAATCTTTCTGAAAGCCGTGTCCGCGGTTATGGACGACTTGGAGCACAGTTTTTCTCGATCATAGACAAGAATCACTAAAGTACTGCTTTTAATTTGACTAAGTACTTGACTAGTAAATAGTGCAATACTCATGGAATGGTTAATAAAACTGCCAACGGATGATGGGGGTTGTTCGTCCGCTTCCTCGTTGGTAAGCGGGGAGGAGGATGGATCTGTTAATTATACTGTTATAACTGTTGTTCTTAATGAACGGACATCCGTCTATCATTGGTTAGGCGGATGGTTAGCGAGTATCTATAGACTTGTTAGTATTATCTTTTGCTGCAATTGCGTCACCCCAGGTTGCGTTCCCTTTAGTGGCATAAAGACTTGCTGAGTACCCCTAGGGTCTCACACGATAAATTATTTGATTCAGATGAATAGGTGTATTCGCAAGAAGGATACTGGGTGGAGGAGACAGATGATGTGGGCAACGATCACTCGGTGTAGAGATTCCGGGAATGGGGATCCGTGAGATCTGTGGGCGGGATGTGTTTATTTATGTGGCATCTTATGCCGATTTTCTTCTTATCCGTACTCGGACATTGTTTCCGCTTCCGCCTGATACTCTGATGTGTGATGTATGAGGAGCTATCCTAAATTATTATCTCTATCTAGGATATTTGAATCTTGCCGTATGGCGTTGCTATATTTCTATTTCTTTTAGATGGAATGACTCTGAGGACTGATGTATGTGGCTTGCATACATACTCATTTGTGTATGTAGTTGATCCCTTTGCCTGCCGATTACGCCGCTCGTTCTTGTCTCGATGTTCTGAAAGTGGTTAGGACGGCCGAAAGGTCTACCGTGAGTGGCCCTGGGCCCCATCGTACTATTTTAACCACTTTCGTTCACCCATGCATGTAACTAAGAGCGTAATTCACTAAGGTAGTTACAATTGGTATCAGAGCCATCCCGCCCTTCAGGGTCTCAGCCAAAATGGTCGTTGTCAGTCTAGCAAATATTTTTGGTAGTTATGTATACTACGGAAAAACAAACGTGAGAGTAGGACTGCTTCCCATTTTCCTCTTACCCACCCACCCACCCTTTTCTGGTAAAGAAGTGTAACGTTTTCAATTCTCTTCTAAAAATTCAAACTAGGATTCACGTGTTCTGGGTTCCGTAGTACCATAGGTTGTTTGTGTGTGTGAATTTCTTGTCTATCTGTTGCATCCAAATGTTAATACTATCTGTCTTTTGGTTATCAACTGTTGGTACATTCCATACCGATAGGCCTTTGTAAACCGACGCGATCTATCTGATTCGTTGTATACCGATGCGATCTGTCTTACTCTTTGTTATCCGACGTTATCTTGTTGGGGTGTTCTTTTTCGTAGTTACCAATCTTCAGGTTCATCTTAAGAAGGAGGTGTTGGGATACGTATTTTACTTATTCATGTGCGGAGTAATGATTTGAGTGCGGGATGGAGTCGCGACCATACCACTACTTTTATCATTTGCTTTTGTATATTGAACTAGTAGAGTTACTAATCTTGATTCGTTAAGTGGTTTTGCGCATATAGTGGTATTTTAATGCCGAAATTTGCGGAAATTTTTTCTTTGTTAGTTGTGTATCACACTCCTTGTTCAGTCGTCGTTATGCTTAGTATCTTCTAGTTGCCTTGAACTTTGTTGATATTTTAATATCATCTCAGTGAATTGCATCCTTTAATCTTGGTTAATTCCATTTTGGTACTATTTTGGATTATTATCATTCTCCATTATAGTATTGACTTGTGTTTTATGTCAATCACAGGATGGCACCTCCACGCCGTTCTGAGGAGGACATACCACCTGAACTGGGGGCTGCTTTGGCAAGTATTACAAATGCTTTGGGCACTATGTAGCAGAACCAACAGCGCTTCCAAGAAAGCGTGGGGAGGAATGAGTTTGTTCCGCTACCTCCACCTCCCAAGCGAGGAGACATCAAGAGTTTTCTCAAGTTCAACCCACGCCAATTTGAGGTGTCCGATCAGCCACTTGATGCGGATGATTGGCTGTGTGAAGTGTCAAGGTTGCTGATGACTGCGGATGTTCCCGAGCAAGAATGGGTCAAATGTGCCACTCACCTTCTGAAGGGAGATGCAGCTCTGTGGTGGGAAAATTACCTCAAGGCAGATCTCTCTGGTTTTCAGCCTACTTGGGAGCAATTCACTACTGCTTTCAAAGAGCAATATCTGTCAGAAATTGTCATGGAAAGGATGAAGGAAGTGTTTCTCAACCTCAAGCAGGGCACTGACAATGTCAACACCTACATCAGAAACTTTATGAACCTTTCTCGTTATGGTGGCGATGAGATCTCTGATGACAAGAAGAAGCAAAAGAGGTTTAGGTAAGGCCTCAATGCTTCCATCAAATATGCAATCACTCATGCAAGGCCGGCGTCTTTTCTGGAACTCCAACACACAGCTCTGCAGGAAGAAGCAAGTAGGCAAGTGTTTGAGGAGTCAAAGAAACACAGTCGTGATACAGCAAGCTCTTCTGCTATGACAGCTTCTTCTAAGCGTCGTGTCTGGGTTCCTAACACCCCACCGTCGCTCCCTGCTCCACCAAGACCGTCAAGCTATGCACCAAGGCCACCAAACTCCTTCACTGCGGCTCCTAGGGGCTACAACCACAACTACCCTGGAGTGCCTGGCGGAGTCCCTGGCTACGTTGCTCCACGTCCACCTGGTGCTTGCTATACTTGTGGAAACACTGGGCATCAGCACTGGAATTGTCCAATGAACAACAAAGCTCTTCCACCACCACCTCCAAGACCTGCGGCAAGTTCTTCTATGATTCGTGCACCTCCACCTCGGGCTCTCAACATCAACACCAAGCCCGGGTCTACGGTTGCTCGTGCCAACTGTGTCAACGTCGCTCAAGCTGAGCATGCACCTGGAGTTGTCATGGGTATGCTTCCTGTTAACTCAGTTCCTGCACGAGTTTTATTTGATTCTGGTGCTTCACATTCTTTCGTGTCATACAAGTTTGCGGAGAGTAATGGGTTACCTTCTGATGCTTTACCAACTCGCCTCATGGTGCAATCTCCTGGATCAAACATGAGGGCTTCTAAAATCAGCTATGGCAATCAAATTGAGATTGGTGGCTCTTCGTTTCCGGCTTTCCTTAATTATTCTGGGAAATTCTGATATTGATGTTATCTTGGGCATGGATTGGTTAACAGCAAATACAGCTGTGATTGATTGTGCTGAACGTTCGGTTTCTCTGAAAATTCCTGAAGGCCATATAGTCTATTCTCCAAGTCTGACTCATGCAATTCAGCTTTATTCTTTGGCAGCTCTGAATGATGATGTTATGGAAGGTATTCAGAGTGTTCCTGTCGTCTGTGAGTTCCCAGATGTTTTTCCTGAAGAGTTGCCAGGTATGCCTCCGGATCGTGAGGTTGAGTTTGTTATTGAACTTGAACCTGGTACCGCTCCTATCTCCAAGCGGCCTTATAAAATGGGTCCTGCTGAGTTGGCTGAACTCAAACGTCAGTTGGATGAACAAGAGAAGTTGGGTTTCATTCAGCACAGTACTTCCTCTTGGGGTAGCCCAACCATCTTTGTGAAGAAGCGAGACAAGACTGATAGACTTTGTGTTGACTATCGGGCACTCAATGCTAAAACCATCAAGAATAAATATCCCCTTCCGAGGATTAATGATCTCTTCGATCAGCTAGCTGGAGCTGTGGTATTCTCTAAGCTTGATTTGAGAAGTGGTTATCATCAAATCAAGATTCGCAAGGAAGATGTTCCCAAAACAGCTTTCACCACCCGCTATGGCCTGTATGAGTACACGGTCATGTCTTTCGGTCTCACCAACGCACCTGCCACCTTCTCGAGGCTTATGAACTCGGTTTTCATAGAGTATCTTGATAAGTTCGTTGTGGTCTATCTAGATGACATTCTAGTCTATTCTAAGTCAAAAGAAGAACATGAAGAACACCTTCGGTGTGTCCTAAACAAACTTCGTGAGAACCGCCTGTATGCAAAGTTCTCCAAGTGTGAGTTTTGGCTGCCTCAAATCACCTACCTTGGTCACGTAATCTCTGCCAAGGGCATTGCCATCAACCCAGAAACTATTAAGACAATTATGGAATGGCTTCCACCCTTAAATGTCAAAGAAGTCCGGAGTTTCCTTGGTTTGGCCAGTTACTATCGTCACTTCGTTCAAAACTTCTCAAAGATTGCGAAGCCTCTTACCGATCTCCTCAAGAAAGGCAAGAAATACCTTTGGACTCCTGCATGTCAAGCAAACTTTGAAACACTCAAAGAGAAGCTCACTTCCACACCAGTCTTGGTTCCTCCAGATACATCAAAGCCTTTCCAGATATTATGTGATGCCTCATTGCAAGGATTGGGTGCGGTCCTTATGCAAGAAAAACAAGTTGTTGCTTATGCATCTTGTCAATTAAAGACGCATGAGATCAACTATCCTACACATGACCTCGAACTCGCAGCAGTTGTCTTTGCTTTGAAAGTATGGAGGCATTACTTGCTTGGCAACCGTTGTGAGATCTTTTCTGATCACAAGAGTCTGAAGTATATATTCACACAGCCTGATCTCAACCTTCGTCAGAGGAGGTGGATTGAAACAATCAATGATTTCGATTTAACCATCAACTACACTCCGGGCAAAGCTAATGTCATGGCCGATGCTCTCAGCCGAAAAGCTTATGTCAACAACCTCATGGTGGAAGAACAACAGCCGCTCTTGTGCGAGGAATTCCGCAAGCTTAACCTTGAAATTGTGGATCAAGGGTATCTTCTGAACCTTCTGGCAACACCTCTCTTGGAAGAAAAAGTTCGCTCCATTCAACTTGGTGATCCTTACACTAAAAAGATCATCTCCAACATTCAACTTCCGAAGTATGAGTCTTTCCACGTTGACGACCAAGGTACTCTTTTCTTTGAACACCGGATGTTTGTTCCGAACTACCCGGGTTTAAGAGAGCAAGTTCTCAAGGAGGCGCATGATTCTGTTCTTTCTATCCACCCTGGCAGCACTAAGATGTACATGGACTTGAAAACACAATATTGGTGGCCTGGATTGAAACGATATTGTGCCAAGTATGTCTCGGAGTGTGATGTTTGTTGCAGAGTTAAAGTTGTCCATCAGAAACCTTCCGGTCTTCTACAGCCATTGAAGCCTCCGGAATGGAAATGGGAGAAAGTAGAGATGGACTTCATCACTGGTTTTCCAAGGTCACAGAAGGGCAACAATGCAATCTTTGTTGTCATTGATAGGCTTTCTAAAGTAGCTCACTTCTTTCCAGTCAAGGAAACAATTTCTGCAATTCAGTTGGCTGAGCTCTATATCAACATAATTGTCTCTCTGTATGGAGTTCCTCTTGAGATCAGCTCAGACCGTGGAAGCATCTTCACTTCCAAGTTCTGGGGAAATTTCCAAAATGCTTTGGGAACAAAATTGAACTTCAGCACAGCCTACCACCCTCAGTCGCAAGGACAAGTTGAAAGGATCAATCAGATTCTGGAAGATATGCTCCGTGCTTGCGTTATCTCTTTCGGCATGAAGTGGGAAGAATGTCTTCCTTATGCTGAATTCTCTTACAACAACAGCTTCCAGAAAAGTCTAAAAATGGCACCATTTGAGGCTCTCTATGGTCGCAAATGCAGAACTCCGATTGGGTGGTCGGGCGCAGGTGAAAGAATATTGTTTGGCCCCGACATTGTAACTCAAGCGGAAGAGAAAGTTCACATCATTCTTGAAAATTTGAAGATTTCTCAAAGTCGCCAGAAGAGCAATTATGACAGAAAGCACACGGACATGGAGTATGTCCGTGGTGATCTCGTTTACCTTCGTGTCACTCCCATGAGAGGCATGCACCGCTTCGGTATCAAAGGAAAGATGGCTCCTAGATACATCGGTCCGTTCAAAATTCGTGGAAGAAGAGGAGAAATTGCTTATGCTCTTGAGCTCCCGGAACAACTCAAAGTCCATGATGTTTTCCACATCTCTCAACTCAAGAAGTGCTTCAAGGATCCCGACAGGACCGTGGACCATGAACTCATCAACCTCCAAGAAGATCTGTCTTATCAAGGACACCCCATAAAAATCCTCGAAGTCGCAGAAAGAAGGACTCACAACAAGTCCATCAAGTTCTGCAAGGTGCAGTGGTCGCACCATTCCGTTGATGAAGCCACTTGGGAACATGAAGATGAGCTCCATGCCAAGTATCCTACCCTCTTTGAGTCTTCTTCTTCTTCTTCCTAGAATCTCGGGGCGAGATTCCTGTTTAGTGGGGGAGAGTTGTAGCATCCCAATTGTCTAACAATGGTAATGCTACTTGGTCTAGTAATATAATGGCTACTTCCTATATATAATTGTTGCACCATAATTATATCATGCTCATGTCATCATGCCACCTTGCATTTGAGCATCATATAAAACCTTTTCCTTTTGGGTTCTTCTCTCACATGCATTATTAATTGTATTTGCCTCTTGATATTGTATTTGGTTATTTATATATTGTTTAATGCCCAAGTTGAGTTGGGGGCATATCTTTTATTCAACTCCATCATTTTTCTTTTCACCACCTTATATTTCCACCATTCCAATTACCATGGCCTTTTATTTTCTTTTGGTATTGATCTAGCTCATGGGAGATAGGATGGATCAAATTCTATATTTCCTTTGCTTGGCCCTTATTCCACTTCTTGTGAATGCATAAGAATAATGCCATATTAATATTATTGTTTTCACAAAATAAAACATGGCATTATTATTTTGCATGGGCCATGCAAAAATACCACCACCTTTAGCCCATTTGATTCCTCCTGGTTTTATTGGTTCTTTTCCTTGTGCATCATCTCCAACCCTCTTCACCATCTCCATATTATCCCCAACACCATTTATTCACCTTCATGCATGAGCAATGAGGTCTTTTCTATAAATTCCTCTACTCTCTCTTTTTCTTGGATTCTACTTCCTCTTATCTTGTGCTAATTCAAGCCCTCATTTCTTCTCTTGGTAGGATCTCTTAAACAAGTTTTTAAAACCTAAACCCCTAATCAAAACTAACCTAGCTTCCTCTCTCTTTCTCCTCTAACCCTAGTTCTACCTTAAAACCCTAACCTCTACCACACCTCTCTCATCTCCCCTCTCACCATGCCAATGGCCTCTCCCTGCCATGCATGGCCCACCTCAGCTCACCCCTACCCCTCTCTCTCTAACCCTAACAAAACCCTAACCCGAGACCACACCTAGCTAACCCGAGTCCACTCTCTCTCTCTCGGCCTCTTTCCCTCTCTCACTGCCACAAGGCCCACCTTCCCCTCCTCTCTCCCTGGCCTACCTGGCAGCCTCCACCACCCTCCCGGCCATGCCTACCTGCCCAGCCCGAGCATGTGCGAGGAGGTAGAGAAAGGTGGCCGAAGCCACCTTTATCTTTCCCCCTCTACTGAGCCCCACAACATCTTCCCCTCCTCTTTTCCTCTTTCTCCACGGCTCCTCTGCCTCTCCCAGATCCGCCCAGAGCCCTGCCTCTCCTCTCCTTCCTCTCCAACGACGACGCCCGTCTCTCGCCGACCGCCGCCAGTACCGCCGTCTACCTCTCGTTCCTGCCGCCGTGCTCGTCGTGGAGGTGATCGAGGAGACCAAGAACAGTCCCCTGCTTCGCCCTGGACTCGCCATCGAGGAGGAGGACCCCCAGGATCGCCAGTACCCTCGCCGCTCTGCCGAAACCCTAGTTTTCCGGCCGCCAGCTCCGTCGACGATCCGCCGCACCTCTCTCCGTTCCACCACCACCGACCTCTCCTCGGTGAGCCTCTCTTCCTCGCTGACATCCTCACGCTCGCTGTCGCCGTCTAGATCCGCCGTTCGTTTCGTCAAAAATGTTGCGCGCGCCGTCAGTCACCGCGTTGGCTCGCTCCCGTGTCGCGCATAACCTTACCTAGGCCCCAACCACCCTCATGTCAACTCCCCTAGCCCAGCCGCACTAGTTCCGCCTCTTAGCGCGCACGCCAGATCCACGGTTCGAGTCACCGCCCCGCGCCGCGCGCTGTTTTCTGTCAGGCGTCAGACAGAGGAGAAAGAAGAACAATGCACACGGTCCTTTTTGCTCAACACCCCCCAGATCTTTTGCTGCTTGACCCGCGGTACTCGCTAGCCCCACCAGTCAGTCTCCCTGTCCACTTTACAAAAACGCCCCGCAATTTTATTGACCTTAACCCGCGCTCCAGCTCGGCCCCACCTGGCAGTCTCTGCGCGTTCGTTCGCTGGCACGTGGGCCTCCAGTCGCTGGCCCACCTGTCAATCGCAGAGGCTGGCTAAGCCCGCGGTAGCAAAAGAATTTCCGCGCGCGTGGCCCCAGGCAGCAGTGGCCCACTCCTCAGTGTCTGCGTCTGGCTCTGCCTATGTGTAAAAAGTCTGGCCACTTATCTGTTTTGACAAAACAATTTCAGTAATTATTTAAATTCAAATTCAAATCAGTTTTCAAATAACTTTTAATTTACAAATCCAAATAATACAAATGATATATGTTTTTGAATCAGAAAAATGTGAGGAATTCAAATATGCTATTCAAAATAATGTTTGAACACTTTAAATTTTCGAGATGATTAAAATTACAATAAAATGCCCTTTTCTTAATAAATTAATAACTTTAATTCTATAACTCTAAATTTGGCAAATAATACGTCTAAATCGATCAGCGCGACGAGCCCGTTCTATCTATGCAGTCCTTGTTCTGAATTGAAGCATGCATCATGTTATTATTAAAGATCTGAACTGGTTATGACAATAAAACTTGGCTAAATAAATAATAAAATGCTTTATTCTTGAACCGCACACCTCACCCTTGCTATGCTACTTTATTGCCATGGAAATTGTGCATCATTCATCATGGCATGCTTGTTTGCTTGTCGCATTTTAATTCATATGCTTGTGCACTTTATTTATGTTGGCCCTTGTTTGTTTGGTTCTTCTTCGAATAGACGCCCAGCAGGAGAATTATCAGGAATCACAGGAGTTCTACCCAGATCTATCTCTCGCTTCAACTGAGCTGCCAGGCAAGCACTACCACATGCTTGCATACATATAGTACCTATTGCCTCTATCTTATTCTTGCATCATTGAGTCGCGATTGCATTAAATTGAATTCCAAGTACTACATAGCCTTTTACTTTTAAACCCCACCAAAGCTTGTTCCTCCATCCCGTAAGCCATTACTACAAGAGTTGTTTGAGCCATGCGAGTCGTAGAAAAGCATGTGTAGGGTATGTGAGTGTCTGATGAATAACGAGGTACCTAAACAACATAACCTGAGTAGTAATGGGATAACTAATGAAAGAGGCATCAGTGAGCAATATCTGCTATTTGGTTTTTCATGCTCACTTGTGTCCCGTAGGACCCCAAGTACTTGATTCCTGTTCCTTGTTTATTCGCACTATCCACATCCGGGAGGCCTTATGGATCCCCCTGAGCCAGAGCTTGATTCATTCTTATTTCTTGGGGCCACAATTAGTTTGGGGCTTTACTACTATCCTGTACTTATGCCATGTTACTGCTTTCTTTAAGATTGTGCGAGGAGCACCTGTACTGTTTTGGATCGCGCCACGTTTTCACGGTATTGACAAGCCTAGTCATATTTTCGGGTTCCCAGTCGTTTACAGCGTCGTCGCAAACCCTAGGTCCGTCTCGGAGCCGGCCAACTTCGTTGCGGGTAACTTATTGGGGTGGCCCCCTGAAATATTTCTGAATCCTGTGATTGCTTTGTCGTGAATGCCTCGTTGGGTTTTGATTTGGTTTTTCCGAGGTTGATCGAGTGTGTGTTGCTATTCGTGCACCCCTACAGGGTAAATCTTTCTGAAAGCCGTGTCCACGGTTATGGACGACTTGAAGCACAGTTTCTCGATCATAGACAAGAATCACTAAAGTACTGCTTTTAATTTGACTAAGTACTTGACTAGTAAATAGTGCAATACTCATGGAATGGTTAATAAAACTGCCAACGGATGATGGGGGTTGTTCGTCCGCTTCCTCGTTGGTAAGCGGGGAGGAGGATGGATCTGTTAATTATACTGTTATAACTATTGTTCTTAATGAACGGACATCCGTCTATCATTGGTTAGGCGGATGGTTAGCGAGTATCTATAGACTTGTTAGTATTATCTTTTGCTGCAATTGCGTCACCCCAGGTTGCGTTCCCTTTAGTGGCATAAAGACTTGCTGAGTACCCCTAGAGTCTCACACGATAAATTGTTTGATTCAGATAAACAGGTGTATTCGCAAGAAGGATACTGGGTGGAGGAGACATATGATGTGGGCAACGATCACTCGGTGTAGAGATTCCGGGAACGGGGATCCGTGAGATCTGTGGGCGGGATGTGTTTATTTATGTGGCATCTTATGCCGATTTGCTTATTATCCGTACTCGGACTTTGTTTCCGCTTCCGCCTGATACTCTGATGTGTGATGTATGAGGAGCTATCCTAAATTATTATCTCTATCTAGGATATTTGAATCTTGCCGTATGGCGTTGCTATATTTCTATTTCTTTTAGATGAAATGGATCTGAGGACTGATGTATGTGGCTTGCATACATACTCATTTGTGTATGTAGTTGATCCCTTCGCCTGCCGATTACGCCGCTCGTTCTTGTCCCGATGTTCTGAAAGTGGTTAGGACGGCCAAAAGGTCTACCGTGAGTGGCCCTGAGCCCCAACGTACTATTTTAACCACTTTCGTTCATCCAGGCATGTAACTAAGAGCGTAATTCGCCGAGGTAGTTACACTTTTGGGTGTGGCTTCTCCTTCCTGAAGGGCGTCGGTTGCCCCTCTTCTCCACTATCGTAGCGTACCGGGGGAAACCCTAGGACTAGTCCGGGCAGCAGCGTCGTCGTCGTCGCTTCCTTCTTGGAGGTGCTGCTTGGTACGCGGCGGATCACAGTGCTAGAATCGTGGTGGGACTAATCCGGAGGGCGCAGCGGTTGCGAGTCATCTTCGTTTTTATTGCCCCGCTAGTGTCGGCCTTTCTTCTTTTTCTTGTTTTCCTTTTTTTTGGGCGTGTTGCTGTTTGCCCGAGCAGTGAAATCTTTGTTGTATCGTGTGTTTGCTATATTAATATAGCGGGACGGAAGCCTGATTCAAGAAAAAACAACCTTCTTATTCTTTGTTTTTGTTAGGTGTCGTCCAACTAAGAAAATTCGACACGACATGACACTAACGGCACCTCGTTCTAGGTGCTCTTAGGACATGAGCAATGGTTTAGACATGCACTGTCTGCAACTTGGCTCCACGTCACTGTCAAAGAATATTACAGACACGGTATATAACAAGCTGTCTATATTTAACCATCTGCACGCACCGTAAAGGAGCTGCTGACCCGATTGTTTTGGCCACGATAAACAACACCCTCCATACAATGGGGATGCGGCTATCTACAAGCACCAATTTTCACGGCAATAGCCCGTCTTTATTTCTACAGACGCAGTCCTTCTCTCTCCTTTCTCTCTCTCTTTCACATCATATAAATCTCCTACATGACTAGCTTTATAGACAACTGATTTGGATTATTGTACACGCCCTTAGAATTCCGAGCAACATGAAAAACACGAAACAGCCTTGAAATACTACCACAGATAGAGTAACGATGATAATTGATAACCGATTGTTGTTTCTCAAATTTTAATTTTGGGCAAATTGGAATTGCAGCGCAGGCGGGGAAGGGGCGGCAGAGCTGAAAATTAGAAGGCCAGTTTGCCCACGTTCTCGATACGGAACTTCCAAGTACAGACTGGAGGCGTGGAAACGTAAAACGGTCTTCCGCTTTCGCTGCGACTCACAACTCCCAGCTCCGAAGAGCAGCGGCGCCGGCATGGGCATGGCCGCCAACGCCAAGGCCGCCCACGTCCCAGATGAGTTAAGAAGGTGGTCGGAGACCTTCAACAACGGCCTCACCGTCGACGAAGGGGATGAGGAGGAGGTGGATTCTGACTACGGAGAAGACGGCGAGGAGGAGGCATCCAGTTTCAGGCCGGAGGAAGAGGAGAATGCCGGTGCGGTGGCGGGTGAGAGAGACAGAAAGACGACGGCGGCGGCCGCCCACGCGATCCCCGGCGGCGCATCCGCGGCCGCCCGTCATTGCGATGGTAATTAATTAAGCGGGACACTAGCATTCGCATCCTTAATTTGACAGCAGCATTTACTTTGATTATGCGCCACGATCAATCATCTGTCGCGTCGATTCCCTCCTCGACCATCACGATTCCGGAAATTAACTTCGTATTCGTAGATGGGGGTTTCTTTTGGGGAATCAGCTTTGTAAATAAGTGGGGAAATTTCTGAACCAATTGACGTTCATCCAAGTTATTAGCTAGGCACGAACAGGAGTATGCACTCAACATGGTTTCCGGGGCTCCGGGACTTGTAAAAAAGATCAGTCCAGGAGCAGAGAGCATGCGGCACTGCATCATAAATTCAAATGCTCTTGCAAGTACTGCACACCAGATGGATTTGATCTATAAATCATCTAGCCCTTGTTGCAATGTACATGTAGTGTTATCTTTCCATACAGTTCCATCAACTAATGCTTTATATGTGAAGACTGATTGGATACTTCTGAATGTTGTTGCAAATGGAATGCTGTTAAAATGCAGAGGAGGAGGTGTCCGAGGATGGCTATGGTCAGATTCAAGGTGGACTGCTCGGGAGGAAGATTAAAGCGACCGCGAAACGCGGTAAACCGCAGACAAACGGAATCCAGGATGAAAAAGGTCATTGATTACCCCTTGTGGCAATTAATATTTGTAGAACACGCAAGCCATTCATGTCTTCTGATGCAGTTCCATAATTAGAAGAGTACATGCTTTCCTTATATAGATGAGACTGATTGCATTTTGAGTGATATGTAAATGGATGACCAAATGCAGGCGAGTGCATTTCTGATCACAACTACGTTCAGATTGGAGGTGGGCTGCAAGAAACCAAGGGGGAAGCTACCGTGACACCCAGCAAACGACAAAGGACAACTGGAACTGAGATCCAGGACAAGAAAGTTCACGGTAATAGAAAGGATCATCACTAGTTCCTAGTACTCGCATATTACGTGATACACCATGCCATTACTTAGTTTGTATTTGTATTTATGCAGGTGAGTGTCTGAGATCTGAGAATGAGATGCTGAGGCTGCAGCTTGTGCGCACAACGAAAGAGCTCGAGGCTGAACGGATTCGTAGGCTCGAACTTGAGTTGCAGTTGAAGGATAAGAAAATCAAGTCTCTAACAAAGCAGAATGAAGAGTTGAGAGATGAGAATGAGCACTACAGGAAGACCGTAAGCTCTAAACGCAATTCTACTCGTAACTTCACGCCTCTAGGTTATTTACTTCATGGGGAAAATTTCAAAATATGCTTGAGTAAATAATGCTATTCCTCAAACAGTGGTCAACAATGAATTTCGTCTTGGTTTCAAACAGATGCTATAATGTATGCATTAAGCACTCCGTAGTAATTCTTCTCACATATACGTGTCCCAAAAATTTCGAATTAATTACCAATCTTTAATTACAACAGGATGATCCCTTGAAGCTGGCAGCTATTTTTGCTGGTGTATATTAATATCTATTTACTGACTAGTTCCTTGTGCATACCAGGCAAAGCCACCGAGAAATCCAAGGCTATGCAGGTTCTGCATCAAATATGTACTCGGCCATGACTACCGCAACTGCCCCGAGAGGCGCGCTTCGGCTTCTTCTGAACAAGATGAAGGAGACGATTCCAACTAGCACCGGTGAAATTATGCTGCGCTATGTGCGTACCAGATATGATTTGGCGAGACAGAATCTGCTGCTGCTGTCCTGGAACCAAGAAATTAAGATGCGTTTTGTTGCTTGTACTGATGCTTTTGTCTGAGCCCTAATTCTAGCTAGTTAGAAATGGATTTGCTGCAGAACATGAAGATGCCTGCACGTCACTTGAATCTGTCTAGTCTCTCCTGTGATATCGATGTGAACTTCAGGCTGTTATGTAGTACGTACTGAGTGTTTTTGGCATCCAGTGACAATAGGGAACCGCTATATGGTTACGTGTCGGTGGTCTGATCGCTGCTCATTACGCCAGTAGCAACTGTGTTACGCTCAATTAATTGCAGTTTGGCCATGTCAATTTTCTTTCCAGTAGTGTAATTTACAGCAACTATCTTGTGTAATGCCTGCTGTTGCTTAACGATCGGCACATCATCATGTAATGTCATTTTAAGATTATTTACGTGTAATGTACCCAGACGTATGACTTGATCACGTGATACTCAGCTTTGTTCCGTTTTGGCAGGTGCATGCCATTCAAGCAAGCAACAATCTGTCGATTTATACGTCTTGTTTCTGAGCAATCTTTGCACGGATGAAGCCGGTAAATTCTCTCTGCCCAGTTGTGTGCCTGGGTGACAATTCTTCTCTCTGAGTCTGACGACGACGGTGTTGAGCTGACAGTTTGGAACGCACGCAAGAAGAGTAAAGTAAATCCCTGGACATATTGCTTCCTGAATGAAAAAAAAGAAGCCCCACCCCACGGCCACGGGCCAGTACAGCATGGATGGATCAAGGGATTCACGGGTATGTATAAATTCTGGAGCCATACGTAGATTTGTGCAAGGCAAACCGCTGCAGAATTGAATTGAAGCCTCTCATATGCGTTTCATGCGCATGCGCGTGCTGCTGCTGCTGCTGCTGGCCGTTTCCGTGAAACCTCCCTCCGTTCCCTCCTCCTCCTCGCATGTGATCGCCTCCTTCCAGCTCCAGATCCCACTCTCCATCTCTATTCTCTAGTCCTGGCCAGCGGCCACCCTCTGCTCCCTCTCGACGCGGCAGCCCGTGCCGTGGCCCGTGGCAGAGCACGAAATTGAATGGGGTCGCCGCCGCCGGCCACACCGACGCCGTCACGTGGCGCCTCCACCGCCGGCACTTACTCCGTGCACCTCCACCGGCGGAAACGGGAAGGCTTAAGAAGGGCGGCGAGGGCGCGGAGCAAGATGAAGCTCATGTATTTTCTCATGGACAAGGAGGAGCGGCGCTGCAAGACGGACGAGCTGCAGTTCGAGGTCACTCGCCCCACTACTTACATGCTTGCTCTTCTTGCTCCTTAATTAGTTCTCCTCGAGGAATCATCAAGATGATATACTATATCCGTATATACTGTCCTTGAACCATGATCGACGCTTGCAGGTGTCGGAGCTGGAGGCGGTGCTCGAGAAGGAGAAGCGGCTCAACAGGGTCCTGCACTGCTCGCTGCAGGGCCGGAACGTCGTCTGCCATTGCTGCCTCTCCGCCTTTGTTCCAACTAAAGTAATTACTGTACTACGCTACGAGTTACATGCCTGTTTATCTCTTCTGTCTTTTTTTTTAAAGTTTACTCTGGGAACAAATTATGTTACTATCAGAATAATAATTTGCATCTCCTTCAACGGTTAATAAAGACTGTTTTTTACGGAGGTAAAACTGTTCCAGACTGTCAGTTCCAAACTTTCAACCATATCACGTCATAGTTAGTAGTTACAAGCGCAAATGCAACACCGCTTCAGGTTCAGTCCAGTAGCAGTGTCCCTCCCAGGATATATGCTCATTCCTTGCCTGCTATACTCGTTAAGAATATTACTACATATCTTGCCATAATCGACAAGACACAGGAGAAGACATCAAAGTACTATTGGCGCATCGCGTCCCCACAATGGCAGATTTGTCTGCAAATACCCACCACTATCATCTACCACGTCTCTTCTCCTCGGATTCCCGTCATCTCGTACATCATCAATCAATTGCATTGTACGGTGGTCTGCTTACATGTCTATCGAACACATTCTCCCACGTCACCATCATACATACACATCACCATTCTGTTGATTGGAGTAACTAACATCTACCTTAATTTTCTCATCGCATTGCTATTATTTTCAGGAACATGACATAGCTAGGTATTACCAGTGATCACTGAAAACGTGGTATTAATCACTTTCTCGTGCGTGTTCGTGCAGATCAGGGGGCTTCTTGCGGAGCTGGCGATCGTGGAGGACGAGATATTCTACCTCGAGAAGAAGGTCGAGGACCTGCGGCTGCGTCTTCGCCGGGAGCGCAGCTGGACCCAACACTGCGTTCTCCAGCAGAGACAGCAGCATAATTGGCTGCAACAGAATTGCCGGTATTCCGGTGGCCGGAGGGAGATCGATGGTGGAGGACAACGGCTCCCGATGCTGCCTTGTCGAGGCAGCCAAGACGAAGGTGAAGCTGTTGAGCGTGGGAGCAAGGCTGCTTCAGTTGGATCTGTCTCTGCACAAGGTACACACACTGAAACGTTGAGCAGATGCATTATTTACATTTTTCATGAGTTTGTTATCTTTGATCACTCTACTCTTCATGGCAAAAATCAACAACAACAACTGCAACAACATTATTTAATTTCGGAGGCAAAACAGCAACATCTTGGTTTTCTAATGTTTGTGTTTCGAGAAAAATTAAGGTCTTTTATGGTACCTTTAAATGAATTACAACCCCCCATTTTAGTGGATCTAAAGGCCTATATTACTTCATACTAGTGCCAAAAACATAACTAGTACAATTTATACTAGTGGCCTCAAGAGGGCAAAACCGGTATAACAGCAGGAAAAATCTTGTACGTGCAGAAGTCAGGCTCGGCCCAACACAACCCATCCTACGTGATTAGACTGTGGTGTAGTTACAGGGGCAAATCACTCTTGTAACCTAAATCCCAGTTCGTCCCCAGTTCCTCCTAGATAATGGCGCGTCCGCCGGGTAGCCGCCGCGTTCCGGTGGCCCTCCTCGACCGCAAGTCATCCCCGGAAACACCCATCGCTTCGTCCACACGGCAGCATACCTCGGCTATGTTCGTTGTGGCCGCCCAATAGGCGATCCCCCGTCCCAACTCCCCTTTCCCTGGCCTCCTCCTCATCCCTTGCAGCTCTATCACACCGTGGTCGGCTTCCCTATCTCTATGCGACGGCGGTTGGCCGGTGACGCGGCGTGGGTGGAGGAGGATGAGTTCGACGACGGCGTCAACTTGCACCTCACCAGCGGGCAACCTGTGGGCGTCGTCGGTGGCCACTGCAAGCAAATGCCACGCCTATGACACAAATTAGTGCCTCTCCAATGGAACGGATCGGTGCATTCAATTGGTTATAGTAAAGGTTGACATGCGAACGATCGTCGTTTATGCAACTAACCAGTAGCCTCTCTGAAGATTTTGTCAACGATCGTTTCTCTGAACTTGTTGGGTCTGGAGATAAAATGACCTCTGTTATCTTCCTGATCGAAGCAGCTTTTGTAGCTACATTCCTTTTCATCCACAGTGACAAAAACACACTCCAATATAGATAAGTTCAGGAATGTGTCATTTCCAATTTAAAATGATATCTACTCCCTCCGTTTCAAAATATAAGATGTTTTAGCTTTGTGAAGCTAATGAACTAAAAGGAGTCTAGATGCATTTGCTTCACAAAGCTAAAACATTTTATATATTGAATCAGAGGGAGTAGAACCTAAGGTTGAACTATTCTATACCTGATTTGGATAGCATTTCGGCAGCATTTCAAATGTTGGCAGATATTTTTTCCATTTGATAGCATTTTGGTATTATTTTTTCCAAATGTTGGCAGATATTTTCCCACAAAGCAAACAATAAATATATGGAAGAAACAACAAAATGAAGCCACTAAGCATTCCCAGATCACATTTCACATGTTAGTACTACATGAAAGCATCAAGCAACTATTGGGATATTATTACAACCAACAGCTTGTTCCACACAAAAGCACAGATATAAAAAAGCCTGAAAAATACAAATACCAAGTTTGGCATTAACACTTAGTTCTACAAACACTTTTCCACGTATGGGCCATTGGAACATGGCGACTACCCGGCGGACACGCCTAACACTTGAAACACACTTGTTTACTATTTAGTCTTCATCATCTTGCACAACAGTCGAAGAGGATTTTTTTACTTATATGAAGTAACACCTAGAACCTGAACAACCAACATGAACAATGAGTGGTATATAAGAAACATTCTCAGAAAAATATCTTAGCATTAACATGTAATGTTGCTATACATACTATTTACTTGTGAAGGTCATACCAGAATGATATAGCTCTTTTAACTAACCACTTGTAACTCATTAGAGAACGAGAGAGTATCCCAGAGTTAACCGTGTGTTTCCTCAAATCACCAACTGCCTGGTTTATCAATAAAAAAAGACATTCAAAATTTGCATAGTTATACCAAAAACAAATTGGCAGAAAAAATAGCTATAATAAAGAAAACACCTAGTGCTTCACCCCATGGAGCACACAAATAATTATTTCACCTCTTACTTTATAGCACCGAATCTTTTCACATCAGCATAGTCATTATTGAATTGTAATACTTCCTCCTCACTTAAGGTCTTACTAAAATGTATGCAGCTTTATAACACAAATTTTTTAGGATAGGCGTTCAATTTTCTCTAGATGTTTTTTCATGTAATATGTGCATGCCATATTCAGCTGTAAAAGAATTAGCTAAATCATATCTTAAAAGTGGTCAAAACTCGAGCAGTACAACGAGGATAATTTCAAAATCACTGACACGGTCATGCTAGTGTTGGGCCAACAACAAACTTTGTTATCAGAGGTGCTTGATTCCGTAGTCTAGCCTGAATGTCTAATAGTTGTTCTCTTGTTCCTAGTCGCAATCTTACAACATTACATGATATATCAGTGTAGCATTTTGTAATGTGAAAGAGCTAGAGTTATTAGAGATGGCCATTTTTTGAGCAATGCATCTTTGGTGGCTCGCTGCGCTGCAGGTCGACTCTCAGCAGCGGGTTCCTGAACTTTGTTAAACATCTTTTTCAGTCACCATTATCTATTATCCTCAATCTCGAACAAACAGAACCGTAGGAGGGGCCAGAGAGAACTATATGTGCTACCTGTTCTCGGACGGTCGTCAGCGTCCACCTCCAGCGTTTGGAGTGGCGTCGGCGGCAGCAACGTACAGGTGGAGTCGGCGGCTGTGGCATACAGGGTGGAGTCGACGGCGGAGGCGTGCGTGCTAGAGTTGGCGCCGGCCGTCGGCGTCCACCTCCTGCGTGTCTTGTGGCATCCGCGCCGTCGGCGTGCGTGAGGGAGGCGGAGGCGGAGGCGGCGATGTCAGGCGGCGGTCGAGATGTTTCGTCGTGATTTTTGTCAAAAGCGCTTGAGTTAGCCTAGCGGTGCGGGCTCCTGGGCCTAATCTCGGTGACGTTGGAAAATCTTTTGTAACGGAATGTCTGAAATACCCATGTTTCTAAACCATTAGATCAATGTATACTAGTCCCTTCTTTAGAGTAGTAAAAGGTACTGTAAAACTGGCCGAAAAATTTGAACAGGTGAGGAAGTTGAGCAGGCCAGAAGAACAAGCCACTCTTTCGGAAATCTAAACAACCCCGAAAGAAAAATCTGCTTGAGCAGTCCCAACAAGCTGTCAGAGGAGTTGATCAAGCTGACGGTGACCATCTTTCACAAGATCAACAAAACAACGGATCATGCATCAGAGCTGGGGCTGAGCAGCGTCCCGAAGCTCAACATCACCTCGTGCATAGGCTCCTCCAGAAGCCTTGCCCCCAAGTCGTCGTCGTCATCGAGCGATGGCACGGCGCCCCCCTTTCGCTCCCTGAAGAGCCGTGCATTACCGCCCCGTGAATGCGCCAGTGGCCATAGGGAGACTGGAGGAGGCTGCAAGAGGCTCGTGGAGTTCACAAAGAGCTCGTTTGACCCGAGCCGTGGGTCGTCGTGCCTAGCCGACATCAAGAACTTGAGGTGAGAGATACTCGATCACGATCGTTGCTGCATTGCAGTATGTTTGTCGGGATGAATTTTTTTCTATTAAGAACTCGATCAACTAAAATTTCATGCTTCTTCAGGGTGTTGATGAACAAGCTGTCCACCGTGGATCCGAGTTTCCTGACCAACAAGCAGAAGCTGGCCTTCTGGCTCAACATCTACAACTTCTGCGTGATGCATGTAAAAAAATCCTATGAACACAGTAACCTGAGTAACTAATGAGCCTGACAATCCAATGATAAATTTTGATTTACATTTCCAGGCTTTTCTTCAACATGGTCTGCCTCCATCGCCAGATAAGCTCCTGTCGCTGCTGAACCAGGCGTCAGTGAACGTGGGAGGAACGGTGTTGAATGTTCTGTCCATCGAGCATCTCTTCCTCAGGCACTCCCCTGATCAAGGCAACAAGGAGGTAACCAATTTTCGCATTAACTATGCAACCTGATTGCTACTTATTCTTACACAAATTCAGCAGAATTACACAACTGTATTATTTAACCTGAACATTTGGGATGAATAAATAGTTGACTGAGAAGAGAATGATGACGGAAGGGGAGAGGGATCTTCAGCTCAGCTACGGTCTAGGGTACCCTGAACCCAACGTCGTCTTCGCGCTCTGCAGAGGCAGCCGCTCCTCACCACCTGTACGCGCAAACGATTTCACATTAGTCTCAGTCAATCCGCCACTGTCAGACTGATCTTGAGCTTGACCTGACCGAGAATGAAGTGCAGGTCCGGGTGTACACGGCGGAGGAGGTGTCGAGCGAGCTGGAGGCGGCGAAGGTGGAGTACCTGGAGCGGTGCGTCAGGGTCGTCCCCGCCGCCGGCGCGAGGAGGCGGAAGACCAAGGCAGCGTCGACGATCGTTTTGCCCAAGCTACTGCACTGGCACATGCGGTGTTTCGCTGACGACGTGGAGTCGCTGCTGGAGTGGGTCCACAGCCAGCTCCCGCGCTCCACTGGTGCCCTCGAGCTCAAGAGGGCCATCAGGGACCTCCTCCTCCATCGCGACAGGCCTCCGGTGCCGGAGAAGATGGTGGAGATCGAGCCCTACGACGCAGAGTTCTGCTACTTGTTGCCGCTGGTCTGGTGAATGCACGCTTGTCTCGGGACGGCCTTTAGCTCTGCTGTTGCTTTACTTACTGTATATTGTACTTAAATTCTGTCGGAATATATATCACAATGTAATGTAGATATATCTTGAGTCCGAGGAAATGAATAATTTTTTACTTCACTATTATACGTGCTTCCCAAGGACCTGCTTGTGACATGTTAAAATTCTGTCCATAACAATATGTAAGATTCTACCTGCAAAAAAAAAAGTAACATTCTAAGAACTAGAGAGGACTTAAATAATCAAAAAGTTAAAAAATTCACCTATTAATAAATGAAACTTCGGAAATTCATAACTTTTCTTTTATAACTCCACGCTTAACAAACAATATGTCAAAATATATTAGAAGAATGAGAGTAATCCAAATATGCAATCATACATGCATTTTGAACAATGGTTTAGTACTGTATAAAATGTTATGCAAGCAATTCTTAAGTAAATTTGAGCCATTTAATTTAATTCTTGCATAATAATTGCAAGTGGCCACTTAACTTTGATCTACTAGTCGTATAAAATTCAAATTGCACTATTTCAACTTGCCATGCATCATCTCTTGATTGTATTGCATTTTACTTGGATTGATTGTGTTCCTTTATTTCCGTATGTGTTTGGTTCTTCTCGATAGAGGACGATTCCGAGGAGGGCACGGATGAATACATCTCTGGTTCCTTGGATGTTATGATCCTACCCCACCACGTTTGAGTCGCAAGACGATCACTCATCTTTGCTATCTAGTTTACTTTTATCGCTTTGCCTCTCTCTACTTGCTAGCCTTTATTGCGATGCTTTAGCTATTTGTACGATTATTGTTCCTTGCAGCTTATATATGCTTTTGTTATCCTATTACCTGTTGTTTGATTAGATAGTTGGACTTGCGAGTCCTAGTGTATGATTAGTACCGTTGTTCACTGTCTCACATGTGGATTACCTATTTGTTTCACTTCACTACCAGAATTAACAAAATTTTCAGTTCTCTTGTGTTCTTCTTACTCGTGTTGCCTATAACCCATTGTTCCTTTTGTTGGGGGATGACCCTAGGGACGGTCGAGCCGGGGCATAAAGACAATGTCTGCCGAGGTATAACAAGGTCAAAGCAAGTGCTGATCGAGGTACCTGAAGGCCAGCCGAGTTACGGCCGACTTAGCCATAGTTGTGTCCACCCAACAAGACCTCAACCGACATAGATAATATGTCGGCACCACCATTGTCGTGGTGGTGTCACGACAGATGCCATGGATAGGATAAAGGTGGGGACTAATACACGCTAGGGGAATCCAGGGAGGGATAGTGAAGTGATTCTCCACACAGTAGTTTATATTGCTTTGCTTCCAAGATTACAAGTGCTCCTAGAGCTGTATTGGCGAGAGGAGGAAGAAGGAGCTCTCTTAATCTCACCCACAGATCACACCTGAAACCCTAGCCCCAATCAGAAATAGCAGAACCGGAACCCTTTCTACAGAGGCCCTAGCCCCTCTTTTATAGAGAAAGCTCGGTCTCTGCCTAGGGCATACGTGGAGACATATTCCTGAGAATATGCCTCCTCCTAAAGTAGTAAGCCGACCGGGGTGCTTTTTCCCCCGCGTCACACATGCTTTGGCTACGTGAGCCTCTGCGGCGCCCGCGTCAGCCGACACGAGCGTCGTCACCCTTGTCGGCCACGCCCCGGTGGTCCTGCCCTTGCTTGCTTCGCTCAGGTAGTGCGTACCGGGGCTTCTTTTTGACCAGCGAGATTCCTTCCTTCTCCTAGAAGCTAGACGTGACCCGGATCATAGTTGATCCGGCCACACCTGTTCCTGCATACAAGTAAGATAGGCACTTCCGACTTACTGCTTAAGTCGGTTAAGACTTAGTTAGGCGAACGGCCCCTGGTCCGGGTTACCCCGTGATTCGGCCTGCCTTGAGGTGACCCAGCCAGCATCCGCTTTGGCCTTGCCGAACCTCGGCTAAGTCGGCCTTTATACCCCGGCGTGACCCTACCCGGGGGTATCCCCCCAACATTAGTCCCCGAAGCTGGTGCGGTCTTAGCTGCCTTGGCCGCTAAGGCCCCATCAGGTTCAATTCCGAGCTCTGGTCGTTATTGCTGAGTTACCTCTTTACCTCGGATTATATGGATTTATGTTCCCTTCGCACATTCCAAATTTTCACTTGCCGACCGGGTTACCACTTTAATTCGGACCTCATGGTTTTACTTTCCTCTGCACATTCCAAGTTTTCACTTGCTGGCCGGGTTACCACGGTTCCATCCGGGTCTTGTTTCCTTCTCTCGTACGCCAAACCATGTGGAGCATAATCATTATGTTGTCTTATTTTAAGGGCCAGCACAGTAACTAATGGGTTCGTAGCATGGAAAACAAAAAATTTCTACCGCAAGAACGAACAAAACCCAGATCTAATCTAGATAAAAGCCAAGATCTAATCTATTAGACATGAGCAACGAGATAGATAGGAACTAACCCTCGTAGATCCGAAAGCGTTAACGAGATTAGATCTCGTGGTTGATGTAGTCGATCACTTGCCGATCTCAAGATCGTGTGGACGATCCTTCCGGCGTCGCGTTCCGGCAGCGCTCCTGTAGTCGGTCAAGTTGACGATCCTTCCGGCGCCGCGTTTTGGCAGCGCTTCCGCAGTCGGTCACACGTGCGGAGTCGAAGCAGACCTTCCTCTCCCCGTTCCAGCGAGCAGCGGAGGTAGTAGATCTTCTCCACGGAATCCCAGCAGCACGACGGCGTGGTGGTGGTGGAGGAGTAGAGAATTCTGTAGGGCTTCGCCTATGCCTGTGCAGAAGAAAGGTGGAGGAGAGAGGCGGCAGAGATTGGGAGTTATGGGAGCAGGGGTGGAGGGGGCGCCCCTGCCCCTCTATTTAAGGGGGGTGATGTGCCATGGGAGGGGGAGTCCTTGTAGGACTCCCCTTCCTCTAGGCCGGCGGATTGGGGAGTGGGGGGAGGAGTCCTCCTCCCCCACGACTCCTAGTCTTGACCCACCAGGACTCCTTGATCCCTTCCTTGGTTTTCAAGCAAACTCCAAGAAACCTTCTAGAACCTTCCGGAACATTCCGAAACCTTCTAGAACCCTCATACAAATACTCCAGAACATTTTCTAACTCAGAAAATGATCCCCAATATATGAATCTTATTCTCCGGACCATTCCGGATCTCCTCGTGATGTCCCGGATCCATTCCGAGACTCCGAACAACATTCGGTCTCCAACGCACATTCCATATCTACTTAAAACAACTTCGAACCTTAAGTGTGTCACCCTACGGTTCGTGAATATGTAGACATGATAGAGACACATCTCCTATCAATAACCATCAGCGGGACCTGGAGATCCATAATGGCTCCCACATACTCAACGATGACTTCGCGATCGATTGAACCACTTACATACGAAACCGATTCCCTTTGTCACGCGATACTATACTTATCCGAGGTTTGATCGTCAGCATCTCCATACCTAGTTCTACCTCGTTACTGATAAGTACTCTTTACTCGTTCCGTGATATGTCATCCCTTGTGACCCAGTCACATGCTTGCAAGCTAATTAGATGACATTCCACCGAGAGGGCCCAGAGCATATCTATCCGTCATATGGATGGACAAATCCCAATCTTGGTCCATGCGCTTCAACACATACTTTCAGAATACCCAATGACACCTTTATTACCACCCAGTTACGAAGCGGTGTTTGATGTCATCAAAGTACCCATCCGGTGATGGTGATTAACATAACCTCATGGTCGAAGGATTAGGTTACTATGTATTTTAAAGCTTATAGCAAATGAACTTAATGACTTGATCTTATGCTATGCTTACTACGGGTGTGTGTGTCCATTACATCATTCTCCTAATGATATAACCTTGTTATTAATCACATCCAATGTCCATGATCAGGAAACCATGATCATCAATTAATCAACAAGCTAGTTTAACAAGAGGCTTACTAGGGACTCTTTTATGTTTACAAAACACACAAGTATTAATGTTTCCGGTTAATACAATTATAGCATGGGATGTAAACATTTATCATAAACATAAAGATATAATAATAACCACTTTATTATTGCCTCTTGGGCATATCTCCAACAGTCTCCCACTTGCACTAGAGTCAATAATCTAGTTAAAAACTTGTGCATTCAACACCTATGGCTTTCTGGTGTTGTATAGACACTATTGCTAGTGGTAAACATAATCTTCGGATCTGACACTTCCAGGTCCGTGTGTATTTGCATGTCCTTGCGTCTCTACGCATTACTCATTCTCCAATGAGATGGCATTGTATAAATTTGGTCCTTTGGTGAGACCTTTAGTTCCTTTGGCTCAAAATATGTTGATATTATTGTCACACAATATATCTTCATAGTATTAGCCCGCTAGGAACCACACCTAGTTTGATAACAAACTACTTGACACAAATGCCCTCATTTACTGCTACAATAGTAGTCATATACTTAGCCTTTTGTTGTAGTATCTGTTATAATGTTTTAACTTTGGCACTCAACCAAATCCGTTATGGAACTTTCTTTCCATTACATTGTGCCACCCATAGTTTAAATTGAGATAAATTTAATTTGTATCTTGTGACAAAATTAGTATCAATGTAATGCTTTACAATGAACTACCTTTAACTATTTGTCACTTATACATGATATATTCTTAGTTCTTCCAAAGCTCATAAGAATATCTTTACTATTGTCCAATGATCATCTTATGAATCATTCTAGTATATGCTCATAACATTTAGAGCATAGGACATATCTGGATGTGTACATCTCAAAGAATGATTGATCAAAATATTCTTGTGATTTCACCAAGTGTCAAAACACTTGAATCTCGTGTCAACACACTTGAATCTTGATTTAGTCCTTTCCGTGCGTCAAGAACCTTTCTTGTTGTTTCCATATTGAACTCATTCAACATCTTATCTATGTACATTTGGCAAAATCATATTAGCGCCTCAATCTATCCATATAGACATTGATGCCTAATTCTTGAGTTATGCCTAAGTCTTTCATCGAAATGGAATTCTTAACCTGTGTCAATAAAAGATACATCATTTCCAATCAACAATATGTCCTCTACATAATGTATTAGAAATATGTCTCAGTGCTCCCACTTAATTTCTTGCAAATGCAAGCATCTTCATCATCTCCGATGAATTTAAACTCTTTTAACAGTTTCATCATGGTGAAGATTCCAACTCCGCTATGCTTACTTCAACCATTGAAGTTTTGCATACTCTTTTAGCATCCTTTGAATTAACAAAACCCTTTGGATCGTGTCATGTACACGTCCTAGGTAACCATTCTATTAGAAGAACTTGTTTTGTTTGTTCAACTACCATATACCAAAATATATGTAGTGGTTGCTACATTAATCCGTTCAGACTAAATATCGCTATGAAAGATCAAATCTTATCATAGTCAATTCCTTGAACATTGTCGTAAACTCTTTCCAACATGTCGACTATTTCATAGATTTGAAACATCCATGTCTATTTCTTTATAGATCCAAACACGACCGATAGGCTTCACGCCTTTTCGGAGGGTCTTCTAAGTTCAGAAACTTGATTTCTCGTGTATGGATACTATCACGGATTCCATGACTTCTAGTCATTTTATGGAGTCAGGGCCCATCATCGCTTCTTTGCATGTAGTCGGTTCATCATTGTCAAAACAATAACGACTTGCTTATCAAATCTTACTATTTGATTCTTACCGACCCACACGGTTCTATAGGAACTCTAACCTCCGAGATCACACCTTTTGTAATCACGAGAGCCATGAGCATTGTGGCCATCACCGGGACACTTTCCGGCGCTGTGCTACTTAGAACATGTAGCTAAGGTTCAACAACCTTATCAAAGTTCTATTGTCCTCCCACTTAACTTTTCACGAAAAATTCCTTCTTAAGAAACTTGACGTTCCAAGCGACAAACTCACTTTTGTCCTCGGCGTTATGGAGAAATTCCCAAAAAATTCTTTGGGATAACCTACAAAGACGTGCTTATCCGACTTTGGTTGTAAACATTTTACTTATGCATAACATACCAAAATTTAAGAAAAGACAATTCGGGTTTTATCCCAAACCATGACTTATATGGTGTCATTTCAACGGATCACGATGGAGCTCTTTTCAGTGTAAAAGCGGTAGTCACTAAAGCTTTAATCTTTAATATATAATGGCAGTTTTATAAATGACACCTTTGATCTTACCATGTCAAACAAGGTTTCATTACATATCTTGAACACTCCATACTCCTATGGTGTTTTGGGAAATGCAAATTCATGGAACGATTCCTCAAATCTTAGGTGTTTTGCTAAACTTGTAACTCAAATATCTTTCTTTATGATCCAATCACGAACTCTTTTATTTTCTTGTTACAATGATTTTCCACTTCATCTTAAAAGTCTTTGAACATTTTTCAAATGTTTCATACTTCTTCCTTATTGAGTAAGTATATACATATACTCACTCAAATCTTCGGAGAAAGCATATGAAGTTGAAA
Organism: Avena eriantha; assembly: GCA_910589775.1. Taxonomy (NCBI): domain Eukaryota; kingdom Viridiplantae; phylum Streptophyta; class Magnoliopsida; order Poales; family Poaceae; genus Avena; species Avena eriantha. The sequence continues at coordinate 77,724,918 of OU342741.1, read as the reverse complement.
TCCATCGCCCACGACCACACGTAATGGACTATATACATCAATATGTACAAATTCCAATCAGTTAGTCGTCCGTTCCTATTTTGGCCTACGAACGGAGTTTTAATTATCTCCAGGAAAGTATCACAAGCATCATTTGATCCAAATGAAAGACTCCAAAAATTCCATCAACATGGAGTTTCTTCATGTTTTCTTTCAAATATAATTTAAACAGCGATGTCACTTCATAAGTGATCTTTCAATCATTTGTCTTGCGACATTTTAGCAATAGTGTTTATGGATGTGATTTCTCCCACCAGACTTGTAAAAGTTCATCCATCCTTTATGGAATACGGTAATTATTTGAACAACCTTTTGTCGTCATAATACCTAATCAAAATAACAATTATTGAAACAAATCTTGAAGGCAAGCTTTGATGTTAACGAGCAACACAACAACACTTTGTTTGTTTTCGATGAACATCATCACATATTCTCTTTCTAGTTACTTAGGCCATTACAGTTCATAAATTGTGTTGTCCTGTCTGACACTTCATACCAACCAATTCGGTATCCAATACCTAAGAACCACATTGTTTAACAAGCAAGGAATACAACCATAACATGTATTTCTTCTATATGCCTAAGTTGGACATATCCAACCTTTTATTTTCTGCCAAATATTTTATAGATTTTCTTTGAGCAATTCCTTTTCTTTTAAAATAATCTATCAACATCAATAGTGGTGTCATTTATATGACACATAGTACAAAGCGTATATAGTCAACTACTAATACCTTTGGACTTGCACTTTGAGGTGGATCACCATCATCAAATGTTTGGTGTTCTTTCAAAAATCCATTCTTTAGTAATCTTTTAGTGTAGTAAACATTTTACTTACATCTTCTATTCATCCTTATCATGACAACTTTCATGATCAAGCTGCTATAGCTTATAAAGGTGAATTGCGAGTATAATGTTTCTTTTTTAAAACCTTTTGGAGGATTAGGACGACTAGCGTCTCCAACCTTCACAAATTCTCATGAAATATGAGGACGTATACTCTATCATGTTGTAACCAACACATTGTTTTAGATATCGCAATACCTTTCACATATGATGGTTTCTGAAAACATTGCTTTCAGCTCTTAGATAAACTTGATATTAAAAACAATCTTTTGAGTATCAAGAATCATGGAGGCAAACACGATACATTAGATACTAACACTGGAATTGTTACTCTTGATTTAATACTGTTTATTAAACTTCACAGAGTAAACGGAGTTTGCTGAAAGTTTGCAACAGGACTTAAACTTTAGATTGACACTCAAAACAATACGATACCAGTTCGTAAAGCAAATATCCAAAATTTCTATAGTTCTACTATCTCAACTATAACTAAGCGTAAGGTGGTAAACGGATGCCAATGACTACAACAAACTATGCAAATTCACTTTGATTGTGTTTATGATAAATTGAGTTCGACTAATCCAAATTACAAATGAACTCTCACTCAAAACAACATCCCTCGAGTTGTTTTAGTGATTACATGAACCAAATCCACTACACCAAGTCCGATCATCACGTGAGATGATGTAGCTTTAAAGGCGAACAATCAACATGTTCATCATATCATCCATATGAATCATGCTTTAGCTTTCGGTATTCCGTGTTCCGAGACCATGTCTGTACATGCTAGGCTCGTCAAGGTTAACCTTAGTTTCCGCATGTGCAAATCTGGCTTGCACCCGTTGTATGCACACGTAGAGTCTATCACACCCGATCATCACGAGATGCTTCGAAACGACGAGTCTTAGCAACGGTGCCAACTAAGGACGAACACTTTATTACTTGATATTTAGTGAGAGGGATCATCTTATAATGCTACCGTCGCGATCTAAGCAATACAAGATGCATAAAGGATTAACATCACAGGCAATTAATAATTAGTGTGATATGATATGGCCCTTTCTTCTTGCGCCTTTGATCTCCATCTCCAAAGCACGTACATGATCTCCATCATCACCAGCATTGTGTCAAGGTCCGTGGCGCCGCTTCATGGTTGTCCATCACCAACAGTAACTATTACAACTACTTGGAATAAAGCTATTACATGATGAATAGACACGCAGGTCTTAAACAAAATTTAAAGACAACCATTAGGCTCCTGCCGGTTGCCATATTACAATAAGGATCATTGCATACATCAAATATAATCATAATCACATAATGGCCATATCACATCACAAAACCCCTGCAAAAACGAGTTAGACGCCTCTAATCTTCTTTGCATGTTTTACGTGGCTTGGGGCTTTCGAATAAGAACGGATCTTACCTACGAACATGAACCACAACGTTGATACAAGTGCTATCAAGTGCAAAGTGTAGATTGGATCTATACTATGGTGGGAGAGACAGACACCCGCAAAGCCACTTGTGCAAAGCAAGTTGCACGTCAAGCGTGGAGCAAGTCTCATGTGCGATGACATGTAAGGTTAGCCCGAGCCTCTTCATCCCACCATGCCGCAAGATGCAAAGTATACAAAGCAAAAGACGGCACGAGCACCAACGCCCACAAAACCATTGTGTTCTACTCGTGCAACAGATCTACGCATAGACACGGCTCTGATACCACTGATGGGTTCGTAGCATGGAAAACAAAAAATTTCTACCGCAAGAACGAACAAAACCCAGATCTAATCTAGATAAAAGCCAAGATCTAATCTATTAGACATGAGCAACGAGATAGATAGGAACTAACCCTCGTAGATCCGAAAGCGTTAACGAGATTAGATCTCGTGGTTGATGTAGTCGATCACTTGCCTATCTCAAGATCGTGTGGACTATCCTTCCGGCGTCGCGTTCTGGCAGCGCTCCCGTAGTCGGTCAAGTTGACGATCCTTCCAGCGCCGCGTTTTGGCAGCGCTTCCGCAGTCGGTCACACGTGCGGAGTCGAAGTAGACCTTCCTCTCCCCGTTCCAGCGAGCAGCGGAGGTAGTAGATCTTCTCCACGGAATCCCAGCAGCACGACGGCGTGGTGGTGGTGGAGGAGTAGAGAATTCTGCAGGGCTTCACCTATGCCTGTGCAGAAGAAAGGTGGAGGAGAGAGGCGGCAGAGATTGGGAGTTATGGGAGCAGGGGTGGAGGGGGCGCCCCTGCCCCTCTATTTAAGGGGGGTGAGGTGCCATGGGAGGGGGAGTCCTTGTAGGACTCCCCTTCCTCTAGGCCGGCGGATTGGGGAGTGGGGGGAGGAGTCCTCCTCCCCCACGACTCCTAGTCTTGACCCACCAGGACTCCTTGATCCCTTCCTTGGTTTTCAAGTAAACTCCAAGAAACCTTCCAGAACCTTCCGGAACATTTCGAAACCTTCTAGAACCCTCATACAAATACTCCGGAACATTTTCTAACTCAGAAAATGATCCCCAATATATGAATCTTATTCTACGGACCATTCCGGATCTCCTCGTGATGTCCCGGATCCATTTCGAGACTCCGAACAACATTCGGTCTCCAACGCACATTCCATATCTACTTAAAACAACTTCGAACCTTAAGTGTGTCACCCTACGGTTCGTGAATATGTAGACATGATAGAGACACATCTCCTATCAATAACCATCACGGGACCTGGAGATCCATAATGGCTCCCACATACTCAACGATGACTTCGCGATCGATTGAACCACTTACATACGAAACCGATTCCCTTTGTCACGCGATACTATACTTATCCGAGGTTTGATTGTCAGCATCTCCATACCTAGTTCTACCTCGTTACTGATAAGTACTCTTTACTCGTTCCGTGATATGTCATCCCTTGTGACCCAGTCACATGCTTGCAAGCTAATTAGATGACATTCCACCGAGAGGGCCCAGAGCATATCTATCCGTCATATGGATGGACAAATCCCAATCTTGGTCCATGCGCTTCAACACATACTTTCAGAATACCCAATGACACCTTTATTACCACCCAGTTACGAAGCGGTGTTTGATGTCATCAAAGTACCCATCCGGTGATGGTGATTAACATAACCTCATGGTCGAAGGATTAGGTTACTATGTATTTTAAAGCTTATAGCAAACGAACTTAATGACTTGATCTTATGCTATGCTTACTACGGGTGTGTGTGTCCATTACATCATTCTCCTAATGATATAACCTTGTTATTAATCACATCCAATGTCCATGATCAAGAAACCATGATCATCAATTAATCAACAAGCTAGTTTAACAAGAGGCTTACTAGGGACTCTTTTATGTTTACAAAACACACAAGTATTAATGTTTCCGGTTAATACAATTATAGCATGGGATGTAAACATTTATCATAAACATAAAGATATAATAATAACCACTTTATTATTGCCTCTTGGGCATATCTCCAATAGTAACTGCCGCAGTAATTGTCAGTTATCACTGTGCGCAGGTCACGTCACGTCTGCCTCCTTGTTTACTGCATCACAACGTCACGTCATGGGATCACCTCCGCTTTGTGGCCCTCCGTGTGGCTCCCCACTGATTGGCCGAGGCAGGTGATACACGGCCACTGCGTGTGGCAGATCCGCAGGATGCGATCCCACTCACCCCTTGAGGGAGTGGTTAAATAGCGGAGGGGCGCGTCCCTTAGGATTTTTCCCCTTCCGCGCCCCTCTGCCCGTTGCTCTTCTCCTTCTTCTTCTTCTCCGCGACAGCGCCGCCGCCAGTTCTCCAAGTAGCAGCGCCGCTACCGCACTGCTTCCCCGTGCCTCTGCGTCGCGGCCGCCGCTATGCAACTCCCTTGCCATGGGTCCTCGCCAATCCAGGCCTCTGACCCCCGCCGCTGCTAGCGCCAGTGAGGGCAGCGAAGAGCAGATGACGGAGGAGGAGCTCGTCATCGCCGAGCAAGAAATGGAGGAGGACACCGCGGCGGTGGACCGTGGTGCGTGGGCCGGGTCTTGGGTCTGCCAAGATGACTTGGACTGGCTCTACCGGACCAGACGCATCCCCGCCGGCGTCGCCGCTTGTCTCCCTTTGGCCGAACTGGCCCCCTCACCCAATCCGGGTGAGTACGTCGTGTTCTTGTCCCACTTCCAACGGGGGTTCGGCTTGCCGGTGAGCGACTTCTTCCGGGATTGGCTTAGTACCTACGAACTCCAGCCGCACCATCTTCCCGCCAATGCTATTACCTCTCTTTCCGTCTTTGCCTCTACGATCGAAGGCTACGTCGGATTATGGCCCACGAAGGAGCTGTGGATCCGGTTTTTTGGCCTTCGTCGTAACGTCATCCCCAACATCCAACTTGATCCGGAGGACAAGCAGCTCACTCAATTCGGAGCCGTGTCCATCTCACCCCGGAGGTTCTCTGTTTTCCCCCGGGTCACCGGGCTTGACTCCTGCAAAGGATGGGCCCGGACCTTCTTCTATGTCCGGAATACGGGCACCGAAGATTTGATTCGGTTGCTTCCCTACACTCCGGGTCCACCTAACCCGGAATTGTGGAACGTCGTGCCCAAGAAGCCCACGGCCTTGGCCAACCAGGTCAACAAGAGGTTCGCGGAGCTGAAGAAGCTCGGATTGCGCAACGAGGATGCTATGATCACGTTCGTGCGCAACCGAATCTCTCCCCTCCAGAAACGCAGCCACAAGGTGTGCCACATGAGCTTCGGCCGCGACCCCAACCGGACCTCATCCTTTGAGCTGAGCAACACGGAGATCTATCACCGGGTTAAGGCTCTCTTCACCACCCATAAGGACTTCTCCTCTGAGTGGACTTGGGGAATTGAGCATTTTTGCCGTGACAGGCTTCCTCCCACGGTAAGCTTCGTGGCGCAAACTTACTTCGGATTAACTATATGTCGGTTTTTGTTGCCTTTTTGACTGTATTGTTCATTCTTTTTCTCAGCTATTCCTTCAGCAGACCCTTGAGGACGGCACGGATCCGACCCTTAAGTGGGCACCGGACCGAGAGACCCCGGATGAGGAGGAGACGGACCAGGAGATGTTCCTCCCTATGACCGACGCTACAAAGCGACCCACTGGTAAATCCTCTTCTATTAGAGATTGGCCCGATGATGAAGATGACTCGGATGTCAAGGTAATTGAACCTGTTGAGGCTGTCCCTCTTTCTTATGCTTTTCCGGCATCAACTAATCCCGGTGGGCACATCCACGAGGACCCTCCTCTTGCTACGGGCGAACCTGTTCCGGTAGCACCGAAGAAGAAGCGCGTGGCTGCTCCAAGTTCCTTCTCCGGACCTTCTCAGCCAGCTAAAAGGCGAAAGAAGTCCAGGGACAAGACTGCCTCCAAGCCAACAGGCAAGGCCCTAGCACGAAGGGCTCGGAAACCCAAGGAGGCCCAAACCTTGGACGCGTAAGTCATTTTTCCTTCTGTAACTTGCTCTTCCTTGCATTGTTGTAATTTCTCTTCCGACATTATTCTCTTTTGCAGGGCTCCGGTGGAGGTCCCTTAGAGTGGATCTAGCATTTCTTCACCGCTCCGACCTAGTCCTTCTCCCCCTCGTGACGACGAGTCACGTCCGCTGAGCCCTATTCTAGAGGGTTCTACGGCTGCTCCGAGTTCTGCTCCACCTCGTCAAGAGGAGGGTAACCTTGGAGCGGGGGGGGGGGACCGGTCCAGCCGAGGCGGCGACATCCACAACTTCGGCATCGCCGCAACCAGCAGCCACCGAGACTACCTCGGCACCAGCACCAGCTCCAGTACTAGTGACCGAACCAGTATCAGCACCCGTTCCGGCACTAGCACCAAGTCCAGCAGCAAGAAAACCAGCAACCGCACCAAGTCCAGCTACAAGAGCGCCAGCACCAAGTTCTTCCGCCTCGTCCGAGTCATCTCAACCTCGGCGAGGAACTACTCCAGCATCTCCTAAGGGGAAATCCGCTACAGTTACTTCCTCTTCCCAGCAAGCAAAGGGCAAAAAGGCTCCGAACGCTACCAAATCAGCATTCGTCGAGGCTGGGCAGTGTACCCTCGCATCAATGCTTCCTAAGAAAGCTCCAGCAGCTAAGGACACCCCTGCCGAACCAACGGATGCACAGCAGATGGTTCTGCACACCAGCCCAGCTCTTGCCTTGGTTGAGAGGAAAGAAGCGCACACGAAGGGCTTGGTGGCACCCCATATGCCCACCGGTGAGCGGTACCCTCCGAGCCTGATTGAATTCGTCATGAATTGGAACAAGGCGGAGTTTGTTCACAATGACGATCTTCCGGAGAAGTTCGGCCCCGCTGAATTTTCCGCCCATATGAACACAGCCGCTAAGGCGATCAACCTCGCGGGGCGGATGATGGAGGTACGTCGCTTCCCCTTTACATGCTGTAGATAATAACCATTAGTCCCCGAGCCTCCGGGGGAGTAACTTGTTACTCGTCCGGATGCTCCTTAGAAAATTAACGTAGCTCCATGAGAACTTTGAATATGCACACACCTAGAGCTAGGTTAAGTTCCACTTGGCCCGGATCTTGTACACTTCGAATATGCACACACCTAGAGCCGGGTTAAGTTCCACTTGGCCCGGATCTTGTACACTTCGAATATGCACACACCTAGAGCCGGGTTAAGTTCCACTTGGCCCGGATTTCTGTATACTTCGAATATGCACCCAGCTAATTTATGTTTCTGTACTTCTTTCAGGTGACCACCAATCGCCGGAGTGCTGAATTCCAGCGTCTGCTTGATACCCATAAGATGCTACACGCCAAGCAAGCTGCACTTCTCGAGGAACACGAGAAAAGGGATAAATTTTTTCCTTGGCGCTTCTCCGTTTTTCTTCATCTTCCTCTGCCGAACTAATCTCATCATTCGGTTTCCGCAGCTGGGGTGGAGGCTGAGAACAAGATTATGCGGAAGAATTTGGAGCAAATCCAGGGTAAGTCATTCTTGTCCAACCTTACAGTGCTTTCCGCTTCCTTTTTTCCTTGGCTCGGCGAACATTCATATCTCGGCTCTGCCGGGTCAACACACTATTTCAGCGTCGCTTGAAGATAGTGTGCCCGTGCCTGATATGATGCTGCATTTTCTCGAACAAGCAGGGTAACACCAAGCCGAGCTTAAGAAGAAAGACGATGAGCTCGCCCTCCTCCGGACCAAGGACGATGAGATCGCCAGGCTCAAGGCTGAGATGGAGAAGATGAAGGCCCAGCACCAATCCGAACTCCAAAAGGTTGGCCAGAATTTCACAGAAGAGCGCGAGTGCCTTATTCTCCAGATCTCTAAGGACCAGGAGCTACTCAAGGAATCCGACATCCAGCTTGGGTCGGCGAATGCTGAGCTTAAGCAACTTCGCAAGAGACGCGATGATTGCACCAGGGAGCTGACCCGGATCCTCAGCCATATATCACGTAAGCTCCTTTCCTTTATCGGACCTACTTTTCCGGGTTACTTCATATGTATTTTCTTTACCTTTTTCCTTTGTTTCTTTTCCAGGCAAATTTCCTTTGTTTCTTTTTCATGTCTACCTTGATTCGGTTTTACGACTTACGAATTCGAGCTTCAAAAATTGTCTTAACAATACTGAGAAACTTTTAGACTTAGCTCAAAAATAAAACTGCATAATAACTTGAAAATAAATTCAAGGTTAGTCCGAAAAACAAACGTCGGCTCGAATAAGTTCTTTCCCTTAGTCGTTTTTCATGTGCTACTCAATTCCAAACTTGTTCTCTTGCTTGCCATGAAGCCAATTCTTGTTGGACAGCAGCAAGTCGAAGAGTTGGGTCCTTGGTGCTCACACATTACTAATCCGAGTTAAGTAGAATAACTTATTCCAGCTAACGCACAAAAAACAACAAATATTATTAAGGCAGTCCCTAAGTTACTGCTCGAGGTGCCAACATTTCATTAATAAGCTCATTGCCGACATACATACCGACATATGAGATGACTCAGATACATACACTTCTTAGCTAAGTGTAAAAAGGACGAAGTAGAGCTATATTCCATGGTCGCTTTGATTCCTCTCTGGACCTGTCTGCCTTGTTCTTTTCCTGTGGCTTTGCATCTATAAGATAATAAGAATCATTGTGCAATGCTTTGCTCACGATGAATGGCCCTTCCCATGGGGGGGATAATTTATGCATGCCAGTAGTACGTTGTACCAACCGGAGGACCAGATCGCCTTCCCGAAAGACTCGGGGGCACACTTTCCGGCTATGATAGCGTCAGAGATTTTGCTGATATATGGTGGATCTGGACAGTGCCAGTTCTCTCGCTTCTTCCAGCAGATCAATATCATTTTGCCGGGCTTCTTGCACTTCGGCTTCTGTGTATTGGGTGACCCTAGGCGAATTATGCTCTATGTCGGCTGGTAATACCGCTTCTGCCCCATATACCAAAAAAATGGCGTATAGCCTGTTGATCGATTCAGAGTTGTTATTAAACTCCATAGTACCGCTGGTAGTTCTTCTATCCAGCACCCCGCTGATCTTTGCAGTGGCTCAATGAGCCGGGGTTTTATCCCGGATAATACTAATCCGTTGGATCTTTCCACTTGTCCGTTCGATGCGGGGTGGGCTACCGAGGCTACGTCCAGCCGGATCCTCTTATCCCGGTAGAAACACGCAAATGCTCCTTTCGCAAAATTTGTGCCATTATCAGTTATGATACTGTGAGGATAACCGTACCTCAAGATGATATCTTTGAGAAACGTTACGGCCGTAGCTGCATCGCATTTTCTTATAGGCTTTACTTCAATCCACTTCATAAACTTGTCCACCATGACCAAAATGTGAGTCATATTTCCCCTTGCTGGTCTGAACGGTCCAACCATATCCAAGCACCATACGGCAAATGGCCATGTAATTGGTATGGTCTTGAGTTCCGACATTGGCATATGTGTCTTGGTAGCGTACCTCTGACAACCATTACATTTTCTCACCAGATCTTCTGCTTGCTCTAAGGCACTTGGCCAATAGAATCCATGCCGGAAAGCTTTTGTCACCAAGGCTCGGGACGAGGCATGATGCCCACATTCCCCTTGGTGTATATCTCGGAGGATGTCAAGCCCCTCTTCCGAGTCAACACATCGCTGGAGGACATTGGTCACACTCCTTTTGTATAGTTCGGAATTGATGATCGTGTAAGCCTTTGCCCTCCTCTGTGTTTGCCTGAACAACAGTTCCTCAGTGGGTAACGTTCCATCTTTTAGGAATTGAAATATAGCTAGTGCCCAAGCTAGTATTGCTCGCACAGGGAACACATCCTCATCAATCTCCATCTGATCCACCGGCATAACTTCAACCGGATCACACTGAGCAGTCCCCGGGTCTTGCGAAACAGTCCCCGGGTTTACTAAAGCAGTCCCTGGGTTTGCCGAGGCAGTCCCCGGGTCTCGCGCACCACTTCCCATGTCAATGTCCATGGGCACAACTCCAGATTCCGTGTCCTCCGGGACATAGATTGAGTCTGTTTCTGGGGAGGGCCTGATGGATGGTTTCCTGAGGTGCTCTAATGCTACACCCGGTGGAATTGCTTGTCGGGTTGACCCGAGCTTCGACAGCATGTCGGCAGCCTCATTTTCCACCCGGGGTACATGGTGAAATTCGCATCCCTCAAAGTAACCAGATATCTTCTGCACATGAAATCTGTACAGTGCCATGTTTGGATCCAGGGCGTCCCACACTCCTGACACTTGTTGCACCACCAAATCCGAGTCACCAAAGCATATGATCCGACGTATGCCAATCTCTTTTGCCACCTTGAGCCCGTGCACAAGTGCTTCATACTCAGCGACATTGTTTGATGCCGCGAAATGGATCTGCAGCATGTATTTTAGCTGGTCCTTCTTTGGCGAGGTAAGTACAACTCCGGCCCCTAGCCCGGTTTTGGTTTTTGATCCGTCAAAGTGCATTCGCCAATAGTTCGGATCTGGGAGTGGCGGTTCGTACTGCACCTCGGCCCAGTCCACGAAAAAGTCCGCCACGGCTTGAGATTTGATGGCTTATCTTCTGTCATATTGCGGCGCATAAGGAGCTAGCTCAATTGCCCATTTTGCAATTCTGCCACTCGCATCCTTGTTACTCATTATCTCGGATATGGGGGCCTCACATATGACCCTGATGGGATGCTCCTCAAAGTAGTGCTTCAGCTTCTTAGCGGCCATGTACACGCCATATGCCACCTTTTGATAGTGTGGATAGTTCTGCTTTGAGGCTGACAACACCTCGCTCAGGTAATACACTGGCCTTTGCACCGACTTACCTTCCTCGTCGCGCTCCACCACTATAACTGCACTTACAACTCGGTTGGTTGCGGCTATATAGAGCAACATTGGCTCCTTCGATAGTGGTGAGGCTAACACTGGTGCAGTGGCTAACATCTTCTTTAAGTGGGCAAAGGCTTCATTGGCCTGCGGTGTCCAAATGAACTTATCCAACTTTTTAATGAGTTGGTAAAGAGGCAATGCCTTTTCTCCCAACCGACATACAAACCGACTTAACGAGGCCAGGCAACCTGTGAACTTCTGGACATCGTTAAGACACTTCGGCAATTCCATTCGTTCGATGGCCCAGATTTTAGTTAGATTAACCTGGATACCTCGGCTGGAGACAAGAAAACCGAGCAATTTCCCAGCCGGGACACCGAAGGTGCATTTTTCCGGGTTAAGCTTTATCCGGAACCTCCTTAGGTTCGCGAACGTTTGCCTGATGTCGTCAAGGAGTGTTTTGCTTTCCTTGGTCTTGATAACCACATCATCCATGTACACTTGTACATTTTGACTTATTTGGTCGTGCAAACATTTTTGCATACATCTCTGGTACGTTGCCCCTGCATTACGTAAACCAAACGGCATGGTGCGATAGCAATAAGCCCCATACAGGGTAATAAACGCAGTCTTTATTTGATCATCCGGATTCAGAGGTATCTGGTGGAAACCAGAATATGCATCAATGAATGACAACAATTCACATCCAGTAGTTGAGTCTGTGACCTGCTCTATTCTTGGCAGCGAAAATAGATCTTTTGGACACGCCTTGTTCAGGTTCGTGTAATCGATACACATTTGCCAAACCACTGTCACGTTCGGGTCATCCTTCTTCTTTTCCACCAGCACCGGATTAGACAGCCAATCCAGATAAAGAACCTCCATGATAAATCCTGCAGCTAGCAACCGAGCTATCTCATCCCCGATGACTTTCCTCCTATCCTCGGCGAAGCGACGAAGAGGTTGCATCACTGGCTTAGCTCCGGGTCTCACATTCAAAGAGTGCTCGGCCAACTCCCTCGGAACACCTAGCAAGTCCTGGGTGGACCAAGCAAAAATGTCCCGATTCTCACGGAGGAAGCTGACGAGTTTGCTTTCCTATTTATTACTTAACCCGGCACCAATGGTTACGGTGCGCTCCGGGAACATGTCATCAACAGGAACCTTCTTGGTATCCTTCGTGGCTTGGAAAGAGACACTTCCATGCGGGTTACTCAGTGCCGGCATATACTGCTGCACGGACTGAGCCAATGCCGCCACCTCCTGAATTTTCCTTTTCTCCTGCGCAATCACAAGTGACTCGGCTAAGTTAGACCCGGCCGACGCACACTCCATGGAACGTCGGAAATCCCCTGCAATGGTAATCACTTCGTTTGGTCCGGGCAATTTCATCTTCAAGTAGCTAATATGACAGCTTGCCACGAACTTGTTCAGCGCTGGCCTTTCGAGTAACGCATGGTACGCACTTTCCAAGTTCACCACCTCGAACTCCAAATTTTCAGTTCGGCAGTTATCCCTCGTGCCGAACAATACGTCAACCCGGACCCAGCCTATTGGCTCACAAGAAATGCCGGGCACAATACCATGGAAAGTTGTCCTTGTGGGCTGCAGCATGTTTTCCGAGATGCCCAACTTGCGCATTGTGTCCGCATACATGATGTTAATGCTGCTGCCATTGTCGATCAGTACCTTTGAGAACCTAACATTAATGCTAGGCCCAATGAACGTCGGGTCCAGCACCAACGCATACGAACCAGGGCTTGGCATAAGCTTGGGATGATCCTTTATGCTCCAGGTGATTTCCTGGTCCGACCAAGGCATGTACCTCGTCACTGCCGGCATCACTGCATTCACCTCCATATGCCTACGCTGTAAGCTTTTTCTGTCAGTTTCCCCAGTGGTGAACACACAATAGCTCTGATGATGCTCTCTGTACTCATTTCTCCCCTCATTTCCGGGGTACCTCTGATCCGGCTGATGCTGATTTTCTACTTGATGCACTGCATCCCTTCTCTCATTGTTATCATACCTCGGCGGAGGGGGAGGCAACATTAGCTGTTGCGTGTTCGCTCCGGAGAGCAATTGCTGCGGGGGTAACTCCTGCCGAGGCTGATCATTCTAGGGTGCCTGAGCATTCCTCGAGCCACCTTGTTCAATCTTGCGCATCCACTCACATTGCCTCGTCGTATGACCCGCTGGGTTACTCGGATTTGGCGTGTGAAACTTACACGGCTGGTCCAACATCGACTCATAAGTATACCTCAGACGGTCTTTCTTTTCTTGCCACTGTCTCTTTTGCTCTGGCGTCCATGTTTTCTTACCGCCGTTTCTTGGATTCCATTGCCCTCCAGTTTTCTGGCGCTGACTGCCCCTGCTCCGGGCTGATCTTGATTCACGGCCGCAACTTGTTGCGAACTGTATCGATGATCTGGCCTATCATCCCTTCTTTTTCCTCTGTAGTCATTCCTCCAGGATGACCTGGCTCCATCCCTCTGATAGTAATCATCGTTTGACTCGTTTGATGCGAGGCTAGGTTGAGTCGGATCACCCAAAGCATACAAATCAACAATCCGGATCATCTCTGCCAACGTAGTTGGCATTTTCCTTTGCAACTTCATCCACAACTCGCTTCCATATCTGCACCCTTGTGCAAACCACGCTATGGCCTGTGACTCTATGACACCCTCACACGAGTTTCTCACGGTACACCACCGGGTCAAGAACTTCCGGTCTGTCTCATTAGGTCTTTGCTTGCACATAGCTAGGGTCTGCGGCCTATTTGGCCTCTGATACGTACTTGAGAAATTGCTGATAAACATTTCCTCAAAATCTATCCAGCAGTTGATGCTTCCGGGTGGCAAATTGTTCAGCCATACCCTTGCTGGCCCTTCCAACATCTGGGGTACGTATCGTACAACCCATCTCAAGTTGCCAGTGGTAATTTTCACAGCCGTAGCATAGTTTATCAGCCAATCCTCCGGCTTGGTACTGCCGTCATACGTCTTCGTGCCCCTGGGCAGCTGGAAGTTGGGTACCGGTGGCTCCTTCATGATCCGGGGTCCAAAACACGCAGGACCCGGTGGACCTTGACATTCGATCTGTTCCGACCTATACAGTCGATCCAGTTTCAATCTGGCATCATCTGGCATCAAATCCCTACTTCCCAATCTTGACCCTATCACATGATAGTCCGGTCTTGGGTATCCCGCGTTTGCCATTTCCGAATCTCCATCATTATACCTGTCTTGCTCACGCGGAGCACCTTTCTGTTGCATACCTCGGCCGGCACTTTGCTCTTGCCTTGGTATATTCCGCTGCTGCAGTTGTCCTGCTCCTCCCGAGTTTTGCTGTCCAGCATTGCCGTTGACTGCGTTCCCTTGACCGGCATTGCCTTGGTCGCGGTTACCTCGGCCGGCTTCACCTCGGCTCACACTCCTTCGATCATCATTTTTCTGTGCTTCTTTTCCTTTCCCTGACCGTGTTGGGTCATACGGGACGATCTGTTTATTCCGTCTGGCCGAGGTTACTACCTCTTCTCTCCTTGGACCACCATGAGGCGACGATGCGGCTCCAGCGGATTTCTCTGGGTTACCCATCGCCGAATGGACGATCTTGGAGGCTCCAGCTCTCTCCGGGTTAGCTCGGAGTAGTTCTTCGTTTTGTCGGTTCGCGATCCGAACCAGCTCATTAACCCTATCTTGTTGTCTTTGACGGGCCTCACCCGTTAGACCCTCTAACTCGGATGCAGCTGCATCCGCTGCCCTGAGGTTCTTTGCCGGGGTACTATACCTCGGCAGCCCCACGAACAAACAGTTTTCTGATTCCTCAACTCTAGTATCACCTTCACTATTCATCTCGCTCATGAGATTTCTCCCTTTTACTTTCGCAGCATCAACTTTGTTTGCTTTTGCATACTCACGCAGCGTCATGTTCAACGACTGCTGAGCCACGGCTATTTTCTTTGCGCCCTCTAGTATTTTCTGCCTAGTTTCCTCCAGCTTGGCCTGCGCCCGAGCCGGATCTACTGCTGCTACTACAGGGTTTGCCAAGCTATCCATCGCTTCCCTCAACACGTTTTCCGGCCTCTCCAGTGGAGGAACTCTACCTTTCCTCGGTGCCTTAGGCGTTACCTCCGGGTCTGGCGCCGGATCCTTGCTCGCGCCCGCACCAGGCGCAGTCATCATCACTTCTGCGCGGTCCAGGGAGCGAGCGATACGCGCCCCGCGAGCCACGGTGAGGGGCGGCTCTCCAGCCTCGACGACGTGGCGCGGATGAACGCATGAGACGTCGACAGCAACGTAGACCTTGTGCGCGCCGAGCTTGACGAAGAGGCCATTGCGCGGAAGTGGGCGCGTGCCGAAGCAGCCCGCGTTGTCACTGACGAAGTCCAGCGCTCCAAAGCGCTGAATGAGCCCGGAGACGATGCGTTCGCCGGTGCCGATGATGTTTCCCGTCCGGATCTTGACCCCTGCTAGCGCCGCTAGCCCCACGGTGGACGCCAACTGTCGTGGTGGTGTCACGACAGATGCCATGGATAGGCTAAAGGTGGGGACTAATACACGCTAGGGGAATCCAGGGAGGGATACTGAAGTGATTCTCCACACAGTAGTTTATATTGCTTTGCTTCCAAGATTACAAGTGCTCCTAGAGCTGTATTGGTGAGAGGAGAAAGAAGGAGCTCTCTTACTCTCACCCACAGATCACACCTGAAACCCTAGCCCCAATCAGAAATAGCAGAACCGGAACCCTTTCTACAGAGGCCCTAGCCCCCCTTTTATAGAGGAAGCTCGGTCTCTGCCTAGGGCATACGTGGAGGCATATTCCTGAGAATATGCCTCCTCCTAAAGTAGTAAGCCGACCGGGGTGCTTTTTCCCCCGCGTCACACATGCTTTGGCTACGTGAGCCTCTGCGGCGCCCGCATCAGCCGACACGAGCGTCGTCACCCTTGTCGGCCACGCCCCTGTGGTCCTGCCCTTGCTTGCTTCGCTCAGGTAGTGCGTACCGGGGCTTCTTTTTGACCAGCGAGATTCCTTCCTTATCGTAGAAGCTAGACGTGACCCGGATCATAGTTGATGCGGCCACACCTATTCCTGCATACAAGTAAGATAGGCACTTCCGACTTACTGCTTAAGTCGGTTAAGACTTAGTTAGGCGAACGCCCCCTGGTCCGGATTACCCCGTGATTCGGCCTGCCTTGAGGTGACCCGGCCAGCATCCGCTTTGGCCTTGCTGAACCTCGGCTAAGTCGGCCTTTATACCCCGGCTTGACCCTACCCGGGGGTATCCCCCAACAACCATGTTGTGTGTTTGCAAGTATCGACTAGGCCGAGTTAACCAGGCGGGAGCCGGGTTACTAGTTGGCTTACAGAAGAAGAAAGGGATCTTCCCATGGTCAACTCTTTTCTCGCTCTACTGGATCCACTTTAGAGAGAGCGCAGAAGACAGAGAGACAAGGACCAGAGGTATGGGCTGACAAAGGTGACGCCGACTGAACATTGCTGGTCAGGTCACATGGCGGCATAGAGGTGAGTAGACGTGGCGATCCTAGACAAAATCCTAATACGCTTTGGATATGAGTTCTGCTTAATTATGTTCATGGCATCTTATGCCCATTTGTACTCTTGATCCGTACCCAAATCCTATGTATTTGCTTCCGCTTGATGTATGATGTAATATTGGGATATGTTTTGTCTGCTTGATATATCTATCTAGATCTTGTCTATTTGACGTTGCAATATCTAATTTGTCTTGTCATAGATTAACTGCTTTGATATGTTTTCGTATGGTCGCTAGCCGTACATACTTATTTATGTACAGTTATGTGTTTTCTCACCAGGACTTGATCTCGCGTGTGAAGTTATAACTTCAATCGTGGGTTCGGAGCAGTGCGGGGCGTTGAGTTGTTTCCAACCGCATCTACCGATTGGGATGGCCTACCGTGGGATGATCGAGGTCCCCGGTAGCAACTTTGTGTCCACGGGAAAGTTATACCATCTCGTGAGTTAGATCTTGGCACACAACGTGCCTCGTAGGACTATTTCCTTTAGAGTAACCACATATTTCATTACTCGAAAACCAAGTTACATAACAAATAAACGTGAAAACTGAAAGACGCTTGCAAAAAAACTCGTTGTTCTCTTGGTCGCCTCTCACGAGCGATAAGAAAACCCTAGCTCCCATCTTACCCATACCTCCTTCTCTACTCCTCTCATGCCACCACCAATGACTAGGGTCACTGGGCAAAGCTTGCGTAGTGCTGGTGGCGGCGGGCCTGAGGAGGAGCTCTGCGTGGAACGGCGATGGCACGTGGACTCGCGTCCGGAGGAGCTGCAGCTGGACACAAACGCGTGGCAGTAGGAGATCTACATGGAGCGATGGCGGCGCGCAAACATGCGGCCAACAGAGCTACAACTGGATGCGAACGGGTGGCGGGAGGAGCTCTGCGTGGAGCGGCGGTGGGAGGAGCTGGGGAGTGGAGCGACGGCGCACGGGGGCACAAGTGGCGGAACGTCAGGAGCTAGCGGCGGCGTGTTGCTTTTTTGGTTCAGGAACGAGAGAAAGTAAAGAAGAAGAGACAGGGATAGATAAAGTTGGCCGAAGGGCCCGACGATGGGTCCTTATTGCGCAGTAGCGGGACACCCGGATGATAGATACGGCGTATCCCCGGGGGAGTCATATCATTTCCCTTTGATTGCTGGGCTAGGGCCATGCGACAACGATACATGTGTGGTTTAATGGCCAGAAACAACTGCACTTAGCATAAATCATGGCATGATTAGTGCTGGCCCCTGCGGTACATCGTCGGGGGTGGACGATCGATGGCGGGGCCCTGGCCACCCCTCGTCCCTGGATCCACATCTGGCGCTGTCCCGACACTAATGAAGTGCCCTTAGAAAAACCTAAGCCAACCCTAACTGTTCACAGAAGTTGACATGATGAGTCATCGAACGGTTGATGGAGGATGCAGGGACCCGCGGCCTCACTGACGGATAGAGGGGCAAGGAAGTCGATGTCCTGGTCGCTTATTTGGAGCTGGGTTTCGGGGAGAATGGTAGGTGCTGTTTGGACAGCCTTCATAAGACTATTTAGTAGTATATGTATCTTGAAAATAACAAAAGAGGGAAATGGCAATACTTGCTGGCAATAAATGTTTGAAAGAGTTCTTGGGTGAAACAACGAAAGTTATCATAATCACCAAGTATTCTAATATGTGCAAATGTATTACTCTGGCAGAGGGGAACTACCGCAAGTTTTCAGCTTAGAAAAGAATAGGAAATCATTAAAAATGCATTCTTTTGATACACACTTGATAGTAAATCTTCATAGAACCGTTACTATGCTAGATTGATCAAATAATTTCAAAGTAAAGGCCACAATTTATGTTAGTTGAAGGGCAAAGATTCGACGGAACAATGTTACGACCAAACCTGCCTGCATGTGGTGAATGTTTCCCACACTTATTCAGCATAAATTAAATAGGTGACAATTACAGTATGCATTTGCACGCTTGCCATCCATCATTATTACTTCTAGTACACAATACAACATCAACATTTGCTGAAATAAAAATATGTTAACATTGGTCGTGTCATAGATTTGTAAATCATGACACTGAAGTCGAATAACTAGAGCTTTTTGTTATAGCTGCAAGTAGTCTTGGCATCGGAAGCATATCGATTTCCTGGAGACCCTCAAGAACCCGAACCACTTCACTCATCATCGGCCGATCATACTCATTGTCTTGGATGCACCATAATGCGACTTTGCAAACCCTCTCAACCTGTTCCTCATTGAAGTTGTCATGTAATCGTGGATCCACCAAACTCTGTATCTCTCCCCCATGAAGCTTGTTAATGACTAGTGTGGGGAAATATTTAACATGATCATCATTGTCAGTATGTTCTTCTGGTAAATTCCTCCTTCCTGATATGATTTCAAACAATACCATGCCAAAACTGTAAACATCAACCTTTGGTGTAACAGCAACTCCGCTCAACCACTCTGGTGCAAGATAACCTACTGTTCCTCTAAATGTAGTCAGGACTCGGCTAAAATTTCTGCCCACAAATGCTGCCATTCCAAAGTCTGCAACTTTAGGAAAAAATGATGCATCGAGAAGTATGTTCTCTGGCTTAATATCACAGTGTATGATGCACTCACGGCAACTCTGGTGCAAGTAGGAAATCCCTCTAGCAATTCCTAGGACTATTTGGTACCTTGTGTCCCAATTTAGTACAACGGCATTGCTCTTAAAAAGATGACCATCAAGGGATCCATTTGGCATGTGTTCATACACAAGTAACCTATTATCACCTTGGCTGCAGAAACCAATCAATTTGACTAGGTTGACATGGTGGATCAATCCAAGTGAGCTCACCTCAGCTCTAAATTGCTTCTCTCCTTGACGGGTACCATCAAGCCTTTTCACTGCTATAGTAGTGGAATCACTTAACACTCCCTTATAGACAGAACCAAAACCACCTGTCCCCAGCTTTTCAGAGAAGTTTTTAGTAGCATGAGCTAAATCAGTATATCTAAACGCTATAATACCAGTAGTGCCTTGATTGCGGTATAATGGCGAAACACACCGCCCGAGTTTGCTCCTCCAAATCAGTAACACCAGCATGAGCATTAGTAACACAAAACTACTAACGGTTGCAGCGGTAAGGAGTCCAACATTTGGTTTTTTTTTGGCCTTTTGCACAATTGGCTCATCTTTGGCGGCAAGGCGAAAGTAAAGAGTATCTTTAGAAGTACTTTCAATGCCATCATTCAGATTTACACCAAGTAGTTTCCCATGCCAGACAGAGCATATGCTATTATTATAGGAGTAAGCGGTGCAAGAGCAGGAACTGAGACAAGCTTCCTCACACTTGCTACGAGTGGTACCGATGTCTGTGCTTTCCGGATCGTAGGGCAATGTAACCCAAGAAATTGGGAGGAACATGTCGGTTGAATTTGTTGTGTTCTTGTTAGTGGTGCAATACAGCGGTGAATCTCTGATGCACCCCTGTGATCGATCTCCGAACTCCCAATGCCGTGGTGACTTCTTAGAAAATCTCTCCATGCAGTCACAGGACGGTTGTGCATTGCCGTTGCAGACCGTGAAAGGTCCGCATGTAGCAGGCGGAGTGCATACATCAAGAGGGTCGGCTAATACAGGTTGCCAAGATCGTTCGTCTTGTGACCAAATATTCAGCTTGATCTGACCAGAGATGTCCAGCGAGAGAAATGAGGAAGGAGAATCATTTAGTGAAGTATACATGTAGTACTCCTCTTTCGTGTTATCAACATACTGCGGGATGACCACACCTTTGGTCTGTGGAACCAATCCTAGAAGCTTCTGTATTCTGGGCATGAGTTTCAGTATGGATGATGATTCTGATTCATAAGTCCGGTACACTATCGAGCCTTGGCGGCGCTTGAGGATTATCCCGTTGCCATTGGTTTGCAGTTCAACACTATAGGAGCCACTCCCCGGATCGACGGTGCTCTTTTTTGAGATGGCCATGCGATTCAAACCGGTGACCTTGTTCCAGCCAAACTTGGCGCCAGGAAGCACGACATCTGTTGGGTAGTCGAAGCTCTCCCACAACACTTGGTGGGATGATGATGTGAGGACTAGGTTCCCACTATTATTCATGAGGACTACACTTGTGGTGGTGGTGCTTATGTTTGTGTCTGTCCTACTATTGTTAGCGATTTGAGCGGACCAGAGAACAAGATCATCGTGGGCGATGACAAGATCACCGTCGCTTGAGATTTTGAGGTGCGTTGTCAAGGTGAGCTTGGGATCATCGGCGATCGGTTCGTCCCTATTGGCGACCCACACGGTGGTAAAAACTGGTATCTGGTTGAACCATATGCCGAGGTACCAGTTGGCGGCAGCTGGGGAGGTGGTGTCGGTGAACTTACTGGTAGTGGTGCTTGCGGTTGCGGCTGGCTGGAAGAAGCCGAGCGCGAACTTGCCGTTCCTCGAGACAAGCTTGTCCCCGACCGCGAGCACCTGGCCTGCCGTGAGCGTATCATTGGCAGCGGAGGAGCGTGGGAGGAGGAGGAGGAGGCCGAGTAGTATGTAGAGGGGAACCATGGGGGAGGGTAGTGTGAATGATGAACTGGAGAAAGGAGGAAGCTCACGTAGGCATCTTGTGTATGTGCTGCTCCTAGAACAGAGGAAGACGATGATGGTGTATATATGGTTGTTAAGGTAAGTAGCTAACCATATGTTGAGCTGGGTTGGCCGATGGGGAAGAAACTTCAACGACTTGGGGTCGTCGGCTGCCACAGTGCACTGGTGTGCGAGCCAGCTTCAACGACGCTTCCGTTGGTACTTCAGCCAGCAATGGACCCATGGACATGTGACGGCCAAGAGCGCGGCCACCACATGCTGGTCGCTAGTGCCCCAACAGTGTCATGTCCGGCCTACATCAAGTGAATAATGGCAACGATAGACTTGTCACGCCTGTTTTCTTCCCTTGAATGCCCGGCAAACTGGATGTGACCCACATGTTACCTGTGTAATAAAAGCATTTCAAAACAGCTCTCCAGTAGGAGAAAATTGCAGCTAACATCACGTATTTTTTAGCTAGCTTGGTTTAATCTTTTGCATCTGGCCGAAATGAACAACTTAACATTATTAACATGTTATCTAGCTGGCTGGGCCCGTTGTTTTGCTCATAGCATAATATTTGAAACATAAATATTTGAAAACAAATATATTACCAAAAAAATCATTTTGACACACGGGCACCAGTGATCATTTTTTTCAAATAAAATCGATTTTTCTCATAAAAACATACATATACATACACATATGTAGTATGTACGACCAGATTTGTATCAACATATATTTTCATATGTCACATAAAAAACAAATGTTAAAATAAAATGAGATCTTTTTTTCCTTTTCAGATACACGATTCCGTGACTTTTATGTAGCCCATAATGCAGCGTATTATGTACCAAAACTCCATGGGCATGCAGATAACATGTATCATCTACATATACTGCAAGGTATTTTGCGGAAATCTAATTCGGCTCACCGTGCAAATGAACTCATTGTGTGAAAATATATTTCAAAATGTCAAAACGAAAAAAATATCTGCATGTAGATATGGACACTAAATATCCGTATACAAGTTTGTGGGTGAAAAGAAAATTTTAGATGTCTCGTGTAAAAAATACAAATTTCAGTGCTCCAATGTGTCTATTCATGAACATGTTTTTTGTCTTTTTACACAAGCCACATAAAATGTTCATTCGTTCTGAAAACTTGTGTACGAGCATATAATTTCCGGATGTATATACGAAACTTTTGTTCTGATTTTTTGACAATCTAAATTTAACTTTTAATGTATTTTTCGTAATAGGTTCATTTGGACCTGGTAGTCAAAACGCCACCTCCCGTATTTTGTGACTTTTATGTAGTCTATAATGCAACGTATTATGTATCAATGTCAATTTTCATAATTAGTTTGAACTTCAATGTACCATTTTCTATTTTATAAGAATACAATTGTAGTCCCAATGACAACAAATATAGTAAAATCAGTATATAGTTGTAGCCAAAAATTGCATCCCGTTCCTTATCTATTTCATCAATATGTTAGTAAGTTAAGCTGTTTATTTGGACTAGGTGCAAAAATTTAGATACAAACTGTGCTAACTACAAAACATATATTGTTTCTGTGTTTGGTGCAACAAGTGCCATGAAGCTGCAATTTTCTTGAGAAAGTGTAGGCACTTCAAAGCATTTGGCCCGTGGTTGTGGTTTATGTCAGTGGCGGAGGCAGAATTGGAGGAAGCCTCGACCAAAAACTAAGAAAAAACTCACGTAGTAGCACAAAAATTGGCACATATGCAAAATTTAATTTCAACTCAATTATTAATGATCCAAAAGGTACAGTAGAGATGACAAAAAATGGAATCCATAGGGGAAAAATTGTATCATCATCTAGCACTTCGTACTTTTGAAATCTATAGCAGACAATCGTAGCATCCATGTTTATCGCTTTCATGTCTATAGATCTATAAATCTTTTATTCCTAAAACATGAAATTGATAGTAAAATGCATCAGCTCAATTCTGTACAGTCGCATAAACTAATTACATTGAAATTTGAAAAATGTGAGATGAGAAGATATTACCTAACTCTTGCAGAGGAGGGTACAACTCTAGGAGGGTGGGGCAGCGGCGAGCAGCCTGGGAAGAGGGGCGGCACCGTAGCATAGAAGATGGGTTCCATGCTTCCAACGCACCCGGGGAGCGTGTGGACCGGGACGGCAAGCCGTCTGGTGGGAGATAATGGAGTTGGGTGGGGGCATGGTGGCATGCGCGTCCAGCAGCGGTGACAAAGTCGGGCAGAGAGAAAGTGACATATCTACGATTACACAGATGCTTATGATTTGCTGCCCTATGCTGAATAAAAGGATTACGGCCCATGAAGATTTCAGATGATAGCCCAAGGAAGCAACCGATAAAGACTTTGATTATATTAAGAAAGAGAGTATGAACCGACATTGTGTTGGTATTATAAGTACGCGTGTATGAAACCTATCCGCATACAGCTTTGAGACCTATATATAGGACGTGAGAAGCCCAAGTGTGGGTACCGAAAACTCTCAGACAACTTGTAATAGTACGATTCATAAATATTCAAGCGACTTTGACTCCATTGTTTTCCTAACATCCGACGAAATCCCCAGTGTTCTCTTTTACGCGAAACCCTAAGTCCATCATCATGGGCATTGCCGAGGTTCACCCGACAGTGTCTCCCTCGATTTAGATGACGACGTCACTAGTCCATGTATCACTCAGCATCAAGTATGCGTGATCATTGGAGATGCCTCGACCTAGCAAGACTCCAATGGTAACCCAATTTTTAACCCCGATGATATTCTTTCAAGCCATAATGCAGGAGATCACGGCAATGAAGGAAGCCAAGGAAACGGGGGAGACCCAACAGTTAACCGCGAAAATTGAGAAGAAGAAGAACCACGCAGAGGTGAGAGGCAAACTCTTCGGCTACCAGCAGCGGCATGGCAAAAAGCAAGGGAAGAAATTTCGGGAGCAGTTCCGATGACAGCAGACGCTTCACACGAGGATCTATTAGCATACCAATACCTGCTTCATCGCAAGAAGAGAGACCTACTCAGGATGCAGAGGCAACTCGATGAAAGGAAAAGATTAGCCGACGAATCTAGCTTATGACGAGCGAAGTTAAGCACCACTCGAGGATCAAGGAGCGTAACAGGAGGAGTACCACCAAGGAGAGGAACATCTCGTTTGGAAAATATCCCTGAAGCAGAGAGAGGCGGAGTCATCTGGGATCTTGATCTATTTTTCATGTCGATCGATCAAAAAGGAAACATCAAGAGAAAAACAGCCCAGGCAGCTATTGTGGCCGCGCAAACATATCTGATCACAACTCAGCCCGCACCCGACGATCCTCGTGCGGCCCTCCACCGCTCCGCCCTGATGAATCTCAGCATGGTAGGAGCATCTCTCGCGCAAACAGAGCAAGGAACCACGTGGAAGCTTGATAGATCCCCACGCCATCGCAGCAGCCGTCGGCAGGTGGGACACACCCGATGATCTCGATCGCCACAACGGGTACACTTTTTGGAATCAGAGCCACGAAACGATGCAAGAAACAACATCACTCAGCGAAGGATTAACCAGTCCAGAGAAGAGCGTAGCATCCAAAGATATCATGATGGCGCAAGCAAGGAAGAGTAGGAACTATGTGGAGCCAGTTGCTTTACCCGACGGGTTCGCAAAACTCCGGTACTAAGAGACTTTAAATTACCTCAAGATCGTCAAAAGTACGATAGCCTCCAGGAACCCGAAGCTTGGCTAACATATTATCTAGCTACCGTTAGGCTGCAAGGCGGATCCAAAGCTATAGCAATGCAAAGCTTGCAGCTGCACCTAACTAGTACGGCAAGCTCCTGGCTAAAACAACTACCCGAAGATTCTATCAGCAGCTGGAACGATCTTGAGGACAAGTTTATCAGCAATTTCCAGTCCACATTCAAGCGACCCGCATCTTTGGAGCAATTGCAGGTCTGCAAGAAAAAGCCATGAGAATCAATACGGGCCTTCGTCCAATGGTGGAACATCATAAAAAATTCGGCTGAAGCCATATCCGATGAGAGAGCAATCGACGCCTTGAACAATGGACTTTGTCGACAGGAATTTATTGAAGAACTAGGACGAACCAAGCCAAAAGCAATTTCACACCTGATGGATATAGACAATCGCTGGGCCGACGAAGAGGACGCCGTACACAACAAAAGAGCCCGTTCACCCAAAGATGACAGGGAGAAGCTCAATAATTATCGGAGATGATGAACCAATGATAGGTACCATACACCAGGTTATGTTGCAGCAAGTTTTTCTGGAGGGGACAACCGACGGAGCGATGATTACAATAGCGGATACCGTGGCAATAGGGACAACATTAGTGGAAGCCAGTTGCAGCAACGATATCAGCCGACGAATTGAGACCCACCTATGTCAGCAGAACAAATGTTGGAAGGACCCTGCAGTATGCACTACTATGTCGACTCGACAGGGAAAAGGCGATCAAATCACCTCTTAAAGGACTGCTGAACATTCTTAAAAATGCAAGAGCTATGCAACGCAAGAGCAACCGAAGCAGCAAACCGAGGCTACGCCACCGCACCCGGCGCTTTGGCTATCAGCGTGCCACCACAACCACCACAGGGTAGCCGCAAAAGACAACACACCAAGTCTACGAATATCCTAGGTCAAAAGGAGCAATGCCAATGATCCAGAAGGGACCGCCCTCCAACAGAACACATAAGTTGATCACTAGGCAAGTAAACATGGCAGTAACAAAGCCACCTCCTACACCAGAGTATCTCGATTGGTCAGAACAAGAAATTACCTTCAGCAGAGCTGATCATCCACTACGGATCCCTCAACCTGGCCAATCAGCGCTAATAGTAGAAGCACAAATCGGCGGGTTCGACATGAGCAAGGTTTTCTTGGATACAGGAAGCATCATCAACCTAATTTACGCCAAAACTATACGGGCCATGAATTTGTCCATGACGAATCTAGTATCTACAGATACAACTTTCCACGGGATAGTTCCAGGAAAAGCCAAAATTCCATTGAGCAAAGTCCATCTCGACGTAGTCTTCGGGTCAAAGAATAACTTCAGGCGAGAAAACCTCAAATTCGAAGTCATGGACTGGCCATCACAATATTACGCGATCCTAGGACGACCAGCTTTCGCACGATTCATGGAAGTACCTCACTACGCATATTTGGTGCTAAAAATGCCAGCTCCCAATGGGGTCATAACGGTCAAAGGAAGCTTCAGCCGTGCGGACAGCTGCGATCGGAAATTCAACAAAATATCATAATCATTCGGGATGGAGACAGAACTTGGACCGCTGAAAATAGCGGATGAGGAGTCATTACAAGAAGGCCACACCCAATAGAAGCAAACATCAGAAGAGCAAGCGCACAATGGTCCCGCAAAAGCAACAAATGCGGTCTCCACTATAGGTCCCGCATAGGAAGACCCACTCATCGAAAAAACGAGAGCATCCCACACACCAACACGGAGCATGATGAAGAACACCAAGAATAGAAGCCAAAGTTCCTACAGAAAAACTTCACTTTGATGCATTTTATATTCAATAAAGGTCCACGGCCAGGCGATCACACCATCGCAATGTATCCAATTATGTTTATCAATGAATAAAGAAAATACTTCTCGGCATACAAAATTCTACGGCACATAAGGGAAGACATAAGTTCGTTAGATCCTCAACAAAATACAATATACAATCAAAATCTCGTATAAAACATACGACCTTTTTGACAAGTATAAAGCAGTTCTATACAATATTTCTTCTACAAAGTACAAAGGCTACACAAGCAAGTAATCCGAGAGGAAAGTTTACAAAAAATTCCTCGTCTTCCTCCAAGCATTTTCGAATAATTCTAATGGAAGGTCTATGAGGAGCAGCGTAATGAGGGGACATATCAACAAGGCCACCACTAGAAGGAGGAGGTAGCCACGAAGATACATCATCCAAGTATAGTGTTGGATGATGCACATGTACCCAAGAAAGCACGAGCTTGGCACCTGTCACAAGTTGAAGCTTCACGAAGTGATGAATCTTTTCACCTTGCCGAAACTGTGCAAGCAAATCCGCCAAGGTATAAGGTTGAGGGTCCCGAGGAAACATGGCATTATAAACAATGGCCAATGATCTGCGGCAGCACTCGACAAACTGTTGCAACTCTGATAGGAAGTCCTGAAGCAACGCAATAGTATAAGCACGACGATGATCAGTCCAAAAATCTATCTCAGAAGCTTGGGAGGCAGACACACGAGCTTGCATTCGGTTGCACAGACATTGGGATTCCTCCCTCTCGCACAATTGAATGTCTGCAAATCAGGAGAAAGCATTGGCTTTCCAAAAATCAGAATGAGCAATAGAAAAGGAGGAGGCAGACTTACATAATAGCTTCTCACTTGCCCTGGAAATTTCCTCCAAGAAAAAAGCTTCACGATCAAGGGCCTAGCGTGTCTTAGGTTGGGAGACATCCACCATTGACTGAACAACCCGAAGTTTTCCTTCAAGTTTTTTCACCTGTTCAATCTTTTCAGCATAGAACGGCGGATCCACCGTACGCACAATGGCGGTACTGGTCGCACCTACTACAGAGGAGGATGGAATGACATCCGACAGTTGCACGAATCCAGAAGGAGCCGAAGATTCATTCAAAATCTGACAAGAAAAGAAAGATATGAAACGTTCAGCATACAAAAGCAAGATCATACGCATATATTCAAAAGCTGCTTTCTTGTAAAAAGAAGCACCAGGAAGCTGGATAAGTTAAAGTTTCATTACAATAAAAGCAAGGGAGACACGATAAAGATTACAAAACAAAGCCTATGAATCCGTCTCTTTCAAGGACAAAGTAGCACTAGCAGAAGGGGCACTAGCTACGGGAACGGCAGGAGTAGCCGAACAAGGATCGACCGTTGAGGAAGGGGCAGCTGGCTTCTCCGAGCTTGAAATTAGGCCCAGAAGCTACCGAGAGTATTTTCTAGCCCTCTTAATATGAGGCTTCAAGTCATTTCTTGGCCATTGGAGGTGACTGGGACAGAGGAGCTAACCTTTGCCTAGTCGACCTCCTCGCTGTGCGCCATCGCCATTGCCATTGAAGTTTTGGCACCACTCTTCGACTGCGTCAAGGTATAACCAACAAGGAGGCTAGGATCAGCACCGAAGACGGTGACAAGATCATTCAGATTGTTTGGCACCTCCTTGGTTGAAAATATTTCGGCGTGAAGGCTTTTGAAGGCACGGTAGGAGCGGACAAGAAGGTTTGGCCCACGAACGATGTTGGCCTCCAAGGTGCTAACAACATCCGACAAAGGATCAACCTTGTTATCTTCATTCAGCGTCAAGTCCTAGCCGGTCAATTCTGAAAACAAGAAGAGAAAGGATTGATGACCAAAAAAAGAAATGAAATAAAGCCAACAGAAAGAGAAAGAACTTATGGGTCAAAGAGGCATTAAGGGCCTCCAGGCGCTGCCGAAGATTTTCATCTCGAATAGCGGCTTGCTTGGCCACTTCTTCCGCATCAGTTCTCGCCCTCTGCTTGGCCTCCTCCAAAGCTTCCTCAGCAACCTGAAGTTTGACCTCCAAAACATCGGCACGCTTCATCGCCTCATCCCCAATAACTTCGGATTCCTTGGCGGCGGCTACGTGAATAAATCATGAAAAAGTAGAGAAGAAAAATTCACAAAGAAATCTTGAAGATGAACAGGACATACCCTTCAGTTCTTTGGCTTCATCACGGATTTTTATAAATCGAGAGGCCATGTTGACCATCTCGCGTATCAAAGGCTGAAAAAACAGCATCACAGCAGAGGATATCAGGAAAAGAAGCTATGGGCAGGAAAATCTCAAATTATAGAGTGACTTACATCTCTCATATCCACATCAATAGGATTTGCGGTTATCACCACGCCTTTACCAGCCATTTTCCTCCTTTTTTGTGGCGGAGGCTTCGACGAAGTGGCAATGTCTTTCGGGATGATCTTCTCCACAGAAGACACGAGCTTTTCCTGTGGCTCCGTCGATGGTGGAGGAGACTTCTTTGCAGAGTAGGCAGCAAACGTGAGAAGAGGAGACGCGGGGGGATCTTCATCATCGTCACTAGAAAAGAAAAGAACCAAACAATTGGGAAAAGCATCAGCAACAGAACTACCCAATAAAGCAGTAAAGACGTAGCAAAACACTTAGGAAGATATATCCTGCGCAAAGCGGAACAAGTTCATATGGGTAGGAGCAGCCGAGACTGGAGCAGCATCGAGAGGCTTGGAGGCTTGGGTGCTTCCTCTTATCACCAGCACGCTCCATGCAAAAGTCTCTGGAGCGAGCCGATGAAAGAGATTGCATCTTCAATGAAGAATTAGAAGCAGAAAAATCCATTTCCTCATCCGCGACAGTCCCAGTTATAGGAAGGTTGTCGGATGCGGAAGGATGAACCGGGGGCTCACAGCCTCTAGGGATAGGAGGAAGTGAACTCAAGTGATTAAAATCCTACACAAGCAGAAGACATGGAAAAAGCGCCAATCAATTGATAGAATTCATTTGCAAATAAAAGGAAGGAAAGATGAATGTAAAGGAAATTTACCTCGTGGAGCCAGTTTTTCTTGCCAAAGGGCTCCATAAGACAGCTTGAAGGTACCAGGTTTTTCTTGGTAAGAGTGGTGAAGCTCCGGACCCTTTTCTCATACACCTTCAGGGTAAGGTCTTCTGAGGAAATCCTCATCGAATCCTTCTTCCCGGTGTATGACCACATACCAGAGAGCCGAGCCTAGAGTGGTTGGACACAGATCTGCAAAAAATATGCCAGAATCTGGAGACCCGACAATTCCTTGCCAACTTCGTGCCACAACTTTGAAATGCGATCAACATGGGGCTGGATTTCTGCCATTTCTTCGGCAGAAGGACGTTGGTCCTAAGAGTCGAGTTTGCTGCAAGTTTTCTTAGGATCAAAGGGGGCTAAACCGAAAGATTAGCCCTCAAGAGATTGATCCTTGATATAAAACCACTTGGACTTCTAGCCTTGGACAGAATCAGTGATCTTAAAATCAAAGTAATCTATGTCGGAGCGGACAAAGAAAATGACGCCACCAACGTCATGGACAATGGTGTCAGTGGCGTTACGACGAACATAGAAGAAATGCTTTCACATGCCCCAATCGGGATGAATCCCGAGAAAGCACTCATGGAGAGTGACAAAGCAAGCGACATAGAGGATGGAGTTAGGCATGAGCTGATATAGCTGCACGCCATAAACAAATAGAAGACCATGAAGAAATTCGTGGACAGGAAGAGAAAGGCCACAGAGAAGAAAAGAGAGAAACATTACCCTCCAGCCAGGCTCGGGGATGCGAGCAGCTTCATCTCCAGGGAGCTTGAAGGAACCATCGGCCAATTGGCCAGAGTTCCGTGCCTCATGGAGTTCCCGTGATGTGCACTTCATAGGAGCCCATCCGACGGCTCTCTTCCTGGTGGCCTTCATGGCAGTAGCGGAAGTCCTAGCCTTGCTTTTGCCCATGGCGTTGAAAGAGGAACACAAGCACAGAGAAGGAGTTCGCAAAGGGGAAAGAGCACAAGGAAGAAGATGGAGCAGAGGTAGATGAGGTAAAACAGTAAAACACATCTCCTTCCCCTTATAAAGAGTAAAGGCATTAGGTCTGAACTGTTTGATGCAAAATCGAACCGACAGAAGATCAGACGGTGGTGGCACGTGTTACGAGGATTCCGTAAAGGAAAATCTAAAGAAATTATGGCCGCGGTAAAACAGAGGACAACACGTGACGTCTCGATTTTCGTGCGGAGAGGGGACGCGCAGTCAAAAATCTCCACTGAATATGCTATCACGCGACATCATTACTGCCGCATGGCCCCATGTTTGACATGTCCCATTAGGACGTGTTTTTCTGAAAATCAGCTAGAATAAAAAACGTCATTACTAACGTCACAACGGAGACATTGCTGAAATTGGGGCTCGTTATAAGAGATATGACCCGAAGAAATTACAACTAGAGTCGATGAAAATTCCTCGATGAAAAGATTTGAGACTATAATCGAATATATAATATTACGACTGTAGCCTCGGGGGCTACTCCTATCGGGACCACTGGTCGTGCACCCGACAAAACCTACAGAAACACCGTCAACATTAATACAAGATTACGAGCCTATGTTCTGATACATACATCTGAACATAGCCTCGGGGGCTACTCCTATCAGGACCGCTAGTGCACACCTGATAAAGAAGGATAATTGAAAAATTCTTGAACAAATACTCCTATCGGGAGCGGTTATAGGAAACAAAAAGTTCTTCAGCCACCACAAATCAAAAAGAAAACTCTCGGATCGCACCCGACGCGACAAAAATCCGGATGCCATGTTCAAAAACATGAAGGTAAGACCCCAGGATTCGTTCTGTGTGGCCTGGTAATCGCACAAGAATGCGCTCTGCCAGCAAAATATCTGTATCAACGATACGATGAAAAATCCCGACGGACGTGTTGGGTACCCGATAAAAATAGAAACTGGAATTCAGTATTCGATAAGACCTCAACAGCTCGAACTGAATTACGCTAGTAGCAAATTCTGGATTCGAGCCTGGGACTTGAATTTGATGTAGGTTAGCCTTGTTTTTGCCCAGGAGCAATTAACTAAACCCCGATCCGTCGGAAGCATCAGACTCGTTGTACCAAAATCCGTACAAAAATAAAAATCAAGGAACAGAAATAAAAAGAAAGAAAGGAAATAGAAACTTTGAGACTCAACCTAAAACTGCGGTTTAGGTAGAGTCTCAGGGGATACTGACATAGGTACAATTACACGGATGCATATGATTTGCTGCCCTATGCTGGGTAAAAGGATTACGACCCATGAAGATTCCAGATGATAGCCAAAGGAAGCAACTGACAAAGACTTTAATTATGTTAGGAAAGAGACTATGAACTTACATTGTGTTGGTATTGTAAGTACACGTGTATGAAACCTATCCGCATACAGCTTTGAGACCCGACCTATTATATATAGGACGGGAGAAGCCCAAGTGAGGGTACCGAAAACTCTCAGACAACTTGTAATAGTGCGATTCCCAAATATTCAGGCGACTTTGACTCCATTGTTTTCCTGGCATTCGACGAAATCCCCAGCGTTCTCTTTTCCGCAAAACCCTAAGTCTATCATCATGCGCATTGCCGAGGTTACCCCTTGTTACAAAGGGTTCGAGCGTTTCCCCGTTTGGTCGATTTTGATGCCCAGTCTCTAGTTTCCACATAATTGTGGTCATGCTAGGCATATTTGGCCAGTAAGGAAGAGGTTGGGGACAACCAATTTGGTATGGGATGCCAGCAAGGGATCTAGCAAGGCCGCATAAGTCGCGGCGATGGCATATCGCCCTCCACTTGCTCCGGCCAGCGGGGGAGAGAAAGCCGACGACAGCGAATAAGGTGCCCGCCGAGGATAAAAACAATATAGATAGGTGATGGCTCTGAAATATAGCCATCTAACGTCCACATTTAAACTAGATATTACTCATATTCTTGATGAAATATCGCTCTAAACCCTGCCACTAATGCTAATATTCAGATGGGTATGCAATCCTTTCTTTTGTATTTTTCCTGCGTAGATAATGTCATTTAAAGGAGGGAATCACTACGTTAAAGTCAAAGATACGATATTTCCTTCAACCAGAAGAAACCAGGAGCCGTCCAACGAAGGCAGACACCGTAATGACCAACTATACGGCCGGAGCAAAAATTCCGACCGTATAGCTCCGGTCGTATAGTTGGCGCCGCCACCATTAGGTCAAACAGAACAACTTTCGTGAAGGGACCCCTATATAAAGAAGCCTCAGGCGATGGGAAAACATCTCTCGCTCCATCCCGAAGAAGCCATACTCCGCCAAAAAGCCGCCTCAGATCTCCAAACCCTTCTCGATCTCCATAGCCATACTCCACCACTTGTAATAGTAGATCTCTTCTCTGATTAGCGACATTGTAAGACTATTGCTATCAATCCTATGATTTTCATTACAATGTTTGTGATTGTTGATCTCAGCTCTATGTGTGAGTTATTCTCCTTGGGCTAAGGGCTTCGGCCTAGCCATGTAGCAATTGTGCATGTGATTTATCATAGATGGGATCGTTTATTAGTTTGTATGACATGATGATTATTGTATCCTCTCTTGCCTCAATCTAAGGACTTGTCAGGTACCCAAGACACCGAGGGGTGAGCCAGGTATAGGGAGTATGACTGATGACTGATATGTAGGTTGGGAATCCCAGTGACAGAAGGGGTAGTACGGTTGTATGTGAGGGATTTGCTTGGGATTAACAGTGACATCACGATGCATATTATTAGTTCTCTTTCTTCTATGGATGAGACTAGTAGGTTATTGCTATAAGCGATTGCAGAGGAAATAGCAATTATGGATGCACTGCCCACATATAATTTATCTTGCTCTAACAAGTACACACATACTTTATTTCTATCTTTTATTTCCATCAGATGTTTTTGCACAGCTACAGGTGAAACCGAACGCCCTAGGCCCTCTCTCTCCATCATCAACAACAACAAAAAGACGCAAGCTACTTGTAACATCCCAAATTTTTCATTTTAAAATCATCATTAGTGCATTCAAATCAGCATGGCATGAACTACATTGCATTAGTCTTGTCCTCCAAAAATTTGGTGAAATTTTGAGACTTTTTGGAGCACATTTGCTAGTTCAAACAAAAACTAGAAAAGAAATTCGAATAGAAAAAGAAAAGGAGGGAAAGAAATTCAAACAGCAGCAGCAGCAATCTGGCCTTTGGCCCAATCTGGCCCAACAACCCACCCGGGCCACTCCTCTCCCTTCTCTGTTTTTCTGCACGCCCCAGCAACCTACGCCCTCCCGCTGACAGACCGACCCCACGCCACGTCACCCCACCACCCCGTCGTCTTCAACCCCCGGCAACGAAGCGCCCCACTCCCTCTGCCGTTTTCGAATCGATTTGATTCCGGCCGTTTCTCGCAGTAATTCCCCCTGATGACTGCTCCTACTTAATCCTCACCCCCTCCTCATCATTTCCCCCAGTCGCCACCCCTGGAAAGCCCCCAGGCTCCCCTCATTTCGAGCTCAGACCACCGCCGTCTGAAGCCACTCCGGCGACGATTCCGGTGAGCTCCGGCCACGACGCCTCCTTCTCTCTGTCCTACTTTGATTGCCATATACTGGTGCGTGTTTTAAACCCGACCACGTGTTTTATCTTGCCCCAGATCGACGACACGGACCAAGTCCGGCGAACTCCTCTGCCGGCACCGTCTGACGACTTTTCCGATGAGGGCAAGGTTCCCGCCGCTCCTTTTTGGGCACTGCTAGACCGTGCAGAACCAGGCTCTTCCCCCTAACCCTTTTTCTTGTCTGCTCGTGTACCAGATCGATGACACCGGCTCGTGGCTGTGACCTCTGCCGTCAACGCCACTCCGGCGAGGAATACCGAGCGAAGCGGAGCTCCCCTCTCTCCATCGTGACCACCAACCAGATCGCCGAGACCACCGCAAGCCCTCAGTAAGACTACCTTTTCCCCTACCCCTCTAGAATCGTCGGAACGCCGCTCACCTGACGTGCTGCCGCCGCGCGCCGTCGCTGGCGTCGCCAGTCTCCTGCGAGTTGTTTAGCAGCCGTTCGATCAGATTTTAGCGGATAGGATTAGATTACTTATCGAAAGGGTACGGGCTAATCAGATCCGTCCGTATTCACTTAAGATCTGACGGCCCACAGCGATCGATCCGAACGAACCGGTACCAGCCAATAGGAAAGCGCCACGTCGCCAGGCTATTTCGTTTAAATAGAAAAATAGACTGATTTAGTATTTAACTTAGAAATTCAATAACTTTTGATCCACAAATCAGAAAAATACAAATGTGGTGTCTATGGATTCCGAAAAATGAGACCTTTATTATGGAGGCCTTGTTTCACACTTTTGCCTCTAAGAAATTGGATTTATAGGCAGAACCTTTTTAGGAGTATTTTGTTCACAAAAATTGTTCTATAAATTATTTTTGAGTATTTCTTATGCATTTAGATCAGGTATTCTAACCTCAGTACTGTAGACTCTGTAAATTATAGAGTTGTGATCATATCATTGCATGTTGCATGCATTCATGTTTTTGTAATGTTTTATTGATTGAATTATTGTTGTTGAATTGATCTTGTGTAGATTGTGTGGATTGTGAAGTTTGTTGCTGTGAGGATTGTACCTATTCCCCTAGCTACCAAGGCAAGTGATATTTCATCCCAGGTCCTATTATTTTCACTATTGCACTAGTGATATTTTGGTAGATCTTAACATGATAGAATTATTCCTATGTTACTATACTATGCTATGCTATCCTATAGACTATATCTTGGTAGTATCCCCTAGTTAAAGGAATTTGTATGCTAGAATGCTTAGCTATGCTAGTAGAATTTGTGGGTGGAAAATACATATCAAGATAGTATGGAAAGATATTATTTTTGTTTGACTAAGAAAACAACTATTATTAATGAAACACCTGGGTGGATTGGGACTTGCTTGGATTATGTTGAGTGGTTACTCAGGGGCCATGTCTATGGTCAGCTGGTGTATCACACTTGTGGATGGCCACCCAGGAACAAAGAGATTGGAGACATTCTTGTCATGAAGCTTCTAGTGCAACCACATGGCATATGGGCTCTGCCTTGACCAACTAAGTTGCAAGAACTCAGCCAGACGGACAGAAGGTGGTAGATATGATAGGATGGAACGCGTCCGTGGTGGTCTGAGGGATTGCTTCTGAAAGGTCTTGTCTCGATGCATGTCGAGTCTTGTGGGGAAAGTGCACCACCTCTCGAGAGGGTAAAAACTAAGTACTTAGCCGCGTCCCCGGTTATGGACAACTTCTGAGCCTCAAGACAGTGAAGTAGTTCAATAATCTCCTCATCCAAATTTCTCTAAGTTAAAACTTGTGGGTGAACAGGGGTAAAGGTTCAGTGATGTCTATCATTGGTACCTTATAGCTTGAATGAAAAACTTCTTCTAAAATTATAAGTTAAACTAATTTTAGCAAAGCCAGCCATAACCCCACTTAGCCATATATTCATGTAGTGGTTGGATTATACTAAGTATCTTTGGTATCACTTGCCAATACAATTCCAAATGTATTGACCCTGGTGGCTGTAACTTATTATGTTGCAGGATACTCTGATGATGAGTAGGGTTGCGGGTCTACACTCGACATGCTTGCCTATGGCACATGAAGACTAAAGACTCTATTATTATTTTGCTATGTAATGTGAACTTGTGTCTTAGCCTTAGGCTAAGTGAGTTGTAAGAACCATTATACTCCTGGATGTGCGATGTAATAATGACCTTTGTTTCTGTGTACTACATCTTAAACTGTGGGTGCTAGCATTTCGATCCAGGGACTAGCACTGCAATCACAGGGATCTTACCTTATCATGGTGAGATCTTACACTACTAGTCCGGTAAAAACACAAAAGGAATTCTAAAACTCCCGAAGGTCCGTTAAAGTAACTTCACTACGCATTCGCTTCCCGTGGATTCGATAACCTAGGTCTACTGGGGAAAAAGAGCTATACTACATACGTAATCCGGATCGAAGGTATCAACCCTTTTTCTAGCGCCATTCCCAGGGAAGCAATAACTACCCTGGTGAGGTTATTAGGAATCTTGCTAGTTTTAATTCTTTATTTTAATTTTGTTAGTTTGCTATTCAGTCTTTATTTGATAAACCAAAAAAAATTAGTTAGTCTTTAAATTCTTGTTTTTACTATTATAATTATTTGTCTAAGAAAACCCAAAAACATAGGAAGTATGTCTGAAAAGAAGCTTGAGGAGTTTGCTACTCCCAATAATTATTATTTGCATACTCTTATTACTCAGCCAGCAATTGCTGCTGATGATTATGAAATTAAGCCCCATTACTTAAGTTTGGTTCAACATAATCAATTTGGAGGCTCTTCTGTTGAAGACGCAGGTATGCACTTGAATACTTTCATTGAAACATGTGATATGATGCGTATAAAAGACGTTGACCCTAATGCGTTCAAATTACATCTATTTCCTTTCTCTCTAAGAGTAAGAGCTAAAGAATGATTGCTATCTTTGCCTAAAAATACTATCACATACTGGGTGGGTTGCACTTCTTTATTTATGACTAAATTTTTCCCACCTGCAAAGACTATGCAACTTCGATCTAATATTACTGGTTCTAGACAGGAAGAGCATGAGCCACTAGCGCTTGCATGGGAGAGGATGAAATAATGCCTAAGAAACTGTCCCAGTCATGGGATGGAAGATTGGTTAATCCTCCATTTATTTTACAATCCTCTTAATCCTGTATCTAAGTCGATGCTTGATACTGCAGCTGGAGGAACATTTGTGGAAAACATATTACCGAAGCAAAACAGCTACTAGACAATATGCAAGACAACCATGCCCAATGACATGTGGAAAGATCAAACACGAAAAAGGTGAACTCTGTCTCACCACAAGAGAACGAAGATCCCAATGCTAAGTTGGATGAGCTCATACTAGCCGTGAAAGGTAAAGAAACCCAGGTAAGAGCCACCCCTGAAAAAATATTGAAGAAATAGACTTCGTAGCTCGTAATGATTACAATCCTTCTTGGAAGAAGAGTTACAGTCCTAACTTTCAGAAACATTATGCTAGTCCTGCAGGTAATTCTAATAATAATATGGGAAATAATAATGGTAGTCTCCAAGAAACACTTAAGTCTTTCATAGAGTCACAGAATGAACAAAATAATATTTTAGTTAAAATTACGGAGAACCATGATTCTATGCTTGGTAAATGATCTAACCAAGCTGTTAGTTTGAGAAATGATTTGCAGGCCCTTCAAGAAAGAACAAGGATTGTTGAGGCACAGCTAGGTAAGATAACCGAGAGTCAAACTCTCATTCTAGCTAAATTTGTAGGTAAAGCTGAACCCAATCATGTTGAAGAACTCAAAATGACGAGGTTCCAAAGGGAGGAGCCTAAAGAACTTGATTATAGTAATGCCACTGCACCAAGCTACACCATCGAAGATCTCGTAAAAAAGGATCAACGTCAAAATTCCGGTAAGTGAAGGTAATGATGAAGCCATGTATCAACACTTTGTTGATCAAGTAGCAATTAAGGTACGCGAGCTTGAATAAGAATACAAGAAAATCACTGAAAAGTTACCTATTAAACTAGATGACATATTTGAGCCTACTATTAAGATAAATATTGGAACCAATGAGATAGCTGCACTTTGTGATCTAGGTGCAAGCGTCTCAACAATTCCAAAGAGTCGTTTTAACAAGTTAAATCTTGGCTCATTTGAAATTACTGAGTTAAAATTGCATATCGCAGATTCTACCTACAAACAAGCTGTTGGGATTAAGGAGAACACTTTAGTTTACATCAAAGGCTGTCCTGCTCTAATTGATTTTGTTATTGTTGACATGCCTAAAGATACAGTTGCTCCTATAATACTTGTCCGTCCTTTCTTAAGAACTATAAAGGCTTTAATTAATCTGCATGAAGGGAACATGAAGTTGCAATTGCCTTCGCGGGATCCTTTTGTTATTCATTTCCCTAGGAAGAAGAAAGCCAAACATGATGAGAAGGAGGCCATCACTTTCAAGGCCAATTACTTTGGAGTGGGTGTTCCACTCATCTGGCCCAAGTGAGTATCATCAAGGTCAAGTTATTGACCATAAAAGAGCGCTCCATGTGAGGTAACCCATGTTAAATAAGGTTTGATTTAAGTTTTAGTTTTTTTTAAAGTTTTTTGTTTAATAAAGAGTGCTAGAAAACTCCATTTGAGGAGAAGAAATTTGGTAGTACTTAAAATTCTGCATTATTCATGCTATTGTTGGTCGAAATTTTTACTATCAATTTTTTGTCAAAAACAAGGTATATCACTAAGTTACAGGAAAAGAAATAGTTTACGAAGAAATAGAAATTTGTTGACGCACACAGAGAGTTTAACGACCAACTATACGGCGGGAATAAAAATTTCGGCCGTATAGTTCTGGACGTATAGTTATCTTTGCCATCAAAAAAAAATCTGCAATATGTATGGAGAGTTTAACGACCAACTATACGGCGGAAATAAAAATTCCGGCCGTATAGTTCCAGTCGTATAGATATCAATGCCTCCGTACAATTTCGTTTTATATTGTTGGGGGGATACCCCCGGGTAGGGTAACACCGGGGTATAAGGGCCGAGTTAGCCGGGGTACGACGTGGTCAAAGCAAGTGCTGACCGGGTCACCTCAAGGCAGGCCGAATCATGGTGTGACCCGGCCCATGGAGCATCTCCTTGACTATGGTATGGGCGGCATAAGATATATGCCGGCCATGTCTATCTGTTTTGCAGGTGACTTGGTAAGTCGGATTAGCGATATTCTAGCTGGATTACCTTAGCTTTCAAGAGAAGGAATCCCCCGCTGGTCAAAAGGTGACTTTATTAGCTGTAGCATGAGAAAAGTAAAGGAAAGAAGAGGACCAACAGGTCAGGGGCGACCAAGGTGATGCGGGCAAAGCCGGAGGACGTAGCCCGTGTCTGGTGACGCCGAAAGACAAGGATTACGCTGTGGATTACGTCCAAAGCCTGGACGAGCCATTAAAGTGAATAAAGAAGCATCTTCTTTAGGAAAGGAGCATATTCGTAGAATATGCTGCCACCTTTGCCCTAGAATTGTAACCCGGGCTCCCCTATATAAGGAGCACCGGGGCCTCCATAGAAGGGGATCGATCATTCTCTCTGTCTAAGGTAGAACTCTAGGGCTAGTTGGTAGGGAGTAAGAGACATCGTCTCCTTCTTGCTGAGAGCCTCAAGAGCACTTGTAAACACCATTGATAGAGAAAATACAAGAACTTCCGTGCGTGGAATCACCATGTTCTCCCTCCCTGGATTCCCCTAGCACTCATTGGCCCCATATTTAGCCTATCCATGGCATCTGCCGTGCCACCACCACGACAGTTGGCACCCACCATGGGGCTAGCGGTGCTAGCAGGGGTGAAAATTCAGACGGGACACCTCTCCGGCACTGGCGAGCATGTCGTCTCAGGCTTGGTTCAGCGCTTTGGAGTGTTGGACTATGTTAGTGTGTCGCGGTGGTGTCACGGCAGATGCCATGTATAGGCTAAAGGTGGGGACTAATACTCACTAGGGGAATCCAGGGAGGGATAGTGAAGTGATTCTCCACACAAGAGCTTGTATTGATTTACTTCCAAGGTTACAAGTGCTCCTAGAGCTGTATTGGCGAGAGGAGGAAGAAGGAGCTCTCTTACTCTCACCCACAGATCTCACCTGAAACCATAGACCACAACAGAATCGTAGAGAGACCAACCAACCCCTTCTACAGAAGCCCTAGCCCCCCTTTTATAGGGGAGGCTCGGTTTCTTCCTAGGGCATACGTGGAGGCATATTCCTAAGAATATGCCTCCTCCCAAAGTGGTAAGCCGACCGGGGTGCCTTTTTCCCCGCGTCACACATGCTTTAGCTACGTGAGCCTCTGACGGTGCCCTCGTCAGCCGACACGGGCGTCGTCACTCTTGTCGGCCACGCCCCAGTGCTCCTGTCCTTGCTCGCTTCGCTCAGGCAGTGCGTACCGGGGCTCCTTTTGACCAGCGAGATTCCTTCCTTCTCCTAGAAGCTTGCTGTGACCCGGATGATGGTTCATCCGGCCACACCCTTTCCTGCATACAGGTAAAACATACACTTCCGACTTACCGCTTAAGTCGGATGAGGCCTAGTTAGGCGAACGCCCCCAGGTCCGCATTACCCCGTGATTCGGCCTGCCTTGAGGTGACCCGGCCAGCATCTGCTTTGGCCTTGCCGAACCTCGGCTAACTCGGCCTTTATACCCCGGCGTGACCCTACCCGGGGGTATCCCCCCAACATTAGTCCCCAAAGCTGGTGCGGTCTTAGCCGCCTTGGCCGCTAAGGCCACACCAGGTTCCATTTTGTGCCCCTGTCGTTGTTGCCGAGTTACCTCTGTACCTCAGACAGCTTGGATTTACGTTCCCTTCGCACATTGCAAGTTTTCACTTGCCGGCCGGGTTATCACAGTTCCATCCGGGTCTTACTTCCTTCTCTCGTATGCTAGCCCATGTGAAGGGTAATCATTATGTCATCTTATTTTAAGGGATGGTACAGTAACCACCGCACTAATTGTCAGTTATCACTGTGCGCGGGTCACGTCACGCCTGCCTCCTCGTTTACCGCATCAGCACGTCATGTCACAAGACTCTCTCTGCCCTGTGGCCTTCCGTGTGGCTCCTCACTGATTGGTCCGGATGGGTAATACACGGCCACAGCGTGTGGCTGGTCCATAGGGCGCGATCCCACTTAGCCCTGATGGGAGTGGTTAAATAGCGGAGGGGTGCGTCCCTTAGGATTTTTCCCCCGCCGCACCCCTCTGCCCGCTGCTATTCCTCTTCGTCTTCCTCGCGACCGCGCCGCCGCTAGCACTGCCAAAAAGCAGCGTTGCCGCCGCACTTCTCCGTTGCGCCTCTGCGTCACCGTCACTGCGACGCAAATCTCCCGCTACGGGTCCTCGTCAATCCAGGCCACTGTCCCCCGCCGCCTCTA
This sequence comes from Avena eriantha, assembly GCA_910589775.1. NCBI lineage: Eukaryota > Viridiplantae > Streptophyta > Magnoliopsida > Poales > Poaceae > Avena > Avena eriantha. The sequence goes on along the minus strand of OU342741.1, from coordinate 77,683,032 downwards.
GCGCCAGCGAGGGCTTCGAGGAGCAGATGACGGAAGAAGAACTCGCCATTGCTGAACAAGAGATGGAGGAGGACGCCGCTGCTGCGGACCGCGGCGCGTGGGCCGGCTCCTAGGTCTGACAGGACGATTTGGACTGGCTCTACCGGACCAGACGCATCCCCGCCGGTGTCGCTGCTCGCCTCGCCTCCGCCGAGCTAGCTCCTTCACCCAATCCCGGGGAGTTCGTTGTGTTCCTGTCTCACTTTCAACGGGGCTTCGGACTCCCGGTGAGCGATTTCTTCCATGATTGGCTCAGTACCTACCATCTCCAGCCGCACCATCTTCCAGCCAATGCCATTACTTCTCTCCCTGCCTTTGCTTCTACAATCGAAGGCTACGCTGGATTATGGCCCACGAAGGAGCTGTGGATCCGGTTTTTCGCCCTTCGTCGCAACGTTATTCCCGACATCCACACTGATCCGGAGGACAAGTGACTCACTCAGTTCGGAGCGGCCTCCATCTCACCCCGGAGGTTCTCTGTTTTCCCCCGGGTCACAGGGCTAGAATCTTGCAAAGGGTGGGCCCGGACGTTCTTTTACGTCTAGAACACGGGCACCGAAGATTTGATCCGGTTGCTCCCCTATACACCGGGTCCACCGAACCCGGATCTGTGGGACGCCGTTCCCAGGAAACCTACGGCCCTGGCCAACCAAGTGAACAAAAGGTTCGTGGAGCTGAAGGAGCTCGGGTTGCGCAACGAGGATGCAATGATTACTTTCGTGCGCAACCGAATCTCCCCTTTCCAGAAGCGCACCCACAAGGTGTGCCATATGAGCTATGGCCGCGATCCCAACCGGACTTCATCCTTCGAACTGAACAACACGGAGATTTATCGCCGGGTTAAGGCTCTCTTCACCACTCACAAGGACTTCTCCTCTGAGTGGACTTGGGGGATTGAGCATTTCTGCCGTGACCGGCTTCCTCCCGCGGTAAGTTTCATGCTGCAAACTTACCCCGGACTAATCACGTGTCTGTTATTGTTGCATTTTTGACTCGTTTTGTTACTCTTTTCCTCAGCTATTCCTTCAGCAGACGCTCAAGGACAGCACCGATCCGACCCTTAAGTGGGCACCGGACCAGGTGACTTCGGACGAGGAGGAGCCGGACCAAGATATGTTTCTCCCCATGACCGACGCCACGAAACGACCCACGGGTAACTTCTCTTCTGCTAGAGATTGGCCCGATGATGAAGATTACTCGGATATCGAGATAATTGAACCCTTTGAGGCTGTCCCCCTTTCTTTTGCTTTTCCGCCATCGGCTCACCCCGGTGGTCATATCCACGAGGATCCTCCCCTCGCTACGGACGAGCCAGTTCCGGTGGCATCAAAGAAAAAGCACGGGGATTCCTCAAGCTCTTCCTCCGGACCTTCCCAGCCCGTTAAAAGGCGAAAGAAGGCCCCAGCACGAAGGGCTTGGAAACCCAGAGCAGCCGAAACTTCGGATGCGTAAGTCCTTCTTTCTTCTGTAACTCGTTCTTCCTTACTTCGTCGTAATTTTTCTTCTGACGTTACCTGATTTCGCAGGGCTCTGGTGGAGGTCCCTCAAAGTGGGTCCAGCATCTCTTCACCTCTCCGGCCTAGCCCTTCACCCCGTCGTGACGACGAGTCACGTCCGCTGAGCCCTATTCCGGAGGGCTCTGCGGCTACTCCGGGTCATCCTGGAGCGGGGGGAACCGGCCCAGCCGGAGCAACGGCATCCACCGCCTCGACAACACCTCAACCAGCAGCTACTGAGGCTACTTCGGCCCCAGCACCAATTCCTATACCAGCAAGAAGACCAGCACCAACTCCAACCTCGGTAGTAGCATCAACTCCGGCAGCGAAAACTTCAGCGCCGGCACCAAGCCCAGCCGCGAGAGTACCAGCACCTAGTTCCTCTACATTTTCCGAGTCCTCTCAACCTCGGCAGGGAAAAACCGCTGCTATGGCTTCTTCTTCCCAGCAAGCCAAGGGCAAGAAGATTCAAGACGCTGCCAAGCCCAGTGCTGCCGAGCCTGGGCAACGCACCCTTGAGTCAATGCTCCCCAAGAAGACATTAGCGGCAAAGGACGCGCCTGCCGAGCCAACCGAAGCCCAGCAGTTGGTTCTGCACACCAGCCCCGCCCTTGCCTTGGTGGAGAGGAAGGAAGCACATGCAAAGGGCTTGGTGACGCCCCATATGCCCACGGGAGAACGGTACCCTCCGAGCCTGATGAAATTTTTTATGAATTGGAACAAGGCCGAGGTAGTCCAGGAATCTGATCTCCCAGAAAAGTTCGGTCCTGCCGAGTTTTCCGCTCAGATGAACACCGCCGCAAAGGCCATTAACCTCGCTGGACGAATGATGGAGGTATGTTGCTCTCTCCTTTGCAAATTGTAGATAATAACCATTAGTCCCCGAGCCTCCGGGGGAGTAACTTGTTACTCGGCTGGATGCTCTTTTATAGAACTAACATAGCTCCACGATAACTTCAAACATGCACACTCCTAGAGCCGGGTTAAGTTCCACTTGGCCCAGATTTTAGTACACTTCGAACATGCACACACCTAGAGCCGGGTTAAGTTCCACTTGGCCCGGATTTTAGTACACTTCAAACATGCACACACCTAGAGCCGGGTTAAGTTCCACTTGGCCCGGATTTTAGTACACTTCGAACATGCACACACCTAGAGCCGGGTTAAGTTCCACTTGGCCCGGATTTTAGTACACTTCGAACATGCACACACCTAGAGCCGGGTTAAGTTCCACTTGGCCCGGATTTTAGTACACTTCGAACATGCACTAGGCTGACTTAAGTTTCTGTATCTCTTTTAGATAACCACCAACCGTCGGAGTGCTGAATTCTAACGCTTGTTGGATACGCACAAGAATCTTCACGCAAAACAGGCTGCACTCATCGCGGAGTACGAGAAAAGGGGTAAATTTCTTTCTCATCCTTTCCTCAATTTCGTTTTCCGAACTAATCTGATCGTTTGGTTTCCACAGCTGGAGTGGAAGCTGAAAACAAGATAATGCGGAAGAACTTGGAGCAGATCAAGGGTACGTCCTTCTCGTTTGTCTTTACCGTGGTTTCCATCGGCTTTCCTCCTTGGCTCGGCAAACATTCATTCCTCGGCAGTGCCGGGCCAACGCACTATTTCAGCATCGCTTGAAGATAGTGTGCCTGTGCCTGACGTGATGCTACATTTTCTTGAACAAGCAGGGCAGCACCAAGCCGAACTAAAGAAGAAAGATGATGAGCTCGCCCTCCTCCGGACCAAAGACGATGAGATAGCCAAGCTCAAGGCTGAGATGGCTAAAATGAAGGCGCAGCACCAAACCGAGCTAAAAAAGGCTGGCCAGGACTACACCGAAGAACGCGAGCACCTCAAACTCCAAAACGCGACCGTGAGCTTCTTCAGGAAGCCGAGGTCAAACTTGAGTCGGCAAATGCTCAGCTCGAGCAGCTTCGGAAGAGGCGTGAAGCTTGCACCAAGGAATTGACCCGGATTCACAGTCACATCTCACGTAACTTCTTTTCCTTTATCTGCCTTATTTCTCTGGGTTACTTCATATGTCTTGTTTTCTCAACTTTGTCCTTTGCCTTGTTTCCCAGGCCACTTTCCAGAGGGTACTGCTATTGCCAGTGCTGCTGTCGCCAATTTCCACCGAGAAAGGGGTACTCCGGTCGCTCCTGAGGGTGGGAGCATTCCCTTTGACATGGAGGACCTGTTGGTCAGCCTGTCGTCTCGCGTGGAAATCATCAAGAACTACGGCAGGGACCTCCTCGATGTTGCAGTCCGAGTCTTCAATGCCTTCTGGCCCGCTGATGATGCTCCGGAGAGAGTCAGACAGCTCGCTGAAAGACTTTCGGAAATTGAGACCCAGCTCGACCTCTGGCAAGAATCCGCTGGACGTGCTGCTACCGATACCACCCTTCACCACATTTTGACGTGGTATGAAAAGATAGATCTCAGCCTCCTCACACGCCTGCGCACCGGATCCAAATGGACTGATGACCCGGAGTGGGTAGCTCGGCGCCAGGCTTGCACCCACAGCCTCATCGAATATGCCCCCATTCATGAATGGACTGAGGGTCCGAGCTTCCTGGAAGTCGCAGGCGAAGAGGAAGTTGAAAACGTTGAAGATGATTTAGGTGACGACGAAGAGGACACTGCCTCAGATATCGAAGAGGGCGACGATGATGCCGAACTTCCTCTCGCTGCTCCTTAAGAAAAAACACTTGAAAATTTATGAGATCCCTGGTATGCCAGGTGGAATTGTATTCCAAACACATGTGATATTTTGCTACTAAGTACTTATGCCGGATTAACTTGGGCGTAGTCCCCGAGTTTCTTTTTCTTGTTCGTTCAATCTTTTGGCTCGGATTGTGTCTACCTTGATTCGGTTTTACAACTTACAAATCCGAGCTTAAAAATTGTCTTAACAATACTGGGAAACTTTTAGACTTAGCTAAAAAATAAAACTATATAACAATTGGAAAATGAATACGGGTTAATCCGAAACATAAACGTCAGCTCGAATAAATTCTTTTCCTTAGTCGTTTTTCATGTGCTACGCAATTCCAAACTTGTTCTCTTGCTTGCCATGAAGCCAATTCTTGTTGGACAGCAGCAAGTCGAAGAGTTGGGTTTTTGGTGCTCACGCACTACTAACCCGAGCTAAGTAGAATAACTTACTCCAGCTGACGCGTAGAAAATAACAAAAATTATTAAGGCAGTCCCCGAGTTACTGCTCGAGGTGCCAACATTTCATTGATAAGCTCATTGCCGACATACATACCAACATATGAGATAACCCGGATACATTCACTTCTTAGCTAGGTGTAGAAAGGCCGAAGTAGAGCTATGTTCCATGGTCGCTTTGATTCCTCTCCGGACCTGTCTGCCTTGTTCTTTTCCTCTGGATTTGCATCTATAAGGTAGTAAGAATCATTGTGCAATGCTTTGCTCACGATGAATGGCCCTTCCCATGGGGGGGGGATAATTTATGCATTCCAGTAGTACGTTGTACCAACCGTAGCACCTGATCGCCTTCCCGAAAGACTCGGGGGCACACTTTCCGGCTATGATAGCGTCGGAGATTTTGCTGATATATGGCGGATCTAGACAGTGCCAGTTCTCTCGCTTCTTCCAGCAGAACAACATCATTTTTCCGGGCTTCTTGCACTTCGGCTTCTATGTATTGGGTGACCCTAGGCGAATCATGCTCTATGTCGGCTGGTAATACAGATTCTGCCCCATATACCAGAAAAAACGACGTATAGCCTGTTGATCGATTCGGAGTTGTTCTTAAACTCCTCAGTACCGCTGGTAGTTCTTCTATCCAGCACCTTGCTGATCTTTGCAGCGGCTCAATGAGCCGGGGTTTTATCCCGGATAATACTAATCTGTTGGATCTCTCCACTTGCCCGTTCGATGCGGGGTGGGCTACCGAAGCTACGTCAAGCCGGATCCTCTTATCCCGGCAGAAACGAGCAAATGCTCCTTCCGCAAAATTTGTGCCATTATCAGTTATGATACTGTGTGGATAACCGTACCTCAAGATGATATCTTTGAGAAACGTTACGGCCGTAGCTCCATCACATTTTCTTATAGGCTTTACCTCAATCCACTTCGTAAACTTTTCCACCATTACCAGAATGTGAGTCATATTTCCCCTTGCTGGTTTGAACGGGCCCACCATATCCAAGCACCATACGGCAAATGGCCAAGTGATTGGGATGGTCTTGAGTTCCGACATTGGCATATGTGTCTTGGTAGCGTACCTCTGACAACCATTACATTTTCTCACCAGATCTTCTGCTTGCTCTAAGGCATTTGGCCAGTAGAATCCGTGTCGGAAAGCTTTTGCTACCAAGGCTCGGGATGAGGCGTGATGCCCGCATTCCCCCTGATGTATATCTCAGATGATTTCAAGCCCTTCTTCCGGGTCAACACACCGCTGGAGGACATTGGTCACGCTTCTTTTGTATAACTCGGAATTGATGATCGTGTAGGCCTTTGCCCTCCTCTGTGTTTGCCTGGACAGCACCTCCTTAGTGGGTAACGTTCCATCCTTTAAGAATTGAAATATAGGCAGTACCCAAGCCGGTATTGGCCGCACGGGGAACACGTCCTCGTCTATCTCCATCTGATCCACCGGCATAACTTCAACCGGACCATGCTGAGCAGTCCCCGGGTCTTGCGAAGCAGTCCCCGGGTTTTGCGAAGCAGTCCCCGGGTTTTGCGCACCACTTCCTGTGTTAACGTCCATGGGCACAGCTCCGGATTCTGTGTCCTCCGGGACGTAGATTGACTCGGACTCCGGGGATGGCCTGATGGATGGTTTCTTGAGGTGCTCTAATGCTACACCCGGTGGAATTGCTTGTCTGGTTGACCCGAGCTTCGACAGCATGTCGGCAGCCTCATTTTCCACCCGGGGTACATGATGAAATTCGCATCCCTCAAAGTAGCCAGAAATCTTCTGCACATGAAATCTGTATAGTGCCATGTTTGTATCAAGGGCGTCCCACACTCCAGACACTTGCTGCACCACCAAATCTGAGTCGCCAAAGCATATGATCCGACGTATACCAATTTCTTTTGCTACCTTGAGCCCATGCACAAGTGCTTCATACTCAGCGACATTGTTGGATGCGGTGAAGTGGATCTGCAGCACATATTTCAACTGGTCCTTTTTTGGCGACGTGGGCACCACTCCGGCACCTAGCCTGGTTTTGGTTTTTGATCCGTCAAAGTGCATTCGCCAATAGTTCGGATCAGGAAGCGGTGGTTCGTACTGTACCTCGGCCCAGTCCACGAAAAAGTCTGCCACAGCCTGAGACTTGATGGCTTCTCTCCGGTCATATTGCGGAGCATAATGAGCTAGCTCAATTGCCCATTTTGCAATTCTGCCACTTGCATCCTTGTTACTCATTATCTCGGATATAGGGGCCTCACATATGACCCAGATGGGATGCTCCTCAAAGTAGTGCTTCAGTTTCTTGGCAGCCATGTACACGCCATACGCCACTTTTTGATAATGTGGGTAGTTCTGCTTTGAGGTTGACAACACTTCACTCAAATAATACACCGGCCTTTGCACCGACTTACCTTCCTCATCGCGCTCCACCACTATCACTGCAATTACAACTCGATTGGTTGCGGCTATATAGAGTAGCATTGGCTCCTTTGATAGTGGTGAGGCTAGCACTGGTGCCATGGCTAACATTTTCTTTAGGTGGGTAAAGGCTTCATCAGCCTGCGGTGTCCAAATGAACTTATCCGACTTTTTCATGAGATGGTAAAGAGGCAAAGCCTTTTCTCCCAACCGACATACAAATCGACTTAACGAGGCCAGGCAACCTGTGAACTTCTGGACATCGTTAAGACACTTCGGCAGTTCCATTCGCTCGATGGCTCGGATTTTGGTTGGATTAACCTCGATACCTCGGCTGGAGACGAGAAAACCAAGTAATTTTCTAGCCGGGACACCGAAGGTGCATTTTTCCGGGTTAAGCTTCATCCGGAACCTTCTTAGGTTTGCAAATGTTTGCCTGATATCATCAAGGAGCGTTTTGCTTTCCTTGGTCTTGATAACCACATCATCCACGTACACCTATACATTTTGACCTATTTGGTCGTGCAAACATTTTTGCATACATCTCTGGTACGTTGCCCCTACATTACGTAAACCAAACGGCATGGTGCGATAGTAATAAGCCCCATACGGGGTAATAAACGCAGTCTTTAGTTGATCATCCGGATTCAGAGGTATCTGGTGGAAACCAGAATAAGCATCAATGAATGACAACAGTTCGCATCCAGCAGTTGAGTCTATGACCTGATCTATTCTTGGAAGCGGAAATGGGTCTTTTGGACACGCCTTGTTCAGGTTCGTGTAATCGATACACATACGCCAAACCACTGCCACGTTCGGGTCATCCTTCTTCTTTTCCACCAGCACCGGATTAGACAGCCAATCCGGGTAAAGAACCTCCATGATAAATCCTGCAGCTAGCAACCGAGCTATCTCATCTCCAATGACTTTCCTCCTATCTTCGGCGAAGCGGCGGAGAGGTTGCTTCATCGGCTTGGCTCCGGGTCTCACATTCAAAGAGTGCTCGGCCAACTCCCTCGGAACACCTTGCAAGTCCTGTGTGGACCAAGCAAAAATGTCCCGATTCTCACGGAGGAAGCTGACGAGCTCGCTTTCCTATTTATCACTTAGCCCGACACCAATTGTTACGGTGCGCTTTGGGAACATGTCATCAACGGGAACCTTCTTGGTATCTTTCGTGGCCTGGAAGGAGACAGTTCCATGTGGGTTACTCAGCGCCGGCATATACTGCTGCGCGGACTGAGCCAATGCCGCCACCTCTTGAATTTTTCTTTTTTCCTGCGCGATGACAAGTGACTCGGCTAAGTTTGATCCGGCCGACGCACACTCCATCGAACGCCGGAAGTCCCCAGCAATGGTAATCACTCCGTTTGGTCCGGGCAACTTCATCTTCAAGTAGCTGATATGACAACTTGGCATGAATTTGTTTAGCGCTGGCCTTCCGAGTAATGCATGATATGCGCTTTCTAAGTTTCACCACTTCGAACTCCAGATTTTCAGTTCGGCAATTGTCCCTTGTGCCGAACAAGACATCGACCCGGACCTTGCCTATGGGCTCGCAAGAAATGCTGGGCACAAAGATATGATGTAGCCCAACATACGGAAACCACCTTTGGTCCACATCATGCCACACTAATCATCACTCCAAAGGTGAACTCCTTCCATGCTTGAGACAAACGCCCATGATATGACTAGGTCCATGACCATGATGCCAAGAGGATGTAGCAAGGATGAACCTGGAGCAAAAACACCCAAGCAAGAAGCCTGGAAGCGAAGACGCAAGAAGCTGCTAAAAGTAGACCGGAGTCTGCGGTCTCTGACACCGAAGTTTCTGGTCTGTGACACCGGAGTCTCTGGCCTATCTCTGGACCGAGCCTCGAACCGAAGTCTGGGTCAACCAGAAGGCCCCTCCGGAGATGGATCGGAGATCAACCGGAATCTTCGGACCACACCAGAGTCTCCGGTCCACCACACCGGAGTCTCCGGCCTGATCATCACAGGCCTCTGCGCCTCAAGTTGGGCCTGGCCCATGTAATGCCTAGAACTTCCTATTTATGCCTGTTTTACCCTAAGCTCATGGCTGGCCTATATATATGCCCCACCCCCTCCTTGAAACCCTAGAGATGATGTTGAATTAAGGCATGTGCCTAACCCCAGATGGGAACCCCCTCTCAATAGTAAATCTATGAGTTGTGCAAGGCCTTGGAGTCGGTGCCCTTCTCTAAGTTCTCAAGACCCTCCTCAAGTGTTTGGTCTCTCCCTATCAAGGATTCTAGTAGTGCTTGGTCTCTCCCCTTTGGGATTCTACTTGGTTACTACTGTCTCCTTGGTTTGGATTCTATCATCCGCTTGTCGATCTCTCCTTTGGTGATTCTACCGCAAGGTCTCTCGCAAAGGATTCTATTGGATTGGTTGTTCGAACCAACATGAGCAAATCGAATTGGGTGTGATTTGGCCTGTGTTTGTATATTTACCTTGCATTAGAGTTGTCTTAATTGAGTTCCTCGTGTGTTCCCTCACTCCTCGCCTCAAATCCGTGAAGATCGGGCCACTCCAAGGGTAAATCCACAAGGAGACCCATAACAACTGGTATGAGCAGCTTTTGGTTGCCACGGATGTCTGATGACCCACAAGTATAGGGTGTGTATCGCAGTATTTTCGATAAATAAGAGTGTCGAACCCAACGAGGAGCAGAAGGTGCTGGCTAGTGGTATGGATCAGGAATTCTCTGCAAATACTTAGCAAACGGATTTTTAGGGGTTTTCGATAAAGCAAGTAAACAAAGTACGAGTAAATAAAAGAGAGTAGGAATAAATGCAGCATGTGGCCCAATACTTTATGCAGCAAAGGACAAGCCGGTTGTATTTCTATAGATGACCAAACATTCTCGAGGACACATGGGAAGACTGTCAAGTGCTTTCGCTTCATATAGTCGATTAATCTTCTCTAGCTTGCTAAGTGTTGTGTGGGTGAACCTATGCTAATGTACCACCCCATCCAAGACTAAATACATACTTGTGATTAAACCCCCTTGCAAACATCCGTAAGTACAAGAAAGTAATTAAGGTAGAAACCTAACCATAGCTTTAAACTCTAAGACCCTTACGTCCCTTGTGCAATGGTTTCCTAACGGGGGTTCAGGTTTCTGTCACTCCGGCAACCCCTACGATTAGTAGCCAAATACACAATGCATTCCCCTAGGCCCTTATAGGTGAAGTGTCATGTAGTCGACGTTCACATGACACCACTAGAAGAAGTACACCACAACTTAAATATCAAACTATTGAATCTTTCTCAACGCAACCCCACTACTAACAACAATACTTCTCCCATGTCCTCAAGAACAAAACGAACTACCCACTCACAAGACATCATGGGTATATTTTCCGGCATCCTGAGTCTTCTGGAAAAATAGGATTTTTCGTATATTTTCCCGGATTTTCTGATCTTTGCGAATTTTGCCTCCAAACAGCACCTTTTCCATCAGAATCCTGACTACAGCGGTCCATGCTCCAAAAGTCATCCACCATGCAAAAATAGATGAAATAACATAAGTATCACCTCTCAATACGAAATATATCAATGAATAATAGTGAATTAAGACATAGAATAGTGATGCAAAATGGACGTATCAACTCCCCCAAGCTTAGACTTCGCTTGTCCCCAAGCGAAACTGAGCTCAATAAACATGACCTCAGGTTTATGGAGTGAAGAGTCGATAAAAGGATACGGACAAGAAGCATCACATTCATCTAATACATAGATCATAATAGAAAACAACTCACTATTATATAACTCAACTTGCAATGAGTAAAGGAAACACAATAAAGATACATAGAGTAAATCATAATTGGTAATGGCAAACTTAGCTCTTGGTCGAAGAATAGTTGATAATTTGCTGGAGTTCACAAATAGCTGGTTTTCAAAGAAAGCTTTCAAAGTAGTAAACTTCAAGATAAGAGCAATGTGCAAAACAAGGAACATAAGAAACATGAATGAATAAATCACCATATGAATGAATGAAACACGTCAACTCAAAATACTTGCTGAGATACAAGGGAGTAGGTTTAGTGACTCAACTACAAAGTAAAAGAAAGGCCCTTCGTAGAGGGAAGCAGGGATTGCAAGTCTCATAAAGAGCTCCCAAAAATTATGATACTTACTAGCTTTCAGCTCTCATTGCCCCTATCATAGGCATCTTTAGGTGATTAAGGTTAAAGTGACACAACTAAGAGGATATGCTTGACAAGTTATAAGTTGAAATCTCATGCCCCTTACTTATGAGTACGGATCCTCATGCTACTCAACTTCAGTCACGAGCAAGCTCTTGTCATTGTAAATACATGCGTATCATTGAGAACCGCCAACGGGGTACCCCTTGCACATGACATAGGAGCTATCCCATAATCAAAATGACAAGGCAAGCAGACAGTGAGCATCTCAGCAATCTTTTTATTTGCTATTTGCATAGGTTTTTATTGAGGATGCTTCATAGAATGCTCACTACAGTTATGCTGCAAGTTTCCACCATGATTAGGCATGGCTTAGGCTAGCGGCCCAGGCGTTTCTCTAACACACATATAAACTCCATGATCTTACAAGTTCCACTTTTATTTCGCACCGTCGGGATCCATAAGCAAAAGAACATGATATCAACTAGGTACAAGTACCAATCAAGTGTTGAAAGCGGTCCCCATGATATATAGTTCGGCTAACTTCAACTCATAAAGCGCAAGCATATACACAACAAAGAAGGACCCAATGGTTCAAGTTTATTAAATGCAAGAAAGTAAAGTGTGCCATCAAGTTCGTGAGAGCTTTAATCACTAATTTTCACATAACAAGTTTAATTTGGGAGGTAGACAAAACAAGAATTTACTTGGAATAGCAATAATGCTACTAGGTAGGTATGGTGGACACAAATGGCAAAGGTTTTGGTTTAAAGGAGGTGCATGCATGAGAAGAATACCCTCTCAGTACAGGTTTTTGGCTAGCAAGGCTGGGTAGCAAGTATAAGAGTTGAAGGAAGCAAACAAACATACAAGTGATAAAAACAAACATGCAATCTTCCTTGGAAGCACAAAAGATCTTAACAAGAGAATACTAAACTTATGAGCAAATCAAGAAAGAAAGATGATGAAATTATTTTTCTCTAGAGTACTTCTATCTTTTTCTTTTCAACTCTCAAAAAGGTGTTGCTGCTGACCGAGCCAGGTTTGCCATAACCAACTAGATTAACTCAATGATCCCAGAGTGATACCAATACTAACAACAAGATCAATCATATAACCATGAATTGAAAACTAATATAAGCTATGCAAAAGAGTGAATGATAGAACTTCTTATTAATATTCCATAACAGAAACTCACACCAAGGGATACATATCTAACAAGAGAGGGGACACTTCCAGCAAACCCCCATCCTACATAATAACTCCTCTATTCATGATATGACTCTACTAATAAGGTAAAAAGATAGAAGATAGTGATATGATACCACGGCACTCCTCCAAGCTTGGAACAAACCAAGGGGATGCCAAACCTGATGACGAATTACTCCTTCGATGGTGGTGGTATCCTCTTGACAAGCTCTTTGATCAGTTTCCCCAAGTCCTCAATCTCGAAGGTGAGATTACGAATCAGCTGTGAGTTCTGCTCAATGCGGCTCATGATCATGTCATGTTGAGAATCCCAGCTCTTGCTATTCTTTCCCCACTCTTCCTCCTCGAAGTCTCCTTTTCCTGCATGGTTATAGGTAAAGGTATGGAAGGTACTCTTGGTGTTCGGAGAAGGTGTCCTTGGTGCCAAGTAGTGACGCAGAAGCTTCCCTCCAGTTGACATCCGTGTCGTCCTTCTGATCCTAGCAGGGTTCGCCACCACTCCAATCCTTGCAACGATAGTGCCGGTGTGCTTTGCCTCCTCTTCACCTTCACTCTTGATCTCCTTCTCCTTCCCGGGGTCTTGGAGGTCTTCCTCCATGGGCTCCTTCCCTTTATCCTTGGCGGACACCATTGTGCTTCTAAGCTTTCAAAGAGTATGTCCTGACAGAAATAGATCGAAACAAAAACACGACAAAAACACGATATACGAACCTCGGGAGATCTAGGGGGTTATATATTACAAAGTTTCACATCAAAAGGAAGGTACTGGGAGAAAACGAGTCGGAGGCGGAGTCCTGGGTGGCCTCACCACCTGGTGGCGCGGCTAGGGGTGGGCCCGCGCCATGGGGTGGTGTGGGCCACCCCGGCTCCGTTTCCGTCTCTTTTTTGCTTCGTATCTTTCCTTATTGACTGAAAACTGCAAAAATATAGTTGGATTGTATTTTCGCGGAACTTTTCTTACCAGAACTGTTACCTAATTGGAAACAGACTCTGCAGGTCTCTGAATTTGGTATATAATAGATTCTTCCGGAGTCATCACTTGAATAACATCAATATCTTCATCTTCATATACTTATTACTTGAGTCATAAAACCCTTCTCTTCCTTAATACACCAATATCTCCACTTCCTGGAAATTTCTTTCACACACAACTTCACACAGTTCTTATTAGCAACATTAGTATTAGTGAAGTGATAAAACCTTTTGAGTCCAACTTCAACTGAAAACCATCAAAACAAAAGCTATTGTAGCAACTCCTTCCGAAAACCCAAAAAGAATTCAAAAAGGAAATCGAATAAAGAAGCAAATGCAAGATTGGCAAAATCTGTCAAAACAGACCAGCAGGTAAAGATCAATTTTTTTGAAAATATTCTCCTGCTCAAATCAAAAAGTGTAAAACTAATGAAAGTTAAATAACAACCTGGGGAGAAGCACAAATAATTACAGCTCAATCCGACAGACAGAGATCTCTCACGAATTTTTACGGTGAAGCACAAAAATCTGTTTCGGGACAGCAACTTCCCCAAATCTTACTTCTCTCTCATTAGAGGTTGATCTTGACACAAAAACCAAACAAAACGGATACGGAGCGGTTATTACCAAAGTAATAACTTCCAAGACTCAAAGAAACAAAAACAAACTGAAAGCAAAAACAAATTGGGTTGTCTCCCATAAAGCTCTTTCTTTATAGCCATTAAGATGGTCATGATAATTTTGAAGAAGCTCTCATAGGGATATGATTTGAAGTGAAAGAGAGCATTAAGAAGCAAAAACACACACTCATTTAAGTCTAACCCACTTCCTATGCAAGGGGATTTTGTAAACAAACAAGTTATTGAAACCAAAGGCAACTTGCACAAGAAGGCAAAAGAAGTGCAAGATAAAAACTTTCAGCATCGGGGAAACTTGATATTATTGAGATGCATAAGAACACTTTTCCCTCTCTCATAATAACTTTCAGTATCATGCATAAACTTAACAATATATCTATCACAAGGACCATCACAGCAATGATCACTTATTCTAACAGAAAACACGGGAATACTAGCTCTCATAACACTACTTTGTGAAACAATATTAGAGGTATCCTTACAAAGGATAGGGTGTCCCTCTTTTTCATATTTAGCAACAAAGTCTTTCACATTGCTACAATAGGTTCATCAACAATTTGTGTATCAGGTTCAACAGCTTTATTCATACTTTCATCTACCATACTAGCCGTCATAGAATGTTCCTTTACCTCAGCTGGAAAAGGCATTTTCTCAATATAAGGTTCAGGTAAAACATGATTAGCAGTATAAACTTCAGTATTTCTTGCAGGAACACTCTTAGCAATATCTATATAAGGTTCATGATACTTATTCCACTTCTTTTTAGGCAGTTCTATGTAGGAAGCAAAGGCCTTAAAATAAGAAGCAATAGCTTCATAGTCTAGACCATAAGCATTTTTAATATTTTGAAAGTCATCAGTTCCCATAAAAGATTCAATGCATTCATAATCATAATTTATACCTGACTTTCTACCTTTGCCATTTTCCCAAGCTTTAGTATTGTCTTGAATACGGTACAGAAGATCCCATTTAGCTTCTTCTTCCATGCGAGTGAATGATCCAGCACAAGAAGCATCCAATAAATCTTTATCATGTAGAGGGAGCCTTGCATAAAAGTTATTGATAATAATATTGTTGGGGAGCTCATGAATGGGACATTTGAGCATTAGTAACTTCAATCTCCCCCAAACTTGAGCTGTACTCTCTCCAACAATAGGCCAAACGTTGTATATTTGATTCCGATCTTTATGAATCTCACTAGGAGGATAAAATTTTGAATAAAAGAGAGGCACTATTTCCTCCCATTCCAGAGCTTGACCATTCTTCAGCAGCTTATACCATTCCTCAGCTCTTCCTTTCAGTGATAATGAGAATAACTTCTTCTTAACTTGATCTGTAGTAATACTTGCACACTTGAACAACCCGCATAATTCGTGTATAAAGAGTAAATGATCACTGGGATGGACAATTCCATCCCCAACATAGTAGTTATCCATAACACGATCAATAATTCTTGTAGGTATTTTGAAAACATCTTTCTCAGTAGGTGGTGGCTTATCTACTACCTTAGCAGTGGTAGTAGCATTACCAAATAAGAAACTCATCGAATTATCCATAACGAAAATAAAGCAACTAGCAGAAATAAACAATACTGAGAGTAGAAGTTTGCTTTACCAGTTCCACTCTCCAATAGCGCTTCACTCCCCGGCAATGGCGCCAGAAAATAGTCTTGATGACCCACAAATATAGGGGGTGTATCGCAGTATTTTTGATAAGTAAGAGTGTCAAACCCAACGAGGAGCAGAAGGTGCTGGCTAGTGGTATGGATCAGGAATTCTCTACAAATACTTAGCAAACGGATTTTTAGGGGTTTTTGATAAAGCAAGTAAACAAACTATGAGTAAATAAAAGATAGTAGGAATAAATGCGGCAAGTGGCCCAATCCTTTATGCAGCAAAGGACAAGCCGGTTGTATTTCTATAGATGACCAAACGTTCTCGAGGACACATGGGAAGACTGTCAAGTGCTTTCGCCTCATATAGTCGATTAATCTTCTCTAGCTTGCTAAGTGTTGTGTGGGTGAACCTGTGCTAATGTACCGCCCCATCCAAGACTAAATACATACTTGTGATTAAACCCCCTTGCAAACATCCGTAAGTACAAGAAAGTAATTAAGGTAGAAACCTAACCACAGCTTTAAACTCTAAGACCCTTACGTCCCTTGTGCAATGGTTTCCTAACGGGGGTTCGGGTTTCTGTCACTTCGGCAACCCCTACAATTAGTAGCCAAATACACAATGCATTCCCCTAGGCCCTTATAGGTGAAGTGTCATGTAGTTGACGTTCACATGACACCACTAGAAGATGTACACCACAACTTAAATAACAATCTATTGAATCTTTCTCAACGCAACTCCACTACTAACAACAAGACTTCTCCCATGTCCTCAAGAACAAAACGAACTACTCACAAGACATCATATGGATCATGATCAGATATGGAATAATGATGTATAACAATATGAACATAAACAATAATTCAATGGTTCACTCAATAGCATCAACTACAAAGAGTAATCAACAATGGGAAAGTTTCCCCTATGAACTATAGCAAGATTCAACCAATTGTTACAGCAATATGGAGATGGTGATGAGGGTGCTGATGGTGATGATGGTGGTGTTGATGATGATGATGATCCCGATGAAGTCCAGCTTGATGGTGGTGTTGATGGCGACGATCTCCCCTCTCCGGGAAGGAATTCCTCCGACAAAAATCTGTCTGCCGGAGAGATCTTTCTCTCTCGGTGTTTTCCACCCCGCCGAGGCAGCGGAATCTTTCTGTGGTCGCTCCCCGAGTCTTAGGGTTTCGGGAGGTTGATATACGCCAGAGGGGAGAGGCTGGAGTGGGCCAGGGCGGCCACACCACTCCCTGGTGCAGCCTAGGCCTCCACTCCATCTTCTGGCATCCTGAGTCTTCTAGAAAAATAGGATTTTCCATATATTTTCCCGGATTTTCTGATCTTCGCGAATTTTTCCTCCAAACAACACCTTTTCTATCAGAATCCTGACTGCAGCGGTCCATGCTCAAAAAGTCATCAACCATGCAAAAATAGATGAAATAACATAAGTATCACCTCTCAATACGAAATATATCAATGAATAATAGTGAATTAAGACATAGAATAGTGATGCAAAATGGACGTATCAATGTCGTCAGATTGATGACAAGTACGCCATGAGGGGGTCCTCGAGGCGTGTGGAAGAGAGGGGTGTGAGACGTACGGTATTCCGGAACGGTGAGCACCCAAGTTTACCTAGGTTCGAATCCGTCGGCTTTGGACGGAACCTACTCCTGCTAGCAATCCAATAATACGGCAGCGCCGGAATATGGGTTACAAGGGTTTCGCCTGTGCGGGGTTAGATTGTAGACTATTGTGGTGTTGCCCTAAAGGCTCTCCCTAGGACGGCTTATATAGATATCTAGCCTAGGGTTTACAAGAGAGATCTATCCGGCTACGACTAAGAGTCGGTTATAGAGTACATCTTGAACTACAAGTAATATTATGGGCCTAAGTCGGTAAGTCTTCTGGGCCTTCCCGTAGCCAGATTGGACTCTGTCTTTCTCCCTGACTAGGCCGCCCGTGAAGCAAAGATCTAACCCGAAGTGGGCCACCCTGGTCAGTGAGGAATGCTGAGGATACCCAGAAAGTATATCCCCAACAGCAGCCCCCGGAGGCCTCCAAGATCCAAAGTCGGATTTATCATCGTTTAGCTTGATCTTCGGCTTGCAGAATCTTGAAGGGTTCCTGAAACTTCACAACAAAAAATATGATCCGGGTCTTAAAAATAAGTCGGGCCTATCAACAGGCTACTTGGATTTTCCAGCTTGATTTCAAACTAAGCCGAAACTTGGTCTCTAACGCCACCTGACACAAGTCATGGTCAAGTCACGTCACCTGACAGACATCCTGTCAGCACGACCGTTGATGGGTTCGCGGTTCGCGGAACTGAGGCGTCGTTTCAATGCGTGCGCGAAGATCGAGGCGACGCAATTATCGCGTGGGTCCTTCCTAGTTCTTTCCACGACATGTGGCGGTTACACTATAGCATTTGCACAAATCTTGGCGTGGTTAGGTGGATATAAGGGATTAGGATTTTCTCCTTCTCTCTTCACCTGTTCCCTTGCCTTTTCCTATCCTCCCAATCTCCCTGCGCGCACAGAGCTCCCCTACTTTCCCCTAAGGAAAAACTCCCAGCGCCGCCCATCATAGGTCAACTGCTCACTGGAGAAATGGCTTCTTCTTCCTCTTCTGGCTTGGCGGCAGCGGCGGCGACGGAAGCGGTGGCGGAGAAGGAAAGCTTCCGCGGGGTCTGGATCCCCTGCGTACTCGATGATGAGAAGCTCTAGAACATGGGGAATGAAGGGCTCCTCCGCGCCGGCGACTGGCGGAGCGGCTTCGAGGAAACCGTCCCCAACCCGCGCGCCGGCGAGCGGGTTCACTTCGGCACCCACCTCGACAGAGGTTTGTCGTTTCCTCCCTCGGAGTTCTTCTCCGAGGTGATTGACCATTACGGAGTTCAACTCCATCATATTCCTCCCAACTCTCTCTTAGAGATGAGTGCTTACGCTTCTTTGTGTGAGGGCTTTCTCGGCATTAGGCCGAGTTTGACCTTATTCCGGTACTATTTTCATGTCCGGAGAAACTCTATCACTGCCGGTGTTCCATATATCACTGGTACTATTAGCTTTTCGCTTAGACGCGAGCGCGCATATCCCAAAATACTAGCTAGTGACTCGGTCAAACAGTGGCCAGCCACATTCTTTTATCATAGGGATATTCCGGCTCCCGGCAAAGCTACTGCTTTGCCGGCTTTTGTTGACGGAGCTGCCACGGCCCAACCGTCTTGGGACGAGGCCGCTCCGGCTCTTAGTGACGATCTGATCCTCGCTAAGAGGCGGGTCGAATATCTGATCAAACACAAAGGACTGAAGGGATCCGACTTGGTCCAATGCTGGGTCTCACGCTGGATCCAGCCCCTTCAGTACCATGGAGATTGACTAATGCACTCCATCACGTCGTCCAAGAAAGACTCCCTCCGCATCAGCCCCAAAGCCTACACCACGCAGGGCTATATAAGCCAGATCAAGTGGCTGATCAGGGAGCAGATCGAGAGGAGGATCCCGGAGGTTTCTCTGGATATGCATACGGTGGAAAACACCGTAGTGCCGGTAAGCTTCTATCAGTACACCTTTTTATGTGTTTCAATCTTCGAGTTACATTGCAATACTGATATGTTTTCTTCTTTTCAGCTTGCTGACCTACCCGAGTCGAAATTTGCTCCGCTCGAAGGATATGCTCCAGAGTTTTCTCAGGAGACAGAAGTGGTACCATTGCCGGACCTTGCGCTCAAGAAGCGCAAAGCTCCGACAGTGGCTATTGGCACAAAGGAGGTGCCCGTCGTGAAGAGGTAACTTTCAATCACAACTTCCGCCTTTGTACTTTATTCAGATTCTCTTCTGAGACGTAATGTTTCCAACTTTATCACATTCTCAGAGCTAAACATCTCATCAAGGGCAAAGGGAAGGGAACTTCTTCGAAGCCCCTGCGACAGACGAAGCTTACCATAGCTTCTAATGCCGTGGCTCCTCCGACTCCTGCCCCTTAACCTTCTGCAATGTCGGTGACCATTCCTTCTCCGGTCGTCGCAGAAGATCTGGCTCCTTTAACGGAGCCCGCGATCCTTGAATCGCAAACTGACGTCACCATGGGTGAGTCAGGGTTAGATAAGGGTGAACCCTCTTTGGGTAATGATCCGTCGGCAGAAACCTTCGCCGAAAACCTTCTCAGCAATCCGGGACTTGCCAAGTTTGGCCTGTCCCGGAAATCCGCTGAAGAGATCCAGCGGCTGGCCAGGCAATGCCTGGAGAAAGTACCTTATCTGCGAAAGAAGAAGCGCAAGAAGCAGAGGACGTCAAGCACTCTAGTCTTCTTGAACAAGTGCTTCTTCGCAATGAGAGGATCAGGTCCGGGGAGCTTCCAACTGCTCCTGTGACCCCTCTGACTCCCGCTGAGAAGGTTGCAGTTGAAGTGAACGCGAGTTTGGATAAACTCACTCGCGAACAATATGTAAGTCGGAATTCCAACTCCTGTTTTTCCTTTATTTCATATCATATCCTCTAGCACCCAAGCATGAAGTAGGATCAATAATTCAGGTTTATGCTTCCTTAGGATGCCAAAGAATGAACTAGTGTAGCCCCCAAGGCTCGTGCTGATATTAGCAAAAATATTAGCCCGAGTCTTTAGTAGCTTTCTGACTTTGGGTATTCTGACTTACAGAAAGTATATTCCTATAACCATGATTTATTGAAGAATGTATGTGATAAGCGGAGAGAGATCAAGGCTCTCCGACTTAAAAATGCTGAACTTAAGGTCTCCAAGGATGAGGCTGAAGGGAAACATTTCGAGACTCAAACCTTGTCTTTCATGTTTTCATAGTCGCACTTTTTCTGAACTGTTGTTCTTTTGACTTACAGCTGGTAAAACAATCCTTCGCCATGATTGAAGAGGCCGAGAACCTCAAGGCTTTGGTGGTGGAAAATAAAGAGCTTCACCAAGAGCTGGATCAGCTCAAGGCGGATCATGAAAAAAGCATCGCTCAAATCCTTGAATCCTCCTCCATGGCTACTGATGAGCGTGATCGCAAGATCGCTGCTCAAGATCAAAAAATCTCAGACCTCAATAATCAGCTTAGCAGAGAGAGGGACCTTTCCGAGGTGCTCCGGGCTGAACTCTAGAGTCTTCGGGAAGAGAAGACCAAACTTGACGACGTCATTTTCGGTACGTTCCATCTGTCTGACTTTTCTGCTTTCTTCGACTTCTACCAATGTCGGATTTTTCTTGACTTGTTTTGTGTATAGGACCTCTAAACTTGACGGACTCTTACTCCACCGAGCCCCGCACCCACCGGCTTACCCAAGTCGGTGACCTGCTTCATGACTTCCGCTAATCCCTTGAGGACATCGGCGAAGCTCTCAAGATTCCAGACATGCACAGCATGTCGGATTTTCAGGTGCGGTACAAGGCAAAGGAGATGCCGCAACTTGTTCAGGATTGGAACATGTCCTATGCGCGGACTGCGGCGCAGAACGCTCGCACCATGGTCATGAGCCACCATGGAAACATGGGAATATGGCAAGTGACCAGAGGGTACTGCAAAGTAGATGAAGATGGCCAGGAGCAGGACCTTCAAGCCATCATGCACTCCTGTGCCAGATATGGGTGTCATGTGGCTGATTTGACCAGCTACGAGACCCCTTTCTTCACCCGCGTGGACACTCCGCCTCCTCCTCCAGAAGAATCAGCAGAAGTTTCCGATGATTAAGGCACCACCTCAGATGTGGACATCTCGGAACGATACCAAGGCGGTGTATCCAGCGAGCCGACAACTCCTTCCTCTCCTGCATCATAGATTAACATGAATATTTGTGTTATTCTGAAAACATGATGGGCCTGTATATATGCAGTACTATTTTTTTGCTAGTGCGAAGCTTTTGATCTATTCAGCACTTTTGGTTTTAAATATTCGTGTGCCTAAAATGTTTTCATAAGCACTTGTATTTTTCCATCTATACTTATCGTTTATCTGGCTTTCCGCCTTGTCCCTTTCGTGAGCCGACTAAACCTTCTGTCGGAAACTTTGCCGAGCAACGGAGCTCAATCGCTAAACCAGTTTAAACTTGGAAACAAAGCCAGCTTCCAGTACCAATAATTCACTACTGGGAAAATGCCCGCATCCAGCAATCAGACAAATAACCAAAGTAAAGACTAGAAACTTTAGAGTTATACCCGAAGGTAGCAATTTTAGAATCAGAAATCTAAACCAAAACGAGCATGAGCATAAAGTACTTTCAAGCATTCTGGGATTTTCGACTATGACATGATCATTCGGAAATAAGATGGTAAAAACTTCTTAGAAAAAATTGAGGCAACCAAAACTTTTATTTGTCATAGAACATGTACATATATATGATTACAAAGAAGGATAAACTAAGAATAAAAGGGACGTAGCTGAGCAATATTCCACGGTCTGTCTAACTCATCCGGATTAGTACTGCCTCCAGCTCTCTTTCTCTTCTTAGTAGCATGTCTTTCTTTGACTGGCCTCATGTCAGTTAAGTAATATGAACCATTGTGCAATACTCGACTAACTAAAAAGGGCCCTTCCCATACTAGGGAAAGTTTGTGCTTTCTTTGTTGCACAAGCCAGAGAACCAAATCACCTTTATTGAAAGATCTATTTTGGACTCTCTCGCTATGATACTTGCGTAACTTCTGCTGATAGGTTGTAGATCTCATTTCAGCAACGACGGGAACTTCTTCGACTAAGTCGAGATCGTTTTGTCGAGAAATCTCGGCATCCTCTTCAATATACGCGGCCACTCTAGGAGAAGTGTGGATCAAATCACTAGGAAGAACTGCTTCTGCGCCATAGACCAAGAAGAAAGGTGTGTATCCGGTTGACCTATTCGGTGTTGTTCTTAAACTCCATATTACAGAGGGTAATTCCTCTGCCCAAGCCCCCACAGCACGTCGTAGTGGTGCTTCGAGTCTCGGTTTTAGGCCTTGTAGGATTAAACCATTTGCTCTTTCGACTTTTCCGTTAGCTTGTGGATGTGCGACTGACGCAATGTCAAGCCGGATATTTTGCTCATTGCAGAATTCAGCCAATTGTCCCATAGAGAAGTTACTCCCATTGTCCGAGATAATGCTATGTGGATAACCATACCGGATTATAACATCCTCAACAAATCTTTTGGTTGTTGCTCCATCACAACTAGTGACAGGTTTATCCTCAATCCATTTGGTGAATTTATCCACCATCACTAAGAGGTGAGTAAACACACTTGGAGCTCGTTTAAAAGGTCCTACCATATCAAGCCCCCAGACCGCAAAAGCCAATGTTATAAGTATTGTTCGTAGCTAATCAACTGGAACATGAGCTTGTTTGGCGTACTTTTGGCAGCCTTTGCACGTCTTGACTAATCTTCGACATCTGCTTGAGCTGTAAGCCAGAAAAATCCATGTCTAAAAGATTTTGCCACTAAAGATTTGGCTGCAGCGTGGTGACCACACTCGTCTTCGTGGATTTCCCTTAAGATTTTCACTCCTTCTTCCGGAGATACACAGCGCTGAAAAACCCTAGAAACACTCCGCTTATAGAGCTCACCTTTAACTATAGTATAGACTTTTGCGCGTCGGATGATCTGCCAGCTTAGCACCTCGTCTTCGGGTAATTTGCCATCTACCAAATAATCGAGGTAGGGTTGAGTCCAAATGGGAATTACAGCCAAAACTGCTATCAAAGGTGAGTCGGATTTGGTCGGATATTCCTAATCTACTCCCTTTATTGAGGGAACTTTGAGGTCCTCTAAAAAAGCGCCATCCGGGACCTCTTTCCGTGCACAACCTATCCGAGATAGTGCATCTGCTTCCTCGTTTTCTGCTCGAGGGATGTGTTGAACTTCAAACCCTTCGAACGATTTAGATAGATCATCCATGACAGCCTTATATGCTGCCATGTGCTTATTTGCATTACAAATATCCGACACTTGTTGAGCAACAAGATCCGAATCTCCGTAACACATCAAACGTCGGATGCCAATGTCCTTAGCAATCCAGATTCCATGTAGCAGTGCTTCATACTCGACAATATTATTTGTCGCTGTGGAGTGGATCTGCAACACGTATAAAATTTTATCTCCTTGGGGTGATTTGAGCACCACGCCAGCCCCCGAGCCCCCTGGAGCCTTAGACCCATCAAAATAGAGGGTCCAATATTCCGACTCAGGGAGGATCATGTTCTCCTCGTCTCTGTCTAATCAGCGACAAAGTCAGCAAGGATCTGGGATTTGATTGTTGTCCGAGGTTTATACTCAATATCAAAAGTTGAAAGCTCTATGCCCCATTTGGCGACACGTCCTGTGGCATCACTATTGTTGATTATATCTCTCATGGGAGCTGTGCTTACCACGGTAATTGGATGCTCCTAAAAGTAGTGTCGTAGCTTACGAGATGCTAGAAAACACCGTAAGCCAACTTTTGATAGTGTGGATACCGCTGTTTTGATTCTATCAGGACCTCACTAACAAAGTAAGTCAGACACTGCACCAGGTGCTCCTGATTTTCCTCCGGTCTCTCCACCACCATGACAATACTAACGACCTTATTTGTCGCAGCAAGATAAAGCAACATCGGTTCTTGAGGTTCCGGCGCTGCAAGGATAGGAGCAGCTGAGAGTACTTTCTTTAGGTCTTGTAGTGCAACTTCAGCTTCATCAGTCCAAACAAAATCTTTGGTCTTTTTCAGGAGTTTGTATAATGGTGCGGCTCGTTCACCAAGCCGGCTTACAAACTGACTGACTGCAGCAATGCAACCAGTTAGTCTTTGTACGTCCTTCAGGCGAGTTGGCCTGGAAATATTGAGTATAGCCTTGATTTTGTGCCGGTTCACCTCTATGCCTCTCTGAGACACGATGAAACCTAACAATTTTCCGGCTGGTATTCCAAAGAAGCATTTCTTCGGGTTAAGGATGATGTTGTATTTTTGTAGATTGGCAAATGTTTCCTCCAAGTCGGAAATCAACGTTTCCTTCTTTTTGGACATCACCGCAATATCATCCACGTATGCATGTACATTGCATCCGACTTGGTCGTGGAGGCAACGCTGCATCATGCGCTGGTTCGTAGCTCCTGCGTTCTTCAGCCCAAAGGGCATCATAACAAAATAGAAGGTTCCGAAGGGGGTTATGAATGAAGTTTTGACTTTGTCAGATTCCTTCATCCGAATTTGGTGATAACCGGAATATGCGTCGAGAAAACAGAGGAGTTCCGAGCCTGCCGTAGAATCGATAACTTGATCAATTCTAGGCAGAGCAAACGGATCTTTTGGACAAGCCTTGTTCAAGGCAGTATAATCAACACACATCCTTAAATCAGTGGTGTCCTTTTAGGGACCATTACAGGATTGGCCGACCACTCGGTGTGGATGACCTCTTCTATGAATCCGGCTAACTCGAGTCGTGCTAGTTCCTTAGCTATTGCCTTACTCTTTTCATCGCTGAAACATCGTAAGGACTGTTTGACGGGTTTAGCCTTCGGGTTTACATTTAAAGAGTGCTCGGCAATTTCCCTAATTACTCCGGTCATGTCAGATGGCTGCCATGCGAAGATATCTTGATTTGCTTGGAGGAACTTGACGAGCGCGCTTTCCTATGCGCTACCTAGGCCTATGCCTATCTGGGTCACCTTGGAGGGGTCATCATCCTTCAACGGCGTCTTCTTCGTCTCTTTTGATGCCTTGAACTCCGGATTTGGCTTTGTCACCTCCTTCTTCGTTGCGGGCATCTCGGACGGATCTATGTTCTTCTTGATTTCCTGGTACTCATGGGCATGGAGCACGGCTTCGGCAAAGGCGGCATTTCAATCCTCGCACTCTCGCGCTTTCTTTGGGTCTCCCTTGATGGTGATCACGTCGTTGGGACCTGGAATTTTCATCATATTGTAAATGTAACACGGACGAGCCATAAAAGCCCAGTAAGCCGGACGTCCGAATATAGCATGGTGCACGCTCTTGAACGGGACCACTTCGAAGGAAAGTGCCTCCGTCCGATAGTTCTTTGGAGTTCCAAAGGTAACATCCAAAGTGATCTCTCCCAGGGAATTGGCTTGTCTTCCTGGGACAACTCCGTGAAAGATCACAGAGCTATGGTTCAACTGTGTTTCTGAGATCTTCATCCGGCGTAGCGTTTTGACATAGAGAATATTGATACTACTACCACCGTCCATGAGGGTCTTGGAGAAACCATAACCATCAATAAGTGGATTGATGATTAAAGCCTATTTTCCTTGCCTGTGCAACTTAGGCGGATGATCAGCGCGGTCAAATGTGATTGCCACTTCCGACCAGTCCAGATACTGGGGGACAGCCGGAATTGTTGCATTGAGCTCATGTAGAACTGCTTTTTTGACATTTGCTGGTTGAGATCCGAGGAAAGTGACATAAGTGTCCTTTTTGGTGGGAAATTTTTTCTTCCCTTCCGGCTTGGGATTTGAAGCATCATCTTCCTCCATGTCGGAATCTTCCTTGGTCTCTTTTTCCTTTTCGGGATTCTTCTTTCCCTTCTTCTGCTTAGCTTTGTAGCCCGCGGTGTCATCTCTTTTGATGTCGTCATTGAAACGACATTCGGCGTTGGTGTGGGACGAGCCCCGTTGGTGTCTAGGTGATGCACACATGGGTTATTGGCAATGTCGGCCCAAGAGTAGGTTTTGCCTGGTAACTGGTCTCCTCTACCCTGGACTCTTGAAGTTCCACGCCCTCGCCCGTGGCCTCCTCCGCGTCCTCCTCGTCCTCCAGACCCGAAAGTAGCAGTGACCACTGCCGTTTCCGCGTTGGGTTTTTCTTCCGAGGTATTTTTGCGCTTCTGAGCTTGTTGCTTTGATTGTTTTGCTGACTGAGGCACCGCTAGGGCATTGAGCAATCCCTCTGCATCATCGTCAGCATCTGCATGCTTGCTCGCTATTTCTATCATCTCTCCCAAATCAGTGACCTTGTCACACTTCAAGCGATGGCGCAGTAGACCAATTGGGAGACCTGCAATGAAAGCTTCAATCGTAGTTTGATTATTTACTCTTTCACAGGAGTTCTTGGTGTCGATCCATCGTCCGAGGTAATCCCGGCAAGTTTCTCTAGCTTTCTGGGTGCAACGCTGTAGATCTTCGACCGTACAGGGCCTCCGATATGTTCCTTCGAAATTCCGAAAGAACGCACTTTGCATGTCATACTAGTTATGGATGGTGTTCTCCGGAAGTTCATTGAGCCATGATCGTGCTGTCTTCCGCAACATAAGTGGGAGATATCGGGTTGCGACCAGGCTGTTTCCGCCTTTAGCGATGCAGCAAGCTTGGAAGAAATCCTGTACCTAGGTATCTGGCCTAGCAATGTCGTCGTAGGCTTGGATATGTCTTGAGATAGCAAATCCTTCCGGGAATTTTGAAGCTCTGATGCGTGGTTCCGGGGAGTGTCCAGAACGTCATTATTCCGGTTCCGGGGAGGGTCTTGACTACGACGAGCCCCCTACCGGCTTGTCCCGACATGGTTTCCGTCGTTTCTTCGTCTGTTCTTCCCACTATGGTGAGGCTCAGCCAGATGGCTTGCATGTCTAGGGGGTGGCATTTTTTGATGATCCTCCACCCGATGTTTCTCTTTATCTTCTCCCCTTCGATCGTTGGATTCTCGTCGGGGAGGATTCCTCGGATTTAGTGCAGCAATGGCCTCTTTCTCGGCCGCTGGGCGACGTTGCTCCAGTCACGTGCAGTTCTGTGATGCTGTCCTGACGATCCGGTTCTCGAATAATTGTCCTCCCCACGTTCGGGGCGATGATGCTGCTCCGGAATGCGATGGGGTCTTACATCACCCATGCCGGATCTGTGCGACATTGGTCGGAATCTGAGACTAGTTTTTGACTTCCGGACAGGGCGACCTTTTGCTGCTCCAGTCCCTTGTTGAGTAGTTTGATACCCAAACAGATCTCCTCCGGTCCTGGATTAGCCGATAGAATTTCTCGGGCTGCCACGGTGTTCTGTACTAGGGTTGGATATACCCAATCTCCTTTGCTATCTTTCCGTGGCTTCCCCATCTCATCTCCGAAAAGGACGGCACGGATATGTGGGAACTGGTCGTCATTGGTGTGACGCTTCCGTGTCTTTGGATGCAACCGAGACATGTAATCCTTAGTTGCCATGCGTTTCTTCTCCTCCTCGATGTTTTTGCTTCATCTAGGAGTTGTTGACGACACGCTTCTAGGGCTTGGGCCCTTTCATCCAGCTCTTCCGCAGTAAGTTCTGCAGCTGTAGGGATAGGTGTGGTTAATGCAACATCGATGAGTTTATGCGCACCTTCAGTGATCACGTGTCCATCCACCGATTCTTCTTTTTTCGGCTCTTCTAGGATAAGTGCTCCATCCGAGTCTTCTTCGTATTCCTCGGCAATCACCTCCTCTGTTAGAGGGTCTTTTGCCGAGGTCTTGTTTTTCTTGTTCTTCTTCTTTGCCTTCTTGGCAGCTCCAGTAGCAAAGACGGCTTTGGGTCCGTTTCCCAGAGTCAAGCTTTGTTCGGTACTTTCGGACATCTGGACCTCGGGATTATCTCTAAAGTCCATGTCATCCTACGGTTTGGGAGAGTGTTCCCCGGATCCTTCATCCATGGCTTCTCCTTCTTCTGCATCCTTGGAGTTGTACTCCTCTTCATATTCCGCGGAGAACTTTCGGAAATCTGCTGACATCATCGATTCATCCAAGGATGCGGGTACGTCAGCGTTTGTTCCAATTGCCTCCAGCATAGAGTCGGCGTTTTCTCCAGCATCGGCAGAGCCGGATCCGGATCCCACATACCCGACGAAGTGCGACGTGTGCTTCCTGAGGTACCTGCGGCTCTCACGATCAGCCATGTCGAAACTTTTGATGGTCTCGAGAATTGCGTCTGCGCTTGCATCTTGCAGTATCATACGTCGCAGTGTGTACCTCAGGAAAGGCCAGTCTGTCCTGGTGTCATCAGAGCCGGAATTAGTGTGGTTGACTTGCTCCTCCTGAATTTCAACTTCCACAGGTGGGTTGATCTGGAATCCAGCTCCCCAGGGAGATCCACTCCAGATTCGACTTTAAACGCTAGGTCTTCCTCGGGCTCGGATTTCTCCACTATCTCCGCAGCTGGTGCGGGCTGGGTGGGTTTAGGGTTTTCTGAGATCTGGAACTCTGCCACCTCCACAAACAAAGGGGACCCAGAAGATTCTTCTGCCTCTATCATCACCGATGGGGTGGGTGGGGCAGGTTCAGCAAAACCGATGTAAACATCGATATCGCCAAAATACATGATTGTGTAGGCAGTCATAGCCTCCCTAGCCGGGATCCACATCTCGTCGAGAACGATGAGAGGGACGTCGCTGGCATAGAGGATGCGACCGACGGCGATGGTCTCACCAATTCCGATTCTTGCAGATTCCGCTCAGAACGCAGATCCGAAGCTCACCTACCCCATGGTGGGCGCCAACTGTCGTCGGATTGATGACAAGTACGCCATGAGGGGGTCCTCGAGGCATGCGGAAGAGAGGGGTGTGAGACGTATGGTGTTCCGGAACGGTGAGCACACAAGTTTACCCAGGTTCGAATCCGCCGGCTTTGGACGGACCCTACTCCTGCTAGCAATCCAATAATACGGCAGAGCCGGAATATGGGTTACAAGGGTTCCGCCTGTGCGAGTTGATATTGTAGACTATTGTGGTGTTGCCCTAAAGGCTCTCCCTAGGACAGCTTATATAGATATCCGGCCTAGGGTTTACAAGAGAGATCTATCCAGCTACGACTAAGATTCGGTTACAGAGTACATCTTGAACTACAAGTAACATTATGGGCCTAAGTCGGTAAGCCTTCTGGGCCTTCCCGTAGCCGGATTGGACTCCTTCTTTCTCCCTGACTAGGCCGCCCGTGAAGTAAAGATCTAACCCAAAGTGGGCCACCCTGGTCAGTGAGGAACGCTGAGGATACCCGGAAAATTTATCACCAACAACGGATTTGACTTCGCCTTTCGATTTCCACCATAAACTGAAAAATAACAAAAATATAGCCCCAAATTGCTTTTGGATCGATCTCTCGTTTTGGTGAGTTGATTGTGGTTTTCGTCTAGTAGAAACTTGTCTTTGGAGTTGGTCTACTTGTGCCCTGCGTTTCCCAGCCCTTTTTGGTCGAAATTTTCTAGATTTGAGGGTTCAAGGGCCGAATTTCCGCTCAAGAACACGAGTTGTTCATCGTGCTGACTCCAGACCGGAGTCTCTGGCCCACACCGGAGTTTCCGGACCGCAAGACCGAAGTCTCCGGCCTACACCGGAGTGTCCGGACCATCAACACCGGAGTCTCCGGCCCAACCAAAATTTTAACCCCCTTTTCCTTTTTCGACTGATTTCCTTTTGACGTTTGTGTTTGGTCTGCATGTCTGTCAACTAACAAAAGCTTCTGCAATGCCAACAACAGCTTGCGCTTGACATCGACACCATGGAACTCGAACCATCCCTCCACCAACGGTTGCAAGTGCGACATCACCAGAAGGTATAACTTGCAGCACCCTTGTTAACCCCTTCATCCTTTCTGTGTTACCTAACCTATTGAGAGTAGCTCATCTTGTGGCTGCCGAAGCATTGCGCGCTTTCTCTTGCATAAGTCATAGTGTAGAGGCAATAGCAAAACTTGACTCCATATCATAGAAAAGAAAGAGGTACAAAAAAAGCTTCTAAGCAAAAGAAAAAGAGAAAGATACCAATACAAAAGAGAGTCCAAAGCTTCTAAGCAAGAGTGCAAGAAGAGCAAGGCAAGCGTGCAAATCTGTTTCTTCTCAATCTTTTGGAAAACGGGTTACGGTCTCTCCTAGTGTTGGCATGACACCGAGCATTAGTCTTCATTAGGACCAATTTTGTCCGTTGCTCATTTTCATAGTCATGTTAGCCACATTAATCTCCACTGTGTGTGTATAGTCGTAGGTTCTCGTCACCCTTTTTGACCTTTTCCTTTTCCTTTGTTTTTGTTGGATTTTACCCACTTTTGACAATAACATTTTCATTTGGTTGTTCCATTTGCTATCCACCTTCCTAACCATCCACCATAGGCCTTTGTGTGTGTGTGTCTTGTGTATTCACTTTGCTCTCGGCAAGAACAACCTTTCCAATTTTTGACTTGGTGAGGCAAGGTAGCACATACCATACGACCAATACCACCCTCATTTCACTTGTGGTCATACAACATGTCTAGGGGAAGCGGAGAAAGCGGAGATGGCAACTTCAACAACCAAGTTGGTTTCTCCACGCACCACAACTTATGGGCACAACGCCAAGAATTCCGTGCACAATTTGACAGGCTTGAGAACCGGCTTTATGAAACATTTCGGGAATTCGACTACCGTGACCAGCAACGCCAAGTGGAGCACAATGCCTAATTCCAAGATCTTCACCAAGCTATCGCCAGCCTCGGCAACCGTCATGGACACCATTCAAGCTCATCAAGTTCGTCACGTGCGCGCTCCTCAAGTCATCATGGCGACACCTCACGCTCGTACTCTCATCATGGAGAACCCCACCACCACAATGGGGAACATCAAGTTTGTCATCCCAATGAACAAGCGGTTGAGCCACAACATCAACAACCGCACCACACAAGACGTCATTGGCACCATTATCTCCATGCGCATCCGCAACACCAAGAAGAACATGGTCGCCCTCCACAACAAGCGAAGGTACAAGCGCCACCACCTCCTCAAGAACAAGAATGCCATGGTGAAGACAACCGCAATGATAGGCGCCAACACCCGCACCATGACCATCGTTAATAACAACAAGACCACCGAGCACCGCAATGGGATACAAGTGACGATGATGAGGATGCACACCGCACGACATGAAATAACCGCTACGCTCAACCCCACCATCGTCATCAACAACCAATGAATGCAAATGACCCTAAGCAAAGGCATAGAAGAGACTTTGCGCATCAAGCTCCTCCTCAACCACGTCCTTGAGAAAACCAAGCTCAACCTCCTCCACCACGTGCACCAATTGACGCGAGCATAAGGCAAGATCGCCGCAACTACCACCGTGAACATGAAGAGGGAAAGTTTGGGAAGCTCAAGTTCATCATGCCCAAGTTCAAGGGAGAAGAAGATGCCGATGCATACATTGATTGGGAGATCAAAGTTGACAAGATCTTCCGAGTCCAGAACTACTCCGAAGACAAGAAATTTGCAATGGCATCCCTTGAGTTTGAGGACTATGCAAATGTTTGGTGGGAAGACCTCCAAATGAACCGCGAGAAGAACGAGGAACCTCCAATTGAAACATGGACCGAGATGAAGGAAGTGATGTACGAGCGCTTCATCCCTGAGCATTATTGACAAGATCTCTTCGACAAGCTACAAAACTTGAAACAAGGCACCAAGTCAATTGAAGAGTTCTACAAGGAAATGGAGAAAACCATGATGCAAGCTGATGTGAGAGAACTCGAAGAGAAAACCATAGCAAGGTTCCTCAATGGTTTGACCCACCCAATAAGGAAGATTGTTGACTTTCAACCGTACAAGAACCTCACCGAGCTCCTCCATCAAGCTACCAAAGCTGAGCGGCACTTACAAAAGTAGAATGCATATGAGAAGTCCAAGTCATACTTTGCGTCCATCAATGCAAATGCTCACGCAAAGCCAACAAACCAAGCACCGACCTCATCCAAGCAAGCAAAGACCGTGATAGCACCCTCTTCCAACACGACATCGGATAATTAAGTCACTTGCTTCAAGTGTGGAGTGAAAGGTCACAAGGCATACTAGTGCACCAACACAAGAGTGATGCTTACAGATGAGAATGGTGCAACCTAGTCCGTGAGTGAAGAGGAATATGAAGCCCTAACTCAACGAGCAATTGCATGGGCAGCCACAATGGAAGAGGATGACACACTTGTATGCGAGCATGATCCG
Organism: Avena eriantha; assembly: GCA_910589775.1. Classification (NCBI taxonomy): domain Eukaryota; kingdom Viridiplantae; phylum Streptophyta; class Magnoliopsida; order Poales; family Poaceae; genus Avena; species Avena eriantha. The sequence continues at coordinate 77,650,417 of OU342741.1, read as the reverse complement.
GGCCCCGCACTTGTCATAGCACAATTCTTTGTTGGGTTCACAACATAGAAAACAAAAAATTTCCTACGATGGGAACTATACGCCAAGATCTATCTACTAGATACAAGCAACAGGTGGATATACATCCATAGAGAACTTACCCTCAAAGAAAACAAAGCTTATTTAACAAGTTGGAACTCGTGGATAATGTAGTCGTACACTTGCCGATCTCAAGATCGTGATGAAGTCCAGCAGGTCTGGCTCCAGCACGTCCATCAGATCTAGCTCCAGCAAGTTTAGCACCAAGTCCAGCACCGCAAAGCAGCGGGGCATCCGTGATCGCACACACGTCTGGTACCCCGACAACCTCCATCCCTCGCTCCAGCAAAGCAGCAGAAGTAGCAACTCCTTTCCAGATAAAGCCACCGGGAACATGTATCTCGCTAATCCAAGCCCATGGGGAATAACTAGAGGGGGAGAGAGATCCTTCACGAGGAGGTGTGGTTTGTGAGGAGGAGAGGGGGGCACCCAAGGGCCATGGTGGTGCCCCCACCTCTTCCACATTCATGTGGGTGGAGCTCCCACTCCCATAAAAAGCCTCCACTCAAAATTCCACTCACACATGCATTAAATTTGCACCAAATTTAATGCAAGCTCTCATTAAATAAAAATATTTTATTTATTCTATTCAGAATTTTGTCAATTACATTAATTAACAAACATTCACATAAAACCCCTGCAACATTTCAATATCACATGTAGAACCAGTTTCTGCGATTTCCCTGAAACAATTCCGGTTTCCATCGAAATGATTCCAACGCTTTCTTAAATCTTTATCTGAAACATATTTGCTCCAAATGGTGTCGGTATCCCTTAAGTGTGTCACCCTACGGTTCGCGAATAATGCAGACATGATCGAGACCCCTCTTCGATCAATAATCAACAGCGGGACCTGGAGATCCGTACTGACTCCCACATATTCAACGATGACTCTTGTGATCATGTGAACCTTTAACGTCGTAACTAAATCCCTTTGTCTCGCGATATATTACATGTCCGAGATTCGATCATTGGCATCCAAATACCTAGTTTGATCTCGTTACCGACATGCACTCTTTTCTCGTTTCCGTGATATAACATTCTAGTGGTCACATCACTTGCTTGCAAGCTATTTCAATGTGATATCACTGAGAGGGCCCAGAGTATATCTATCCGTCATCGGGATGGAAAAATCCCACTCTTGATCCATGAGCCTCAGCATAACACCTTTGTAGCACTGAACCCACCTTTATAGTCACCCTGTTACGGTTATACGTTTGATGTTATCAAGATACTCTTCCGGTGTTAGCAATTAACATGATCTCATGGTCTAAGGACTAAGATTACTTCGTATGATGTTATAGCAATATAAACATAATGACTTTTATCGTAATGCTATACTTCGGATGAATGTTCATCACATCATTCCACCAATGTTGTGACCTCGTTATTAACGACCTCCAATGTCCATGATTAGGAAACCTTGATCATCTTATTAATCAACAAGCTAGTTTATATGAGAGGCATTACTAGGAACTTTCCTTTTGTTTATTAAACATACATGTATTAACGTTTCCAAATTAATACAATTATAGCATGCAAAATAAACATTTATCATAAACATGGAATAAGATAATAACCACTTTATTATTGCCTCTCGGGCATATTACCTTCAGTCTCCCACTTGCACTAGAGTCAATAATCTAGTTTGAAAAACTTTGCGTGTTGAACACCTATGGCTTTCTGGTGTTGCATATACGCAATTGCTAGTGGTTAACATAATCTCCGGATCTGACAGTTTCAGGTCCGTGTGTATTTGCATGTCTTTGCGTCTCTACGCATCACTCATTCTAAAATGAGATGGCATTGTATAAATTTGGTCCTTTGGTGAGACCTTTAGTTCGTTCGGGTTAAAATATGTTGATATTATTGTCATACAATATATCTCATAGTATTAGCCCACTTTGAACCACACCTAGTTTGATAACAAACTACATAACACAAATGCCCTCCTTTTCTGCTACTATAGTAGTCGTATACTTAGCCTTTTGTTGTAGTATCAGTCACAATGTTTCAACTTTGGAACTCATCCAAATCCATCATGGAACATCCTTTCCATTACATTGTGCCACCCATAGTCTAAATTGAGATAAATTTAATTTGTATCTTGTGACAAAACTAGTATCAATGTATCACTTTACAATGAACTACCTTTAATTATTTGTCACTTATACATGATATATTCTTAGTTCTTCCAAAGCTCATAAGAATATCTTTACCATCATCCAATGATCATCTTATGAATCATTCTGGTATGTGCTCATAACATTTAGAGCATAGGACATATCTGGATATATACATATCATGGTATAATCGATCAAAATATTCATGTTATTTTACTCACCAAGTGTTGAAACACTTGAATCTTGATACAATCCTTTCCATGCAGAAGGAACCTTTCTTGTTGTTTCCATATTGAACCCTTTCAATATCTCATATATTTACATCTGGCATACCCATATTAGCGCCTCAATCTATCCATATAGACATTGATACCGAATAATCCGGTTTAGCCCAAGTCTTTCATCGAAATCCTATTTTAATGAAATTATTAACTTGTGTTAATACAAGATACATCATTTCCAATCAACACCATGTCCTCTACATAATGTATTAGAAATATGTCTCGGCGCTCCCACTTAATTTCTTGCAAATGCAAGCATCTACATCATCTCCGATGAATATAAACTCCTTTAAGATTTTCATCATGGTGAAGATTCCAACTCCGCTATGCTCTCTTCAACTATTGAAGTTTGCATGCCCTTTTAGCACCCTCTGAATTAACAAAACCCTTCGAACTGTGTCATGTACACGTCCTAGGTAACCATTCTATTAGAAGAACCTTGTTTTGTTTATTCAACTACCATATACCAAATTATATGTAGTGGTTGGTACATTAATCTGTCAAGACTAAATATCGCTATGAAAGATCAAATCTTGTCATAGTCAACTCCTTGAACATTGTCGTAAACTTCTTTCCGACATGTCGACTATTTCATAGATGTTAAACATCCATGTCTATTTCTTTATAGATCCAAACACAACCGATAGGCTTCATGCCTTTCCGGAGGGTCTTCCAAGTTCAGAAACTTGATTTCTCGTGTATGGATACTATCACGGATTCTATGACTTCTAGTCATTTTATGGAGTCAGGGCCCATCATCGCTTCTTTGCATGCAGTCGGTTCATCATTGTCAAAACAATAACGACTTCTGTTTCAAATCTTACTATTTGATTCTTACCGACCCACATGGTTCCATAAGAACTCTAATCTCCAAGATCACACCCTTTGTAATCACGGGAGCCATGAGCATTGTGGCCGCCACTTGGACACTTTCCGGCGATGTGCTACTCAGCACATATATCTAAGGTTCAACAACCATATCAAAGTTATATTGTCCCCCCACTTAACTTTTCATGAATCCTTCTCAAGAAACTTGACGTTCCAAGCGACAAACTCTTTTGTCCTCGGTTTTATGGAGGAATTCCCAACAAATTCTTTGGGATAACCTACAAAGACATGCTTATCCGACTTTGGTTGTAAACATTTTACTTATGCATAACATACGAAAATTTAAAAAAAAACAATTCGGGTTTTATCTCAAACCATAACTCATATGGTGTCATTTCAACGGATCACGACGATGCTCTTTTCAGGGTAAAAGCGGTAGTCTCTAAAGCTTTAATCCTTAAAACATAATGGCAATTTTATAAATGACACCTTTGATCTTACCATGTCAAACAAGGTTTGATTTGATCTCTCGAACATACAATACTCCCATGGTTTATCGGGAAATGCAAATTCATGGAACAATTCCTGAAATCTTAGGTGTTTTGCTAAACCTGTAACTCAAATATATTCCTTTATGATCAAATCATAAAATCTTTTATTTTCTTGTTACAATGATTTTTCACTTCAGCTTGAAAGTCTTTGAACAATTTTCAAATGTTTCATACTTCTTCCTTATTAAGTAAATATATAGATATATTCACTCAAACTTCTAGAGAAAGCATATGAAGCAAAAAGATCCATCGCATATGGCTACACATAATGGACTCTATACATCAACATGCATAATATCCAATAAATTAGTCATCCGTTCCTCTTTGGCCTATGGACAGAGTTTCAATTATCTCGAGGAAAGTTTCACAAGCGTCAATTGATCAAAATCAAAAGACTCCAAAAATCCATCAACATGGAGTTTCTTCATGTTTACTTTCCATTATAATTCAAACAGCGATGTCACTTCATAAGTGACCTTCCAATCATTTGTCTTATGACATTTTAGCAATAATGTTTATGGATGTGATTTCTCCAACTAGACTTGTAAAATTTCATCCATCCTTTATAGATACGATAATTATTTGAACAACCATTGTTCTCGTAATACCGAAACAAAATAACAATTATTAAAACAAATCTTGAAGGCTAGGTTTGACGACAACACAATAACACTTTATTTGTTTTCGATGAACATCATCACATATTCTTTTGCTAGTTACTTTATCCATTGCAGTTCATGAATTGCGTTGTTCTGTATGACAATTCACACCAACCAATTCGGTATCCAATACCGGTATCCAATACCTTAGAACCACATTGTTTAACAAGCAAGGAATACAGCCATAACATGTATATCTTCTATATACCTAAGTTGGACCTCTCCAACATTTTATTTTCTGCCAAATATTTTATAGATTCTCTTTCAACAATTCCTTTTATTTTAAAAGAATCTATCAACATATGAGAGGCATTACTAGGAACTTTCCTTTTGTTTATTAAATACACATGTATTAAAGTTTCCAAATTAATACAATTATAGCATGCAAAATAAACATTTATCATAAACATGGAATAAGATAATTTTACCACTTTATTATTGCCTCTCGGGCACATTCCCTTCAGTCTCCCACTTGCACTAGAGTCAATAATCTAGTTTGAAAAACTTTGCGTATTGAACACCTATGGCTTTGTGGTGTTGCATATACGCGATTGCTAGTGGTTAACATAATCTCCAGATCTGACAGTTTCAGGTCCGTGTGTATTTGCATGTCTTTGCGTCTCTACGCATCACTCATTCTCAAATGAGATGGCATTGTAAAAATTTGGTCCTTTGGTGAGACCTTTAGTTCGTTCGGGTTAAAATATGTTGATATTATTGGCATACAATATATCTTCATAGTATTAGCCCACTTTGAACCACACCTAGTTTGATAACAAACTACATAACACAAATGCCCTCCTTTTCTGCTACTATAGCAGTCGTATACTTAGCCTTTTGTTGTAGTATCCGTCACAATGTTTCAACTTTGGAACTCATCCAAATCCATCATGGAACATCCTTTCCATTACATTGTGCCACCCATAGTCTAAATTGAGATAAATTTAATTTGTATCTTGTGACAAAACTAGTATCAATGTATCACTTTACAATGAACTACCTTTAATTATTTGTCACTTATACATGCTATATTCTTAGTTCTTCCAAAGCTCATAAGAATATCTTTACCATCGTCCAATGATCATCTTATGAATCATTCTGGTATGTGCTCATAACATTTAGAGCATAGGACATATCTGGATATATACATATCATGGTATAATCGATCAAAATATTCATGTTATTTTACTCACCAAGTGTTGAAACACTTGAATCTTGATACAATCCTTTCCATGCAGAAGGAACCTTTCTTGTTGTTTCCTTATTGAACCCTTTCAATATCTCATATATGTACGTCTGGCATACCCATATTAGCTCCTCAATCTATCCATATAGACATTGATACCGAATATTCCGGTTTTGCCCAAGTCTTTCATCGAAATCCTATTTTAATGAAATTCTTAACTTGTGTCAATATAAGATACATCATTTCCAATCAACACCATGTCCTCTACATAATGTATTAGAAATATGTCTCAGCGCTCCCACTTAATTTCTTACAAATGCAAGCATCTTCATCATCTCCGATGAATTTAAACTCCTTTAACATTTTCATCATGGTGAAGATTCCAACTCCGCTATGCTCACTTCAACTATTGAAGTGTGCATGCCCTTTTAGGACCCTTTGAATTAACAAAACCCTTCGGACCGTGTCATGTACACGTCCTAGGTAACCATTCTATTAGAAGAACCTTGTTTTGTTTATTCAACTACCATATATCAAATTATATGTAGTGGTTGCTACATTAATCCGTCAAGACTAAATATCGCTATGAAAGATCAAATCTTGTCATAGTCAACTCCTTGAACATTGTCGTAAACTTCTTTCCGACATGTCGACTATTTCGTAGATGTTAAACATCCATGTCTATTTCTTTATAGATCCAAACACAACCGATAGGCTTCATGCCTTTCCGGAGGGTCTTCCAAGTTCAGAAACTTGATTTCTCGTGTATGGATACTATCACGGATTCTATGACTTCTAGTCATTTTATGGAGTCAGGGCCCATCATCGCTTCTTTGCATGCAGTCGGTTCATCATTGTCAAAACAATAACGACTTCTGTTTCAAATCTTACTATTTGATTCTTACCGACCCACATGGTTCCATAAGAACTCTAATCTCCAAGATCACACCCTTTGTAATCACGGGAGCCATGAGCATTGTGGCCGCCACTTGGACACTTTCCGGCGATGTGCTACTCAGCACATATATCTAAGGTTCAACAACCATATCAAAGTTATATTGTCCCCCCACTTAACTTTTCATGAATCCTTCTCAAGAAACTTGACGTTCCAAGCGACAAACTCTTTTGTCCTCGGTTTTATGGAGGAATTCCCAACAAATTCTTTGGGATAACCTACAAAGACATGCTTATCCGACTTTGGTTGTAAACATTTTACTTATGCATAACATACGAAAATTTAAAAAAAAACAATTCGGGTTTTATCTCAAACCATAACTCATATGGTGTCATTTCAACGGATCACGACGATGCTCTTTTCAGGGTAAAAGCGGTAGTCTCTAAAGCTTTAATCCTTAAAACATAATGGCAATTTTATAAATGACACCTTTGATCTTACCATGTCAAACAAGGTTTGATTTGATCTCTCGAACATACAATACTCCCATGGTTTATCGGGAAATGCAAATTCATGGAACAATTCCTGAAATCTTAGGTGTTTTGCTAAACCTGTAACTCAAATATATTCCTTTATGATCAAATCATAAAATCTTTTATTTTCTTGTTACAATGATTTTTCACTTCAGCTTGAAAGTCTTTGAACAATTTTCAAATGTTTCATACTTCTTCCTTATTAAGTAAATATATAGATATATTCACTCAAACTTCTAGAGAAAGCATATGAAGCAAAAAGATCCATCGCATATGGCTACACATAATGGACTCTATACATCAACATGCATAATATCCAATAAATTAGTCATCCGTTCCTCTTTGGCCTATGGACAGAGTTTCAATTATCTCGAGGAAAGTTTCACAAGCGTCAATTGATCAAAATCAAAAGACTCCAAAAATCCATCAACATGGAGTTTCTTCATGTTTACTTTCCATTATAATTCAAACAGCGATGTCACTTCATAAGTGACCTTCCAATCATTTGTCTTATGACATTTTAGCAATAATGTTTATGGATGTGATTTCTCCAACTAGACTTGTAAAATTTCATCCATCCTTTATAGATACGATAATTATTTGAACAACCATTGTTCTCGTAATACCGAAACAAAATAACAATTATTAAAACAAATCTTGAAGGCTAGGTTTGACGACAACACAATAACACTTTATTTGTTTTCGATGAACATCATCACATATTCTTTTGCTAGTTACTTTATCCATTGCAGTTCATGAATTGCGTTGTTCTGTATGACAATTCACACCAACCAATTCGGTATCCAATACCGGTATCCAATACCTTAGAACCACATTGTTTAACAAGCAAGGAATACAGCCATAACATGTATATCTTCTATATACCTAAGTTGGACCTCTCCAACATTTTATTTTCTGCCAAATATTTTATAGATTCTCTTTCAACAATTCCTTTTATTTTAAAAGAATCTATCAACATATGAGAGGCATTACTAGGAACTTTCCTTTTGTTTATTAAATACACATGTATTAAAGTTTCCAAATTAATACAATTATAGCATGCAAAATAAACATTTATCATAAACATGGAATAAGATAATTTTACCACTTTATTATTGCCTCTCGGGCACATTCCCTTCAGTCTCCCACTTGCACTAGAGTCAATAATCTAGTTTGAAAAACTTTGCGTATTGAACACCTATGGCTTTGTGGTGTTGCATATACGCGATTGCTAGTGGTTAACATAATCTCCAGATCTGACAGTTTCAGGTCCGTGTGTATTTGCATGTCTTTGCGTCTCTACGCATCACTCATTCTCAAATGAGATGGCATTGTAAAAATTTGGTCCTTTGGTGAGACCTTTAGTTCGTTCGGGTTAAAATATGTTGATATTATTGGCATACAATATATCTTCATAGTATTAGCCCACTTTGAACCACACCTAGTTTGATAACAAACTACATAACACAAATGCCCTCCTTTTCTGCTACTATAGCAGTCGTATACTTAGCCTTTTGTTGTAGTATCCGTCACAATGTTTCAACTTTGGAACTCATCCAAATCCATCATGGAACATCCTTTCCATTACATTGTGCCACCCATAGTCTAAATTGAGATAAATTTAATTTGTATCTTGTGACAAAACTAGTATCAATGTATCACTTTACAATGAACTACCTTTAATTATTTGTCACTTATACATGCTATATTCTTAGTTCTTCCAAAGCTCATAAGAATATCTTTACCATCGTCCAATGATCATCTTATGAATCATTCTGGTATGTGCTCATAACATTTAGAGCATAGGACATATCTGGATATATACATATCATGGTATAATCGATCAAAATATTCATGTTATTTTACTCACCAAGTGTTGAAACACTTGAATCTTGATACAATCCTTTCCATGCAGAAGGAACCTTTCTTGTTGTTTCCTTATTGAACCCTTTCAATATCTCATATATGTACGTCTGGCATACCCATATTAGCTCCTCAATCTATCCATATAGACATTGATACCGAATATTCCGGTTTTGCCCAAGTCTTTCATCGAAATCCTATTTTAATGAAATTCTTAACTTGTGTCAATATAAGATACATCATTTCCAATCAACACCATGTCCTCTACATAATGTATTAGAAATATGTCTCAGCGCTCCCACTTAATTTCTTACAAATGCAAGCATCTTCATCATCTCCGATGAATTTAAACTCCTTTAACATTTTCATCATGGTGAAGATTCCAACTCCGCTATGCTCACTTCAACTATTGAAGTGTGCATGCCCTTTTAGGACCCTTTGAATTAACAAAACCCTTCGGACCGTGTCATGTACACGTCCTAGGTAACCATTCTATTAGAAGAACCTTGTTTTGTTTATTCAACTACCATATATCAAATTATATGTAGTGGTTGCTACATTAATCCGTCAAGACTAAATATCGCTATGAAAGATCAAATCTTGTCATAGTCAACTCCTTGAACATTGTCGTAAACTTCTTTCCGACATGTCGACTATTTCGTAGATGTTAAACATCCATGTCTATTTCTTTATAGATCCAAACACAACCGATAGGCTTCATGCCTTTCCGGAGGGTCTTCCAAGTTCAGAAACTTGATTTCTCGTGTATGGATACTATCACGGATTCTATGACTTCTAGTCATTTTATGGAGTCAGGGCCCATCATCGCTTCTTTGCATGCAGTCGGTTCATCATTGTCAAAACAATAACGACTTCTGTTTCAAATCTTACTATTTGATTCTTACCGACCCACATGGTTTAATAAGAACTCTAATCTCCACGATCCCACCCTTTGTAATCACGGGAGCCATGAGTATTGTGGCCGCCACCGGGACACTTTCCGGCGATGTGCTACTCAGCACATATAGCTAAGGTTCAACAACCTTATCAAAGTTCTATTGTCCTCCCACTTAACTTTTCACGAAAAATTCCTTCTCAAGAAACTTGACGTTCCAAGCGACAAACTCTTTTGTCCTCGGTGTTATGGAGGAATTCCCAACAAATTCTTTGGGATAACCTACAAAGACGTGCTTATCCGACTTTGGTTGTAAACATTTTACTTATGCATAACATACCAAAATTTAAGAAAAAACAATTCGGGTTTTATCCCAAACCATAACTCATATGGTGTCATTTCAACGGATCATGACGTTGCTCTTTTCAGTGTAAAAGCGGTAGTCTCTAAAGCTTTAATCCTTAAAACATAATGGCAATTTTATAAATGACACCTTTGATCTTACCATGTCAAACAAGGTTTGATTTGATCTCTCTAACATACCATACTCCCGTGGTTTATCGGGAAATGCAAATTCATGGAACAATTCCTGAAATCTTAGGTGTTTTGCTAAACATGTAACTCAAATATCTTCCTTTATGATCAAATCATAAAATCTTTTATTTTCTTGTTACAATGATTTTTCACTTCATCTTGAAAGTCTTTGAACAATTTTCAAATGTTTCATACTTCTTCCTTATTAAGTAAATATATAGATATATTCACTCAAATTTCTAGAGAAAGCATATGAAGCAAAAAGATCCATCGCATATGGCTACACATAATAGACTCTATACATCAACATGCATAATATCCAATAAATTAGTCATCCGTTCCTCTTTGGCCTATGGACGGAGTTTCAATTATCTCGAGGAAAGTTTCACAAGCGTCAATTGATCAAAATCAAAAGACTCCAAAAATCCATCAACATGGAGTTTCTTCATGTTTACTTTCCATTATAATTCAAACAGCGATGTCACTTCATAAGTGATCTTCCAATCATTTGTCTTATGACATTTTAGCAATAATGTTTATGGATGTGATTTCTCCAACTAGACTTGTAAAAGTTCATCCATCCTTTATGGAATATGGTAATTATTTGAACAACCATTGTTCTCGTAATACCGACACAAAATAACAATTATTAAAACAAATCTTGAAGGCTAGGTTTGACGACAACACAATAACACTTTATTTTTTTTCGATGAACATCATCACATATTCTTTTGCTAGTTACTTTGTCCATTGCAGTTCATGAATTGCGTTGTTCTGTATGACAATTCACACCAACCAATTCGGTATCCAATACCTAAGAACCACATTGTTTAGCAAGCAAGGAATACAGCCATAACATGTATATCTTCTATATAAGTAAGCTGGACATTTCCAACTTTTTCTTTTCTGCCAAATATTTTATAGATTCTCTTTCAGCAATTCCTTTTCCTTTTAAAAGAATCTATCAACATCAATTAGGGTGTCGTTCACATGACACATAGTACAAAGCGTATATAGTCAAATACTAATACCTTTGGACTTGCACTTTGAAGTGGATCACCATCATCAAATGTTTGGCATTCTTTCAAAAATCCATTCTTTAGTAATATTTTAGTGTAGTAAACATTTTACTTACATCTTCTATTCATCCTTATCATGACAACTTTCATGACCAAGCTACTATAGCTTATAAGGAAGAATGACGAGTATAATTTTAGTTCCCAAAACCTTTTGGGAGATCCAGATGCTTAGCATCTCCATCCTACACAAATTCCCATACAATATGAGAACATGTATTTTGCTAAATTATACTCTATCATAATGCAACCAAAAACATTGTTTCAGATATCACAATATCTTTCACACATGATGGTTTCTGAAACAATTTTCAGCTCCTATATAATCTTGATATTAAAACAACTTTTGAATATCAATAATCATGGAGGCAAACATGATACTTTAGATACCAAAATTGGAATTCTTACTCTTGATTTAATACTACTTATTAAACTTCATGGAGTAAATAGAGTTTGCTGAAAGTTTGCAATAGGACTTATAAAATTTAAATTGACATTCAAAACAATACGATACCAGTTCATAAAGTAAATATCCAGAATTATATAGTTCTATTATCTCAATTAAAACTAAGCATAAGGTAGTGAACAGACGCCAGTGACTACAACAAATTATGCAAATTCACTTCGATTTAGTTTATGACAAATTGAGTTTGACTAATCCAAATTAGAAATGAACTCCCACTCAAAAACGACATCCCTCGTGCCTTTTTGGTGATTACATGAACCAAATCCACTACACCAAGTCCGATCATCACGTGAGTCGGTGTAGCTTCAAAGGCGAGCATCAACATGGGCATCATATCAACTATATGACTCATGCTTAACCTTTCGGTCCGTGTTCCGAGGCCATGTCTATACATGCTAGGCTCGCCAAATAAGAACCTTAGTATTCGCATGTGTAAAACTATCTTACACCCGTTTCATGAATGCGTAGAGTCGAGTACACCCGATCATCACGTGATGTCTCGAAACACGATCCATAGAACGATGCATACTTAAGGAAGAACACATTTTATCTTGATATTTAAATGAGGGATCATCTTACAATGCTACTAAAAATGTCAAACTAGCAATATAAGATGCAAACATCTAATGTGTAAAGTGAGATGATATGGTCCATGCATTTGATCTCTATCATTTGCATTATGGTATGATCTCTATCATTCCTTTGTGTGTAAGGCCAAGGTCTATGGAACTTACACATTAAGTGTGTTGTAAGAGTATCTATCATACATCTACTTACAACAATACCATATCAAGACACTAGCCCAGCAACGATCTAAACTAGACGCCTCTAATTTATCAATTGCAAGTTTTACGTGGTTTAGGGCTTTCGGAGATAGAACTGATCTTACCTACGAACATGAACCACAACAAGGATAACCAAATTATTAGCAACTCGTTGTAAATCAGATATTGACTATAGTAGGAGAGACAGACACCCGCTAGCCACTTATGTAAAACTAGTTGCATGTTAGTCATGGAACAGGTCTCATGTGCGATGACATGTAAGGTTGGTCCGGGCCGCTTCATCCCACTATGCCACCAATATCCAAAATACATGAAAGATGCAATAACATGATCATCATCATCCACATATAAACATATGTGTACTACCCGTGCAAAGCACCTACGCATAGATCAGGCTCTGATACCACTATTGAGTTCATAGCATAGAAACCAAAAAGTTTCCTACGATGGGAACTATACGCCAAGATCTATCTACTAGATACAAGCAACGGGTGGATATACATCCATACAGAACTTACCCTCGAAGAAAACAAAGCTTTGTTAACAAGTTGAAACTCATGGATGATGTAGTCGTACACTTGCCGATCTCAAGATCATGATGAAGTCTAGCAGGTCCGGCTCCAGCACGTCCATTAGATCCAGCTCCAGCAAGTTCAACACCACCAAGTCCAGCACGGCAAAGCAGCGGGGCATCCGTGATCGCACACACGTCTGGTACCCCGACAACCTCCGTCCCTCGCTCCAGCAAAGCAGCAGAAGCAGCAACTCCTTTCTAGATAAAGCCACCGGGAACATGTATCTCGCTAATCCGAGACCATGGGGAATAACTAGAGGGGGAGAGAGATCCTTCACGAGGAGGTGTGGTTTGTGAGGAGGAGAGGGGGGCCTTTTATAGGGGAGAGGGGGGCACCCAAGGGCCATGGCATGGCAGCCATGGTGGTGCCCCCACCTCTTCCACATTCATGTGGGTGGAGCTCCCACTCCCATAAAAAGCCTCCACTCAAAATTCCACTCACACATGCATTAAATTTCCACCAAATTTAATGCAAGCTCCCATTAAATAAAACTATTTTATTTATTTTATTCAGAATTTTGTCAATTACATTAATTAACAAACATTCACATAAAACCCCCTGCCACATTTTAATATCACATGTAGAACCAGTTTCTGCAATTTCACTCGAAACAATTCCGGTTTCCATCGAAATGAGTCCAACGCTTTCTTAAATCTTTATCTGAAACATATTTGCTCCAAATGGTGTCGGTATCCCTTAAGTGTGTCACCCTACGGTTCACGAATAATGCAGACATGATCGAGACCTCTCTCCGATTAATAATCAGCAGTGAGACCTGGAGATCCGTACTGACTCCCACATATTCAACGATGACTCTTGTGATCGTGTGAACCTTTAACGTCATAACTAAATCCCTTTGTCTCGCGATATATTACATGTCCGTGATTTGATCATTGGCATCCAAATACCTAATTTGATCTCGTTACCGACATGCACTCTTTTCTCGTTCCCGTGATATAACATTCTAGTGATCACATCACTTGCTTGCAAGCTATTTCAATGTGATATGACTGAGAGGGCCCAGAGTATATCTATCCGTCATCGGGATGGACAAATCCCACTCTTGATCCATGAGCCTCAACATAACACCTTTGTAGCACTGAACCCACCTTTATAGTCACCCTGTTACGGTGTGACGTTTGATGTTATCAAGATACTCTTCCGGTGTTAGCAATTAACATGATCTCATGGTCTAAGGACTAAGATTACTTCGTATGATGTTATAGCAATATAAACATAATGACTTTGATCGTAATGCTATACTTTGGATGAATGTTCGTCACATCATTCCACCAATGTTGTGACCTTGTTATTAACGACATCCAATGTCCATGATCGGGAAACCTTGATCATCTTGTTAATCAACGAGCTAGTTTATATGAGAGGCATTACTAGGAACTTTCCTTTTGTTTATTAAACACACATGTATTAACGTTTCCAAATTAATACAATTATAGCATGCAAAATAAACATTTATCATAAACATGGAATAAGATAATAACCACTTTATTATTGCCTCTCGGGCATATTCCCTTCAGTCTTGACAACAAACTCCATCCCAAGAGAGGACGAACAGCTCAACATATTCCGAACTCGTGCCGGAATTGATGGCAAGTCCATAAAGGTGATCATTGATGGAGGTAGTTGCCACAACCTCGCAAGTATGGAGCTTTGCGAGAAACTCAAATTGCCGTGCATAGATCACCCTCATCCCTATCATGTTAAATGGCTTGATGACAATGGAGCACTCAAGATAACATCCAAAGGCAATGTCTCCTTCAAGATTGGCCCATATGAAGACACCATTGAGTGTGATGTCGTGCCAATGTCCGTGTGTCACATGCTACTTGGGAGACCATGGCAATACGATAGGAGAGCAATACATCATGGTTACACTAACCAATACTCCTTCAAGTGGAACAACAAGACTTTCTGTTGGGGATATACTTTTCGGGTATCCTCACAGTTCCTCACTGACCAGGGTGGCCCACTTCGGGTTAGAGCATTGCTTCACGGGCGGCCCAGTCAGGGAGAAAGACGGAGTCCAATACGGCTACGGGAAGGCCCAGAATACTTACCAACTTAGGCCCATGTTGTTACTTGTAGTTCAAGATGTACTCTGTAACCAACTCTTAGTCGTAGCCGGATAGATCTCTCCTGTAAACCCTAGGCCGGATATCTATATAAGTCGTCCTAGGGAGAGCCTTTAGGGCACCTAACACTTTAGATCCGCAACTCGCACAGGCGAAACCCTTGTAACCCATATTCTGGCTCTGCCGTATTACTGGATTGCTAGCAGGAGTAGGATCCGTCCAAAGCCGGCGGATTCAAACCTAGGTAAACTTGTGTGCTCACCATCCTAGAACACCATACGTCTCACACCCCCTCTCTTCCGCATGCCGTGATGACCCCCTCATGGCGTAGTTGTCATCAATCCGACGACAGTTGGCGCCCACCGTGGGGCAAGTGAGCTTCGGATCTGCGTTCCGAGCGGAATCTGCAAGAATCGGAATCAGCGAGACTATCGCCGTCGGTCGCATCCTCTACGCCAGCGACGTCCCTCTCATCATCCTCGACGAGACTTGGATTCCGGCTAGGGAGGCCGTGACTGCCTACACAATCATGTCTTTCGGCGAGATCGATGTTTACATCGGTTTCGCTGAACCTGCCCCACCCACCCCAGCGATGATGATAGAGGCAGAAGAATCTTTTGGGTCCCCTCTGTCTGTGGAGGCGGCAGAGTTCCGGATCTCAGAAAACCCTAATCCCACCTAGCCCGCACTAGTTGTGGAGATAGTGGAGAAATCCAAGCCTAAGGAAGACCTAGCGGTTAAAGCCGAATCTGGAGTGGATCTCCTCGGAGAGACCGTATCCCGGATCGACCTACCCACGGAAGTCGAAATCCAGGAGGAGCATATCAACGACACTCATTCCGGCTCTGATGATGCCGGGACAGATAGGCCTTTCCTAAGGTACACAATGCAACGTATGATAATGCAAGATGCAAGCGCAGATGCAATTCTCGAGACCATCAAAAGTTTCGACATGGATGATCACGAGAGCCACAGGTACCTCAGGAAACACGCGTCGCACTTCGTTGGGTGTGTGGGATGCGGATCTGGCTCTGCCGATGCTGGAGAAAACACCGACTCTGTGCTGGAGGCAATTGGAACAAACACCGACGTATCCGCATCCTCGGATGAATCGATGACGTCAGCAGATTTCCGAAAGTTCTCCGCGGAATATGAAGAGGAGTACAACTCCAAGGTTGCAGACGAAGGAGAAGCCATGGATGAAGGATCCGGGGAACACTCCCAAAGCGCTGGATGAAATGGACGTCGGAGATAATCCCGATGTCCAGATGCTCGAAAGTACCGATTAGAGCTTGACTCCGGGAAACAGACCCAAAGCTGTCTTGCTACTGGCGCTGCCAAGAGGGCAAAGAAGAAGAATAAGAAAAACAAGACCCCGGCAAAAGACCCTCTGACAGAGGAAGTGATTGCCGAGGAATATGAAGAAGACTTGGATGGAGCACTTATCCCAGAAGAGCCGAAAAAAGAAGAATCGGTGGATGGACACGTGATCACTGAAGGTGCGCATAAACTCATCGATGCTGCATTGACAACACCTATCCCTACAGCTACAGAGATGGACGAAAGGGCTCAAGCCCTAGAAGCGCGTCGTCAACGACTCCTGGATGAAGCCAAAAACATCGAGGAGGAGAAGAAATGCATGACAACTAAGGATTACATGTCTCGGTTGCATCAAAAGACACGGAAGCGTCACACCAATGACGACCAATTCCCACATATCCGTGCTGTCCTTTTCGGAGATGAGATGGGGAAGCCACGGACAGATAGCAAAGGAGATTGGGTATATCCAACCCCAATACAGAATGCCGTGGCAGCCCGAGAAATTTTATCGGCTAATCCAGGACCGGAAGAGATCCGTTTGGGTATCAAACTACTCAACAAGGGACTGGAGCAGAAAAAGGTCGCCATGTCCGGAAGTCAAAAACTGGTCTCGGATTCCGACCAATGTCGCACAGATCTAGCATGGGCTGACGTAAGACCCCATCGTGTTCCGGGGCAGCATCATCGCCCCGAACGTCGGGAGGACAATTATTCGAGAACCGGATCGTCAGGGCAGCATCGTAGAACTACGCATGACTGGAGCAACGTCACCCCAGCAGCCGAGAAAGAGGCCATCACTGCTCTGAATCCAAGGAATCCTCCCCGACGAGAGTCCAACGATCGAAGGGGAGAAGATAAAGAGAAACGTCGGGAGGAGGATCGTCAAAAAATGCCACCTCCTAGACATGCAAGCCATCCGGCTGAGCCTCACCGTAGTGGGAACGATGGACGAAGGAACGACCGAAACCATGTCGGGACAAGCCGGCAGGGGGCTCGTTGTAGCAAAGACCCTCCCCGAAACCGGAATAATGACGCTCGACGAAGGCCAGCGGTCAGCCGGAAACTATCCAGCTGCCCCACCCTCTCCACCAAGCAGTCATCACAACTGTTCCCAGGGGGGACAAGGAGGACGACATGGTGGAGGAGGTGGTGGTAGAAGCCGAAGTCCGGCTCCAAGGCACCACAGCCACAACCGACATTCGGGACGATCTTTATCCCTGAACGACGCAAGGCACATGATCAACTCCAATATAGAGGCGCGGTGCTACGAAAACGATGATATCTACATGGGCTCGAAGTGCTTCGGACCACGCATCAGAGCTACAAAATTCCCGGAAGGATTTGCTATCTCAAGACATATCCAAGCCTACGATGGCATTGCTCAGCTAGATACCTAGCTACAGGATTTCTTCCAAGCTTGCTGCATCGCCAAAGGCGGAAACATCCTGGTCACAACCCGATATCTCCCACTTATGTTGTAGAAGACGGCACGATCATGGCTCAATGAACTTCCGGAGAACACCATCCATAACTGGTATGACATGCAAAGTGCGTTCTTTCGGAATTTTGAAGGCACATATCGGAGGCCCTGTACGGTCGGAGACCTACAGCGTTGCACCCAGAAGGCCGGAGAAACTTGCCGAGATTACCTCGGACGATGGATCGACAACAAGAACTCCTGCGAAGGAGTAAATGATCAAACTGCGATTGAAGCTTTCATCGCAGGTCTCCCAATTGGTCTACTGCGCCATCGCTTGAAGTGTGACAAGGTCACTGATTTGGGAGAGATGATAGAAACGGCGAGCAAGTATGCAGATGCTGACGACGATGCAGAGGGATTGCTCAATGCCCTAGTTGTACCTCAGTCGGCAAAACAACCAAGGTAACAAGCTCAGAAGCGCAAAAATACCTCGGAAGAGAAACCCAACGCGGAAACAGCAGTGGTTACTACTACTTTCGGGTCTGGAGGACGAGGAGGACACGACGGAGGCCGCGGGCGTGGCTGTGGGACTTTAAGAGTCCAAGGTAGAGGAGAACAACAACCAGGCAAAACCTACTCTTGGGCCGACATTGCCAATAACCCATGTGTGCATCACCTAGACGCTAATGGGGGCTCGTCCCACACCAACGCTGAATGTTGTTTCAATGACGACATCAAAAGAGATGACACCGCGGGCTACAAAGCTAAGCGGAAGAAGGGAAAGAAGAATCCCAAAAAAAAGAGACCAAGGAAGATTCCGACATGGAGGAAGCTGATGCTTCAAATCCCAAGCCGGAAGGGAAGAAAACTTTTCCCAGCAAGAAGGACACTTACGTCACTTTCCTCGGATCTCAACCAGCAAAGGTCAAGAAAGCAGTTCTACACGAGCTCAATGCAACAGTTCCGGCTGTCCCCCAATATCTGGACTAGTCAGAACTGGCAATCACATTTGACCGTGCTGATCATCCGCCTAAGTTGCACAGGCGAGGAAAATACGCCTTAATCGTCAATCCACTTATTGACGGTTATGGTTTCTCCAAGACCCTCATGGACGGTGGTAGTAGTATCAATATTCTCTATGTCGAAACACTACGCCGGATGAAGATCTCGGAAACCCAGCTGAACCATAGCTCTGTGATCTTTCACGGAGTTGTACGAGGAAGACAAGCTAATTCCCTGGGAGAGATTATGTTGGATGTTACCTTTGGAACTCCAAAGAAGTATCGGACGGAAGCACTTTCCTTCGAAGTGGTCCCATTCAAGAGCGCGTACCACGCTATATTCGGACGTCCGGCTTACTGGGCTTTTATGGCTCGTCCGTGTTACATTTACAATATGATGAAAATTCTAGGTCCCAATGGCATGATCACCATCAGGGGAGACCCGAAGAAAGCGCGAGAGTGCGAGGATGGAAATGCCGCCTTTGCCGAAGCCGTGCTACACGCCCAGGAGTACCAGGAGATCAAGAAGAGCATAGATCCGTTTGAGATGCCTGCGACGAAGAAGGAGGTGACAAAGCCAAATCCGGAGTTCAAGGCATCAGAAGAGACGAAGAAGACGTCGTTGAAGGATGATGACCCCTCCAAGGTGACCCAGATAGGCGTAGGCCTAGGTAGCGCATAGGAAAGCGCACTCGTCAAGTTCGTCCAAGCAAATCAAGATATCTTCACATGGCAGCCATCTAACATGACCGGAGTACCTAGGGAACTTGCCGAGCACTCTCTAAATGTAAACCCGAACGCTAAACCCGTCAAACAGTCCCTACGATGATTTGGCGAAGAAAAGCGTAAGGCAATAGCTAAGGAACTAGCACGGCTCGAGTTAGCCGGATTCATAGAAGAGGTCATCCACACTGAGTGGTCGGCCAATCCTGTAATGGTCCCTAAAAAGGACACCACTGACTTAAGGATGTGTGTTGATTATACTGCCTTGAACAAGGCTTGTCCAAAAGATCTGTTCGCTCTGCCTAGAATTGATCAAGTTATCGATTCTACGGCAGGCTCGGAACTCCTCTGTTTTCTCGACGCATATTCCGGTTATCACCAAATCCGGATGAAGGAATCTGACAAAGTCAAGACTTCATTCATAATCCCCTTCGGAACCTTCTGTTTTGTTACGATGCCCTTTGGCTGAAGAACGCAGGAGCTACGTACCAGTGCACGATGTAGCATTGCCTCCACGACCAACTCGGATGCAATGTACATGCATACGTGGATGATATTGCGGTGATGTCCAAAAAGAAGGAAACGCTGATTTCTGACTTGGAGGAAACATTTGCCAATCTACGAAAATACAATGGCATGCTTAACCCGAAGAAATGCTTCTTTTTAATACCAGTCGAAAAATTGTTAGGTTTTATCATGTCTCAAAGAGGCATAGAGGTGAACCGGGACAAAATCAGGCTATACTCAATATTTCGGGGCCAACTCGCCGGAAGGACGTACAAAGACTAACTGGTTGCATTGCTGCAGTCAGTCGGTTTGTAAGCCGGCTTGGTGAATGAGCCGCACCATTATACAAACTCCTGAAAAAGACCAAAGATTTTGTTTGGACTGATGAAGCTGAAGCTGCACTACAAGACCTGAAGAAAGTACTCTCATCTGCTCCTATCCTTGCAGCGCCGGAACCTCAGGAACCGATGTTGCTTTATATTGCTGCGACAAATAAGGTCGTCAGTATCGTCATGGTTGTGGAGAGACCAGAGGAAAATGAGGAGCACCTGGTGCAGCGTCCGACTTACTTTGTTAGTGAAGTCCTAATAGAGTCAAAACAGCGGTATCCGCATTATCAAAAGTTGGCTTACGGTGTTTTTCTAGCATCTCGTAAGTTACAACACTATTTTCAGGAGCATCCAATTACCTTGGTGAGCAAAGCTCCCATGAGAGATATTATCAACAACAGTGACGCCACAGGACGCGTCGCCAAATGGGGCATAGAGCTTTCAGCTTTTGATATTGAGTATAAACCTCGGACAACAATCAAATCCCAGATCCTTGCTGAGTTTGTTGCTGATTGGACAGAGACAAAGGAGAACATGATCCTCCCTGAGTCGGAATATTGGACCCTCTTTTCGATGGATTTAAGGCTCGAGGGGGCTCGGGGGCTAGCGTGGTGCTCAAATCACCCCAAGGAGATAAACTTTTATACGTGTTGCAGATCCACTTCACAGCGACAAACAATATTGCCGAGTATGAAGCACTGCTGCATGGAATTCGGATTGCTAAGGATATTGGCATCCGACGTTTGATGTGTTACGGAGATTCGGATCTTGTTGCTCAACAAGTGTCGGATATTTGTAATGCAAATAAGCACATGGCAGCATATAAAGCAATCGTGGATGATCTATCTAAATCGTTCGAAGGGTTTGAAGTTCAGCACATCCCTTGAGCAGAAAATGAGGAAGCAGACACACTATCTCGGATAGGTTCTGCGCGGAAAGAGGTCCCGGATGGCGCTTTTCTAGAGCACCTCAAAGTTCCCTCAATAAAGGGAGTAGATGAGGAATATCCGACTAAATCCGACTCACCTTTGATAGCAGTTCTGGCTGTAATTCCCAGCTGGACTCAACCCTACCTTGATTATTTGGTAGATGGCAAATTACCCGAAGACGAGGTGCTGAGCCGGCAAATCATCCGACGAGAAAAAGCCTACACTATAGTCAAAGGTGAGCTCTATAAGCGGAGTGTTTCTGGGGTTTTCAGCGCTATGTATCTCCGGAAGAAGGAGTGGAAATCTTAAGGGAAATCCATGAAGGCGAGTGTGGTTACCACGCTGTAGCCAAATCTTTAGTGGCAAAAGCTTTTAGACACGGATTTTTCTGGCTAACAGGTCAGGCACATGTCGAGCGATTAGTCAAGACGTGTAAAGGCTGCCAAAAGTATGCCAAACAAGCTCACGTTCTGGCATCATCAGCTGTGAACAATACCTATAACATGGCCTTTTGCGGTCTGGGGGATTGATATGCTAGGACCTTTTAAACGAGCTCCAAGTGGATTTACTCATCTCTTAGTGATGGTGGATAAATGCACCAAATGGATTGAGGCTAAACCTGTCACTAGTTGTGATGGAGCAACAGCCAAAAGATTTGTCGAGGATGTTATAATCCGGTATGGTTATCCACATAGCATTATCACGGACAACGGGAGTAACTTTTCTATGGGAGAATTGGCTGAATTCTGCAACGAGCAAAATATCCGGCTTGACATTGCCTCAGTCGCACATCCACAGGCTAACGGACAAGTCGAAAGAGCAAATGGTTTAATCCTACAAGGCCTAAAACCGAGACTCAAAGCACCACTACGACGTGCTGCGGGGGCTTGGGCAGAGGAATTACCCTCTGTAATATGGAGTTTATGATCGACTCCAAACAGGTCAACTGGATACACACCTTTCTTCTTGGTCTATGGTGCAGACGCAGTTCTTCCTAGTGATTTGATTCACACCTCTCCTAGAGTGGCCGCGTATATTGAAGAGGATGCCGAGATTTCTCGACAAAACAATCTCGACTTAGTCGAAGAAGTTCGCGTCGTTGCTGAAATGATATCTACAGCCTATCAGCAGAAGTTATGCAAGTATCATAGCTAGAGAGTCTGAAATAGATCTTTCAATAAAGGAGATTTGGTTCTCCGGCTTGTGCAACAAAGAAAGCACAAACTTTCCCCGGTATGGGAAGGGCCTTTTTTAGTTAGTCGAGTATTGCACAATGGATCGTACTACTTAACTGACATGAGGCCAGTCAAAGAAAGACGTGCTACTAAGAAGAGAAAGAGAGCTGGAGGCAGTACAAATCCGGATGAGTTAGACAGACCATGGAATATTGCTCAGCTACGTCCCTTTTATTCTTAGTTTATCCTTCTTTGTAAACATATATATGTACATGTTCTGTGAGAAATAAAAGTTTTGGTTGCCTCAATTTTTTCTGAGAAGTTTTTACCATCTTATTTCCGAATGATCATGTCATAGTCGAAAATCCCAGAATGCTTGAAAGTACTTTATGCTCATGTTCGTTCTGGTTTAGATTTCCGATTCTAAAATTGCTACCTTCGAGTATAACTCTAAAGTTTCTAGTCTTTACTTTGGTTATTTGTCTGATTGCTGGATGCGGGATTTTTCCGAGTAGTGAATTGTTGGTACTGGAAGCCGGCTTTGTTTCCGAGTTTAAACTGGTTTAGCAATTGAGCTCCGTTGCTCGGCAAAGTTTGCGGCATAAGGTTTATCCGGCTCACGAAAAGGACGAGGCGGAAAGCCAGATAAATGATAAGTAGGGACGAAAAAATACAAGTGCTTATGTAAACATTTCAGGCACGCAAAAAGTTTAAAGCGAAAAGTGCTGAATAGATCAAAAGCTTAGCACTAGCAAAATTATAGTACTTTATTTACAGGCCCATCATGTTTTTCAGAATAACACAAACATTTTTGTTAAATCTATGATGCAGGAGAGGAAGGAGCAGCCAGCTCGCTGGATACACTGCCTTGGTATCATTCCGAGATGTCCACATCCGAGGTTGTGCGTTCATCCTCGGAAACTTCTACTGATTCTTCTGGGGGAAGAGGCGGAGTGTCCACGTGGGTGAAGAAAGGGGTCTCGTAGCTAGTCAAATCAGCCACGTGACACCCATATCCGGCGCAGGAGTGCATGGTGGCTTGAAGGTCCTGCTCCTGGCCGTCTTCATCTACTTTGCAGTACCCTCTGGTCACTTGCCATATTTCCATGTTTCCATGGTGGCTCATGACCATGGTGAGAGCGTTATGCGCCACAGTCCGCGCGTAGGACATGTTCCAATCCTGAACAAGCTGTGGCATCTCCTTTGCCTTGTCCCGCACCTGAAAATCCGACATGCTATGCATTTCCAGAATCTTGAGAGCTTCCCCGATGTCCTCAAGGGATTGGCGGAAGTCATGAAGCAGGTCACCGACTTGGGTAAGCCGGTGGGTGCGGGGCTCGGTGGAAGAAGAGTCCGTCAAGTTCAGAGGACCTATAAGCAAAACAAGTTAAGAAAAATCCGACATTGATAGAAGTCGAAGAAAGTGGAAAAGTTAGACAGATGGAACATACCGAAAATGACTTCGTCGATTTTGGTCTTCTCTTCCCGAAGACTCTGGAGTTTAGCTCGGAGCGCCTCGGAAAGATCCTTCTCTCTGATAAGCTCATTAGTGAGGTCGGAGATTCTTTTATCTTGAGCAGCGATCTTGCGATCACGCTCATCAGTATCCATGGATGACTCAAGGATTTGAGCAATGCTCTTTTCATGTTCCGCCTTGAGCTTATCCAGCTCTTGGCAGAGCTCCTTGTTCTCCACCACCAAAGTCTTGAGGTTCTCGGCCTCCTCAATCATGGCGAAGGATTGTGTTACCAGTGCTATAAGTCATAAAGAACAACAGTTCAGCGAAAAAATTCTACTATGAAAACACAAAAACAAGGTTTGAGTCTCGGAATGACTACCTTCGGCTTCATCCTTGGCAACTTTAAGCTCAGCATTTTTAAGCCGGAGAACTTTGATCTCTCTCCTCTTATCATAGACATTCTTCAATAAATCCCGGTTATAGGAATATACTTTCTGTAAGTCAGAATACCCAAAGTCAGAAAGCTACTAAAGACTCGGGCTAATATTTTTGCTAATATCAGCACGAGTCTTAGGGGCAACACTAGTTCGTTCTTTGGCATCCTAAGGAAGCATAAACCTGGATTATTTATCCTACTTCATGCTTGGGGGCTGTAAGGGGGATGATCCCCAGGTACCCCAACCGGACAAGAAACTAAGCAGTCGGATCACGTCAAGCTGACCAGACGCAGCCGGACAAGGCAAGATAGGCCGGCTATCGCATGGTAGCCGGATCAGCAAGAAGTAGCTGGCTACGGCGACATAGCCGGAACCAATCAGTGAGACAGGACGACATGTGTATCAGTGCACGGTACGCCCTGTACGATGACAAGACCGGCAACTACCTGGCCATACCAAAGACTTTGCGGGGATGACGCAGGAACAGTGGCCCGATGCTGACGACAGGCTCGCACGGCGTCCACTGTGTCTACGACAGCCATACCGCTTGTACTCCGATGTGACATACCATACCGGATACTGTAGATGACCAGCCGGCTGGGACCCACCTGTGGGGCCCGCCAGTCGGACTAGCCAGTGAGACCGTTGCATCACTGCCTATATACGGAGAGGCAGGGCGTCAGTAGAAAGGGTTGGTCTCATTGCATTTAAGGCAGTAGCTAGAGAATACAGCTCAAGGAGCACTTGTAGTTCGTATATCACCCATAGTCAGATCCGGCAGGAGTAGGAGTTTTACCTCGTCACGAGGGCTCCGAACCTGGGTACTTCCTGCGTCCAGCTACGCTTGCTTGTACCCAATCCCTCATGTGGACCCCGTCGATAGCTTCCCTACTAGTCCCCACACCTCTATCTAACCTTCTTAGGTACTGCCGTTCCCAATACAACGACAGTTGGCGCCCACCGTGGGGCAAGATGGCTTCGACCGGAGTCACGTTCTGCACGGGACCCCGCACTTCAGCCGATGAGCGCGTGGCCTCTGGCCTAGTGCCCACGCTCGGCAAATTCAACTGCGTCATCGACTAAGCTTCCTGCTTCGCCGGAACCTCCTTCCCGGCGAATGGCACCGTCCTGCTATTCGGCGACCTCCCTGTCTATGTCGCCACCGTTCTGGAGCATTTCCCTAGGGAAATCGTCTCTGTCGTGGAGCTGCCACATCCGGGGGTAGCGCCTCCGTCACATCCTGCGGCGTGGAGGTCATGATGGCCGGCTCCAGCTCTCACCCCCGCTAGCCGTGAGAGCGAGGCACAGACGAGGGTGGAACTTCGCCCCTCCGCAGCCTCGAAACCCGGTGGAGGATGCCATTGATCGGCTACTGACGCCGGTTAACCTTGGGGATAACCCAGAGGAGGCGGAGGCCAACTTCACCATGGAGAGACAAATCCTCCTCGAGGAGGCCATGGAGCTGGCGGCAGCCTGCAAGCAACTCGAGATCACCCGGCGCGAGTACGACCACGTGCACGGCTTCACTCCGGCTACCGCGGAGCCGAGCCGGCGCGGCCAGGTGCGGCGTCGGGGCGGCGAGCTAGGTGGTAGGATGGAAAAGGATGGGGAGCCGGATCCCGCACCCGCCCTCATCCGGCCCACCTACAGCACGCCCATCAAGAACCTGCGCGCGGCGCGAGCCGCGGCAGAGGAACTGCCCAATCTGGAGGGCGAGGAGCGAGTCCGCCAGCACACTCGCGTGTAGGAGCGAGTCCGCATCGTGGACGAGCAGGCTGATGCCAACCGGCAGATGCAGGAGGACCCTGGCTACTCCAGGGGAGCAAGCTGCCTACCAACAGCAGGGGCGCGCCGCGCGACACCCAGCAGGCATCCTCCCTCAGCCGACTAAGGCCCGCAGTAGGCGTCGCAGCTCTGGCAACAGGGGCCAGCCGCGCCAGGAGCAGATGGTGAACAGCAACCCGCCGGCTCCCCCTCCACCAACCGGAGTGCCCAGACTAGCCGGCTCCCGTCTCTCGGGCCGGGTGGGAGCGCCCAACCCGGATTTTCCGGATGCCCGCGACCGCATCGAGCTCCTCACTCAAGCGCGCATTACGGAGGAGGAAGATTCTACCGGCCTGGTTTGTTTCGGACCCCGCATCCGGAACGAGCCATTTCCGGATAAGTTCTCCCTGCCCAGGGACACCCCCAAGTACGACAGCAGTATGAAGCCGGAAGATTGGCTGACCGACTATGCTACGGCAGTTAGCATCGCCCATGGGAACAAGCGCACAGCTGTGCGCTACTTCCCCCTTATGCTAACCGGGTCGGCAAGGACGTGGCTCAACAGCCTTGTGCCCAATAGCATCAACGCCTGGCCAGACTTCGAGAAGGTGTTTGTCCGCAACTTCAACGGCACGTACAAGCATCCGGGGCGCCCACGCGACCTGGCCTTGTGCGTCCAGGGTGACCGCGAGACTGGCAGTGAGTACCTCGCCAAGTGGACGGAGCTGCGCAACACTTGCGAGGGCATCCTGGAGAGCCAGGCCATCAGTTTCTTCATCGAGGGATGCCGAGAAGGCACCATGCTTCGCCACCGGCTACTGTGTGACGAGCCGAAAACCATGGTAGAGCTCATGACGGTTGCGGACCAGTACGCCATGGCGGATGCCGCCATGAAGAAGCCTCTCCGAGTAAATGCGGACGGGCGTCCGACTCCTACGGAGCCGGCTCGCGACCGCCCGAGCAATCCGGCTGGCGAAGCCGGATCCTCCAGACGCCACGGCAACGACAACCGGTTCCACGGGGACCGCCAGGCCAGCCAACAGAAGCCCCGCTACCACGCGCGGCAGGTCAATGCTGTGGAGGGCGCGCCCGACGTGCCGGCTAATGATGCAAGGAGGCAGAAGCCACGGATCACCTTCGACCAGATGCTTGACGGCCCGTGCAAGTGGCACAGTGGTCCCTTCAAACCGGCTACCCACACCACTCGTAATTGCAGCTAGACCCGCCAGCTAAAAGACCAGGGTAACCAGCCTCGTCTCCCCCCTCCCCTCCCAGTGGACCACCACCACCAGCTAGGGGAGCTGGGAATGATGGTAATGGCGGCAACGGTGGCAACAACAACAACGGCTACCCCCAGCCGCACGCTGCCTACCACATCTTCGAGACGGAGCAGGACGACAAGCACAGCCGCAGGCGACGCTCCAAGGAGGTCAATGCCATCGTCTCTCCGGTCCCCCAGTACCTGAACTGGTCGGAAACCCCCATCACCTAGAGCCATGCAGACCAGCCGGAGCAGCTGCCGACTCCCGGGGGCTACGCCAAGGTGCTCGACCCCCTCATCGTCTCAAACACACGCACCTGCGGATTCTCGCGCGTCCTCATCGATGGAGGCAGCAGCCTCAACCTCCTCTACCAGTACTCGCTGGAGAAGCTGGGCATTCGCGAAAGCGACCTGCGCCCGACTACCACAACATTCCACGGCGTACTATCGGGACCAGCCTGTGCCCCGCTAGGGAAAATCCAGCTAGACGTCATCTTCGAGACCAAGGAGAACTTCCGCCGCGAACCAATCTGGTTCGAGGTGGTAAACCTGATGAGCTCCTACCACGCTCTCCTCGGGCGCCCCGCCCTCGCCAAGTTCATGGCTGTCCCCCACTATGCGTACCTCAAGACAAAGATGTCGGGACCCCACGGCGTGATCACCGTCGCCGCCTGCTTCAGGCGGTCGATGGAGTGCGCCTCAGCCGGTTCCAAACTAGCAGAGGCCCTCATCATAGCCGAGGAGAAGCGCGTGATCATGCGCAATGTGGCCATGGCCCAGCAAGACATGCCGGCTAGCAGAAAACTAGCTGGAGAAGGAGCTTTCCAGCTAGCAAAGGAGACAAAGAGGATCCTGCTCGACCCCTCCGACCTGACTAAGTTCGTCACCATTGGTGTCGGCTTCGACAGCAAATAGGAAGGCACGCTCGTCGACTTCCTCCGTGAGAATCGGGACATCTTTGCATGGTCTCCCAAGGACATGCTGGGTGTGTCGAGGGAGTTCGCCGAGCACTCACTTCATGTGCGGCCAGACGCCAAACCGGTCAAGCAACCTGTGCGCCGGTTCGCAGAGGAGAAGAGGAAGATAATCGGTGACAAGATCACCCGGCTCCTTGCAGCCGAGTTCATCATGGAAGTATACCACCCGGATTGGCTGGCGAACCCAGTCCTGGTGTTGAAAAAGAACAAGACCTGGCGCATGTGTATGGACTACACCAGCCTGAACAAGGCGTGCCCGAAAGACCCCTTCGCCCTGCCCCGTATCGATCAAGTTATCCATTCCACGGCCGGTTGTGATTTGTTATCTTTTCTAGATTGCTATTCCGGTTACAATCAGATCTGGTTAAACCCGGCTGATCAGATTAAGACATCATTTATCACCCCCTACGAGGCTTTCTTCTAAGTAACCATGCCTTTCGGTCTAAAGAATGCAGGCTCTACCTATCAGCGCTGCATGCAGAAGTACTTGCACTCGCAGATAGGCCGAAATTTGCATGCTTATGTGGACGATGTGGTCATCAAGACCAAGGAGAAGCGCACCCTCCTCGAGGATCTAGGAGAGACATTTGGCAACCTCCACCAGTTCCAGATGAAGCTGAACCCGGAGAAGTGCGTCTTCGGAGTGCCATCCGGTCAGCTCCTCGGCTTCCTCATATCATAACAAGGCATCGAGGCAAATCCGGAGAAGATCGCGGCCATCGAGAGGATGCAGCCGCCCAGGAGCCTGCTTGGAGTCCAAAAGTTCACCGGATGCCTGGCCTCCCTCAGTCATTTCGTTAGTCGGCTGGGGAGAAGGCACTCCTGTTGTACCAGCTGATGAAGAAGACGGACAAGTTCTCCTGGACTTCGCAAGCCTACACCGCATTTCATGACCTCAAGCGCATGCTATCCACAGCGCTGGTTCTAGCCACACCGGCTAGCAAGGAGCCGATGTTGCTCTATATAGCAGCCATCAGCCGGGTCGTCAGCATCGTCCTGGTGGTGGAGCGCCCCGAGGAATGCAAGGCTCAACCGGTTCAGAGGCCCGTCTACTACCTCAGCGAGGTTCTCTCCCTCTCCAAGAAGAACTACCCCCACTACCAGAAGATGTGCTACGGTGTGTACCTGGCATGCAAGAAGCTCAAGCACTACTTCCAAGAGCATCCGATTAAGGTCGTGTGCACCGCACCCCTTTCGGAAATCATCGACAACAAGGACGCCACCGGCCGAGTCGCCAAGTGGGCCATCGAGCTCGCTGCCTACTCCATCCAGTACGAGCCCCGGCTAACGATCAAGTCACACGCGTTGGCGGATTTCCTCGTCGACTGGGCCGAGACCCAGTATCTTCCACCGAGTCCAGACTCGGACCACTAGAAGATGCTCTTCGACGGGTCGAAGATGCTCGGGGGCTTGGGATCCGGCATCGTGCTCACCTCGTCCAAGGGAGACCGGCTGGCAAAGAAGAAGACCCGCACCAACTCCGGCAAGGCAGTGCCCTCCGGCTCGCAAGACCCGGGGGCTGCTGGTTCGTCAAGCAGCTCGAGGGCTGCCGTCCCGGGTACGCCACCCGGACGACCCCCTGGCATCCGTCAACCAGAGGGCAGGAGCGTCCTCGTCATTCGGGAAGTACCATCCTGGGCACAGGCCTTCATGAACTACATCGCCAACGGAGAACTTCCTGATGACGAGGTGGAAGCCAGGAAAATCCGGCGCCGCGTGCACACGTACACCATCATCAACGACGAATTGTACAAGCGCAGTGTATCCGTCATTTTCCAAAGATGTGTCGATGTAGACACGGGCTACCGGCTACTCAAGGACATCCACCAGGGCGAGTGCAGGCATCACGCTTCGTCAAGGGCGATAGTCGCCAAGGCGTTTCGCCATGGTTTCTATTGGCCCACCGCCCTCGAGGATCCTGAGCAGCTGGTCCGCGCGTGCAATGGGTGCCAGTGCTTCGGGTAGCTCAGGCACATGGCAACTTCGGTACTCAAGATCATACCAATCACCTGGCCCTTCGCGGTTTGGGGCCTCGACTTGGTCGGTCCCTTCAAGCGAGCACGCGCGGGTATGACCCATCTGCTGGTGGCGGTGGACAAGTTCACGAAGTGGATCGAGGCTAAGCCCATCCGGAAGCTGGACGGGGCGACAGTCGTCACCTTCTTCACCGACATCATCAACCGATTCGGCTACCCCAACAGCATCATCACCGACAATGGAATGAACTTTGCCAAGGAGGCCTTCGCCTGGTTCTGCAGCAACAAAGGCATCTGGCTGGACCTCGGCTCTGTCGCGCACCCCCAGTCCAACGGGCAGGTCGAAAGAGAAAACTTCTTGGTGCTGGCCGGTATCAAGCCACGTCTCATTGAGTCATTGGAGCGGTCACCCGGATGCTGGATCGAGGAACTTCCGGCTGCTATGGAGCCTCCTCACCACACCGAATAGATCAACCGGCTACACACCGTTCTTCCTGGTCTACTGATCGGAAGCCGTCCTCTCCGCGGACATCGAGTTCGACTCACCACGCAAGCTCCTATACGACGAATAGGCCAACCAGGAAGCGCGGGAGGACGGAGTGGACCTCCTGGAGGAGGCCCTTGAGCTGGCTCTGTCCAGGTTAGCCCTATACCAGCAGCGACTACGTCGCTACCATTCTAGCCGGATCCGCCCAGTCGCATTCCACGAGGGCGACCTAGTTCTCCGGCTAGCGCAAGACACGAAGGGCATGCACAGGTTATCGCCACCCTGGGAGGGCCCCTTCATCATCAGCCGGGCGTTGCCCAACGACTCCTACTACCTCATTGACGCGCAGCAGCCGCGCAGACCGAGCGTCCCTGGAACGCAGCCTTGCTGCGCCCGTTTTACACCTAGTCGCCGAACAGTGTATGTATCCTACAAACCCTATGAATGAAAATGCGGACCCCTACGAGATGCTCGGGGGCGCCTTGCTAGAAATGTGCTTTCGCATATGTTTTCCGGTTCTGATTTTTTGGCTCCGGCAACCCCTACCTGGGGGCTCGCCGGCTGGCCCGGCCTACTAAGTCAACAAACCGACTGAGTAGTGTGCGACGATGTCAAAGGCCCACTCTTCGTCTCAGCTACAGACCGCAACCCGGCTGTCCGGCTAGCAAGAGCAAAAGCCCGAGGCATCCCACGCGAAAAACAGGGAGGAGACGTGACAGACCGGGCGTCCCGACCTTGCAACTAGCTCGAACCAATCCGGTTACTAAGCCGTTAGTACTGTGGGCAATGTACTGTCAGCTCCCTTCGATTCCGGCTCTAGACCACAACACGGCTGCCCGGCAAGGACGCAGCGAAAACAGCAGAGCACACGGGAAAGCGACCAAGTGTCTAGAGAGGCACAAGCTAGTTTTCGAAAAAAACAAGTCGTTTTCCGGCTACAATTTGGCAGACTAACCTATTAACCTGTGAGGATATATGTGTATGTGTATGTATATTCTTGTCGGGCTACCTTGAGTCGGAATTCAGGAAGGAAAGGAGAAGAAGATTCGAAGTCCTTGCCTTCATCAAGCGCTTCGAATCTCGGGGGCTACACCCACTGGGTGCGCTCGCGCGCCCCCAGTGGAATATTGTAGTTCCTGACCGGCTAAAGGCGTTTAGCCGGCCATTCGGAGCCCACGTGAGGACAAGGGCA
The DNA here is from genome assembly GCA_910589775.1 of Avena eriantha. Taxonomy (NCBI): domain Eukaryota; kingdom Viridiplantae; phylum Streptophyta; class Magnoliopsida; order Poales; family Poaceae; genus Avena; species Avena eriantha. The sequence goes on along the minus strand of OU342741.1, from coordinate 77,618,039 downwards.
GCTGCAAGAGAAAGCAAGAAAGATTCGAAGCACCTAGCTACGCCAGCTACTCTGAATCTCGGGGGCTACACCCAGTGGGTGCGCTCGCGTGCCCCCATGGGAATGTTAGTTCCCCTGGCTGAAGGTGTTCAGCCAGCGAAAGCAACCGACTGAGATGAGTCTAGTCGGAAAAAGATAGAAGATTTGGGAAAGAAGGAAGATTCGAAGCACCTGGCTACGCCAGCTACTACAAATCTCGGGGGCTACACCTAGTGGGTGCGCTAGCGCGCCCCCACTGGAGGTGCAGTTCCCCCGGCTAAAGGTGTGTAGCCGGACGAAGTAAGCCGAATAAAGTCAACCAGCGAAATATTGAAAGAAAATTCGAACCACACAAGTTGAAGGAAACTCAAGCAAGTTCGATATTAATAAACATAAAGGAGGCGAAGCTCCCACAAGTTTACCCGGCATCAGAAGTAGCCGGTACAGACGAACGAGTTGCAAACAGAACTAAAATGAAGACAAATACACCCGGCATCCCGGGGAAGTGACTAAGCGGCAGGACCCTTGCCGTGAGGAGTGTCTTGGCCGGCAGAAGCTTTAGGTGAAGGAGGAGGCGCGGCACTCGATCCGGTTCCGGCGCCCACAGGCGGCAGCGGCGGGCCTTCCGCATCAGGAGTGCCGACGGACTCCGAGTCGGTGAGCACCTCGTCGGGGTCCACGTAGTCGGCGATCTTGATGGCGGACCCTCGGAGCTCCGGATGGGCCTAGTGGATGGTGGCAAGGTCGGCGCCGGCACGGAAGCCTCCGTCGATCTTCTCGACACGGGCGTCCTTGTACCAGGAGAGCATGAGGGCTAGAGCCATCTCCGCTCCGGCTCGCGCCGCCAAGTCTCGCAGCCGGTCCACCACAGCCGGCACCTCCCCCACCTTCGCAGCCAGCTGCACCATCGTCTCCAGAATCGGAGCCTCCGGCCACAAGAAGGAGAGGACGTCCCGCGCCGCTTGACGAAGCTTGGCAGCTTCTTCGCCAAGAAGGACGACAAGCTCCTAGGCCGTCGGCTGCGCTCCCGGCTAGTTCTCCTGCAGCCGGTTGTAGGCCAGTAGGTCTATGCCGAGATAAAACTTTGTCAGAAAAGAGAGTCAGATCCGGCTACCGATCTGGAAAGAAAAGAAGGCAGGGAAGAGAAACTCACCCTTAGCTGTATGGCCAACCTGCATCAGCTCCTCCACCAGAGCCTTCTCCTTCGTCGCCAGCCATTTGATCTCCTTCTCTTGGTCCTTGTTCTGGGCCTCGAGAAGGTTGAAGGCTTCGATCCGGCTGGCGAGCGAGGCGTCGCGCTCCTTGATGGTGGCCTCCAGGTCGTCTACCCTCGCGTGCCAATCCTTATTCTGCAGCCGCAGAGTAGAGTTGGACTTGCTCAGCCAGTCGTTCGCTTTCTTCAAGCGATCGATCTCGCGCTGAGCGCACACGAGGATGGCTACGACAAAACTAGCTATCAGTTAAAAAAAGAGAGAGCAAGACGGATGAAGCGAACTTACTCTGGGAAGTCCTGTTGGCAACAACAAGCTTCTGCTCTAGGGACCAATTACTGCCGGCTGCGGCCTCCAGTAGCCGGATCTCCTTCACCGCCAGCTCGAGTGTGGCGGCGAGGTCCGTCGGCGAGGCAGCGGAGGAAGCGTCGTCATCCACGGCATTGACGGCCAAGGATTCCTTCGCAGCAACCACCGTCGTCCGCCACTCCTCCCCTAGCTCCTCGTCGGAGTTATCATCGCCGACAACTACGAGCTCCTTGCCGGCAGCGGCCCCCCGCGCGCCCGCGGAAGAGCCATCCGGCTGGGAGGACTACGCCTCCGGCTGGGGACCCTCCGATCTGGTTGGGGCAGCCGGTTTAGCTCGAGGCAGAGGTGGAGGCGATGCCTCGGATGAAGGAGGGGCACTGGCAGGTGCAGTCGAAGCAGTGGGCGGCGACCCAGTTGGCGCTCGGGCCAGGCTCGCGGCTCCAAAGGAAACCAACGTGCTAAGAGGACAGAAGAAGAGAGGAAAGAAAGCAAAGGCAAATAAACCAAAGTCAGAAAGGAAGAAAAAAGAAGCAGGCAGAAAACGCCGAAAGAAAAGGGGAGGAGAGACGTACCCCGGCACAACTGGAGGCGGCCCCTTCTTCCGGCCAAGGCGGCTCGGCGGCAGGGTGCTGGTCCGGCTCCTCTTGGGAGCCGGCTCCTCCGCGGCAGACTGGCGGAAGCCGGAACGGCTGGAGCCGCTCCCGCCAGCTTCACCAAGCAGGGCGCGGCGCCGGATCGGTCAGCGCAGCCGCCTCCTCCTCGTGAACCTCCACGTGGGGGTCGGCAGCCGGCTCATCATTCCGGCTGGGGAAGGCATCACCATCCCCGTCCGACTCCTCGCCGGACCGCCGAGCGCGCGGCTCTGGCAAGTCAGGTGTGAACTCCTCAAGGGGAGCTTCACCCTCCTCACGAAGGATGCAAGCGAAGATCTGCCGAATACAAGAAGTTAGCCGGACAAAACAAGAAAGAAATGCAAGAAGTACAAAAGAAGCCTCTGGCTAGAAGAACTTACCTGGGGCGCGCGGTTCTCCCGGCTATAGGGTGCCAGACTGAACTTCCAGGCCTCTGACAGCCGCTCCTTGGTGATCGTCCACACCCACTCCTTCAGGTTGTGGTAGCGGGGATCGCGGCACGACAGCCGGGTCGGGTCCAGCCGGCCGGAGTAGTAGCATATTTTGTGCGCCCGCTGCTGCAACGGCATCATCAGCCGGGACATCCAGCTAAGGGTGACGTCCAGGCCGGTTAGCCGGCGGGTGACGAGGGAGCGCATGCGCTGCAGCATCGCGTCTGACTCCGCCTTGTCGCCATGGATCTTTAGCTCCCAGTTCTATCGGCTGGACTCAACATCCTGGAAAGCCGGAAGATTGATCTGGTCGACGTTCGTGACGTAGAAATACGACTGCTGCCACAGTCATACCGTGTCATGGAGCAAGAACTTGGGGTAGCCGGATTGGGCGCGGGAGTAGATGGAGGCGCCGCCGCAGACGACTAGCGGCCCCTTCGTGTACTACACATGCGGCCGGACTCAGAAGAGCCGGCAGAAGAGCCCGAGATCCGGCTGGATCCCGAGGTAGCTCTCGCAGAAGGCCATGAAGTGCGCCAACGTCCCGATTGCGTTGGCGCCGAGATGGTGGAGGCGGAGGTCGAAGAACGCTAGGAAGGTGAGGAAGGGGTGCACCGGCAAGGCGAACCCGCGCGCCAGATGGGAGAGGAAGATGACGCGCTCCCCCTCTGACGGGTGCGGCGATACCTCTCATGTCAGTGCCAACCACACCGCCACTTCCTCCTCCGGCGGAAGGACGCGGGTCGCACGATACTTCTGGATGTGGTACTCCGTGATGGAGGAGCCACACCAACCTCCATGGTCGGCTGCCATGTCCGGCTGATGGGGGAGAGCGGTGATGGAGGAGTGGCGGTGGCCCGTAGCATGGACGACGACAAGCGGGCGGCGCAGCGGGCTACAGCGAAGAAAAGAGGAAGCGCAGAAGGCAGGGGCGCGGAAGGGAAGGGGCAACTAGCAGTGCAGGAGCAAAGGAAGGGAACTGCCTCCCCCGCGGCGTCCCTTTAAAGGGTCGGAAGAGGAACCGCCCATGACACCACGTGGCGGCCATCCAGGCAACCCCACCCCAACCGCCACCCCAGATCCCGTGCGCTGACGCGGGATGCGCAGAAGATCCGGGAGCGAGAACTAAAGCGCCAGGCAGCAGCTTCCCGAGGCGACGAGACATTACACGGCCCGCTGCAGCGCAATGATGGCGCATACGCGCGGTTCGGCTTCAGCACTGACGTCATGGGTAGCGCAACCGCCAGGCACAGCCGGACACAAATTCAAAATTAGGAGGGTGCGCGTGCACATTTCGCCTAAGGGCGGAATCCACACGCGCTCGGGGCTAGTGTCAGGGGGATGATCCCCAGGTACCCCAACCGGACAAGAAACTAAGCAGTCGGATCGCGTCCGGCTGACCAGACACAGCCGGACAAGGCAAGACAGGTCGGCTATCGCATGGTAACCGGCTACGGTGACATAGCCGGAACCAATCAGTGAGACAAGACGACGTGCATATCAGTGCACGGTACGCCCTGTACGATGACAAGACCGGCAACTACCCGGCCATACCGAAGACTTTGCGGGGATGATGCAGGAATAGTGGCCCGATGCTGACGACAGGCTCGCACGGCATCCACTGTGTCTACGACAGCCATACCGCTCATACTCCGATGTGACATACCATACCGGATACTGTAGATGACCAGCCGGCTTGGACCCGCCTGTGGGGCCCGCTAGTCGGACTGGCCAGTAAGACCGTTGCCTCTCTGCCTATATAAGGAGAGGCAGGGCCTCAGTAGAAAGGGTTGGTCTCATTGCATTTAAGGCAGTAGCTAGAGAATACAGCTCAAGGAGCACTTGTAGTTCGTATATCACCCATAGTCAGATCTGGCAGGAGTAGGAGTTTTACCTCGTCACGAGGGCTCCGAACCTGGGTACTTCCTGCATCCAGCTACACTTGCTTGTACCCAATCCCGCATGTGGCCATCGTCGATAGCTTCCCTGCTAGTCCCCACACCTCTATCTAACCTTCTTAGGTACTGCCATTCCCAATACAACGATAGGGACTAGAGGATATGATATGAAATAAAGGAAAAACAGGAGTTGGAATTCCGACTTACATATTGTTCGCGAGTGAGTTTATCCAAACTCGCGTTCACCTCAACTCCAACCTTCTCAGCGAGAGCCAGAGGGGTCACAGGAGCAGTTGGAAGCTCCCCGGACATGATCCTCTCGTTGCGAAGAAGCACTTGTTTAAGAAGACTAGAGTGCTTGACGTCCTCTGCTTCTTGAGCTTCTTCTTTGGTAGATAAAGTACTTTTCTCTAGGCATTGCCTGGCCAGCCGCTGGATTTCTTCAGCAGATTTCTGGGACAGGCCAAACTTGGCAAGTCCCGGATTGCTGAGAAGGTTTTCGGCGAAGGTTTCTGCCGAGGGATCATTACCCAAAGAGGGTTCACCCTTATCTAAATCTGACTCACCCATGGTGACGTCAGTTCGCGATTCAAGGATCACAGGCTCCGTTGAAGGAGCCGGGTCTTCTACGGCAGCCGGAGAAATCATCGGCGTTGCGGAAGGTTGAGGGGCAGGAGTCGGAGGAGCCACGACAGGAGAAGCTATGGTAAGCTTCGTCTGCCGCAGGGGCTTTGAAGAAGTTCCCTTCCTCTTGCCCTTGATGAGCGATTTTGCTCTGAGAATGTAGTAAAGTCGGAAACATTACATCTCGGAAGGAAATTTGAGTAAAGTACAAAGGTGGAAGTTGTGATTGAAAGTTACCTCTTCACGATGGGCACCTCCTTTGTGCCAACGGCCACTGTCGTAGCTTTGTGCTTCTTGAGTGCAAGGTCCGGCACTGGGACCACCTCTGTCTCCTGAGAAAACTCTGGAGGATATCCTTCGAGTGGAGCAAATTCTGACTCGGGGAGGTCACCAAGCTGAAAAGAAGAAAGCATATCAGTGTTGCAATATAACTCGAAGATTGAAACACATAAAAAGATGTACTGATAGAAGCTTACCGGCAATACGGGGTTTTCCGCCATATGCATATCCAGAGAAACCTCCGGGATCCTCCTCTCGATCCGCTCCCTGATCAACCACTTAATCTGGCTTATATAGCCCTGCGTGGTGTAAGCTTTGGGGCTGATGCGAAGGGAGTCTTTCTTGGATGATGTGATGGAGTGCATCAGTCGATCCCCGTGGTACTAAAGGGGCTAGATTCGACATGAGACCTAGCATTGGATCAAGTCGGATCCCTTCAGACCCTTGTGTTTGATCAAGTATTCGATCCACCTCTTAGCGAGGATTAGATTGTCAGTGAGAGTCGGAGGAGCCTCGTCCCAAGACGGTTGGGCCGTGGCAGCTCCATCGATGAAAGCCGGCAAAGCAGTGGCTTTGCCGGGAGCCGGAATATCCCTATGGTAAAAGAATGTTGCTGGCCATTGTTTGACCGAGTCACTAGCTAAGATTTTAGGATATGCGCGCTCGCGCCTAAGTGAAAAACTAATAGTACCGGTGATGTAAGGAACACCGGAAGTAATAGAATTTCTCCAAACATGAAAATAGTACCGGAATAAGCTCAACTCGGCCTAATGCGGAGAAAGCCCTCACACAACAAAGCGTAAGCGCTCATCTCTAAAATAGAGTTGGGAGGAAGATGATGGAGTTGAACTCAGTAATGATCAATCACCTCGGAGAAGAACTCCGAGGGAGGAAATGACAAACCTCTGTCGAGGTGGGTGCCGAAGTGGACCCGCTCACCAGCGCGCGGGTTGGGGACGGTTTCTCCGAAGCCGCTCCGCCAGTCACCGGTGTAGAGGAGCCCTTCATTCTCCATGTTCTGGAGCTTCTCGTCGTCGAGCACGCAGAGGATCTAGAGCCTGCAGAAGCTCTCCTTCTCTGCCACCGCTTCCGTCGCCGCTGTCACTGCCGCCAAGCCGGAAGAGGAAGAAGAAGCCATTTCTCCGGCGAGAAGTTGACCTAGAATGGGCGATGCTGGGAATTTTTTGGGGAAGGAACGAAGGAGCTCTGTGCGCGTAGAGAGATTGGGAGGAGGAGAAAAAGGCAAAGGACAGGTGAAGAGAGAAGGAGAAAATCCTAACCCCTTATATCCACCTAACTGTGCCAAGATTCGTGCAAATGCTACAGTGTAACTGCCACGCATCGTGGAAGGAACTAGGAAGGTCCCACGTGATGATTACGTCGCCTCGATCTCCGCGCACGCATTGAAATGACGCCTCGGTTCCGCGAGCCGCGGACCCACCAACGGTCGTGCTGACGGAATGCCTGTCAGATGACGTGACTTGACCATGACTTGTGGCAGGTGGCGTTAGAGACCAAGTTCTGGCTTAGTTTGAAATCAACCTGGAAAATCTGAGTAACCTGTTTGATAGGTCCGACTTACTTTTAAGACCCGGATCGTATTTTTTGTTGTGAAGTTTCAGGAACCCTTCAAGATTCTGCAAGCCGAAGATCAAGCTAGACGATGATGAATCCGACTTTGGATCTTGGAGGCCTCCGGGGGCTGCTGTTGGGGATATACTTTCCGGGTATCCTCACAGTTCCTCACTGACCAGGGTGGCCCACTTCGGGTTAGATCATTGCTTCACGGGCGGCCCAGTCAGGGAGAAAGACGGAGTCCAATCCGGCTACGGGAAGGCCCTGAAGACTTACCGACTTAGGCCCATGTTGTTACTTGTAGTTCAAGATGTACTCTGTAACCAACTCTTAGTCGTAGCCGGATAGATCTCTCCTGTAAACCCTAGGCCGAATATCTATATAAGCCGTCCTCGGGAGAGCCTTTAGGGCACCTAACACTTTAGATCCTCAACTCGCACAGGCGAAACACTTGTAACCCATATTCCGGCTCTGCCGTATTACTGGATTGCTAGCATGAGTAGGATCCGTCCCAAGCCGGCGGATTCGAACCTGGGTAAACTTGTGTGCTCACCGTCCCAGAACACCGTACGTCTCACACCCCTCTCTTCCGCACGCCTCGAGGACCCCCTCATGGCGTACTTGTCATCAATCCGACGACACTTTCTGCTCCAACCCATGATGCCAAGCCAAGTTATCGCATCCAATATGAAATCTGTCAACAAGATAAAGCAAGCTAAGGACCCTTGTGAGATGAGTGGTGAGAGAGTGAGTGCCACAAGCCCAAATTGAGTGGAAAAATCATGAGTGCCACGACGCAAGCCACAAAATGTGAGGAGAGACTTGAGTGTGACCCATACTAACAATCCTTCATACAACTCTTTCTCTTTGTTGTCAGTTTTGCAAGGTACCCAAGATAGACCACCACCTACAAGGATAAGGCTACAAGATCTCTACAAACAACATGATGGCAAGATGTACCACAAGCTCTTCAACATGTTTGAGAATGGCTTCGACACCGATGATCCGTCGATGACCAAGATCAAGACAACTGGCACACATCTCTCCTTACATGATGAACGAACATCGTCAAGGTCGACTCGTTTTCAAGAGGGGGGAGATGATGTAGACCAACATACGGAAACCACCCTTGGTCCACATCATGCCACGCTAATCATCACTCCAAAGGTGAACTCCTTCCATGGTTTGCCTTTCATTGATTATTATGCAAATGGATCCTACTTGAGACAAATGCCCATGATATGACTAGGTCCATGACCATGATGCCAAGAGGATGCATCAAGGATGAACCTGGAGCCAAAACACCCAAGCAAGAAGCCTAGAAGCGAAGATGCAAGGAGCTGCTGGAAGTAGACCGGAGTCTTCGGTCTGTCACACCGGAGTTTCCGGTCTGTCACACCGGAGTCTCCGGCCTATCTCCGGACAGAGCCTCGAACCGAAGCCTGGGTCAACCAGAAGGCCCCTCCAGAGATGGACCGGAGATCAACTGGAATCTCCGGACCACAACGGAGTCTCCGGTCCACCACACCGGAGTCTCCGGCTTGATCATCATGGGCTTGCGCGCCTCAAGTTGGACCTGGCTCATGCAACACCCAGAACTTCCTGTTTATGCCTGTTTTACCCCTAGCTCGTGGCTGGCATATATATATGCCCCCACCCCCTCCTTGAAACCCTAGAGATGATGTTGAATTATGGCATGTGCCTAACCATAGAAGGGAACCCCCTCTCAATAGTAAATCTATGAGTTGTACTAGGCCTTGGAGTCGGTTCCCTTCTCCAAGTTGTCAAGACCCTCCTCAAGAGTTTGCTCTCTCCCTATCAAGGATTCTAGTAGCGCTTGGTCTCTCCCCTTTTGGATTCTACTTGGTTGCTACTCTCTCCTTGGTTTGGATTCTACCATCTGTTTTCCGATCTCTCCTTTGGTGATTCTACCGCAAGGTCTCTCGCCGAGGATTCTATTGGATTGGTTGTTTGAACCAACGGGAGAAAATATAATTGGGTGTCATTTGGCGTGTGTTTGTACCTTTTCCTTGCATTAGAGTTGTGTTCATCGTGTTCCTCGTGTGTTCCCTCACTCCCCGCCTCAAATCCGTGAAGATCGGGCCACTCCAAGGGTAAATCCACAAGGAGACCCATAACAAGATATAATTGCAGAATCTAAAGGAAAAAACGGTGAGCACTCACACACTAGCAACGGTGCTAGAAGATAGCTTAGTAGCCAGAGGATGTGAGTACCTTTTACCTTACCTCCCCGGCAACGGCGCCAAAAAATAGTTTGATGTCTATGCACACTTGTATTCTTGTAGACAGTGTTGGGCCTCCAAGTGCAGAGGTTTGTAGAACAGCAGCAAGTTTCCCTTAAGTGGATCACCCAAGGTTTATCGAACTCGGGGAGGAAGTGGTCAAAGGTATCCCTCTCAAGCAACCCTGCAATCAAGATACAAGAAGTCGCTTGTGTCCCCAACACACCCAATACACTTGTCAGGTGTATAGGTGCACTAGTTCGACGAAGAGATAGCGAAATACAAGTAATATGGATGATTATAAGTGGTAATTGCAATCTGAAATAAGAGTGGCAGCAAGCAAACATGTAACAAGACTAATTGTAAACGGTGTTTCAATGCTTAGAAACAAGGCCTAGCGATCATACTTTCACTAGTGGACACTCTCATATAAATATCTTCTTTTCATTATGCTACCCTGAACTACTCTCTGGTTGGACGATGTAGGGCTATAACAGCACACCTTAAAGTTCGCATTCCCCATCTAGATAACCCCTCACTATCACCTTGAGCGCTAGATGGTTCCAATAAACACCACAATCTCATAGACACATCCAACTCAAATTATACTCATGATAAGTATGTATATAACCTTAGCCTAAGTGCCACACGGTGTGCACACTATCAACTTCACACACGTGGGGATAGCAAAGATTAATTAAAGCACTTGAGTAGCAGAATAGATCCAAGATTACAAAGCTCATGATCTCAATAAGATCACGCATAGAGAGAGAGATGAACACATAGCTACTTGTAGAGCCCTTATCCTCGAGAGAGAACTACTCCCTCCTCATCATGGGAGTCAGCAACGGTGATGGAGATGGCGGTGGAGTCAATGGAGATGGCTCCGGGGGCACTTCCCTGTCCCGGCAGGGTGCCGGAACAAAGACTTCTGTCCCCCGAATCTCCTCTTCGGTGGCGGCGGTGATGTGGAACTTTTTGTGGAAATCTGATCTAGTGTTTAGGGTTTTCATCCCGGGGGGAAAATATAGGCGAAGAGGCGATGCCAGAGGTGGGCCAGGGTGGCCACACCCCCTGGTGGCACGACCAAGGGTGACCCATGCCACCCTAGGGTGTGCTTGCCTCCTGTCTCCCCTCTGTCTCCCCTTTGGACTCTGTATTGCTTCTGGTAAAATATTGACTTTGGCTATTGTTCCGTCCAATTCCGAGAATATTTCTTTACTAGCTTTTCTGAAACGAAAAAAAACAGAAAACAGGCAACTGGCATCTTGTTAATAGGTTAGTTCCAGAAAATGTATAAAAATGCCTAAAAGTGTGAACAAAACATAAGAAAGTAGATACTAAACAAGCATAAACATCATAAATTATAGATACGTTTATGACGTATCATGGTGTTCCTCCATTCCCTGTCAAAAAACTTCAACACAAAACTTTCTCCCATTTCTTTTCTATGGAGTGATATTAGTGGTACAAAGATATGTTGCTAGCTGCCATATAATCCTTAAACAAAATTTTTACACATTCTTAGCATATCAAAAGACTCATGGTAAATCATTTTGAGACTCAAAAGAATGGCTTAAACAAAACAAGGCAGAATCTGTCTAGATTTTAGGCAGCATAAAAACATATTTATTTAGACCACTTAAGCATGTAATAAATTTTAGCCAATTTTTATGAATATATAGGATAAACATTAGTAACTTCACTTTAAATATGAGCTTAGTCGGAGTTACATAACACCGTGGAGATTTTTTACTAAACATTGTTGGTGCAGGAATATTCTACTCCACATGTTTATCAATTTTATATCATCCAAATGGGTTTAATTTGGTACTTTATTCAAAACTTCATAGAATAAACTTAAAAAAGGAATATTTTTTAACTACATAAAGATTTCATAAAAATAAATAACCTGGTTGCCTCCCTAAAAGCGCGTTCTTTATAGCCATATAGCTAGGCTTTACCTACTTGTTTTAAGTGATATGGAGATTATGTGGTAGCTTGTACCTTGGTGATATCTCCTTATTCCTTGGTAAGTGTTCCATGCACTTTTTGTGTGGAAACTAAAACTTCACATTTAGTTCTTTTGGATCAATGATTGCTCATGTTGATCTCAAAAATGGTCCTCCCAAAATTATAGGACTAGAGGTTTTACTCCCTATGTCCATGATAACAAAATCAATAGGAACAAAATTCATATGTAACTCAACCATGACATCAGTTACTTTTCCTAAAGCATGTTTAGTTGAATCATCAACAAGTAAAAGGTCTATTGATCATTTTTCCATAGTTTTAGGTTCTAGCAATTCATATAGATCTTTTGACAAAATTGAGACACTAGATCCTAGATCTTATATAGCATGATGGGTCTCTTTTCCAATAGTGATCAATATCTTGGGTATCCAAGCATCCCCAAGCTTTGGTGGTATCATAGCTTCATTATTGTATCTTTCTATCTTTTATTTTATGACATAGTTTGCAATATATGTGACAAATCCTTCTTGATGACCATCCATGGATGGATCATTAGAATTTTTTTGCAATTAATTAGTGAGTTCATGCAAGCTATATTTATCAAGATCATGTAGGGGTTCTTTTGTTTCACTAAGCATTTTAAATTCCTCTACTTTTTTCTCTATTTTGCAAGGTAAAAAATTCATATCTATCATCAAACCCTTTTTCGGGCACTTAAGCTTCTTCCAAAGTTTCCATAATTTTGACTCCCAAAAGCAAACCATATAATAATACATAGGCAATTGAGCTAGTGTTATTCATGAAGGCACCCCTACATTCATTATCCAAGTAAGTCATAGAGGTATTAGTTAGTCCCTTATAAAATATATGCATTATCATCCAACCCCTAAGGCTATGTTCTACTCCATAAGCAAGTCATCAAAATATTTCCCAAGCTTTTACAAGTAATTCATCTTCATTTTGTTTAAAGGATATAATTATTTCTCTAAGGTGATTTATGATTTTAGGAGATCCAAATATTCTAACAAATGCAACTTTAATATTAAATCAATAGCTAAAGTTTCCAATTGCACATTCTAATATCCAATGCAATGCTTTTCCAGGAAGTGAATATGGAAAACTTTAACTTTGATTATATTATTATTTGTATTATTTATATTCAAAGATTTACATCTTTCATTGAATTTTCTTAGATGCATCATAGGATCCTCCTTTCGCTTTCCATGAAAGCAATTTTTGTAAATTACTTTAGTTATGAAAGGATCGATTTCAATGGGTTCTAAGGGTATTTCATCTTTTTGAGGAAAGTTTTTAACACTAATAGTCCAATAGGTTATTTTATCCATGTTTGCAAGAAAAAGTTATACTAATTTTTATGGTTTTATGTTTTAATGAAAAATAACAAACAAATAAAAGTATAAAAAGACAACAGGAAATTACTTTGAAAATGTAAAAGAGAAGGAAAATCTCATAGTGGTGCAACCTCCCCAAGCTTAGGTGTTTGCACAAAGTTGATAAAGATGCCTACTACAAAATGTTCTAACAATTGAAGTGGGAGTTTAACCACACTTGCAGCCACTATGAGATGCTCTTGCAATTCCTTGGCAACGACGCCATAAAATGTTCTTGATGGCAACAACTCTGTGTGTACCAACTCATTGGGACTCCAAGTGCAAAGTGTTGTAGTAAGCGTCTTTTCTCCACAAGGGTACTCTCGAGGAATTGGCAAAGAGTATATTTTTCTTCGCCTCTCGAGCAATCAAAAAAAATTCTTTCCTTGTGTCCCCAACTCCACCATGTGGTTGTCAAGCACAAGGTTTTCTATTAGTAATATGAAATAACAATAGTAATAAGTAAAGTAAAACTGTAGTAAAATATGCAAGTAAAATAAATACAATGATAGAAAGGTTTTTTGTGTTTTGTTTGCAAGTAAAGAATGTATTTTTGTGTTTTAGATATATTAAATTGCAGCAAATATAAAAGATAGAATTAATGTTGGAAGGTTGTTTCTTATGATAAAAGTCGAACCAGGGTTCATGGGTTCACTTTTCTACTCTCTCTTTTAAGTTGTAGTGGACATAAAACAATTCATCATCAATATAATATTGGTGAAACTTCAATATGTGTTTGATAAGCATTCATATGGACATCACGTCCTAACATAGATATGATGCAACACATATCTCTTATACTCCTCTAGAAAGGGAAAAATCCAAGCAATCTAGAATTAAGAATTAACAGAGCATAACCTTAAGTACTTTTACATGATGTTTCAATATCAAATATGCTACCTTGACCAAACAAGATTATCAAGCTATCACAAGATAATTATATCACATGAATTCACTTAATACCTAGTGAGGTAACAAAAAAGGTAAAAACCATAGTAGACCTTGAATTTGGTGTCACTTTTCAATTACCACAACCATTTTACTCATCTAATACACACTTCCCCACACATGCTCTTGCATACAAGTTGGATGAAAACAAGAAATTAAGAATGGGGTACATGATATGCATCTGTCAATACATCTTACACATAGGTAGGTTCCAATCTCATATATCAAATCATAAAATAAAGATCCACCACATAGGAATTATATATGACCATAATCATGTTGGGCAGCTCATATGGTACTAAATATATGAAGAACAAGAGAGAGATCAAGCTACTTCCACAAACCTATAGTCCAGAGGTGGACTACTCCCTCTTCATCATGGTGATGAAGTTGGAGATGTTAGAGAAGGTAGAGATCCCTCCGACAACGGCTCAAGAGTTTCCCCCTCAATCTTCACTGGTTCTAACTCCTTTTTGGTGTTTCTATGTTTCTGTGGACCTCTCCTCGAGGATGCCCTAGGCGACCCTTTTTATAGTAGTTTTAAGTCAAACCAAGTACGTGGGAGAAAGATTGAAGCAAATCGGACGACCGATGACCAAAAGAGGATGGCTGGCGCATATAGTAGGGTAGGCTGTGTCACCACACCACTTTCAGGCCTCCAGGACCCTATCATGAGGTCCAAACACTCTAGATCATCATCTTACCAAAATATTGGCTTTCCCAGAATCTCAGATCCATTGGAATTTGTTTAGTTCCCTGAAAGATAAAAATACAAAAAACAAGGTTTTCCTGTCCTCTGCAGTTATAACCAAAATAAAGGGGATCATTGATAAATCCCCAAAAATCAATATAAAACATGGTTATTACATAATATAAGTTACAAATATATGGAAATATGTATCACTAAACTACAAAGTTTATGTATGCATTTTACATGGATCAAGGATGAGAGAGTCCAGGGAATCATATTTGTTTAGTATATCTTCAAATGACTAGGTCAGGGTATATCCTTGGAAGGATTGATAGTGGGTGAGAGACCGTAATTTCTCCTTCTTGTGCTACATGATGACAATTAATACTGGTCGTTGACCGAGTTTGTTGCAAAGGGTAGATTACAGAATTTATTAGTGCTCGGCATGACTCGTATATACTTGGTAACTAACCTCATACCTAAGGAAGTGTGATAAACACAATAAGGCCAAGGACGTTCACGAGAAAAGTAGCGTACCTCTGTAGAGTGTATAAAACATGACATGTTACTCCTTATCCTGTGAAAAGATTGTGAACGCAACATGGAAAGGAACACCATAAAGTTATAATAACCCGTGAAGACTAATGAATATAGATTTTAAACTAAAACTTACCTTTTCTAAGAAAACTATTTTTTAAAACTTCACAATCTTAGGATGTCTAGTCCACTACTATTCATCAAACATAAAAATATGAAGAATTTGTGTGAGCACTCTTTGTTCTCATATGTACTTCTTGAACCTTTCTTAGACCTCTAGAACTGCAACAATGAACCTTCCGAGAAGCTTGAATACGAACATGAAGTTTACTACGAAGAGCTAGAATTCCTTGGAGGCATTGCATGTGGTATATTTTACAGAGTTGAAGACGAAGACACGGAAGTAGAAGCTGAAATGTATATATGATAAGATAGAATAGATGAGCCGAGCAACATAAAATTACATAAATAAGTTGATGAGCTAAAATTGTACTAAGTTTAGTAGTACCATTGCTTTTCAAGATAACTAGTTTGAATATTCAGTTTCCCATGAATCCTCATTATGCCGAGGAGGATCTCGAAGCTTTTGTACATGTCTAGTTGATAATAATGAACATGTAAAAGTTTGTGGACCTACAGCGTTTATATTATACCACTATGAGGGATATAATATTTGTGAATTGGTACTTCGTGAGTGTTGTGTCAACGACTTTTCCACTACAATATGTAGCGGTGTGCTGGATCACCGCACATTTGTCCGCTAATACTTTCTTAGTTTCAATGATAACATAAAGCTCTTCCTTGTAGGTGTTAGTGCCTACTCGGTTTAGCAGTCTTTTGCCCACCTGGCCTCTTGTGATGCTCATCCTCTTCATCGGCTTCAACAAATATGCTAATCCTGGAACTATTTTGTCTGGTCTCTCAATTCCCCCGCACCTACTTCTCATTGCATACTATCTCTTTGTAGCAATGCTACAAATAGAAGTCCTTTTCACCAATTTTGTTTTTGTGTTGCTTGTAGAGATCTTGGATGATATGCACATGCTCTGTGATTGGCACCCCACTCGGTGGTACATGGATTACTTGATTAACCCAAACCATTGGTTGCATTGCTCTTAGATGGTGCCTGACATAGGTATGATTACTCGGATGCTCATTATTTGTTACCCTACATTGGGTAAAAGGCCTACGGCTCATAAAGATTCCGGATAACGGCCCAAGAAAGGAACCGACAGAGACTTTTTATTGTATTAGGAAAGAAACCACGAATCGACATTATGTTGGTATTGTAATTACACGTGTATGAAACCTATCCGCATACAGATTTGAGACCCGGCCTATTATATATAGGGCAGGAGAAGCCCAAGTGAGGGTACCGAAATCTAGAGGACAACTTGTAATAGAGTGTTTTTCCCAATATTAAGGCGACTTTGTTTTCATTGTTCTCCTGACATCCCACGAAACCTCCAGCTTTCTCTTTTTCGCGAAACCCCAAGTCCAAAACCATGGGCATTGCCGAGGTTACCCCTCATCAATTGGCGCTGTTTGTGGGAAACCTAAACGCTGGAAACACGGATTCGGTGGAACGATCCCCACCAAGCGTCAACTCGACGAAAGAAAATCCATGCCCGCCCTCCCTTGTATTGGTACCCGCCTATTTCAACGGCGGATCCGATCTAATCATCGGAAGCCTCCACTTCCAAGCAGATAACATGCAGGAATCACACCCGTCGGCCCTGCTCGCATCAGAACCATCGGTGGGAAAGGCCACACCTATAGTAGTACCAGCATCACTGGTTGGACCTTCCACATACATCACAGCTCAGATCGAAGCAGGAAAAGAAGGTGGTCAATCAATCTCACAACACGGAGCAAACCCAATAAACTCAGAACCCGAAGAAAGCAGCAAAAATGTTGACTTTAAAGAAAGGATGGCGAAAATTTATCCAAAACTACGATCTCAGAGTACTACCAACACACCCACAGAAGCAAAAGGCAATGCCATCAGGCCACACATAACACGCCACCAAGTGTACATGATCAATGGAGATACCTCAACACCACACGACAAAAATGGTAATCCTATAATAAACCCCGATGATATTCTATCAGATGACCATGCAGGAAACCACGAGAACGGAGGAGAACACGGCAACGGAGGAGAACATGCTAACGGAGGAGAACACATAAATGCAGTAGAAACAGCAGATAATTGCATAGTCCAAGGAGGAGGCGGAGAACCCCACACAGAAGAGATACCAGGACTTCGCCTACCAGCATTGACATGGCAAAAAGCAAGAGAGGCAATTTCGGGAGCAGTCCCAATGATAGCAAATGCTTCACATGAAGATCTACTGGCATACCAATATTTGCTCCACCACAAGAAGAGAGTCCTACTCCGGATGCAAATACAGCTTCATGAAAGAAAAAGGCTAGCCGACGAATCCAGTTTACGACGGGCCCAACTAAGTTCTACCCAAGGGTCAAGAAGTGTGACAGGAGCCGCACCACCAAGAAGGGCGACATCTCCATTACAGAATATCCCCGAAGCAGAAAGAAGTGGAATCATCTGATACCTCGACCTATCATTCATGTCCATTGATCAAGCAGGAAACATCAAGGCAAAAATAGCTCCGGTAGCCATTGTGGCCGCACAAACATATCTGATCACCACTCAACCCGCACCCGATGATCTGCGCGTAGCCCTCCACCATTCCACCCTAATGAACCTCGGCATGGTAGGGGCCTCACTCGCGGAAGCAGAACAAGGACTCACACAACAATCCCCACGCCATCACAACAGTCCTCGGCAAGTAGGACACACTCGGCGATCTTGATCACCACACCAGGCGCACCTCGTAGGATCCGAGACATGAAACAACACAACGAATGACAACACCTAGCATAGGAGCAGTGGACCTAGAGACGAAAGCCGCACCCGAAGATATCAAGATGGAGATGATGAAGATGACCATGGGCTATGCGGGGCCAGCTGTTTCACGCAGAGGATTCGCAAAGCCTCAGTACCCAAAGATTTATACTTCCACATGACCGACACAAATACGATGGGCTCTAGGAACCCGAAGCTTGGTTAGTAGACTATCTAGCCACCGTCAAATTATAGGTCAGATCCACAACTAATGCGATGTAAAGTCTACAACTACACCTCACCGGCGCCGCAAGGTCATGGTTAAGGCAGTTACCCGAAGATTCAATTGGTAGCTGGAACGATCTAGAAGATAAGTTCATTCGAAATTTTCATTCTACATTCAAGCCACCAGCATCCTTGGAGCAGTTGCGAGCATGCAAACAAAAATCTGGACAGTCAATAAGAGCGTTCATACAGAGGTGGAATATTATCAAAAACCCAGCTGAATCCATATCCGACGAAAGGGCCATTGACGCCTTCAATGACGGCCTCCATCACCGAGAATTCATAGAAGAGCTGGGTCAGGTGAAACCAAAGACAATGTCACAGCTAATGGAAATAGCAAACTGCTGGGCTGATGGAGAAGATGCGCTACATAATAAGCGCGCGCGGTCACCCGAAGAAGATAGGGATAAACGCGGCAATGACAGAAGACGAAGGAATAATGATGGGAACGCGGGACCAAGTTATGTCGTAGTAGGTTTTTTGGGTGAAGGTAACAATAGAAGCAATGATAATAATGGCGGATACCATCAGAACAGGGACGATTTCGGAGGAAGCTAATCCACACAATGATATCAGCTAAGAGCATGAGACCCACCTATGTCCGCAATACAAATGCTGGAAGGACCATGTAATATGCATTTTTACATCGATTCAGCAGGTAGGCGACAATCCAATCACTTGATGAAAGACTGTCGAACATTCCTGAAGATCCAGGAGTTATGCAACACAAAGGCAGCCGAAGAAGCAAATTGAGGATACACATCCACGCCCGGTGCACCACCACCAGTTGCACCACCACAAAACTCAAATGATCAAAACATCGAGTACCCCAGATCAAAAGGAACAATGTCTATGATTCAGAAAGGGCGCCCACCTAATAGAATTTAGAAGCTCGTTGCAAGACAAATTAATATGGCGGAAACATTAACATGAGCTGTAGCCGAATATCTCCATTGATCAAAACAAGAAATCAAATTCAGCAGAGCTGATCACCCACTCCGGGTCCCACGACCAGGTCATTCAGCCTTGATAGTCGAAGCACAAATTGCCAGATTCGATATGAGCAAGGTCTTCATGGATGCAGGAAGTAGCGTAAATCTGATCTACGCAAAAACATTGCGAACAATAGGCTATCCCCTAGATAATCTCGCTTCGACAGAAACCACTTTCCACGGAATAGTACCAGGTAAAGCCGAAATTCCTTTAGGCAAAGTTTTTCTTGACGTTGTTTTTGGTTCCAAAATAAATTTCAGGCGAGAAAAACTCGAATTCAAAGTCATGGATTGGCCATGACAAAGGTGGCCGAGAGTGCCTTGAGTGTAGTTGGATGGAACGGTGACCTTGTTGAGATAGTAGTCCTCCATCCTACTCCAAAATCTATCCTTCGATTAATCCATGCCAACCAAGGAATCAACAAACACATTTATCCAAGCATGACACAATGCAATGTCTTATTGTTCGCCATAGTTTTGTGTCCTTGATCTTTTCATGCTTCCTTGAGTATCCTGCATGGGGTCATCGCGATCCTCCTCCTCGACTTTCTTTCGAGCACTTACTAGCCATGGACCTCGATGGAGGTTGCGACTGCCAGACGCGGGGTACGACGAGGCATAGGGGTGGATGCACACACGGTACAAGCTATCCGACAAGGAGTAGCCTTTCGTTGTTCCGCCACCTTCCTATTGATACCTTCGATCCGGATTACGAATGTAGTATAGCTCTTTTTCCCTAGTAGACCTAGGTTATCGAATTCACGGGAAGCGAATGCATAGTGAAGTTACTTTAACGGACCTTCGGGAGTTCTAGAATTCCTTTTGTGTTTTTACCGAACCAGTAGCTTGTGTCTTTTTGTTGTTGTCGATGATGGAGAGAGAGGGCCTAGGGCGTTCGGTTTCACCTGTAGGTGTGCAAAAACATCTGATGGAAATAAAAGATTGAAATAAAGTATGTGTGTATTTGTTAGAGCAAGATAAATTATATGTGGGCAGTGCATCCATAATTGCTATTGCCTTCGCAACCGCTTATAGCAATAACCTACTAGTCTCTGATGACCCACAAGTATAGGGGGTGTATCGCAGTATTTTCGAGGGAAGTGAAACCCAATTTATTGATTCGACACAAGGGGAGCCAAAGAATATTTATAAGCCTTAACAACTAAGTTGTCAATTCAGTTGCACCTGGAAACAATCTTGCTCACAACAGTTTATCAGTAGCAACAACTTTGTAGTAGCAATAGTAAAGTAATAGTAGTAGTAAAGTAAAGACAGTAGTAAGAATTGCAGGAAACAGTAGGATTAAAGCGCGTTAGGCATAGGGATGGATGGACGGGCATTGCATGGACAAGACAATTCACATGGCAATCAAGACATAGGGCATTTGCAGATAAATAAGATAAAGCATCCAAGTACTAAATAATCATAGGCATGTGTTCCATATATAGTCAAACATGCTCGCAATGAGAACTTGCACAGCATCTTTTGTCCTGCCAGCCCGTTTGTAGCGGGGCCTCAAGGAAAGTACTGGCAATTAAGGTGCTCCTTTTAATAGAGCACCGGAGCAAAGCATTAACACTATGAGAACACATGTGATCCTCACATCAAAGCCATTCCCGCCGGTTATCCTGATTTCTGTCACTTCGGGGTCTTTGGTTTCGGACAACGACGTGTGTATACAACTTGCAGGTAAGACCATAGAAAATACTATCATAATGAATCAATAACATGTTCAGGTCTGAAATCATGGCACTCAGGCCCTAGTGACAAGCATTAAGCATAACAAGTTGCAACAAAGTCAAAAAGCAATAATAGTAGATACTAGGCACCATGCCCTAACAATCCGATGCCATTACATGAATGATCTCATCCAATCCCTACCATCCACATAGCCTACAGTGGGGGATTACACACTCATAGATGGGGGAAACATGGGTGGTCGATGGAGAAGCGATGGTGATGATGACGGCGATGATCTCCTCCAATTCCTCGTCCCGACAGGGTGCCAGAACGGAGTTTGTGGTTCCGAATCACGGAATCTGGTGGTGGCGGCGCAGCGGAACTCTTTCTAGAAAAAACGTCGAACCCCCGGGTGTTTAGGTCAGGAGGCAACTTATAGGCGAAGAGGGAGGCCAAGGGGGTGCCTAGGGCGGCCAGACCACCCCTGGCGCGGCCAGGCCTGGCCCGCATGGCCAGGTGGTGTGGCCGGGCCCCAACCCCTCTCCGTCTCGTATTCTGGCTCCTGGTGTCCCTCGGTAAAAAATTAACTTTGGCTTTTGTCCCGTCCAATTCCGAGAATATTCATTTTCTGACTTTCCTGGAACCAAAAACAGCAGAAAACAGGCATCTGGCATAGTGGCTCTTATTAATAGGTTAGTCCAAGAAATTATATGAAAAGAACTCCAAAGTGTGGATAAAACATAAGAAATTAGATAAAACCAAGCATGGAACATCAAAAATTATGGATACGTTTGCAACGTATCAACATCCCCAAGCTTAACTCATCCTCGTCCTCGAGTAGGTAAGTGATAAAAAGAAAGAATAATTTTTGAGGTGACATGCACCATCATAAACTTGATCAAAGTTTTTCTAAAACATTGATAGCTGGGATCATAGTACTTCAATCATAACATGAAATACAAAGTTCTAACAATAAGGCAAAACAACTATTGTTGCAACATGAAAAGGCACAAACAATAGATTCATGAATAACAATGGTTTGCAAGACATTTGTTTGTTTCACATAAAGAAAACATAGCATAGTGGCATTCAGCTTGTCCCACATAGAGTAGCAGACATAAATGCATAGGACACCTTCAAAGTTCATAAGAGTGACTAGATACAAATAGTTTAAAACAAGCAATATCAAAGCTATGCATCAATCAACAAGTCTTGGGACAATGCACATAGAACTAAGAATGGCCACTATGCTCTCAAAGTAGGTGCATAAAGATGGAAGGTGGAGACTCAAAATAAAAGTAAAAGTAAGGCCTTCAAAGAAGGAAGTAGAGACTCAAGTTTCATAAAGAGCTTCCAAAAATTATTGTACTTATTAGCTTCCAGCTCTCATTGCCCCTATCATAAGCATCTGTAGGGGATTAAGGTTAAAGTGACACAACTAAGAGGATATGTTTGACAAGTTATAAGCCGAAATCTCATGCCCCTTACTTACGAAGACCAAACCTCATGCTACTCAACTTTAGTCACAAGTAAGATCTTGTCATTGTAAGTACATATGTATCATAGAGAACCACCAACGGGGTACCCCTTGCACATGATACATGAGATATCCCATAATCAAAATGACAAGGAAAGCAGACAATGAGCATCTCAGTGATCTTTTTATTTGCTTTTTGCATAAGTTTTTATTGAGGATGCTTCATAGAGTGCTCATTATGGTTATGCTGCAAGTTTCCACCATGATTAGGCATGGCTTAGGCTAGCGGCCTAGGCGTTTCTCTAACACAAATACAAACTCCATGATCTTACAAGTTCCCCTTTTATTTCACACCATCGGGATCCATAAGCAAAAGAACATGATATCAATGGGGTACAAAGTACAAGTGCAATGTTCAAAGCGTTCCCCATGATACATGGTTCTGCTAACTTCAACTTATAAAGCGCAAGCATATACGCAAAGATGGAAGCAATGGTTCAAGTTTATTAAATGCAATAAAAGTAAAGTGTGCCATCAAGTTTGTGAGAGATTTAATCACTAGTTTTCTCATAACAAGTTTGATTTGGAAGGTAGATAAAAACATGAATATACTTGGAATAGCATATGCTAATAGGTAGGTATGGTGGACTATTTGGAATAACTTGGTTTTAGGAGTTGGATGCATGAGTGGAACTCATACTTGGTTATGGAGGCTAGCAAAAGACTGGGAGGGGCCAACTAAGAGAGCAATAATGGCCACTATCATGCAGACTGACAAAGCATCATTGATCAAAGCATAAAGTGATACTACAATTTTAAAACTAAAGGATCATAAAGGCTATGGTGACTTGGGATAGTCATAACATGGTGTGAGCATGTGCCAAGTCAACCCAAATAAAGCAGCAAAGGAGAATACCAAAATACTATGCTTTAATATGCTAAAACAACGCATGATTCTTTCAAGGCATATTAAGCAATCTCAATTGTTTATAACAAGTCATGCTATAGCAAAGAATACTAAGCCTGAAGCCAAAAAAATATCAAGCATGGCATGACAAAGCATGGGCCACGGTCAAAAACAAGCTCTCTTTACCACTTAAGCATGAACTTTCCTACTCTTTTCCAATCCAAACCAAACTATTTGAAAACCAATGTATGAAAGAGGGGGTCCAACCAATTTATTCAGCAAACTAATAAAACCAAGAAAACAAAAAACGAAAACAAAAACAAAAAAGAAGACGCTCCAAGAACAACACAACTGTGCATGAAACAATAAAAATGAAGTCTTTGGAAGAAACCTGGGATTTTTATTGATGAAGAAGGGGATGCCTTGGCCATCCCCAAGATTTGACGCTTGTACTTCTTGGATATTTCTTGCGATGACACGTGTGGCATCCCCAAGCTTGAGATTTAGTCCATCCTTCATCTCATTACTCATTCCTTCCATACACCTGAAATTTTTCCTCCATACAAAACTTCACACAATCTTTATTAGCAACATTAGTGCACTCAAGATAATAAGTCTTTAGGTTCAGTTCCAAAACCAATAAAACTTCCATTAAAACACAAGCTACTGTAGCACTTCCCTCAAAAAGCTCAATTCCCCAAAAGAACTCAAAAAGGAACCAACAAGAAGCAAATGCAAATAATGGTAGAAATCTGTCAAAATAGACCAGCAGGTAAATACGAATTTTTTCGAAGACCTTATGTTGCTCAAGTAGAAAATTGTTGAACTAGCGAAAGTTAGATAACAACCTGGGGCAGACGCACAAAAATTCATGCCTCAAAAGGACGTACAGAGATTTTACACGAATGTTTACGATCAAGCACATAAATCTGTTTCGGGACAGCAACTTTCCCAACCATTACTTCTCTCTCATTAGAGGTTACTCTTGGCACAAAAAGCAAATAAAAAGGATAAGGAGTGGTTCTTACTAAAGTAATAACTTCCAAGAATCATCTGAAACTTTTGGGTTATCTCCCAATAAGTACTTTTCTTTAACGCCTTTAAGTTAGGCATGATAGTTTGAGAGGATGCTCACATAAGAAATATGAATTGAAGTAAAAGAGAGCATCAAGAAGCAAATTCAAAACACATTTAAGTCTAACCCACTTCCTATGAATAAGAATCTTGTATGCAAATAAATTTGCAGAGAACAGAGTGACAGACATAGGAAGATAAAACAAGAGTAACTTCAAAACTTTCAGCACATAGAGAGGTGTTTCAACACCATGACAACTTCTACAACCATATTTTCCTCTCTCATAATAATTTTCAGTAGCCTCATGAATAAACTCAACTATATAACTATCACATAACGCATGCTTTTCATGTTCTACAAAAACACAATTTTTATCAAGCTCAAAAATAGTGGGATTAAAACCTTCAAACCCACTTTTAACAATTCTATAAGAAGATGACTGATCATTCAATATAGGACCATCGTCTAGAGCTTTATCATAAACAAATTCTAAGCAAAACTCTTTAGTACCATGCATCTCGAAGTTAGGCACAAATAAAGGATTATCACAGATAACATGAGCATAACATTCATCCTCCTTTGGTACGCATGGCGGACAATCAAATAATGTAAGGGATAAAGAGTTACTCTCATTAAAAGGTAGGCATGGGTAGCTAATCCATTCTTCCTCCTTTTGTTCATCGCTCTCCTCCTCTTTTTCATCTAATGAGCTTTCAGGTTCATCAATTTCTTCTTCCATAAGATCCTGCAAGGCATTAGTCTCTTCCATTTGTGGAAAGCATCTATTAATATATTCAAGAATATAGCCATTTTCTTCCTTGTAATTATCAAAGCAAAATTTAAGTATATCATAAACCTCATATTTATAAGGTGAATCATCAATATTTTCAAGCAAACTAGCAAGTTCAAATGCACCCTTCCAAGCAATAAATTCCTCAATTTGTTCCACATCATAAAAGTCATAATTTCCCTTAACGTAAGAAGATATGGTAACATCATAATTATACTCATATTCAAAAGGGAGGTGTTTGTACCTCCTACAGCAACAAGATTTATCAAAGCAATAAGTAACATTATAAGTAGAGCACACGTTTATAGCAATGGTATACAATTTATCAATTTGTTCCCATAAGTGTTTCCCTTTTTGTGACAAGCGGTGTTCCTTATAATAATATTTTTGTTCTTCCGTGAACCCACCTTGCCAATAAGATTCAGTTTCAAAGAAACCAACCATTAATAGAAAGCATGATAAAGCAATACAATAACAGACCAACAAAAATAACAACTAGAGTAGGAAATACTTTTTTGTATTTTTGATAAAGAAACAAGCAAACAAGGCGGAAATAAACTAAGCTTGAACAATATTAATTCCAAGTGGAATTGATAAATAAAGCTATGCTCCCTGACAACAGTGCCAAAAAATAGTCTTGATGACCCACAAGTATAGGGGGTGTATCGAAGTATTTTTGAGGGAAGTGAAACCCAATTTATTGATTCGACATAAGGGGAGCCACAGAATATTTATAAGCCTTAACAACGGAGTTGTCAATTCAGCTGCACCTGGAAACAATCTTGCTCACAGCAATTCATCAGTAGCAACAGTTTGTAGTAGCAATAGTAAAGTAATAGCAGTAGTAAAGTAAAGACAATAGTAAGAATTGCAGTAAACAGTAGGATTAAAGCACGGTAGGCATAGGGATGGATGGACGGGCATTGCATGGACAAGACAATTCACATGGCAATCAAGACATAGGGCATTTGCAGATAAATAAGATAAAGCATCCAAGTACTACATAATCATAGGCATGTGTTCTGTATATAGTCATACGTGCTCGCAATGAGAACTTGCACAAAATTTTCTGTCCTGCCAGCCCGTTTGCAGCGGGGCCACAAGGGAAGTACTGGCAATTAAGGTGCTCCTTTTAATAGAGCACTGGAGCAAAGCATTAACACTCCGTGAATACATGTGATCCTCACATCAAAGGCATTCCTGCCGGTTATCCCGATTTCTATCACTTCGGGGCCTTTGGTTCTAGACAACGACGTGTGTATACAACTTGCAGGTAAGACCATAAACAATACTATCATAATGAATCAATAACATGTTCAGATCAGAAATCATGGCACTCGGGCCCTAGTGACAAGCATTAAGCATAACAAGTCGCAACAAAGTCAAAAAGCACTAATAGTAGATACTAGGCACCATGCCCTAACAATCCGATGCTATTACATGAATGATCACATCCAATCCCTACCATCCCCATAGCCTACATCGGGGGATTACTCACTCATAGATGGGGGAAACATGGGTGGTCGATGGAGAAGCGATGGTGATGATGACGGTGATGATCTCCTCCAATTCCCTGTCCCGGCAGGGTGCCAGAACGGAGTTTCTGGTTCCAAATCGCAGAATCTCGTGGTGGTGGCGCAGCGGAACTCTTTCTGGAAGAACGTCGACCCTCCCCGTGTTTTTAGGTCAGGAGGCAACTTATAGGCGGAGAGGGAGGCCGAGGGAGTGCCTGGGGCGGCCAGACCACACCCTGGCGCGGCCAGGCCTGGCCCGCACGGCCAGGTGGTGTGGCCGGGCCCTAGCCCCTCTCCGTCTCATATTCTGGCTCCTGGTGTCCCTCGGTGAAAACCTGATTTTCACTTTTGTCCCATCCAATTCCGATAATATTCATTTTCTAACTTTCCTGTAACCAAAAACAGCAGAAAATGGGCATCTGGCACTGTGGCTCTTGTTAATAGGTTAGTCCAAGAAATCATATGAAAAGTACTCCAAAGTGTGGACAAAACATCAGAAAGTAGATAAAACCAAGCATGGAACATCAAAAATTATGGATACATTTGCAATGTAGCAGTCTCATCCATAGAAGAAAGATAACTAATGATATGCATCATGATGTCACCATTAATCCCAAGCAAATCCCTCACATACAGCCGTACTACCCCTTCTGTCATTGGGGTTCCCAACCTATAGATCAGTCATCACTCATACTCCCTATACCTGACTCAACCCTCAGGGTCTTGGGTACCTGACAAGTCCTTAGATTGAGGCAAGAGAGGATACAATAATCATCATGTCATACAACTAATACATGATCCTATCTATGATAAATCACATGCACAATTGCTACATGGCTAGGCCGAAGCCCTTATTCCAAGGAGAATTACTCACACATAGAGATGAGATCAACAATCACAAGAATTTTAATAAAAATCATAGGATTGATAGCAAGAGTCTTACAATGTCGCCAATCGGAGAAGAGATCTACTATTACAAGTGGTGGAGTATGGCTATGGAGATGGAGAAGGGTTTGGAGATCTGAGGCAACTTTTTGGCGGAGTCTGGCTTCTTCGCGGGGGAGCAAGAGATGTTTTCCCATCGCCTGAGGATCCTTTATATAGGGGTCCCTTCACGAAAGTTATTCTGTTTGACCTAACGGTGGCGGCGCCAACTATACGACCGGAGCTATACAGTCAAAAAATTTGCTCTAGCTGTATAGTTGGTCGTTACGGTGTCTTCCTTTGTTGGATGCCTCATGGTTTCTTCTGGTTGAAGGAAATATCATATCTTTGACTTTAATGTAGTGATTCCCTCCTTTAAACGACATTATCTGCGCAGGAAAAATACAAAAGAAAGGATTGCATACCCATATGGATATTTGCATTAGTGGTTGGGTTTAGAGAGATATTTCATCAAGAATATGACTAATATCCAGTTTAAATGTGGACGTTAGATGGCTATATTTCAGAGCCATCAACCTCCCCAAGCTTAAACTTGATCGTCCCGAGCAAGAAAACCAAAATCAAAAAGGAACTCAACATTTAAACTGAAATAACGAGATGGTGATCTTACTCATAATTAATAGTCTCATGTTTCCTCCACTTTATAAATCTAAAAAACTTCAGCATAGATAGAGTAATGGCAATCATATCATACGGGTTTCATGCATCCTCATAGTGCAGCAAAATTATTGTAAGTATGGATGATCCAAATGAGTAAATTTTATTCCATGTCAAGTAATTAACTCATAGGCTTGCCTTTGAACAGTAAAGTATAATCATGTAAATTAAGAGTGTGATAGTTTTCATGAAAAGCATATATACTAGAGTATCTCAATTCTCCCACATCAATGAATCAAGACTTTGCAAGCACTACTTTTCTATTCATTGTCCTTCAAGATATTCAGTTTTTAAGTAATTAAGAGCATGCCAAAAAAAATATTAGTTTATCGGGCCGTGATGGACACTCGTGTCATCACTAAGGTTTTTGTTCCTTTTGCATAATGATTACTCATAATAGCTAGAGGAGTGATTCCATCATGATTACACCTACCCGGGAGTGCCAAGAATCTTACCCACTATAGCATTGGTACTACAAGTGTTTAATCAACTCATAGCCAAAATCTAGGAGTTTCCTCCATTAAGATCGATCGTATGCTAGCGGAGTTGTTGGCATCCCATGAAGTTTGACACGCGTAAAGCTATATCATTCTTATGATTAACAAGTCAAACTTTGGCATGCTCACAAAAACCTCTAAACATTAATTCAATCGAACAAATCCTATCAAAGAGAGATATCAAGTCAATCAATATTTTCAGTGGTGTCGAGTGTCTCTAGAAATAAGCCTTCAAGACTAAGCACTACAACACCCAAGCCTTCAATTGTGAGACTTTTTCTTATTACAATTGTTTAGCAATTTTTAGGCAAGACTTGGTTAGTTACGAGAGCTAGAACAAACTGAGCCCAATTAAATACCCATGGAAACGACAATCTTACTATGATACAAAGACTCACTCCACTAATATAATATCTTAACATTCACTACTAACTAGCATAGGTTTCTCAAACTTCAAAAGTGGGGAGTCATAAGGCATACCTCTCATGTTTGGTTCCACTTCTCTCTTCCTTTTTTATTCGTTTCTTGGAAACTCAAAGTCGACCACTCTCCTGCAAATATACGAAGACCTCGAGGTGGAAAGAAAAGAAAGAGGGAAAATAAGGAAAAATGGAGAAATCTTTTTGTGATTTTTAATAGAGGGGAATAAAGAATAGAAAATTGGCGGTAGAGCTCGGCTAGAAAATTTCGAAAGCAAATAAAAGAACTAAAGATAAATTGTTGGAGAAACCAACACGAGTGTTTATAAACTCCAATAAAAATATAACCTCAAAATAAAAGCAAATAAAAGCCAAATAAAGATACATGAGGAAACTTCCCCAAGCTTAGGCTTTTGCAAGCACTTCAAATCATTGTGGTGGTGGGAAAAGTCGTTACTCCAGTTCACGAATTGAGTTGAGAGGTTACCTGTTGATTCTCGGAGGTTCAAAGAGAGTTGTGCATCCTCTACACAGCCCCCCCCCCCCCCAAGTCCTTGGAAATCTTGGTATGTGGTGAACCGGGTTTGTGGTTGCTCCTCTTGATGAGGAACCTCTTTCTCCTCCTCTTGGTCCTCATCCTCTTCAGGAATCTCCTCCTCGGGTTGGTACTGCTCAACCTGCACATCATATAGCAAACGTCCTTCCTCGATAGAGAAAAGACCATTAGGCATAGGAGCGGGATAGATACGCCCAGCTCTAGCAATATGCAGGTAATAAACACCACCTCTCCTAGTGAGCATTCCACAGGCTCTCAAGGTGGAGAAACCAACGCGTGTCTCACCTAGTACGGGTTGCAACTCACCTAGGTAGAGGCCTAGGGCAGTAGCAAGCATGGTGATGACGCCTCGTCCTATGATTGGCCCTTGGCTTTGGGAGGCTTGCTGCTCCAAGTAGCGCACAAGGATGGCGCCCAAGTTGAGTCACAAGTTGCAGTTGATGTATGCAGCCTTTGCAAGGACTAGGATGTCCTCCTTGTTGAGTCTTGTGAACTCATTACGTGCCTGCAAGGTGTTAGCAATAACATAGAACAAATAGCGAATTGCGGGATGTTGAATATTCTTCCCTTTCTTCACTCTACTAGTGAAACTCATTCCATTATAGTATTGATCGGGGGAAGGACTTAAGCCACGTAAAGCATGAATATCATTGTTTGGAAAATTAAGGCATGCACACCATTCATCTAATGTTAAAGTGTAGTTGTTGTTCATCAGACGGAAAGAAATAGTATCCTCTCCTTGCCACAGTTTAACGGTGCTTTGCAATGAACTTAGGAATTTAATGCTTAGCGGCGATAAGTAGGTACATCATTGTACACAAAGTTTTGCAGGCTAGCTCTATTGCAAAGAAAATTAAAGTCATCGGAAATACCTAGTTGGTTCAATATACTAGGGCAAGCCCACTTGGTGGTTTTCACTTCGTGGTTCTTGATCTTGTTGAAGCATTCACGATGGGACTCATCCCTGAACCGTATCCCCATGCGTTCATGAGCGACAGAT
The DNA here is from genome assembly GCA_910589775.1 of Avena eriantha. Classification (NCBI taxonomy): domain Eukaryota; kingdom Viridiplantae; phylum Streptophyta; class Magnoliopsida; order Poales; family Poaceae; genus Avena; species Avena eriantha. Next base: position 77,587,615 of record OU342741.1, on the reverse strand, counting down.
CGAGAAGCGCTAGCGGTGGCACGAGCACGAGTTTGGCTCCTTGTGTTCATCTTCTAAAACATTGAAGAAAGGGAAAGAATAAAACTTTTTGATCCAACAATAGTGAGTATAATATATTCCTCATCTAAACACACTAAAGAATCTCCTCAAGATAATAATCTAGGCAAGAAAATCATGGCAATAAGTTCATAGTAGGTCTCACCCTAGATTGATAATGACAATAGATTGAAGATGAATTTGCAAAAACTAATTGGAGGATTGGAGGAGAAACATATGGTAGATTACTTGTGTGCGAGGAAATCGAACAAAATTGAGTAGAGATAAAGATCCCTTGAGGTTTTGAGAGAGTTTGGAGGTGGAAGAAAGTATAAGGATTGAAGTTTTGGAGTTGGGATTACCTTCCCATGCAATTTCGTGGTCGGACGCAACTATATGGGTGGAACATGCGTTCCGGCTGTATAGTTGGCGTTTTGTCAAAATATTAGGTCTTCCTCCTGGCGGCGCACCTATATGGGCAGACCAAAATGTTCCGGCCGTATAGTTGGTCGTTAAACTGTTTATCCCTGCGAAAGAAAATTCGCACAGGCATAGATATCTATACGACCAGAACTATACGGCCGGAATTTTTATTCCCGTCGTATAGTTGGTCGTTAAACTCTAAGTATATATGTGTCGTGGTGGTGGCACGGAAGATGCCATGGATAGGCTAAAGATGGGGCCAATGAGTGCTAGGGGAATCCAGGGAGGGAGAACGTGGTGATTCCACGCACGGAAGTTCTTGTATTTTCTCCATCAATGGTGTTTACAAGTGCTCTTGAGGCTCTCAGCAAGAAGGAGACGATGTCTCTGACTCCCTACCAACTAGCCCTAGAGTTCTACCTTAGACAGAGAGAATGATCGATCCCCTTCTATGGAGGCCCCGGTGCTCCTTATATAGGGGAGCCCGGGTTGCAATTCTAGGGCACAGGTGGCAGCATATTCTACGAATATGCTCCTTTCCTAAAGCAGATGCTTCTTTATTCTCTTTAATGGCTCGTCCGGGCTTTGGACGTAATCCATAGCGTAATCCTTGTCTTTCGGCATCACCAGACACAAGCTACGTCATCCGGCTTTGCCCGCGTCACCTTGGTCGCCCCTGACCCGTTGGTCCTCTTCTTTACTTTATTTTGCTCATGCTATAGCTAATAAAGTCACATTTTGACCAGCGGGGGATTCCTTCTCTTGAAAGCTAGGATAATCCGGCTAGCATATAGCTAATCCGGCTTACCAAGTCACCTGCAAAACAGATAGACATGGCCGGCATATATCTTATGCCGGTCAGACCATAGTCAAGGAGATCCTCCATGGGACAGGTCACACCGTGATTTGGCCTGCCTTGAGGTGACCCGGGCAGCACTTGATTTAACCGCGCCGTACCCCGGCTAACTCGGCCCTTATACCCCGGTGTTACCCAACCCGGGGGTGTCCCCCCAATATTAGTCCCCAAAGCTGGTGTGGTCTTAGCAACTTTTAGTTGTTAAGGCCACAACAGGTTCCCATACCCGGATCTTTTGCTTCTTAGGCCGAGTTACCTCGTAATTCAGAGTTTCTCATCTTGCGATCCTTTGGCTCATTCCGAGTTATTCCTTGTTGGCCAGGTCTTTTGCTTGCTTATCCGGGTTACTTTTCCTTCTCTTGTATGCTTCCCCACATCCTACGTGGAGGGTAATCATCATTTTGCCTCATTTTAAGGGCCACACGCATTTAATGCGCCGGTTACTGTCGCAATGTCAGGAATAACTGTTGTAAACATCCCTTCACTACAACGCCTCGTCAACCGTAACATTACATCACATCGTAGGATCATTTGCTCCTGTAGCCCTTCCTGTGGCCTTGCTCTGATTGGTTGTCTTGCCCGCGTACACGCCCGTTGCGAGCGGCGTGTCGCCCGCAAAAGATCCCACGACGCGCATGTTGCGTGGTTAAGTAGGAGGCGTGGGGCGATTTCAGGGGAAGTTCCCCCATTTTCTCTACACTTACCAGCCTCTCTCTCTCAGCAACCTCGCTGCCACCGCCAGTTTTCTGCTACACGAACGCCACCGCGACCACGCTCAGGCAGCCCCTCGCACCTGCGTCGCCGTTCCCACTCAAGGTTTTCATCACGGGGCCTTGCGCTTCCTGTTTTCCCTCTTCCGTCTACCTCTTCTCTGATTTCTCCCTCGAAGACCTCGAATCCACCATGACAGAGGAGGAGGAAGCGGTGGTGGCACAGGAGGAGGAAGGAGCAGAGGGCTGCGAGCGCGGCTGCTAGGACGGCTCTATCATTTGCAAGGAGGACCTAGACTGGCTCCACGCCACGCGCCGCGTCCCCGCCGGTGTCGCATGCTGCCTCGCCTCTGGTGAAGTCTCTCCTTCCCCCAAATCTGGGGAATATGTTGTCTTCCTTTCGCATTTCCAGCACGGTTTCGGCCTTCCCACTTCCGATTTTTTCTTCGATTTCATCTCGACGTACAAGTTGCAACCGCATCACCTCCCCGCAAATGCCATTACTTCTATGTCCTCCTTTGCTTCTGGCATTGAGGGGTACATCGGCCTCTGGCCAACCAAAGAACTTTGGATCAAGTTCTTTGGCCTCCGGAGGAACATAGTTCTGGACAAGGAGTGTGCCCAGGAGGACAAACAGTTGACCCAGTGTGGCGCTGCCTCCATTTCTCCCCGAAAGACCTCCGTATTCCCCCGGGTCACTGGACTCGAGTCCTGCAAGGGCTGGGCCCAGACTTTCTTTTATGTCCGGAACACCACCAAGGAGGACCTGATCCGGTTGCTCCCCTTCAAACTTGGCCCTCCTGATACCTCGCGTTGGGAGAGCATTCCGAAGCGGCCCATGGCCCTGGCGAATCAAGTGGAGCGCTGGATCAAGGAGCGCCTCCGGGGGAGGATAATATGATTACTTTTCACCGCAGCCGGGTCTCCCCCCTTCAGAAGTGAGCCCACAAGATCTGCTACCTGAGTGGCCCTCTCGACCCTCACCGAACTTCTTCCATCGAGCTGGATAACTCGGCGGTTTACCGCCGGGTTAAGTCCATATTCAATGTGGAGAAGGAGTTCTCCGAGGACTGGGAGTGGGGTCTTGAGCCCTTCACCCGGGTCAACCCTCCTCCAAAGGTGAATTTTCCTTTTCCTATTCTCGAATCTTCTCTGTATGTCGTTTCACTTTTGTAACTTGTCAATTGTTGCCTTGTTCTCAGTGATTTCTCCAGCAGCCACTGGAGGATGGCGAGGTGCTGGCGAGCAAATGGTTGCCAGACCGCACCGAGGAGGACGAGGAGGAACCTGATCCGGAGGTCTTCCTGCCTACCCGGACATCGTCAAACGCAACGCTGCTAAGGCCTCTTCTCTGAGGGATTGGCTAGACGACGATGACTCGGACGTTAAGGTCCTAGAGGTACTTGATCCGGTTCCCATGTCTTACGCACATCTAGCTATGTTCGAATGTTCAGCTAACCCGGACGGTCAGGTCCACGAGGTTCCTCCCCTTGCCACTGGTGGCCCGGCCTCTACTCCTTCCCAGAAGCACGCGGCTACCTCGGCCATAGCTTCGGAGGTTCCATCGCCCAAGAAGAGGCAGAAGAAATCCGGGGTGAAACCCTCGTCCAAGCCGGTCGCCAAGAGCACGGTTCGGAGGGCGCCCAAACCTTGGGCTCCTCCTACCGCGGATGAGTAAGTCCTTTAATACTGCTACTTGGGATTTTTCCTTTGCTTGCTTTTGTTTCTTATTGATTCTCTCTTTTTTACTTGGTGCTTTTTCTTTCTCAAAGCTCCTAGGGATATGCCTCAGAGCGGCTCCTGCATAGCCTCCCCACTCCGGAGCAGTCCCTCTCCCCTATTCAAGAGGGCTCCGTGGTTACGCCTGACCAGAGCCTACCTCGCCAAGAGGAGGGCAATGTTGGCGCGGGGGGTAGTGGGGCGGATCTGGATACGGCGATGCCGGATCTCCCTAGTTCCTCGGCCTCAGTGCCAAATCTTGAGGTGCCTGCTTCATTGGCGCCGCCCCCAGCAAGTCCTTTTGTTCTAGTGTCCCCAGCATCACCAGCACCAGCAGCAGTACCAGCAACACCAGCAGCAGCAGCAACAGCAATACCAACAGCATCAGCACCAGCACCAGCAGCACCAGCATGAGCACCAACAGCAGCAAAAGCCTCCACCAAGCCTCCCAAGGGAAAAGCCCCATCGGCTCCCTCCGGGTCTACCCCTTCAATGGTAGATATTTTTCAAACAGTTCCTCCTCCTTCATCTAGTGGAGTCAAGAAGACTTTCGGGTTAGCAAAAAGAACTTCTTTCAGGTCTACTGCTTCCGGGTTAGAGGGCAGATAACAGCTGGTTTTGCATACCAACCCCGCTGTCACTCAATCCGCCAGGCGAGAGGCCCACGTGAAGGGTCTTGTGGTGAACTATTCTCTGAGCGGCGAAAGCTACAGTCCACTACTCCTTGAGTATGTGAAGAACTGGAACAACGCAGAATTCATTGACCCTCAAGATGATCTGCTAGAGAAGTTCGGCCCAGCTGAGTTCAGCACCCAGATGAACTCCGCTACCAAGGCTATCTCCTTAGCTCGTTGGATGATGGAGGTAATTCTTTTTCTCTGTTGTTGATGTTTTACATAACTGAGCACCTGTAGATATAGCCCCTAGTCCCCGAGTCTCCAAGGGAATAACTTGTTATTCGGTTGGATGCTTCTTATAAAACCTAGCTTTTGTTCATAATGACATCAAATTTTAATATAGTTAGAGCCGGGTCTAGTTCCCTTGGCCTGTATCTTATGAACTTCGAATATCCACACACCTAGAGCCGGGTTAAGTTCCACTTGGCCCGGATCTTGTAGACTTTGAATATCCACACACCTAGAGTCGGGTTAAGTTCCACTTGGCCCGGATCTTGTAGACTTCAAATATCCACACACCTAGAGTCGGGTTAAGTTCCACTTGGCCCGGGTCTTGTAGACTTCGAATATCCACACACCTAGAGCCAGGTTAAGTTCCACTTGGCCTGGATCTTGTATACTTCGAATATCCACACACCTAGAGCCAGGTTAAGTTCCACTTGGCCCGGATTTTGTAGCCTTCAAATTGTTTTTACTCTGCCATTGAACTTTGCCATTGCCTTGATTATTTCAGATTACCACTAACCGCCGATCTGCTGAGTTCCAGCGCCTACTAGACTCCTATAAAGACATGCACGCGTGTTATGGTAAAGTCCTGGCGGAGTACTAGAAGAGGGGTAATTTTACATTCTTCCTCTTCCATATTTATTCGAACTTCTCAGGATCCATATGAATTTGTTGTCTGAATCACGCAGCCGAGATTGAAGCTGAGAACATAATCATGCGGAAAAACCTTGCTGAAATCAAAGGTAAATTTATCCCCTCCACACGATCGTTGTATTTTCCTTCCTTTATCTGGTGACATTTATACTTTGGGTCCTCCGGATCATTATACTGTTGCAGTTGCTCTCGAGGATAGCATCACCATGCCTCAAATGATGACTCATTTCCTCGAACAAGCAGGGAAGCATGAGGCTGAGCTGAAGAAAAAAGATGAAGAGATAGCTCGGCTCCAACACCAGGACTCGAAGATCACTCGGCTGAATGCCGAAATCCAGAGGCTGAAGAGCTTCCATAAGTCTGAGTTGGAGAAGGCCGACCAAGAGTTTGCCGACGAGAAAGAGCGTTTAACCACGCAAATATCCAAGGATAAGAGCCTATTGGAGGAAGCGGACGTCAAGCTTACGTTGGTGACCACCGAATACGAGAAACTCTAGGCCTATAACGCCGACGTTCATTCCGAGCTTCAGCGACTTCTCTTCCAGATCGCTCGTGAGTTTTCTGCCCTTGCTTGATTTTCTTCCCTCCGGATTTGGTCCTTTTGTTCACTATTTTTCTTCTCATTCTTAGGAAAATTTCCAGAGAGCGATACGCTCGGTGCTGCTGCCGTACGCCAATCCCATGAACAGCGTGGTATTCTTGCTACTCCTAGCGCCGAGCCAATCCCGTATAATACGGAGGATCTGCTGGCGAGTCTCACCGCTCGTCTTGAGGTGGTGAAGAACCATGGCGCGGATATTATCCCAGCGGCAACGCGGATGTTCAGCTGCCTCTGGCCTAGTGAATCCATTCCAAAGAAAGGCTCGACTTTCATAGCCAAACTAATGGAGTGCGATATGCAGCTGCATCTGCATCTGTGGCGCGAATCTACCGCACGGGCTGGGGCCGACATTGCTTTGAAGTTTTCTCTCTCATGGTATGAAGGAATTATCTGGGGTTGCTCACTCGCATGTGCACCGGGTCTAAGTGGTGCGAGGATCCGGAATGGATCACGCGCCGCAAAGCCTATGCCAACAAGCTTGTTCAGTACTCCTTCTGCCATGCTTGGAATAAGGGGCTGAGTTATCTCGATGCCGTTCATGAAGAAGTTGTCTCTGGAGATGAAGAGGAAGGGAGTGAAAGTAAAGGCTCCGAACTGGGCGATGAGGGCGAAGACCCGGAGGATAACGAGGTTAACCCGGAGGATGAAGCCGAGGCTAGCGCTCCTCCCCCACACACTGAAGTACCTTCTTCATCATCGGATGATTCGTCCACTGCTCCTGCTCCTTAAAAAAACTAGTCACATTTATCAGATCCCCGGAATGCTGGGTGTAGATGTATCTAAATACTTTGGTTTGGTTGTGCTACAATTTTATGTTCTAAACTAAGTTTTATTGCTGGATTATCGTGGGCAAAGTCCCCGAGTTTCATTTTCTTGTTCCCCCAATTTTTGACTCGGCTCGTGTCTACCTTGATTCGGTTTTTTGACTTACGAGTCCGAGGTTCAAAAAATTGACTTCACAATACTTGAAACCTTGAGATTAGCTCAAAATGATCCGGTATTTTAGTGATCCGACCAAACTAAGGGTTAGTCAAAAAACCAATGTCGACCCGCTTAAGTTCTTTCCCTTAGTCATTTTTCATGTGCTTTCCCATTCCAAACTTGTTCTCTTGCTTTCCATGAAGCCAATTCGTGTTCGACAGCAGCAAAGTCGAAGAGTTAGGGTTTTGGTGCTTACACATTACTAATCCAACTAAGACATAAGCGACTTAACCCAGCCGACATAAAAATACGAAAACGAGAAATAAGCATTATAGCAGTCCCCGATCTCTGCTCGGGGTGGTAAAGTTTTTATTGATAAGATCATCGCCGACATACATACTGACGTATGAGTAGCTCGGATACATTCACCTCTTAGGTGTAGAAAGGACGAAGCAGTGCTACGTTCCACGGTCGTTTGGATTCCTCTCCGGACATGTCCGCCTTGTGCTTTTCCTGGGGTTGTGCATCAATAAGATAGTAGGAGTCATTGCGCAAGGCTTTGCTCATAATGAAAGGTCCTTCCCATGGAGGGGATAACTTATGCATGCCAGCAGTGCGTTGTATTAGCCGTAGTACCAAATCACCTTCCCGGAAAACTCGGGGATTTACTTTCTGGCTATGATAGAGTCGGAGTTTTTGCTGATATATGGCGCATCTAGACAAGGCCAGTTCTCTTGCTTCTTCCAACAGATCAACATTATTTTGCCAGGCCTCGCGCACTTTGGCTTCTATGCATTGGGTGACTCTTGGGAAATCATGCTCTATGTCGGCTGGTAATACAGCTTCTTCCCCATATACCAGAAAGAATGGCGTATAGCCTGTTGATCAATTCGGAGTTGTTCTAAAACTCCATAGTACCGCTGGTAGTTCTTCTATCTAGCACCCCGCTGATCTTTGCAGCGGCTCTATGAGCCGGGGTTTTATCCTGGACAATACCAGTCCGTTGGATCTTTCCACTTGCCCGTTCTATGTGGGGTGGGCGACTAAGGCGACATCTAACCGGATCTTCTTTTCTTGGCAGAATCTCGCAAATGCTCCTTCAGCGAAATTTGTTCCATTATCAGTTATGATGCTATGGGGATAGCCGTACCTTAGGATTATATCCTTGAGGAATCTTACTGCTGTTGCCCCATCACATTTTCGAATTTGTTTCACTTCAATCCATTTGGTGAACTTGTCAACCATGACCAGAATATGGGTCATCCCTCCTTTGGCCGGCTTAAATGGTCCTACCATATCTAGGCACCATACAACAAATGGCCATGTAATGGGGATACTTTTCAGCTCCGACATTGGTAGGTGAGTTTTTGTGGCGTATCTTTGACAACCATTGCATTTTCTCACCAAGTCGTCTGCTTGCTCCAAAGCACTGGGCCAATAAAATCCATGCCGGAAATCTTTTGCTTCTAACGCCCTTGAGGAGGGATGGTGGCCACATTCCCCTTGGTGAATATCTTGGAGTATGTCAAGTCCTTCATCCGGATCAATACACCGCTGCAGTACTGTTGTCCTCTTTTGTATAGTTCGGCGTTGATAATTGTATAGGCCTTTGCCCTTCTCTGAATTTTCCTTGAACTTATTTTGTCATCCAGCAAGATTCCCTCTTTCAGGAAATCAAAAATTGGCTTGGCCCAAGTTGGTACAGTCCGGACGGGAAATGGTTCCTCATAAAATTCCATTGCGTCTACCGACATAACTCCTGCCGGATCAGGCTAATCAGTCCCCGGGTTTGCTGAGGCAGTCCCCGGGTTTGCTGAAGTAGTCCCCGGGTTTGCTGAGGTGCTTCCCCACTCTATCTCCATAGGTGCAGCTCCTGATCTGGAGAGTGCCAGATTGTAAATGGAATATGATTCGGGTGAGGGCGTGATAGATGGTTTTCTCAGGTGCTCCAAGGCGACATTTGGCGGGATTGGCTATCGGGACGAGCCTAACTTGGACAGCGTGTCTGCTTCCTTGTTTTCAATCCGAGGTATGTGATGGAACTCACATCCCTCAAAAACCCCACTTATCTTTTGAACATGGAACCTGTACAGGGCTATGTTAGCATCCAAGGCGTCCCAATTTCCGGACACTTGCTGCACCACCAAATCAGAATCTCCAAAGCATTGTATCTGATGTATCCCTACTTCTTTCGCCACTTTGAGACCATGCCCAATGCTTCGTACTCCGCCACATTTTTCGAGGCATTGAAGTGGATTTGAAGGACATATTTCAGTTGATCCTTCTTGGGAAAGGTAAGCACTACTCCGGCGCCCAACCCATCTTTTAGTTTTGATCTATCGAAGTGCATTTGCCAATAATTGGAGTCTGGCAGGGGTGGCTCGTATTGCATTTCAGCCTAGTCCACAAAGAAATCCGCCACGTCTTGTGACTTGATCGCATCCCTTCTATCGAGTTGTGGCGCATAGGGAGCTAACTCGATTGCCAACTTTGCTATCCGGCCGCTTGTGTCTTTGTTACTCATAATTTCCGAAATGGGTGCCTCACATATCACCTTGATGGGGATTTCCTCAAAATAGTGTTTGAGTTTCTTGGCCAACATATATACGTCGTACGCCATCTTTTGATAGTGAGGATAGTTCTGTTTCGAGGCTGGCAATACCTCGCTCAGATAGTACACTGGCCTTTGCATGGACTTTCCTTCCTCTTCCCGCTCCACTACGATTACTGCACTTACGACTCAGTTGGTCGCGGCTACGTAGAGCAACATTGCCTCCTTAGGTAGTGGTGCGGCCAGGATTGGCACAGTAGATAACATCTTTTTCAAGTCTCGAAATGCAAGATCCGCCTGTGGCATCCATGTGAACTTGTCTGCCTTTTTCATTAGTCGGTAGATGGGCAAGGCCTTCTCTCCCAACCGACACACAAACCGACTTAACGATGCCAGGCAACCAGTGAACTTCTGCACATCGTTAAGGCATTTTGGCAGCTCCATTCTTTCTATGGCCCGTATTTTTGTCGGGTTAGCTTCAATGCCACGGCTAGACACCAAAAAACCGAGTAACTTTCCGGTGGGTACGCCAAAGGTGCACTTCTCCAGGTTCAGCTTCATTCGGAACCTTCTCAAGTTCGCGAATGTCTGCCGGATATCATTAAGGAGCGTATTGCTTTCCTTGGTTTTTATTACCACATCATCCACATAGACTTGCACGTTTCGACCTATCTAATCATGTAAGCATTTTTGCATGCATCGCTGGTACGTTGCTCTTGCATTACATAATCCAAATGGCATAGTGCGATAGCAATAAGCCCCGTACGGGGTAATAAACGCAGTCTTTATTTGATCATCCGGATTCAGGGGTATCTTGTGGAAACCAGAATACGCATCAATGAATGACAGTAGCTCACATCCGGCTGTTGAGTCTATGACTTGATCTATCCTAGGGAGTGGAAATGGATCTTTGGGACACACCTTATTCAGTTTCGTGTAATCAATACACATGCACCATACCACAGCTACGTTCGGATCATCTTTCTTTTTCTCCACTAGTACCGGATTAGAGAGCAATTCCGGATAGAGTACTTCCATGATAAATCCGGCCGCTAGGAGCCTAGCTATTTCGTCTCCAATGACTTTCCTCTTGTCTTTGACGAAACACCACAGTGGTTGCTTTACCGGCTTAGCCCCGGGTCTTACGTTTAATGAGTGCTCAGCCAACTCCCTCGGTACACCTTGTAGATCCTGAGTAGACCAAGCAAAGATATCCCGATTCTCACGGAGGAAGTTGACGAGCTCGCTTTCCTATTTGCTGCTTAATCTGGCACCAATGGTCATGGTGCGCTCTGGGAACTGATCATCGATTGGCACTTTCTTCGTGTCCTTAGTTGCTTGGAACGACACGCTCCCGTGCGGGTTGGTCAGGGCCAGCATATGTTGTTGCGCAGATTGAGCCAGTGCCGCCACTTCCAGTATCTTCCTTTTTTCTTGAGCTATCACGAGTGACTCGGCTAAATTAGATCCGGCTGAGGCGCACTCGATCGAACACCGGAAGTCCCCTGATATAGTTATCACGCCCCTTGGTCCGGGCAACTTGATCTTAAGGTAACTGATGTGGGCAGTTGCCATGAATTTGTTCAGCGCTGGTCTGCCGAGTAATGCGTGATAAGCGCTCTCCAGATTCACCACTTCGAATTCCAAGTTCTCAGTGCAGCAATTGTCTCTTGTGCCGAATAACACGTCAACCCGGACCTTACCAATTGGCTCACAGGAAATACCCGGTACAATGCCATGAAAGGTGGTCCTCGTTGCATGCAACATGTTCTCTGTTATTCCTAACTTGTGCATGGTATCCTTGTACATGATGTTGATACTACTACCATTGTCAATCAATAACTTGGAAAACCTTACATTGAGATTTGGCCCGATGAATGTCAGATCCAGGACCATAGCATAGGTTCCTAGGCTTGGCATGATCTTTGGGTGATCCTTGACAATCCATGTAATCTCTTGATCCGCCCAGGGCATAAACCTCACTACTGCTGTTATTACCGCGTTCACCTCCATATGTTGGCGCTGCAAGCTTTTCCGGTCATTCTCTTCCGTGGTGAACATACAGTAGCTTTGATGTTCCTTGTACTCATTTCGTCCCTCATTCTCGTTGTAACCTTGACCTTGTTGATGGCTATTTCCCACTTGATGTAGCGCATCCCTTCTTTCCGGATTCTCATACCTCGGAGGAGGTGGCGGCAGCATCAGTTGCTGTCCATTTCCCCCTATCAGTAACGGTGGCCGTAGTGCTTCATTTCTAGGTGCTTCATTCTGAGGTGCCTGAGCATTCCCCGAACTTCCCTGTTCTAACTTCCTCATCCATTCACATTGCTAGGTTGTATGATTCGTCGGGCTATTTGGGCTTGGCATATGGAACTTGCAAGGTTGATCCAGCATGGACTCAAACGTATACCTCGGTCTATCCTTCCGTTCTTTCCATTGCTTCTTCTGCTCCGGGGTCCAAGGTTTTTTCCCTTTGTTTTTCTGCTACCAGTTTTGCCCTCTAGTTTTTTGGCGTTGGCTGGCTCCGGCAATGGAATGATCCCGGTCTACTGTTGCGACATGTTGTGAGTTATACCGGTAATCCGGACGCTCATCTCTTCTCTTTCCTCGAAAATCATTCCTCCTTGACGATCCGGAGCCATCTCGGCCGTAATACTCCTCGTTTGCCTCGCTCGACATTAGCCGGGGTTGCATTGGATCTCCCAAGGCGTACGAATCCGTGATCCGGATCGTCTCAGCCAAGGTAGTTCGCATGTCTCGTTGTAACCTCTGCCACATCATACTTCCATATCTGCATCCCACGCAATACCTTGTGATTCAATTACTCCTTCGCACGAGTTTCGCACATTGCACCACCGAGTCAGGAAATCTCTGTCTGGCTCATTCGGTCTCTGCCGGCACAACGCAAGAGTCTGTGGCCTGTTGGGTCTCTTGTAAGTGCTTGAGAAGTTGCTAACGAACAGCTCCTGCAAATCCAACCAACAGTTGACACTCCCCGGTGGCAAATTGTTCAGCCAAACTCGTGCTGGTCCTTCCTACATCTGTGGCACATACCTTATCGCCCATCTCAAATTTCCTGTTGCGATCTTGACTGTTGTGGCGTAGTTGATCAGCCAATCCTCTGGCCTGGTACTACCATCATAAGTTCGGGTTCCTCTGGCCAGCTGAAAGTTCGGTACTGGTGGCTTGTTCATGATCCGAGGCCTAAAGCATGCTGGACTGGGTGGCCTTGTATCTCAATTTTCTCCGACCTATAAATCCTATCCAATTTCAGCCTTGCATCATCTGGCTGCAAGTTCCTACTTCTCAGCCTTGACCCCATTATGTGGTGATCCGGTCTGGGGTATCCATCGTTGACCATAGTCGAATAACCATCATTGTATATTTCCTGATCCAGACGAGCATTTTCTTGTGATGCTGCTTGTCCTGCGCTCCCCTCTTGCCGAGGCGCGCACTTTTGCTGCGTCCGAGGTAAATTTTGCCCCGTTCCCCCGGTATCACGCTGTCCGGCATTGCTGTTGGCAGCATTTCTTTGACCGGCATTGCCTTGGTCACGGTTACCTTGGGCAGCCACACCTCGGCTGGTACTGTGCTGATCTTCGTCAACTTTCATTGCTTTGCCTTTGCCAGCCCTTACCGGGCCATAAGGAACCATCTGTTTGTCTCTTCTTTTGGAGTCTACTACCTCTTCTCTCCTAGGATTATGACCCGGAGATGATGCGGCTCCTCTGGATCTCGCCGGGTTATTTTTGGACGAATGTACCACCTGTGAGGCTCCTGGTAGCGTCGGGTTTGCCTTGTTTATTTCTTCATTTTGCTGGCAAGCAACTCTTAACAAGTGATTTACCCTCTCTTGTTGCCTTTGTCGGGCCTCTCCAATTAAACCTTCTAACTCGGATGCGGCTGCGTTTGCTGCCCTGAGGTTCATGCCGGAGTACTGTACCGATCCATCCCTCCTGTTACTATCGTGGTTGTCTGACCCGGCCTAGGCTCGTACTCCTTATCACTCTCGATGATCCGGTTCCTACCCCGGATTTTCACTCCATCTATGCGGTTTTCCTTAGCATATTCTCTCAAGGTGATGTTCAAAGACTGATGCAGCTCAGCTACCTTCTTTGCCCCTTCTAACATTTTCCGCCTAGTTTCCTCTAACTCGGCTTGTGCCTAAGCCGGATCTACCACAGGTGCTATTGGCTTCGCTAGGCTATCTATTGCTTGCTGGAGCACATTCTCTAGCCTTTCTAGCGGACGAAACCTAGACCTGGTCTGCTTTGGCATTACCTCTGGCTAGCGTCGGGCCCTTGCTCGGTTCCGCGTCTGGCGCGGTCATCAGGACCTCAACGCTGCTAGTGGGGCGGGCGATATGCACTCCACGAGCTGCGTTGAGAGGTTGCTCGCCTCCCTCGACGATGTGCCGCTGATGAACGCAGGACTCGTCCACGCCGACGTAGATCCTGTGCGCGCCAAGCTTGATGAAGACGTCGTTGCGTGGTTGCGGGTGCCTGCCGAAGCTTCCTGCATTGTCACTGTGTTGGGGGGATACCCCCGGGTAGGGTCACGCTGGGGTATAAAGGCCGAGTTAGTCGAGGTTCGGCAAGGCCAAAGCAGATGCTGGCCGGGTCACCTCAAGGCAGGCCGAATCACGGGGTAATCCGGACCTGGGGGCGTTCGCCTAACTAGGCCTCATCCGACTTAAGCGGTAAGTCGGAAGTGTATGTTTTACCTGTATGCAGGAAAGGGTGTGGCCGGATGAACCATCATCCGGGTCACAGCAAGCTTCTAGGAGAAGGAAGGAATCTCGCTGGTCAAAAGGAGCCCCGGTACGCACTGCCTGAGGGAAGCGAGCAAGGACAGGACCACCGGGGCGTGGCCGACAAGCGTGACGACGCTCGTGTCGGCTGACGAGGGCACCGTTAGAGGCTCACGTAGCTAAAGCATGTGTGACGCGGGGGAAAAAGCACCCCGGTCGGCTTACCACTTTGGGAGAGGCATATTCTTAGGAATATGCCTCCACGTATGCCCTAGGCAGAAACTGAGCCTCCCCTATAAAAGGGGGGCTAGGGCTTCTGTAGAAGGGGTTAGTTGGTCTCTCTACGATTCTGTTGTGGTCTAGGATTTCAGGTGAGATCTGTGGGTGAGAGTAAGAGAGCTCCTTCTTCCTCCTCTCGCCAATACAGCTCTAGGAGCACTTGTAACCTTGGAAGTAAATCAATACAAGCTCTTGTGTGGAGAATCACTTCACTATCCCTCCCTGGATTCCCCTAGCGAGTATTAGTCCCCACCTTTAGCCTATACATGGCATCTAACATGACACCACCACGACAGTTGGCGCCCACCGTGGGGCTAGCGGCGCTAGCAGGGGTCAAAATCCGGACGGGAAACTTCATCGCCACCGGCGAGCGCATTGTCTCCGGGCTCGTTCAGCGCTTTGGAGCGCGGGACTTCGTCAGCGACAACGCAGGCTGCTTCGGCACGCGTCCTCTCCCGCCCAACGGCATCTTCGTCAAGCTCGGCGCGCACAAGGTCTACATTGCGGTGGAAGTGTCTAGTGTTCATCCGCGCCACCTCGTCGAAGCAGGCGAACCGCCCCTCACTGTGGCTCGCGGGGAGCGTATCGCTCGTTCCCCGAACCATGCAGAGGTAATGATGACAGCGCCAGGTGCGGGTGCGAGCAAAGATCCAGCGCCAAATCCGGAGGTAACGCCCAAGGCACCAAGAAAAGGTAGAGGTCCTCCGCTCAAGAGGCCGGAAAACGTGCTGAGAGAGGAAATGGATAGCTTGGCAAACCCTGTAGTAGCAGCAGTAGATCCGACTCGTGCACATGCCGAGCTGGAAGAAACTAGGCAGAAAATACTAGAGGGCGCAAAGAAAATAGCCGCGGCCCAGCAGTCGTTGAACATGACGCTGCGTGAGTACGCTAAGGCGAACAAGGTTGATAATGTAAAAGTTAAAGGGAGAAATCTCATGAGCGAGATGAACAGAGAAGGTGATGCTGGAATCGAGGAATCAGAAAACTGTTTGTCCGTGGGGCTGCCGAGGTATAGTACCCCGGCCAAGAACCTCAGAGCAGCGGATGCAGCTGCGTCCGAGTTAGAGGGACTGACGGGTGAAGCCCGGCAAAGGTAGCAAGATCGGGTTAACGAGCTGGTTTGGATTGCAAATAGGCAAAACGAGGAAATGCTCAGGGCAAACCCGGAGAGAGCTGGAGCCTCCAAGATCGTCCATTCGGCGGTGGGTAACCCGGAGAAATCCGCTGGAGCCGCATCGTCCCCTCATGGTGCTCCAAGGAGAGAGGAGGTGGTAACCTCGGCCAGACGGAACAAACAGATTGTCCCGTATGACCCGACACGGGCAGGGAAAGAAAAAGAAGCGCAGAAAAATGATGATCGATGGAGTGTGAGCCGAGGCGAAGCTGGCCGAGGTAACCGTGACCAAGGCAATGCCGGTCAAGGGAACGTTGTCAATGGCAATGCCGGACAGCAAAACCCAGCTGGAGCAAGACAACCGCAGCAGCAGAACATGCCGAGGCAAGAGCACAGTGCCGGCCGAGGTGTGCAACACAAAGGTGCGCCGCAAGAGCCAAACCGGTATAACGACGGTGATTCGGAGATGGAAAATGCGGGATATCCGAGACCGGACTATCATGTGATAGGGTCGAGATTGGGAAGTAGGGATTTGATGCCGGACGATGCGAGGTTGAAACTGGATTGACTATATAGGTCGGAACAGATTGAATGTCAAGGTCCACCGGGTCCAGCATGTTTTGGACCCCGGATCATGAAAGAGCTACCAATACCGAACTTTTAGCTGCCCAGGGGCACCAAGACCTATGACGGTAGTACCAAGCCAGAGGATTGGCTAATAAACTATGCTACGGCTGTAAAAATTGCCACAGGCAACCTGAGATGGGCCGTACGGTATGTACCCCAGATGTTGGAAGGCCCGGCAAGGGTGTGGTTGAACAATTTGCCACCAGGAAGCATCAACTGCTGGATAGATTTCAAGGAGATGTTCATCAGCAATTTTTTGAGTACGTATCAAAGGCCAAATAGGCCATAGACCCTAGCTATGTGCAAGCAAAGACCCAATGAGACAGACCGGGAGTTTTTGACCCGGTGGTGTACCGTGAGAAACTCATGCGAGGGTGTGATAGAATCACAGGCCATAGCATGGTTTGCACAGGGGTGCAGATATGGAAGCGAGCTGTGGATGAAGTTGCAATGGAAAATGCCAGCTACGTTGGCAGAAATGATCCGGATTGCAGATTCGTATGCGTTGGGTGACCCGACCCAACCAAGGCTCGCGTCAAGCGAGTCAAGCGATGAATCCTATCAAAGGGATGGATCCGGATCATCCCGGAGGAACGATTACAGAGGAAAAAGGAGATATGATAGACCGGACCATAGGTATGGTTTGCATCAAGTTGCAGCTGTGAATCAAGATCAACCCGGAGCAGGGGGTAGCCAGCACCAGAAAACTGGAGGTCAATGGACTTCAAGGAACGATGGGAAGAAAACTTGGACACCGGAGCAAAAGAAGCAGTGGCAAGAAAGGAAAGACCGTCTGAGGTATACTTACGAGTGGATGTTGGACCAGGCGTGTAACTTTCACACGCCAAATCCAAACAACCCAACAGGTCATACGACGAGGCAATGCGAGTGGATGCGCAAGAACGAGCAAGGTGGTTCGGGGAATGCTCAGGCACCCCGGAATGATCAGCCTCGGCAGGAGTTACCCCGGCAGCAATTGCTCTCCGGAGCGAACACGCAACAGCTAATGTTGCCTCCCCCTCCGCCGATGTATGATAACAATGAAAGAAGGGATGCAGTGCATCAGGTAGAAAATCAGCATCAGCCGGATCAGAGGCACCCCGGAAATGAGGGGAGAAACGAGTACAGGGAGCATCACCAGAGCTACTGTGTATTTACCACAGAGGAAACTGATAGAAAAAGCTTGCAGCGTAGGCATATGGAGGTGAATGCAGTAATGCCTGCAGTGACGAGGTACATGCCTTGGTCCGATCAGGAAATCACCTGGAGCATTAGGGATCATCCTAAGCTCATGCCGAGCCCTGGATCGTATGCGTTGGTGCTGGACCCTACGTTCATTGGACCTAGCATTAACGTAAGGTTCTCCAAGGTACTGATCGACAATGGCAGTAGCATAAATATCATGTATGGGGACACAATGCGCAAGTTGGGTATCTCGGAGAACATGCTCCAGGCCACGAGGAGGCTTAATGGAAAACAACAACAAAATTAGAGAGCTTTTTAGTATTTTTCCTAAGGTAGAACATAAATGGTTTGAAAAGAAAATTAAAAAACCCATGAAAATTTCTTTGCATGCTAATAACAATGTTATTAGTATGAATTTTTTCAACACCTTTGTTACTAATGCTATGGAAACGTCTAATCCTAGGGAAGTTAGTTTTTATGAAAATGATCTTTTTAGTTCCCCAGCTTTAAAGGAGAAAATTTTCTCTGATGATACTTTATCTCCCATATGTGGTAATTCTAATGAGACTTGTGATATTTTAAATCCACATACTGAAAGCATCCCTTTTAAAATACCTATGGAAATTGTTGAACATGTTATGAATAACTATTATTTTGGAGATGGAATTGTCCATCCTGGTGATCATTTACTCTTTATACATGAATTATGTGAGTTGTTCAAGTGTGTAGGTATTTCAACGAACCAAGTTAAGAGGAAGCTATCACTACTAGCAAAACAGCTATAGGTACACAAGATATTCTGTGGCGCATATGCAAAACCATGCGCCACAGAGAAGTATTAGTGGCGCACTAGTTGGAATGCGCCATAGATACTAAAAACACCTGTGGCGCCTTTCATAGCACATGCGCCACAGAAGTTAGGTGGGACCCGCCAGCCGGGGTGGGGCGATCCACCTTCTATGGCGCATAATGACATATGCGCCATAGAAGAGACTAGATTTGTGGCGCATATTTCCTTATGCACCATAGAAAGTGGAGGTAGGCCCCACCACAAAGTCTATTTGACCCACTTTCTGTGGTGCATGTGTGGATATGCGCCACAGAAACCTAACCTGGGTCCCACCACTTTAACCTGCACCACATTGTTCTGTGGCGCATATTGCTATATGCGCCACAGAAGTTGGAACATCTGTGGCACATTTCTGCCATATGCGCCACAGATCAGGGCGTCCAGATCCATGTGAAAAAGGTGGCAAGCTCCCACCCTATCTATCCACCAGCACTCATTTCACGTCTGTTCTTCCTTTCTACCTCCTCCTAGCTCGTCTTCCTCCTCTCTCCCACCCTATTTTGCCCATAGTTTCTTCATTTTTTTGTAACTAAATCTCCTTTAGTCCATAGATTGGTAAGTGGAAGCCTCCCTCCAACTTGTAGATCTAAAAGTTCCTTACTTTTCTCTCTCACATCTCTATTTGTTTACTAATTTCCTCTCCACCAACTTGTAGATCTATTTGTCCACACTCTCTCATCGCGTGGTCTCGTCTCGCTATTACTGAGTCTACTAGGTGAGTACTTGGCCATGAACATGTAGGTGAAGCTTGTCGAGCGGGCGGTGTGTGTGCGATACATGGTGAGACGATGCTTGTGTGGTGCATGAATGTTTGCATTGCGAGGAAGTTTTTTGTTGCTTGCTTGTTGTTGTCCCAGCCGGTGTGGTGTATGGATGTTTGCTGAAATGTTGATTCATTTCCATTTCGGGAAATTTTTGCACTACCCATATGTCATAATTTTAGGAAAGGTCATGCCGAATTTTTCCAGCGAGCATTCATGCATGTGTGTGTGCATATGGTGTGGTTCTAACCTATACTCTCTGTTGTGACCGCTCAGGCAACCATGGTCCTCACGATGAGCGAAGGTCGAATTGTTAGGTACAAGAAAGACGCGAAGGAGGACATGATTCTGAACAACAAGACCATGATAAGATGTCCATGTCAAACATGCAAACTCCAGCGCCGGATCGACCTTGATTCTGGACAATTGGAGGGTCAGCTGCTCAGGCGCGGTTTCATGCGCGACCTCAATGAGTCGCCCGCCGGCGGGACATGGTGGTCACGAAGACGTGGGTGGGCGAGAAGACAAAAGAGTCTACCGGGCATGATCATCATGACAAAGGAGATGTCGGCGGGCATGATCAGCATGAAGAAGGAGATGGTGACGGGCATGATTATCATGAATAGGGAGAAGACGCAAACACACAGACGTTGCTAACTTCGGCCTTGCAGGACCCTCATGTTCAAGAACTGCTCCTCAAGGAGACGAGCAACGACAAAGCTGCAGCCAGAGAGAAAGCCAAGCTGGCCCAAATGGAGGTAGATGGGATGACTCCACTGTATCCTGGGTGTCGCCCCGAGGATACACGTTTGAGTGTAACACTCAAGGCTCTGGAGATGAAGGCCGAACACAAATGGATTGATGTGAGCTTCAACGCGAACATGGAATACTAGCACGACCGACTTCCTAAGGGGAACACATTGCCAACAAGTATCGAGGAGGACAAGAAAATCGTGTGCCCTCTTGACCTACCACACATTAAATACCACACATGCATCAATGATTGCGCACTTTATCAGAACAAGTACGCGGACAGAACCACATGTTTGGTGTGCGGCCAAGGACGGTACAAGAGAAGGAACAAGAAAGTTCCTCGGAAAGTGGTATGGTACTTTCCTATCACTCTCCGTCTGCAGCGATATTTTGTATATCCTAAGGAAGCAAAGCTCATGCAATGGCACGCGGAAAGAGAGAAACCTGAAGATGATCCAGAGAAGGGCAAGATCGAGACACACCCTTCAGACGCTAGCCAGTGGAATGCATTAGACATCAAGTTCGAATAGTTCGGGGGCGATGCAAGGAACGTCAGGCTGGGTATGAGCACCGATGGACTCAATCCTTTTGGAAACCAGAGTAGCACACATAGCACCTGGCCCATGTTTGTATGGCCGTACAACATCCCCCCCCCCCCTCCCCCCCCCCCCCCCCCCCCGTGGATGTGCACGAAGCAAAGGTACGTACACATGAGCATTCTTATTCAGGGGCGAAACAACCAGGTATCGATATGCATCTGTATCTCGGATTGTTGAGAGAGGAGTTAGCCAGCTTGTGGGAGACGCCGGCCCATACATGGGACGCCTACACTAAAGAATATTTCCATCTGAGAGCCACGTTGCTCACGATGGTGCAAGACTATCCTGGTTACGCATATGTATCGGCCCAGGTGAACCACAGACACAATGCATGTGTCAAGTGCATGGTTGAGACACCGCATCTCCAGCTACCAAGGGATCCCGGGTCTTCGAAAACTGTGTTCCAAGGTACTCGTAACTGGCTCTGCATGTATCACCTGTGGAGAAAATGCGGTGACCTTTTCAATGCGAAGAAATCGAGGAGCTTTTGAATAATTTGGTAGATTGCCCTTCGCCGGGAAAAAAAAGACCGAGGACTAAGTCGCTGCTGGGTGTATGTTTTCTGGGACCTGCCATACTGGAAGGTCCTCCACACTCCCCATAGCCTCTATGTAATGCACATCACTAAGAACATTACCGAGAGTCTGCTTGGCACTCTACTGAACATGCCAGAGAGGACCAAGGATGGGTCGAAAGAAAGAAAGTACCTTAAATTGCTTGGCATCAAGAAAGATCTTCAGTACCCTGATAGTGATGATGATGAGGATCAGACGGATGGGACTCAAGGTCGCCACAAAAGAGTTAAGAAGAATGAGTTGGTGCTTCGTGTTGCCTGCTTCACTCTGAGTCTAGAGGAGCTTGAGCAGTTTTTCAGGTGCCTCCTAGGAGTGAAAGTTTCTCACGGTTACTCGGGGAAGATAAGCAGATATATGGATGTGGCGAAGAAGAGGTTAAGCTATATGAAGTCTCACGACTGTCACGTGCTAATGACACAGATACTCCGTATTGCGATCCGCAGGAGAATGGACGAGCATGTCCGTGAGATGCTGTTTGGCCTCTGTAACTTTTTTGACATCATATCTAGGAAGTCGATCGGTGTGAAGCAGCTCAATAGGCTACAGGAAGAGATCATGATGATACTATGCGAGCTTGAGATTTACTTCTCGCCCGGATTCTTCGACATAATGGTGCATCTGCTTGTACATGTCGTGGATGACATCATCCAGCTTGGGCCGACATTCCTGCACAACATGATGCCGTTTGACGACATAAACGGTTACAGATTCTACATCAAGGAAAAGGACAGGAATAGCGAATATCAAAACTCAGGAGTAACTATGTTATCCTTCACCAATGACGAGACTACTGTCATGGAAACATTCTACGGAAGGATCGAGGAGATATGGGAGCTCGACTACTGTGGAGAGATTGTACTGATGTTCCGTGTTAGATGGGCCAAGAACGTGGAAATAGAAGGCTGGTATTTCACCACAATGGTTATACTAGATGCCAAATCAACGAAGAATGCCTCCACAAAAAATGAGCCTTGGGTACTCGCTAGCCAAGTTGATCAATGTTTTTTTATTACCGACCCGTTAAATCCCAACTGTGTTGTAGTTAGGAGGGGTAAGAGGAGCATCATCGGAATCGAAGGAGCTGCCAACGAGCAAAACTTCGACAAAAACGGCGACCCGAAGATCGAAGAGGAATTCGACAAGTACTTCGACATGCCTACTACTACTAAATTAAGAAGGAAGACTACACTACCTACTAAAGGTTGTCCATTCACAAGAACAAATCTCAAAGTGCACGGGCTAAAGTATTCAACCGCGACGAAAAAGGGCAAGAAGATTGTGAAGAGATGCTAGCTCGACACATCACATGACGGCGTGTGACCTTTTTTGTGTATTAATTCATATGTGTGATCGCAAATATATGTTAGTTAGAGACTAAAGATATATCGTGATATTCGTGTGGGTATATAAATTCACATGTGTTTGTGACAAGTACAATATATACATATAATTCAGGGAGGTTTTTTTGAATAAATATGCATGTGTATGTGCTTGTTTTTAAATATATTTGTAACATATAATTTTTAAATAAAGAAAAATATTGATTTGAATAAATATGCATGTGTATGTGCTTGGTTTTAAATATATTTGTAACATATAATTTTTAAATAAAGAAAAAAATTGACCCAACCAGAATTCGAACCTGACTGCCATAGGTCTATGGATATGCATCATAACCGCTAGGCTAGTGTGTGTTTGTTGTCTAAGTACAGCCTCGCGCCGGTTATTTGGCTAAGTGCCATGGTATAATTTGTTAGCTTGATTGATTTTGTTTGTTAAACATCTTTGAACTTTAGGTGTTAAAATTTAGTTAACATGTCATTTTTTTAATTCTGGTTGTAGTGATGATCTCCTTAATAGATACTAGGTGATAATTATAGATAGGTGATAATTTTGGTTGTAGTGATGATCTACAGAACATATACTAGGTGATAATTATACTAGTTGATAATTTTAGTTAACTTTTTTTGAAAAGTGCCATGTATTCTGCAGTTTGAAAAGTGCCTATATTCTACTTAACTTGAACAGTAGCTTTTTTAACCACTAATTATGCCATTTGGCCACCACTATATGTCTGCATGCATGTCTGTATTGAAACTGCCTCTATTATGTACTGTACATATACTAGCCTTTTATTTTGTCAAGCAAATAATGTACATATTATTGTCTGGCTTTTATTTTGGTATGCCAAGTAGCTATTTTGGCTGGCCTGATTCCACACTATGGGCTTGAGATCGTGAGTGGTCAGCCTTGCTTATGATTTTATTGTGTTCTATGGAAGTGGAACCTATTTTATGTTGTTGTGAACCTAATTTATTGTGTTTTCTGGTTGTGTACCACTAGAGCTATTTATGTTCTGGACCATTTTCTCATGTAATATGTCATGCACTGTTGTTTGTCATCTTTTTTTTGCACTTGTAGTCTCATTTTTTCTTTGTCTTTTTTACCAATGGTGGTCTGTTAAGAACTTAAGACAAGTTCAGAGTATGCTATTTGATGCTTGATCAATGGGTGTGGTGTTGGTTGAGTTGCTACTAGTAGCAGTCACACCCTCAACAAGTAACTTGTTTTAATTGTCTAGACAATGTTGTTAGTAGCAGTCCCAATACTTGTTGTACCTTTTAAAGTTTTTAAGTTTGTTGTACCTTATTGTACCTTTTTAAGTTTTCAAAGTTCTTCTTATATACTAAATGTACCTGGAGTGTATATCTTTATACTTGTATCTGTTATATTTGTTGTTTTTAAAGTTGCTGTATACTTGCTGATGGTACCTGGAGTGTATATCTATTATACATGTAGCCGATGGTACCTGTTATATATATATTGAATGTGGATGATGGATGATGGATATTGGGGTCAATGCATGGGGCTGTCAATATGGGGATGGGGTGTTTTGTCTTGCAGGGATATATTTCTTCAATTGAGTTGCCCATTTCTGCTGGGGTGTCGATTCACTTCCGTTTCGGTTGAGAAATGGCCACTCCTAGGTCAAAAAATTAGCAAAGGTCTTGCCAAATTTTTCGGCCGAGATTTGTGCTAACTTTTTGCCTCTTTTTAATAGAGTGCAAACATGTCAGGAAACAATGAGGTCGGCCCTTCTAAGCACATAAGAGTCGAAGAAATGGCTAGACAGGCCAAGAGTCATTCTGGCGGGGGTCCCAATAGGAGGAGGAGGAGGAGGAGGAGGAGGAGGAGGAGATGAGGATGACACCACCACCGGAGGACGAGGCAACCGCCGCCAGAGCTGCTGGGGGCAACAAGGGAGGAGATCCTGATTACGAGAGGCACAAAGAAGACTATGATGGAACTAGTGAAGGTGGTGGCGAAGAGGATGACACGACCGATGGCGACGCCCGCACTGATGGCGGCGAGCGCACGGATGGAGGTAGCGGCAACCCAGCCGCTTCTCAGAAGAAGAAGAAGGAAAAGAAGGATCGGAAGGTGCTAGTGCTCGCCATCGTCTACGATGAGTTCACCTGAAGTCATAGAAAGTGGCCTAACCATTGCGCCAAAGGCGTTTGCCAAAGGGTACGGCCTGCAACTCGGGTGCATCGTCCAAGAAAGCATGTCGATCAACACGAAGTACATATGACATGCTGACAATGCAGCTTTGGTCGATAACCTCCTTAAGAAGCTTCACAAGCGATACAGATTCCCAAAGAGGTTTAGAAACCTGGAGAGAAAGAACTCAGTGAACAAACTAGACCTCACGAAGATGAGCAACGCCTTGAGCAGCTGGAAAACCTGGGTAAAGAATAGCATTGACAAAGGTGAAAGCTGGGAGGTTATTACTAAGAAAAATCCGATGCTCGACGAAGAGGAGTTTAAGATATTCAAGGCGGATATAGCTACCGTTGACGCTATACATTGGACTAACTGGGGCAGGACTATGTGGGAACAGAACATAGGTAACCACCACCTTGGAAGCAGCGGTTACAGGGGGAAGCAGGCCATTTGGGACAAGGAGGACGCCGAGCTTGAACGCCTGGGTAAAGACAACCGTTGGCTTAAAATCACGGACTTGCAGCTTAGGCAATTTGTCTGGACCTTCTACTACATGGACAAGGAAACAGGGGAGTACATCACCGACGATCCGGTGGTGAAGGAATTCGAGAAGAAGCTTGTAAGGAATTTATCGCTGATCTCAAGTCTATTGCATTCCTTGTCTCTGCAGGAGGATGAACTGAACGCTCCTACCAAAGAGTCGTCCCAGGATTCGACAGAGCTGTGGGACACAATTTTCAATAGGGCGACGAATGCTTACAAGAATAGGGACAAGGGGTTGCCGCCGTCCTCAGCTGGTCGTGTGTGTCCGGCTTCGGTACGAGCATGAAATTCAAGGAGTACTACAAAGAGGACGCCAAGAAAAGAAGGGAGAGGAAGAACCTGTCGGCGGCTAAGAATAAAGACGTTGTTGAAGAGCTGAAGATGAAGGTGCAGACACTAGAGGAGAAGGTAGTGGACGAGAAAACAGTGGACAAGTTAGTGGAAGAAAAGCTCCACGCGATGATCCCCCCTGAGTTTTTCGAGGGGCTTACTGCTTGGAATACGGGAGGTCGACAGGGGGCGATACATCTTCCCATCTTAAGAAGAAGCAACTCGGGCATCAACGTTAACGTGTCGCCGGAGCTGGTGACCCGGCCAGCCGTCAACGCTAGGACACAGCCGCTTGTTTTGGTCACACTGACGCCCCCTCCCGCCAAAGATACCAATAAGGCACAGCCGACGGCGGTGCTGCTTCATGAGGCACCCGAGCGGGTGAATGTAGATGATGATAGGCCGGCCGCCGGCATGGGCCATGTATCTACATTAGCAGAGCTCCACGCCATCACCAAGGTAACTAATTAGTTAGTGCATGTCATCTACTTTATGCCTTCGATGCATGACTGCTGCCATCACATGATGTCCAACAACATGTTTTGCCTTAGGACACTTCTTGCATACTCCTGCTTAAAGATGTTGGCGGTGAGTTGAAGGATATTGCCAAGGGCACTCTCATACAACCAACTAGCCGCATGACGCACAACAATCCAATGGATGATGACGTGATGTGGGTCAGGTTGGCTCGGGTGTTGCCAAGGTGCGACGACATGGAACCCCCCTTTCAACCTCAGGGAGCCGACGAACACAAGACCCTTGGAGAATGCTACAACTAGCCCTTGACATGGCCGAAGACCCAGATTCGTCTTGTGGGGGGAGCACCAGTGCCACTTCTTGATCGACCGCCCGGTCACCACCTCGGAAGCCAGTAGCCATCGTCGTCGCCACCACCAGCCCTCACCAGCAACTCTTGGTAGTGTGTGTACCGCCCCATGGCAAAGACGTTGTGCCGCAACTGCCCTGACCCCGCTACCACCACCACATGATGACACCCATGAAGATGATGATGAATTGGTCAACATTGATGACTTCATCAACACCGGCACCGAGAAAGGATTGTATATGCCTTCTGTGGATGAAGAACCCTTCACAGCTCGCGACCATCAAGCTGGTCGGCTGTAACTACCTCGGGGAACTACGCTCTAAGTTGCATGCCTGGATGAGCGAAAGTGGTTAAAATAGTACGGTGGGGGCCCAGGGGCCACCCACAGGTAGACCCGTCGGCTGTCCTAACCACTTTCAGAACATCGGGACAAGAACGAGCGGCGTAGTCGGCAGACGAAGGGATCAACTACATACACAAGTGAGTATGTATGCAAGCCACCATACAACTGTTCTCAGAGCCATACCATCTAAAAGAAATAGAAATATTGCAACGCCATACGGCAAGATCCAAATATCCTAGATAGAGATAATATTTTAGGATAGCTCCTCATACATCAAACATCAGAGTATCAGGCGGAAGCGGAAAACAAGGTCCGAGTACGGATAAGAAGCAAATTGGCATAAGATGCCACATACATAATCACATCCTGACCATAGATCTCGCGGATCCCCATCCCCGGAATCTCTACACTGAGTGATCGTTGCCAACATCATCTCTCTCCTCCACCTAGTATCCATCTTGCGAGTACACATGTTCATCTGAATCAAACAATTTATCGTGTGAGACCCTAGGGGTACTCAGCAAGTCTTTATGCCTCTAACGGGGACATATACCTGGGGTGACGCAATTGCAGCAAAAGATAATAACTAACAAGTCTATAGATACTCGCTAACCACCCACCTAACCAGTGATAGACGGATGTCCGTTAATTAGTAACAACAGTTATAAAAGTATAATTAACAAATCCATCCTCCTTCTCGCTTACCAACGAGAAAGCGGACGAACAACCCATCCTTTGGCAGTTTTATTAACCATTCCATGAGTATTGCACTATTTACTAGTCAGGTACTTCGTCATATTAAAAGCGGTACTTTAGTTATACTTGTCTATGATCGAGAAACTGTGCTCCAAGTCGTCCATAACCGTGGACACGGCTTTCAGAAAGATTTACCCTGCAAGGGTGCACAAATAGCAACACACACTCGATCAACCTCGGAAAAACCAACTCAAAACCCAACGAGGCATTCACGACAAAGCGATCATAGGATTCAGAAATATTTCAGGGGACCACCCCAATAAGCTACCCGCAACGAAGTTGGCCGGCTCCGAGACGGACCCAGGGTTTGCGAGAACGGCTGTAAACGACTGGGAACCCGAAAATGTGACTGGGCTTATCGATACCGCGAAATCGTGCCGCGATCCCTAAACAGTACAGGTGCTCCTCGCACAATCTTAAATAAAGGAGTAAAGCATGGCATAAGTACAGGATAGTAATAAAGCCCCAAACTACTTTGTGGCCCCAAGAAATAGAAATGAATCAAGCTCTGGCTCAGGGAGGGTCCATAAGGCCTCCCGGATGTGGATAGTGCGAATAGTCAAGGAACAGGAATCAAGTACTCGGGGTCCTACGAGACACAAGTGAGCATGAAAAACCAAATAGCAGATATTGCCCACCGGTGCCTCTTTCATTAGTTATCCCATTACTACTCAGGTTAAGTTGTTTAGGTACCTCGTTATCCATCAGACACTAACCTACCCTACACATGCTGTTCTACGACTCGCATGGCTCAAACAACTCCTGTAGTAATGGCTCATGGGATGGAGGAACAAGCTTTGGTGGGGTTTAAAAGTAAAGGCTATGCAATACTTGGGATTCAATTTAATGCAAATGCAACTCAATGATGCAAGAATAAGATAGAGGCAGTAGGTACTATATGTATGCAAGCATGTGGTAGTGCTTGCCTGGCAGCTCATTTGAAGCGAGAGACGGATCTGGGTAGTACTCCTGGGATTCCTGATATTTCCCCTACTCGGCGTCTATTCGAAGAAGAACCAAACAAAGAAGGGCCAACATAAATAAAGTGCACAAGCATATGAATTAAAATGCAACAAGCAAACAAGCATGCCATGATGAATGATGCACAATTTACATGGCAATAATGTAGCACGGCATGGGTGAGGTGTGGGGTACAAGAATAAAGCATTTTATTGAGTTTTAGTCATGTTTTACTCCCAAATAAGTTATTGTATACTTTATATTTATATGATGCATGCTGCAATTCAGAACAAGGAATGCAGAGTTAGAACGGGCTCGTCGCGCTGATCGATTTAGACATATTATTTGTCGAATTTTGAGTTGTAGAATTAAAGTTATTAATTAATTAAGAAAAGGCATTTTTATTGCATTTAAACAATTTCGAAAATTTAAATTGCTTAAATGATATTTTGAATGGCATATTTGAAATCCTCACATTTTTCCAATTCCAAAACATATATCATAAGTATTATTTGGAATTATAATTCAAAAGTTATTAAAAACAGATTTTAATTCATATTAAAACATTTTCTGAAATTGTTTTTATAAAAACAGAATTACACAGACTTTTTATACTCAGCATCGCCTAGCCATAGACGCAGACAGGTGGGACCGCGCTGAGCTGGTGACACTGCGCGTGACAGAGAGTTTTCCCACCGGCGCAGAAGCTAGCCGGGGAGACTGACAGGTGGGCCCGGAGGCTTCGCGGGCCCAGCTGCCAGCGGGTGAACCGTGCACAACCACGTGGCCCAGCTGGGGATCGCGGGTTGAGGTTTACGAATACCCGGGTGTCTTTTTGTAAAACGAACACAGCCGCTGACAGGTGGGGCTCAGGGGGACTACGGGTTTAGCCGGCAAAAAGGGTGGGGGTTTTCTACAAAGCTACCAACTAACCCACTGTTTCTCTTCCAGGGTTTCTAACGGACAGATCGGTGCACGACAGAGAACGGCACGGCACAGGGGATCAAACCCGCGACCTGCGGCACCCGCGCTGAGAGGTGGAACCAGTGCGGTGGGTGAGGGGATGTTGACAGGAGGAGGTCGGGCGGCTAGTTAGGGCCTACGCGACGCCGCGGCGAGGAAACGCTCGTGGACGCCGGCGCACAGAGCATGCTCGACACAACAACCGGCGTGTCCGGGAAACGACGGTGGCCGTGAGGATGTCTAGGAGGAAGGTAGGCTCACCACGAGGTGGTCGGCAGTGATGGATCAGGTCGGCGAGCAGCAGGACGACGACGATGCAGACGCCGAGCGGATTAGGGTTTCGGTTCGGCGTTGACGTCGGCGTGCAGCAGGTACGGGCGGCTCCTCCTCGGCTGCATGCACAGGGACGACGCCAGGGCTCCTGCGGTCTTCCTCGACGCCAACTCGCCACGCCCGCCGCCTGATCTAGAGGATGGTGGTGGATGCTGAAGTGGTGGCCGGAGTTGGAGAAGAGGTGCAGGGGAGAGGAAGGGAACAGCGCAGCGGCTAGGGGGTGGATCTGGGCACGAGAGAGACACGGGAGGGAGTAGATAGCAGAGAGGGAGAGGGGAGAGGTGCCGTGGGGGATCGGTGGAGAGAAAAAGGTGGCTCGGCCACCTTTTCTCCCCTCCTCCTCACGTGCGCGGTCAAGCACAGCAGGGTGGAGGGGCTGCAGCTGGGGCCTGCGGAGGGGAGGGAGAGGAGGCTCGGGTGTGGGGTCGGCCTAGCAGGGAGAGAGAGAGAGAGAGAGAGAGAGAGAGAGAGAGAGAGAGAGAGAGGTGTGGCATGGAGCTAGGGTTGGAGCGGCTTGGGTTAGGGTTGGTGTAAGGGTTTAGAGGGGTAGATGGGGTAGCCTAGGGCTGGGGTTGGTGCTTCGGCATGGAGGGGGTAGATCATGGGGTAGGGTTTAGAGAGAGGGATTAGGGAGATAGGGTTTATGGTAGGGGTCATGAGGGTTTAGGGTTAGAGTTTAATCATGGCCAAAATAAGAACAAGCAAGGGGGTGAAGATGGGTAGAGTTTTGAGCATGGTCACGACAAGATCAAGCATGAGGAGGATAGAGTAAGAGAGAAAAGGAAAGCTTAACCAAAAGAGAAGAAAACCACTCAAAAACCAAAGAAAACCAAAGGAGAAAAAGATGGTGAGTTTGTTGCATGGCCCATGCATGGGCATTAAATTCCATGTCTAATCTTTTGAAAACAAAATAATAATCATGGCACTTATACACATGCATTCCAAAACATGGAGTAAGGCCAAGCTAAAAGAATTAGAAAGATGTTCCAAGTGGAGTAGATGGAGATGCTCAAATTTGAATATAATTTGGACATGCTAGTGTGTATATTCCACTAGGTGCATAATATCCTCAAAATATTCCAACATGAGCAAATATTCCACAACAACCCATATGGGAGCTAGAAAAAGGGGTACCACTCACATGCAAAGGTGGCTCCACATATCAATAATGTGAAAACAACATGATGCTAGTGTGACGGAATGTGGAAAAATAGAAGTGGATCCATCCCAACCCACATGAGCTAGATTTAAAAGCCAAAGGAAAAATGTAAGGATGGTGGAATTATAAGGTGGTGACAAGGAAAAGGTGGTGGAGTTGAATAAAAGATATTCCCCCAACTCAACTTGGGCATCAAGCATTTATCAAGAATCAAATACAATATATCAAGAGCCAAATACAATTACTAATGCATATGAGAGAAGAACCAAATGAAAAGGGTTTTATATGATGCTCAAATGCAAGGTGGAATGATGACATGAGCATGATATAATCATGATGCAACAATTATATGTAGGCAGTAGCAATTATATTACTAGACCAAGTAGCATTACATATGTTAGACAGATGGGATGCTAAAACTCTCCCCCACTAAACAGGAATCTCTCCCCGAGATTCTAGGAAGAAGAAGAAGACGCGAAGAGGGTAGGATACTTAGCACGGAGCTCATCCTCGCGTTCCCAAGTTGCTTCATCAACGGAATGGTGCGACCACTTCACCTTGCAGAACTTGATGGACTTGTTGCGAGTCCTTCTTTCTGTGGCTTCTAGGATTTTTATGGGGTGTTCTTGATAAGACAGATCTTCTTGGAGATTGATGAGTTCATGGTCCACGGTCCTGCCGGGATCCTTGAAGCACTTCTTGAGTTGAGATATATGGAAAACATCATGGACCTTGAGTTTTTCAGGGAGCTCAAGAGCATAAGCAACTTCTCCTCTTCTTCCACGAACTTTTAAAGGACCGATGTATCTAGGAGCCAGCTTTCCTTTGATACCAAAACGGTGCGTGCCTCTCATGGGAGTGACACGAAGGTAAACGAGATCACCAGGGACATACTCCATGTTCATGTGCTTTCTATCATAGTTGCTCTTCTGGCGACTTTGAGCAACCTTTAGGTTTTCAAGAATGATGTGAACCTTCTCCTCCGCTTGAGTTACAATGTCGGGGCCAAACAATGTTCTTTCACCTCCGCCCGACCAACCAATCGGAGTTCTTCATTTGCGTCCATATAGAAACTCAAATGGTGCCATCTTTAGACTTTTCTGGAAGCTGTTATTGTAAGAGAATTCAGCATAAGGAAGGCATTCTTCCCACTTCATGCCGAAAGAGATAACGCAAGCACGGAGCATATCTTCCAGAATCTGATTGATCCTTTCAACTTGTCCTTGCAACTGAGGGTGGTAAGCTGTGCTGCAGTTCAATTTTGTTCCCAAAGCATTTTGGAAACTTCCCCAGAACTTGGAAGTGAAGATGCTTCCACGGTCTGAGCTGATCTCAAGAGGAACCCCATACAGAGAGACAATTCTGTTAATATAGAGCTCAGCCAACTGAATTGCAGAGATTGTTTCCTTGACGGGAAAGAAGTGAGCCACTTTAGAAAGCCTGTCGATGACAACAAAGATTGCATTGTTGCCCTTCTGCGACCTTGGAAAACCAGTTATGAAGTCCATCTCTACTTTCTCCCATTTCCATTCTAGAGGCTTCAATGGCTGTAGAAGACCGGAAGGTTTCTAATGGACAGCCTTATCTCTGCGGCAGACACCACACTCCGAGACATACTTGGCACAATATCGTTTCAACCCAGGTCACCAATACTGTGTTTTCAAGTCCATGTACATCTTAGTGCTGCCAGGGTGGATAGACAGAACAGAATCATGCACCTCCTTGAGAACTTGCTCTCTTAAACCCGGGTAGTTCGGAGCAAACATCCGGTGTTGAAAGAAAAGAGCGCCTTGGTCGTCGACGTGGAAGGACTCATACTTCGGAAGCTGAATGTTGGAGATGATCTTTTTAGTGTAAGGATCACCAAGTTGAATGGAGCGCACTTTTTCTTCCAAGAGAGGGGTTGCTAGAAGGTTCAGAAGATACCCTTGATCCACAATTTCAAGGTTGAGCTTGCGGAATTCCTCACACAAGAGAGGCTCTTGTTCTTCCACCATGAGGTTGTTGACATAAGCTTTTCGGCTGAGAGCGTTGGCCATGACATTAGCTTTGCCCGGAGTGTAGTTGATGGTCAAATCGAAGTCATTAATTGCTTCAATCCACCTGCTCTGACGAAGGTTGAGATCAGGCTGTGTGAAGATATACTTCAGACTCTTGTGATCAGAAAAGATCTCACAACGGTTGCCAAGCAAGTAGTGCATCCATACTTTCAAACCAAAGACAACTACTGCAACTTCGAGGTCATGTGTAGGATAGTTGATCTCATGCGTCTTTAGCTGTCGAGAGGCATAAGCAACAACTTGTTTTTCTTGCATGAGGACCGCACCCAATCCTTGCAAGGAGGCGTCACAGAATATCTGGAAAGGCTTTGATGTATCTGGAGGAATCAAAACTGGTGTGGAAGTGATCTTCTCTTTGAGTGTTTTAAAGCTTGCTTGACATGCAGAAGACCAAAGGTATTTCTTGCCTTTCTTGAGGAGATCGGTAAGAGGCTTCGCAATCTTTGAGAAGTTCTGAATGAAGCGACGGCAGTAACTAGCCAAACCAAGGAAACTCCGGACTTCTTTGACATTTTTGGGTGGAAGCCAGTCAACAATTGTCTTAATAGTTTCTGGGTTGACGGCAATGCCCTTGGCACAGCTGACGTGACCAAGGTAGGTGACTTGAGGCAGCCAGAACTCACACTTGGAGAACTTTGCATACAGGCGGTTCTCACGCAGCTTGTTTAGGACACACCGAAGGTGTTCTTCATGTTCTTCCTTTGACTTAGAATAGACTAGGATGTCATCCAGATAGACCACAACGAACTTATCAAGATACTCCATGAAAACCGAGTTCATAAGCCCCGAGAAGGTGGCAGGTGCGTTGGTGAGACCGAAGGACATGACCGTGTACTCGTACAGGCCATAGCGGGTGGTGAAAGCTGTTTTGGGAACATATTCCTTGCGAATCTTGATTTGATGATATCCACTTCTCAAGTCAAGCTTAGAGAAAACCACAGCTCCTGCTAGCTGATCGAAGAGATCATTAATCCGCGGAAGGGGATATTTATTCTTGATGGTTTTAGCATTGAGAGCCCGATAGTCAACACAAAGTCTATCCGTCTTGTCTCTCTTCTTCACAAAGATGGTTGGGCTACCCCAAGAAGAAGTACTGTGCTGAATGAAACCCAACTTCTCATGTTCATCGAGCTGACGTTTGCTTTTAGCCAAGTCAGCAGGACCCATTTTATAAGGCCGCTTGGAGATAGGAGCGGTTCCTAGTTCAAGTTCAATCACAAAATCGACCTCTCGATCAGGAGGCATAGCTGGTAACTCTTTAGGAAAAACATCTGGGAACTCACAGACCACCGGAACACTCTGAATAGCTTCCATAGCATCATCATTAAGAGCCGCCAAAGAGAAAAGCTGAATTGCAGGAGTCAGACTTGGAGAATAGACTATATGGCCTTCATGAATTTTCAGAGAAACCGAGCGTTCAGCACAATCAATCACAGCTGCATTTGCTGTTAACCAATCCATGCCCAAGATAACATCAATGTCAGACTTGCCCAGAATGATTAAGGAAGCCGGGAACGAAGAACCACCAATCTCAGTTTGATTGCCATGGCTGATTTTAGAAGATGCCATTATTGCTCCAGGAGAACGGACCATTAACCGTTCTGGGAGAGGATCCATTGCTAACTCATTCTCATTTGCAAACTTGTGATAAACAAAAGAATGCGATGCACCAGAATCAAACAAAACTCGTGCATGCTCCGCTTGAGCGACGTTGACACAGTTGGCACGAGCAACCGTAGACCCAGGCTTGGTGTTGATGTTGAGAGCCCGCGGTGGAGGTGCACGAACCATAGAAGAGCTTGCCGCAGGTCTTGGAGGTGGTGGTGGAAGAGCTTTGTTGTTCATTGGACAATTCCACTGTTGATGCCCAGTGTTCCCACAGGTGTAACAGGCACCAGGTGGACGTGGAGCAGCGTAGCCAGGGACTCCGACAGGCGCTCCAGGGTAGTTGTGGTTGTAGCCCCTAGGAGCCACAGTGAAGGAGTTTGGTGGCCTTGCCGTGTAGCTTGATGGTCTTGGTGGAGCCGGGAGCGACGGTGGGGTGTTAGGAACCCACACGCGGCACTTAGAAGGAGCTGTCATAGCTGAAGAGCTTGCTGCATCGCGGCTGTGTTTCTTGGACTCCTCAAACACTTGCCTACTTGCTTCTTCCTGCAGAGCTGTATGTTGGAGTTCTAGAAAAGACCCCTGCCTTGCATGAGTGATTGCATATTTGATTGATGCATTGAGCCCTTGCCTGAACCTCTTTTGCTTCTTCTTGTCATCAGAGATCTCATCGCCACCATACCGAGAAAGGTTCATGAAGTTTCTGATATAGGTATTGACATTGTCATTGCCCTGCTTGAGGTTGAGAAACACTTCCTTCATCCTTTCCATGACAATTTCTGACAGATATTGCTCTTTGAAAGCCCCAGTGAACTGCTCCAAGTAGGCTGAAAACTAGAGTGGTTTGCCTTCAGGTAATTTTCCCACCACAGAGTTGCGTCTCCCTTCAGAAGGTGCGTGGCACATTTTACCCATTCTTGCTCAGGAACATCAGAAGTCATCAGCAACCTTGACATCTCACGCAGCCAATCATCAGCATCAAGTGGCTGATCAGACACCTCAAAGTGGCGCGGGTTGAACTTCAGAAAACTCTTGATGTCTCCTCGCTTGGGAGGTGGAGGTAGCGGAACAAACTCATTCCTCCTGACACTTTCTTCAAATCGCTGCTGGTTCTGCTGCATTGCTCCCAAGGCATTAGCAATACTTGCCAACGCAGCCCCTAGTTCAAGTGGTATGTCCTCCTCAGAACGGCGTGGTGGTGCCATCCTGTGATTGATATAAAACTCAAGTCAGTACCATAATGGAGAATAATAATAATCCAAAATAGTACCAAAATGGGATTAACCAAGATTAAAGGATACAAATTACTAAGATGATATTAAAATATCAACAAAGTTATAAGCACCTAGAAGATATTAAGCATATCGCACACGACTGAACAAGGAGTGTGGTAGACAAGCTAACAAAGAAAAAATTTCCGCAATTTCGGCATTAAAATACCACTATATGCGCAAACCCACTTAACGAATCAAGATTAGTAACTCTACCAATTCAATATACAAGAGCGAATGATAAAAGTAGTGGTATGGTCGCGACTCCATCCCGCACTCAAATCATTACTCCGCACATGAATCAGTAAAACACATATCCCAACACCTTCTTTTTAAGATGAACCTAAAGATTAGTAACTATGGAAACGAACACCCCAAACAAGATAACGTCGGATAACAAA
Organism: Avena eriantha; assembly: GCA_910589775.1. Classification (NCBI taxonomy): domain Eukaryota; kingdom Viridiplantae; phylum Streptophyta; class Magnoliopsida; order Poales; family Poaceae; genus Avena; species Avena eriantha. The sequence goes on along the minus strand of OU342741.1, from coordinate 77,551,695 downwards.
GAGTAAGATAGATCGCACCGGTATACAACGAATCAGATAGATCGCGTCGGTTTACAAAGGCATGTCGGTATGGAATGTACCAACAGTTGATAACCAAAAGGCAGATAGAGATAACATTTGGATGCAACAGATAGACAAGGAATTCACACACACACACACACACAATCTATGGTACTACGGAACCTAGAACACGTGAATCCTAGTTTGAATTTTTAGAAGAGGATTGAAAACGTTACACTTCCTTACCAGAAAAAGGGAGGTTGGGTGGGTAACAAGAAAAATGGAAGCAGTCCTACTCTAACGTTTTGTTTTTCCCTAGTATACATAGCTACCAAAAATATTTGCTAGACTGACAACGACCATTTGGCTGAGACCCTAAAGGGCGGGATGGCTCTGATACCAATTGTAACTACCTCGGTGAACTACGCTCTAAGTTGCATGCCTGGATGAGCGAAAGTGGTTAAAATAGTACGGTGGGGGCCCAGGGGCCACCCACAGGTAGACCCGTCAGCCGTCCTAACCACTTTCAGAACATCGGGACAAGAACGAGCGGCGTAGTCGGCAGGCGAAGGGATCAACTACATACACAAGTGAGTATGTATGCAAGCCACCATACAACTATTCTCAGAGCCATACCATCTAAAAGAAATAGAAATATTGCAACGCCATATGACAAGATCCAAATATCCTAGATAGAGATAATATTTTAGGATAGCTCCTCATACATCAAACATCAGAGTATCAGGCGGAAGCGGAAAACAAGGTCCGAGTATGGATAAGAAGCAAATCGGCATAAGATGCCACATAAATAATCACATCCCGCCCACAGATCTCGCGGATCCCCATCCCCAGAATCTCTACACCAAGTGATCGTTGCCAACATCATTTGTCTCCTCCACCCAGTATCCATCTTGCGAGTACACCTGTTCATCTGAATCAAACAATTTATCGTGTGAGACCCTAGGGGTACTCAGCAAGTCTTTATGCCTCTAAAGGGGACATATACCTGGGGTGACGCAACTGCAGCAAAATATAATAACTAACAAGTCTATAGATACTCGCTAACCACCCGCCTAACCAATGATAGACGGATGTTCGTTAATTAGTAACAACAGTTATAACAGTATAATTAACAGATACATCCTCCTTCTCGCTTACCAACGAGAAAGCAGATGAACAACCCATCCGTTGGCAGTTTTATTAACCATTCCATGAGTATTGCACTATTTACTAGTCAGGTACTTCGTCATATTAAAAGCGGTACTTTAGTTATACTTGTCTATGATCGAGAAACTGTGCTCCAAGTCGTCCATAACCGCGGACACGGCTTTCAGAAAGATTTACCCTGCAGGGGTGCACAAATAGCAACACACACTCGATCAACCTCGGAAAAACCAACTCAAAACCAACGAGGCATTCACGACAAAGCGATCACAGGATTCAGAAATATTTCAGGGGGCCAGCCTAATAAGCTACCCGCAGCGAAGTTGGCCGACTCCGCGACGGACCCAGGGTTTGCGAGAACGGCTGTAAACGACTGGGAACCCGAAAATGTGACTGGGCTTATCGATACCGCGAAATCGTGCCGCGATCCCTAAACAGTACAGGTGCTCCTCGCACAATCTTAAATAAAGCAGTAAAGCATGGCATAAGTACAGGATAGTAATAAAGCCCCAAACTACTTTGTGGCCCCAAGAAATAGAAATGAATCAAGCTCTGGCTCAGGGGGGTCCATAAGGCCTCCCGGATGTGGATAGTGTGAATAGTCAAGGAACAGGAATCAAGTACTCGGGGTCCTACGGGACACAAGTGAGCATGAAAAACCAAATAGCAGATATTGCCCACCGGTGCCTCTTTCATTAGTTATCCCATTACTACTCAGGTTAAGTTGTTTAGGTACCTCGTTATCCATCAGACACTCACCTACCCTACACATGCTGTTCTACGACTCGCATGGCTCAAACAACTCCTATAGTAATGGCTCATGGGATGGAGGAACAAGCTTCGGTGGGGTTTAAAAGTAAAGGCTATGCAGTACTTGGGATTCAATTTAATGCAAACGCAACTCAATGATGCAAGAATAAGATAGAGGTAGTAGGTACTATATGTATGCAAACATGTGGTAGTGCTTGCCTGGCAGCTCAGTTGAAGCAAGAGACGGATCTGGGTAGTACTCCTGGGATTCCTGATATTTCCCCTACTCAGCGTCTATTCGAAGAAGAACCAAACAAAGAAGGGCCAACATAAATAAAGTGCACAAGCATATGAATTAAAATGCGACAAGCAAACAAGCATTCCATGATGAATGATGCACAATTTACATGCCAATAATGTAGCATGGCATGGGTGAGGTGTGGGGTACAAGAATAAAGCATTTTATTGAGTTTTAGTCATGTTTTACTCCCAAATAAGTTATTTTATACTTTATATTTATATGATGCATGCTGCAATTCAGAACAAGGAATGCATAGTTAGAACATGCTCGTCGCGCTGATCGATTTAGACATATTATTTGTCGAATTTGGAGTTGTAGAATTAAAGTTATTAATTAATTAAGAAAAGACATTTTTATTGCATTTAAACAATTTCGAAAATTTAAATTGCTTAAATGATATTTTGAATGGCATATTTGAAATCCTCACATTTTTCCGATTCCAAAACATATATCATAAGTATTATTTGGAATTATAATTCAAAAGTTATTAAAAACAGATTTTAATTCATATTAAAACATTTTCTGAAATTGTTTTTATAAAAACAGAATTACACAGAGACTTTTTATACTCAGCATCGCCTAGCCATAGACGCAAACAGGTGGGACCGCGCTGAGCTGGCGACACTGCGCGTGATAGAGAGTTTTCCCACCGGCGCAAAAGCTAGCCGGGGAGACTGACAGGTGGGACCGGAGGCTTCGTGGGCCCAGCTGCCAGCGGGTGAACCGTGCACAACCACGTGGCCCAGCTGGGGATCGCGGGTTGAGGTTTACGAATACCCGGGTGTCTTTTTGTAAAACGAACACAGCCGCTGACAGGTGGGGCTCAGGGGGACTGCGGGTTTAGCCGGCAAAAAGGGTGGGGGTTTTCTGTAAAGCTACCAACTAACCCACTGTTTCTCTTCCAGGTTTTCTGATGGAAAGAGAATGGCGCGGCGCGGGGGATCGAACCCGCGACCTGCGGCGCCCGCGCTGAGAGGTGGAACCAGTGTGGTGGGTGAGGGGATGTTGACAGGAGGAGGCCGGGTGGCTAGTTAGGGCTTACGCGACGCCGCGGCAAGGAAACGCTCGTGGACGCCGACGCACAGAGCGTGCTCGACACAACGACCGTCGTGTCCGGGAAACGACCGTGGCCGTGAGGATGTCTAGGAGGAAGGTTGGCTCACCGCGAGGTGGTCGGCGGTGGTGGATCGGGTTGGCGAGCAGCAGGACGATGGCCATGCAGAGGCAGAGCGGATTAGGGTTTCGGTTGGGCGTCGACGTCGGTGTGCAGCAGGTACAGGCGGCTCCTCCTCCGCTGCGTGCATAGGGACGACGCCAGGGCTCCTGCGGTCTTCCTCGACGCCAACTCGCCACGCCCGCGGCCTGATCTAGAGGATGGTGGTGGATGCTGAAGTGGTGGCCAGAGTTGGAGAAGAGGTGCAGGAGATAGGAAGGGAACGGCGCAGCGGCCAGGGGGTGGATCTGGGCACGAGAGAGAGACGGGAGGGAGTAGATAGCAGAGAGGGAGAGGGGAGAGGTGCCGTGGGGGATCGGTTGAGAGAAAAAGGTGGCTCAGCCACCTTTTCTCCCCTCCTCCTCACGTGCGCGGTCAAGCACAGCAGGGTGGAGGGGCTGCAGCTGGGGCCTGCGGAGGGGAGGGAGAGGAGGGGAGGGTGTGGGGTCGTCCTAGCGGGGAGAGAGAGAGAGAGGGTTGTGGCATGGAGCTACGGTTGGAGGGGCTCGGGTTAGGGTTGGTGTAAGGGTTTAGAGGGGTAAATGGGGTAGCCTAGGGCTGGGGTTGGTGCTTCGGCATGGAGGGGGTAGATCATGGGGTAGGGTTTAGAGAGAGGGATTAGGGAGAGAGGGTTTATGGTAGGGGTCATGAGGGTTTAGGGTTAGAGTTTAATCATGGACAAAATAAGAACAAGCAAGGGGGTGATGATGGGTAGAGTTTTGAGCATGGTCACGCCAAGATCAAGCATGACGAGGATAGAGTAAGAGAGAAAAGGAAAGCTTAACCAAAAGAGAAGAAAACCACTCAAAAAACAAAGAAAACCAAAGGATAAAAAGATGGTGAGTTTGTTGCATGGCCCATGCATGGGCATTAAATGCCATGTCTAATCTTGTGAAAACAAAATAATAATCATGGCATTTATACACATGCATTCCAAAACATGGAGTAAGACCAAGCTAAAAGAATTAGAAAGATGTTCCAAGTGGAGTAGATGGAGATGCTCAAATTTGAATATAATTTCGACATGCTAGTGTGTATATTCCACTAGGTGCATAATATCCTCAAAATATTCCAACATGAGCAAATATTCCACAACAACCCATATGGAAGCTAGAAAAAGGGGTACCACTCACAGGGCATGCAAAGGTGGCTCCACATATCAATAATGTGAAAACAACATGATGCTAGTGTGAGGGAATGTGGAAAAGTATAAGTGGATCCATCCCAACGCACATGAGCTAGATTTAAAAGCCAAAGGAAAAATGTAAGGATGGTGGAATTATAAGGTGGTGACAAGGAAAAGGTGGTGGAGTTGAATAAAAGATATGCCCCCAACTCAACTTGGGCATCAAGCATTTATCAAGAATCAAATACAATATATCAAGAGCCAAATACAATTACTAATGCATATGAGAGAAGAACCAAATGAAAAGGGTTTTATATGATGCTCAAATGCAAGGTGGCATGATGACATGAGCATGATATAATTATGATGCAACAATTATATGTAGGAAGTAGCAATTATATTACTAGACCAAGTAGCATTACATATGTTAGACAGATGGGATGCTGCAACTCTCCCCCACTAAACAGGAATCTTGCCTCGAGATTCTAGGAAGAAGAAGAAGACGCGAAGAGGGTAGGATACTTGGCACGGAGCTCATCCTCGCGTTCCCAAGTGGCTTCATCAACGGAATGGTGCGACCACTGCACCTTGCAGAACTTGATGGACTTGTTGCGAGTCCTTCTTTCTGCGGCTTCTAGGATTTTTATGGGGTGTTCTTGATAAGACAGATCTTCTTGGAGATTGATGAGTTCATGGTCCACGGTCCTGCCTGGATCCTTGAAGCACTTCTTGAGTTGAGATATATGGAAAACATCATGGACCTTGAGTTTTTCAGGGAGCTCAAGAGCATAAGCAACTTCTCCTCTTCTTCCACGAACTTTGAAAGGACCGATGTATCTAGGAGCCAGCTTTCCTTTGATACCAAAACGGTGTGTGCCTCTCATGGCAGTGACACGAAGGTAAACGAGATCACCAAGGACATACTCCATGTCCGTGTGCTTTCTGTCATAGTTGCTCTTCTGGCGACTTTGAGTAACCTTCAGGTTTTCAAGAATGATGTGAACCTTCTCCTCCGCTTGAGTTAAAATGTCGGGGCCAAACAATGTTCTTTCACCTGCGCCCGACCAACCAATCGGAGTTCTGCATTTGCGTCCATATAGAACCTCAAATGGTGCCATCTTTAGACTTTTCTGGAAGCTGTTGTTGTAAGAGAAAATTACCAGGGTGGATAGACAGAACAGAATCATGTGCCTCCTTGAGAACTTGCTCTCTTAAATCCGGGTAGTCAACGTGGAAGGATCACCTCCTCTCTCCTTGAGAACAAACATCCGGTGTTCAAAGAAAAGAGCGCCTTGGTCGTCAACGTGGAAGGACTCATACTTCGGAAGCTGAATGTTAGAGATGATCTTTTTAGTGTAAGGATCACCAAGTTGAATGGAGCGCACTTTTTCTTCCAAGAGAGGGGTTGCCAGAAGGTTCAGAAGATACCCTTGATCCACAATTTCAAGGTTGAGCTTGCGGAATTCCTCACACAAGAGAGGCTGTTGTTCTTCCACCATGAGGTTGTTGACATAAGCTTTTCGGCTGAGAGCGTCGGCCATGACATTACCTTTGCCCGGAGTGTAGTTGATGGTCAAATCGAAGTCATTAATTGCTTCAATCCACCTGCTCTGATGAAGGTTGAGATCAGGCTATGTGAAGATATACTTCAGACTCTTGTGATCAGAAAAGATCTCACAAGGGTTGCCAAGAAAGTAGTGCCTCCATACTTTCAAAGCAAAGACAACTGCTGCGAGTTCGAGGTCATGTGTAGGATAGTTGATCTCATGCGTCTTCATCTGTCGAGAGGCATAAGCAACAACTTGTTTTTCTTGCATGAGGACCGCACCCAATCCTTGCAAGGAGGCGTCACAGAATATCTGGAAAGGCTTTGATGTATTTGGAGGAATCAAAACTAGTGTGGAAGTGAGCTTCTCTTTGAATGTTTCAAAGCTTGCTTGACATGCAGGAGACCAAAGGTATTTCTTGCCTTTCTTGAGGAGATCGGTAAGAGGCTTCGCAATCTTTGAGAAGTTCTGAATGAAGTGACGGCAGTAACTAGCCAAACCAAGGAAACTCCGGACTTCTTTGACATTTTTGGGTGGAAGCCAGTCAACAATTGTCTTGATAGTTTCTGGGTTGACGGCAATGCCCTTGGCAGAGATGACGTGACCAAGGTAGGTGACTTGAGGCAGCCAGAACTCACACTTGGAGAACTTTGCATACCGGCAGTTCTCACGCAGCTTGTTTAGGACACACCGAAGGTGTTCTTCATGTTCTTCCTTTGACTTAGAATAGACTAGGATGTCATCCAGATAGACCACAACGAACTTATCAAGATACTCCATGAAAACCGAGTTCATAAGCCTCGAGAAGGTGGCAGGTGCGTTGGTGAGACCGAAGGACATGACCGTGTACTCGTACAGTCCATAGCGGGTGGTGAAAGCTGTTTTGGGAACATCTTCCTTGCGAATCTTGATTTGATGATATCCACTTCTCAAGTCAAGCTTAGAGGAAACCACATCTCCCCCTAGCTGATCGAAGAGATCATTAATCCGCGGAAGGGGATATTTATTCTTGATGGTTTTAGCATTGTGAGCCCGATAGTCAACACAAAGTCTATCAGTCTTGTCTTGCTTCTTCACAAAGATGGTTGGGCTACCCCAAGAAGAAGTACTGTGCTAAATGAAATCCAACTTCTCTTGTTCATCGAGCTGACGTTTGAGTTCAGCCAACTCAGCAGGACCCATTTTATAAGGCCGCTTGGAGATAGGAGCGGTTCCAGGGTCAAGTTCAATCACAAACTCGACCTCTCGATCAGGAGGCATACCTGGTAACTCTTCAGGAAAACATTTGGGAACTCACAGACCACCGGAACACTCTGAATAGCTTCCATAGCATCATCATTCAGAGCCGCCAAAGAGAAAAGCTGAATTGCAGGAGTCAGACTTGGAGAATAGACTATATGGCCTTCAGGAATTTTCAAAGAAACCGAGCGTTCAGCACAATCAATCACAGCTGCATTTGTTGTTAACCAATCCATGCCCAAGATAACATCAATGTCAGAGTTGCCCAGAATGATTAAGGAAGCCGGGAATGAAGAACCACCAATCTCAATTTGATTGCCATGGCTGATTTTAGAAGATGCCATTGTTGCTCTAGGAGAAAGGACCATTAACCGTTTAGGGAGAGGATCCATTGCTAACTCATTCTCATTAGCAAACTTGTGAGAAACAAAAGAATGCGATGCACCAGAATCAAACAAAACTCGTGCAGGGACTGGGTTAACATGAAGCATACCCATCACAACTCCAGGTGCATGCTCAGCTTGAGCGACGTTGCCACAGTTGGCACGAGCAACCGTAGACCCGGGCTTGGTGTTGATGTTGAGAGCCCACGGTGGAGGTGCACGAACCATAGAAGAGCTTGCCACGGGTCTTGGAGGTGGTGGTGGAAGAGCTTTGTTGTTCATTGGACAATTCAGTGTTGATGCCCAGTGTTCCCACAGGTGTAACAGGCACCAGGTGGACGTGGAGCAGCGTAGCCAGGGACTCCGCCAAGCGTTCCAGGGTAGTTGTGGTTGTAGCCCCTAGGAGCCGCGGTGAAGGAGTTTGGTGGCCTTGCCGCGTAGCTTGACGGTCTTGGTGGAGCCGGGAGCGATGGTGGGGTGTTAGGAACCCACACGCGGCGCTTAGAAGGAGCTGTCATAGCTGAAGAGCTTGCTGCATCGCGGCTGTGTTTCTTGGACTCCTCAAACACTTGCCTACTTGCTTCTTCCTGCAGAGTTGTATGTTGGAGTTCTAGAAAAGACCCCGGCCTTGCATGAGTGATTGCATATTTGATTGATGCATTGAGCCCTTGCGTGAACCTCTTTTGCTTCTTCTTGTCATCAGAGATCTCATCGCCACCATACCGAGAAAGGTTCATGAAGTTTCTGATATAGGTATTGACATTGTCATTGCCCTGCTTGAGGTTGAGAAACACTTCCTTCATCCTTTCCATGACAATTTCTGACTGATATTGCTCTTTGAAAGCCCCAGTGAACTGCTCCCAAGTAGGCTGAAAACCAGAGTGGTTTGCCTTCAGGTAATTTTCCCACCATAGAGCTGCGTCTCCCTTCAGAAGGTGTGTGGCACATTTTACCCATTCTTGCTCAGGAACATCAGCAGTCATCAGCAACCTTGACATCTCACGCAGCCAATCATCAGCATCAAGTGGCTGATCAGACACCTCAAAGTGGCGCGGGTTGAACTTCAGAAAACTCTTGAGAAAAACCACCTTTCGGTGTGATCAGACACTGTTGTGAAGAAGAAGCACAGGAAGAGAGGTAATAATAATAAGAAGGGTGCGAGCCAGCCTCTTCCAAAGAGGATCTGGGCTCAGGACGCTGTCGTCGTACCATCCACACAATATGGCTTGCCCCGAGTGCATGTAGCTGGTGATCTGATATTGACTCCGGATATGCTCCACGTCGCGGTTGGACCCATGTTAACTTTGCATGAGGGTGTCAAGACACTAGAGGGCATCCTTCTTAAAGACAAAGATCCAACTTACCCAGTTTTCATGACCAAGGTGCCATTGGACGTGGGCTTCGTCGATGAACCCCCCGCGGATATATTCTTCATAGCGTACGAGGATATATTCAAGCTGTTTCTCACGAAATGGCTAGATTATAACTTGGTCCGCCTATACGCGCTCAATCTGGCCATCAAGATCAAGAGAGAGAGAGAGAGTACTCCGGAAGTTGCAATAGTGGATCCCTACTACATGCAGGACAGCCAGTTGGTCGAAGGATCAGAAACACGGTCCAAGGCGATGGCGTACCTCGAGAAGTTCATGGTGGACAACGAGAGGAAAGACACACTTCTTTTGCCTTTCTTTCCCAAGTAAGTACACACTCACTCATACCCGTCGTAACTTATGCATTTCTTATAGATTTCTTCCTTTACTCCTTTTCCAACATTCCGTTCCAATTGTGTTGTGCAGAGACAAATACTGCACACTCATCTTCCTTGCCCCGAGGTATTCTCTAGCCACGTATTTTGACTCGGGGAGTTTGACGAAGAAGAAAGACTACACCAGAATAAGGGGTGTTCTCAATGAGGCTATCGAGGGCTACACCAAGAAGGGATGCACCTTCGTAGATAAGGGTGAATGTATCAAGGATGGCAAACATGTGTTCAAGCACGTTCTCGAGTTCCCCTGTGCCAAGCAGCCTATTACTGGTGGCACCAAGGAGGCCTTCTACGTCCTCCATCACCTTAAAGGCTATGTTCGGGATTGCCAGAACCTAACGCTGCCATCTAGTCTCCGAGGATGGGCAGAAACTTTGGCGCGAAGCGATGATGATGATCTTAGAGAAGACTTCCATCACATTCAGCAGAAGTTGTTGCAAATCATCATTGAAGATGTCAACACAAGGGGGGCCTACAACAAGCCTGAGGGTTGAGTAAGAGGGAGATAGAAGAATTCCTCCGTAAGCAGGGTGACACAAGGATGTGGATGACAAAAGAGGGTTATCTAGCGTTCCCGAAGCCGAGCGAGAAGAAGTCTTCATGATCGATGTGTGCCTCTAGCATGATCCAGTGTGTGTATATTCTCGATGGACGCCTGTTGTAGTGTGTGTGTCATAAACTTTACTCTTGTGGTCGAAATGGTCGTTGTTGTTAGACTTAAACTATCTTGTGGTCATGTTGTCGTTGAACTTATTACTTCTATGATGATCGCGAGATGCTATCTTTTAGGTTTATGGATCCTTTGTTTTATATTTTGTGAACATATATATATGGATGTGAACCCTTTATTAATTCTTTTCGTTGCATTTTTACTAATATGCCTTGTCGTCTATAGATATGGCGACGAGGTGGTATGTGGTGTACATGGGTAGGATTCTAGGAGTCTATGAGGAATGCGAGGATTGTCACAAACAAGTGAACAAGTTTAGCGGCAACATCTACAAAGGATACGCGTCTAGAGAGGTGTCGGTAGCTAAGTGGAGGAACCACCTGTGGAAGAAGAACCGGATGAAGATATTGGTCGGGCTCATGCTCTTACTCACCATCATCACAGTTGTATTCTATTTGATCCTAGTGTAGGCAGTGGTGACCACTTCATATTTGTAATGTGAGATGATATGAACTTTGTATTCTGTACTTGTATAAAAATTCGGCACTTGACACTATATATGTATCTCGATCGGGCTCTAAGTGTGATGACATTATACTTGTGTTTGTATTATATGTCGGTTTTCATGCATCTACTACTTGTGCAATGTACTGTTTATACTTATCTGGATGAATACTGTATAAATACCTGATTATACACCAGGAACATATTTTACTTTGAATACATGTTATATAGTCAATGACGCATATATAAAATATGTATGTGGCGCATATGATTTATGTGGCGCATATGAAGAAATGTGCCACTAAACATATTCATGTGGCGCCTATGAAGAAATGCGCCATGGCGCATATCTATATGCGCCACAGGAAGCAGATATCAGTGGTGAGGTAACAGTGGCGGCTAGGATATGCGCCACAGAAGATAGATTTCCATGCGCCACAAAAGATCTATTTCCTAGTAGTGTATTATCTTTATCACTTAAGGGCAAAGCAAGGGAGTGGTATGAGCTACTAGACGATCCTCATCATTCGGAGTGGAAGGAACTTGAATCTCTCTTTTACTCTAAATTTTATCCTCCTCATGAAATTCATAAAGATAGGAACTATATTTATAATTTTCATCCTCATGATGGATAAAGTGTTGCTCAAGCATGGGGGAGATTGAAGTCACTAATGCTCAAATTTCCCATTCATGAGCTCCCCAGTAATATTGTTATTAATAACTTTTATGCAAGGCTTTCAGGACATTACAAGGACTATCTAGATACTTGTTTAGAGGGATCCTTCACAAGTAAGGAGGTCAAAGCTAAGTGGGATCTTCTTGAAACAATTCAAAGAAATACCGAAGATTGGTATAACGACAAAGATAAAGAACTAGGTATAAACTATGAGCATGATTGCATTAGGTCTTTCGCTGAAACTGCTGATTTTCAAGAGCTTAGTGCTAAATATGGTCTTGATCCTCAAATTCTTGTTGATTGGTGTAGAGCCTTTGCTTCTCATATTAATGCTCCTAAAGAAAAATGGGACATGTATCACGAGCCTTTTAAAGACAGTTGCATAAAAAGTGAAATTGTTAGCAATAAACATGCTCAAACCTCTGAAAGTACTATTTCTTATAAGCATGTTAATTTTTGTGGAGTACATAGACGTTGTGAAAAGAATCAAATTGAAGAAGAATATTGTATCACCCACAGGAATGAAAAAACTAGAACGTGGTATATGGCTCTAAATGATCTTGGTAAAAAAGTTTGTGCCCTCTATCCTTTTATTTGTGAACTTTGCTTTGAAGTGGGTCATTTCAATTTTCAATGCTCAGGCCATAATATCCCTTCTAATCCAATGAGTAATGCAAGTTTGTATTGTGATAACATGATCACTCCTAATCAGCATGATGAACTTACATTATTTTTGGGGTGTGAAGAGTTATCAAGAAAAACTTCCTTGGTAAATATGAGTGCTTTTGATATGAATAGCGTCTTGCATGGTTGTCATCTTTATTGTGTTGATAATTTCCACACAAATTCTTACATACAAAATATTATAAAAGATGAGATTTTACCAAAATATGACAGGACTAATATGTGCTTTGTTCTTATTAATGAAAAGGAGGAATCCTCCAAAGTTTCTTCTATTGTCTCTAACAATAAACTAGGGTATATGGAGAAGCTTCCTTTCAAGCCTCTCCCTCCTAAAGAGAAGAAGAAAAAGAAGAGGAGGAGGAGTAAAAGGAGGGAGGAAATGGTATTTTCCCCTAAGCACGTTGCTCCTATTATAGTTTTTGACGAGTCTGAACTCGATGATGTTCTTATGCCTTTTACCTATAGTAGTGATCATGATTCGGAAAAGCACACTACTTTTGATATTGGAAATCTCTTTGGTACCAATTCTGAAAATGGTGATATTAATAATTGATGTACTATTAGTGTTATCCATGTTCCTTCCAATGATGATATGTTTACAAATGAACACGCTTTGGAAGATAGCTATTCTATTGCTTATGATGATTACAATATGCCTCCTATAATTTATGATTATGGTGATGAGAATAATAATGATAGCTATTTTATTGAATTTGCTCCCACTATAATCAATAAGAATAACTATGCTTATGTGGAGAGTAATAATGATTACATGCATGTGGCTCATGATAAGAATTTTTTATGTGATAGTTATATTGTTAATTTTATTCATGATGCTACTGAAAGTTATTATGAGAGAGGGAAGCATGGTTTTATGTATCTCAATAATATTAAGTTTCTCCTCTTTATGTTGAAAATTTTGAAGTTGCACTTGTTTTGCTTTCCTATGCTTGTTGCTTTGTGCTTTCATGACTTGTTTCTTTACAAGATTATTTTTCATAGGAAGTGGGTAAGACTTAAAATTGTTCCATATTTCCTTCTTGATGCTCTCTTTTCATTTCAATTCATATTTCTTATGTGAGCATCATCGAAACTATCATGCCTATCTTAATGGCTATAAAGAAAGAGCTTTTGGGAGACAATCCATTATATTTTTACTTTTAGTTTATTTTTGTTTTGTTGAGTCTTGAAAATTATTAACTCTGTAATAACCTCTCCTTATCCTTTTTGTGTGGGTTTTGTGCCAAGAATAACCTCTAATGAGAGAGAAGTAAGACTTGGGAAAGTTGCTGTCCCGAAACAGAATTTTGTGCTTCACTATAAAAAATCGTGAAAATCCCTGTACGTCGGATTGAACTGTAATTTTTTGTTCTTATGCCCCAGGTTATTATCTAACTTTTGTTAGTTTATCACTTTTCTATTTGAGCAACAGAAGGTCTTCGAAAAAATCGGTTTTTACCTGCTAGTCTGTTTTGACAGATTTCTGCCATTATTTGCATTTGCCTCTTTATCTCTTTCTCTTTGAGTTCCCTTTGATGACTTGAGGTTTTAGAATGACTTGGTACAGTTGCTTATGTTTTAATGGAAGTTTTACTTGTGTTGAAACTAAACCCAAAGACTTATTATCTTGAATACACTAATGATGCTAATGAAGATTGTGTGAAGTTTTGTATGAAGGAAGTTTTCAAGTGTAGAGAGAGAACGATGTGATGAGATGAAGTATGGAAAAAATCTCAAGCTTGGGGATGCCACCCGTGTCACCCCAAGAAATATTCAAGAAGTACAAGCGTCAAAGCTTTGGGGATTCCCAAGGCACCCCCTTCTTCATCAATAATCTCAGGTCTTCTTTCAAGACACTTTATTTTTGTTACCTTATGCACTATGTGTTGTTCTTGGAGCGTCTTTGTTTTTAGCTTTCTTTTGCTTTCTTTGCCGTAATAAGTTGGTTGGATCCCAACATACTTCTTTTGGAGAGAGACACACCCCGTTATTCATTGCCTAGAACACTCTAGTTTTCACTCTTATTGTTCTGTGAGTGTTCTAGCACTGCGTTTAGCTTTAGTTTTCGACTGGTGTTGGAAAAGAGTAGGAAGTTTTCATGCTTATAAGTGGTACAAAAGGATCTTTTTTTGACTGTGGCCTAGACTCTATCATGTCATGTTAGATGTTGCTTTCACCATATGCTTAGTGATTATTGTTGTAGCATGACTTGTTTCAAACAAATTGAGATTGCTTAATGTGCCTTGAAAGAATCATGCGTTGTTTTAGCATACAAAAGCATAATATTGTGGTATTCTCCTTTGATGCTTTATTTGGGTTGACTTGGCACATGCTTACACCATTTTAAGACTTTGAACAAGTCACCTTAGCGTCTATGATCATTTAGTTTATGACATGTAATATCACTTTATGCTTTAATTAATAATGTTTTGTTGCTTTGCATGATTATGGCCATTATTACTCTCTTAGTTGGTCGCTCCTAGTCTTTTGCTAGCCTACACCTGTACCAATTATGAGCTCGACTCATGCATCCAACTCCCAATAAAACCAAGTTATTCCAAATAGTCCACTATAAATTCCTATGCATGGTGTGTTACACCATTCCAAGTATATTCATGCTTTTATCTACCATCCAAATTAAACTTGTTATGAGAAAATTAGTGATTAAACCTCTCACAAACTTGATGGCACACTTTACTTTCTTGCACTTAATAAACTTGAACCATTGTGTCCATCTATGTTGCGTACATGCTTGCACTTTATAAGTTTGAATTAGCAGAACCATGCTGTCATGGGGAATGATTTCAACATTGCACTTATTATTCAGTTGATATCATGATCTTTTGCTTATGGATCCCGGTGGTGTGAAATAAAAAGGGAGCTTGTAAGCTCATAGAGTTTGTATGTGTGTTAGAGAAACGCCTGGGCGGCTAGCCTAAGCCATGCCTAATCATGGTGGAAACCTGCAGCATAACCATAGTGTGCATTCTATGAAGAATCCTCAATAAAAACCTATTCAAATAGCAAATAAAAAGATGATGCTCATTGTCTGTTGCCTTGTCATTTTGATATGGAATAGATCATGTATCATGGGGCAAGGGGTAACCCGTTGGCGGTTCTCTATGATACACATGTACTTACAATGACAAGAACTTACTCGTGACTAAAGTTGAGTAGCATGAGGTTCGGTACTCATAAGCACGGGGCATGATATTTTCAATTTATAACTTGTCAATAATATCCTCATATTTGTGTCACTTTAACCTTAATCACCTCAAGATGCTTATGATAGGGGAAATGAGAGCTGAAAGCTAATAAGCACCATCATTTTTGGAAGCTCTTTATGAAACTTGAATCTCTACTTCCCTTTGTTAAGGGCCTTTCTTTTTACTTTTATGTTGAGTCTCCATCTTCTATCTTTATGCACATATTGAGAGAGCATAGTGGTCATTCTTAGTTTAATGTACATTGTCCCAAAACTTGTTGATTGATTCATAACTTTGATATTGCTTGTTCTTAAATTATTTGTATCTAGTCACCCTTATGAACTTTGAAGGTGTCCTATGCATTTATATTTTGCCATACCATGAGGGACAAGCTGAATATCACTTTTATTATGTTTTCTATATGTGAAACAAACAAACGTCTTTTAATGCATTGTTATTCATGATATTTTGTTTGTACCTTTTCATGTTACAACGTAGTTGCTATGTATTATTGCTAGAACTCTATCTTTCATGCTTATGTTTAGAGTACTTTGATCTCAGATATCAATGATTTACAAATATGATGGTGCATGTCACCTCAAAAATTATTCTTTTTATCACTTACCTACTCAAGGACGAATAGGAGTTAAGCTTGGGGATGTTGATACGTCGTAAACGTATCTATAATTTCTGATGTTCCATGCTTGTTTAGTATTTACTTTCTTATGCTTTGTTCACACTTTGAGGCATTTTTATACATTTTCTGGAACTAACCTATTAACAAGATGCCACAGTGCCAGTTGCCTATTTTCTGCTGTTTTTGGTTCCAGATAAGCTAGTAAAGAAATATTCTTGGAATTGGACGGAACAAAAGCCAAAGTCAATATTTTACCAGAAGAAATACGGAGTCCAAAGGGGAGACGGAGGGGAGCCAGGAGGCAGGCACACCCTAGGGTGGCGCGGGTCACCCCTGGCCGCGCCACCAGGGGGTGTGACCACCCTGGCCCACCTCTGGCATCGCCTCTTCGGCTATATATTCCCCCTAGGACGAAAATCCTAAACACCATATCAGATTTCCACAAAAAGTTCCGCAGCGCCGCCGCCACCGAAGAGGAGATTCGGGGGATGAAAGTCTTTGTTCTAGCACCCTGTCGGGACGGGGAAGTTCTCTCGAAGCCATCTCCATCGACGCCACCGCCATCTCCATCACCGTTGCTGACTCCCATGATGAGGAGGGAGTAGTTCTCTCTCGAGGCTAAGGGCTCTATAAGTAGCTATGTGTTCATCTCTCTCTTTATGTGTGATCTTATTGAGATCATGAGCTTTGTAATCTAGGATCTATTCTAACTCAAGTGCTTTAATTAATCTCTGATATACCCACGTGTATGAAGTTGATAGTGTGCACACCGTGTGGCACTTAGACTAAGGTTATATACATACTTATCATGAGTATAATTTGAGTTGGATGTCTCTATGAGATTGTGGTGTTTGTTGGAACCATCTAGCGCTCAAGGTGATAGTGAGGGGTTATCTAGATGGGGAATGCGAACTTTAAGGTGTGCTGTTATAGTCCTACATCGTCCAACCGGAGAGTAGTTCAGGGTAGCATAATGAAGAGAAGATATTTATATGAGAGTGTCCACTAGTGAAAGTATGATCCCTAGGCCTTGTTTCTAAGCATTGAAACACCATTTACAATCAGTCTTGTTACATGTTTGCTTGCTACCACTCTTATTTAAGATTGCAATTAGCACTTATAATCATCCATATTACTTGTATTTCTCTATCTCTTCGCCTAACTAGTGCACCTATACACCTGACAAGTGTATTGGGTGTGTCGGGGACACAAGAGACTTCTTGTATCTTGATTGCTGGGTTGCTTGAGGATGATTCTATTGACAACTTCCTTCTTGAGTTTGATAAACCTTGGGTGATCCACTTAAGGGAACTTGCTGATGTTCTACAAACCTCTGCACTTAGGCCCAACACTATCTACAAGAATAGAAGCGTGCGTAGACATCACACCACACTAAGAGCAATCCAAGAATGGTGAAAACCATAATATTGGGGATTCCCAAGGTACCCCACTAGACATATTAAACTATCGGTTTGCAAACCTCTAAACTTTGTTTTTTGAACAACATAAAATGATCATAAAAACTTGGAGCATCTTTATCTAGTTTTATATTTAGTTTTGCATATTGCCTTTGAAATAAATGAGACCACCATGATAAAAAAAATTGCATGCCTAAGAAACAGCTACTGAAATTTTTAAAAGTTTGAGTTGTATGCTATTAAAATAAAAAGGGAATGAAAAGAAAAAATGAAATAAAAGTTATGCTAAGTGTTACTTGTTTTAAATACTTTGATAAATCCTAATTTGCAAGTGCCTTATTTAGTACTACCTTTTATTGACATGCATATATGGTTAACTTTAAGGTGCTTTGTTTTATAATAAATGATTAGCAGCATGGACACTTTGGCATGCTTGTAAAAATATTTTTGATAACAAGCAAAGACTTGTATATCCAAATACCTTAAACTCTAACATCATACACCATACCTACTTATGTGGCACTTGCTACTCCAAGTATAATATGTGTGATATACCTTCAAGTACTTCAAAATAATCTCATTTTTGTTCAAAGCTCATCAGAAAGTACGATGTGGGGTGAAAACCACTATGCATGCAACCATTTAAAAATACAGAAGGCAAAAAAGAATTTGACCATTGGTAATTGAAAGTTATGTGTTTGAAAGTTTATAAGTTATTTGTTAGACAATACATGTTGTCATTGGGAAAGCTTTCAAACATTCCACTAATATTTCGTTGATATCATGTTCTTTTGGCTATGGATACCAAAAAATGAAATGAGTAGAAATTATCAAGTCTTTTTGAGTATGCATATGTGTTAGAGGTTGCATTGGGCCACCAACCTAAGCCACGCAATGCATCATGGTAGAAGTTTGCAACATGAATATTCTATGAAGCACCCAAAAAAATTAGACAAACTGTTGAGAAGTTTTTTAAGTATGTTTTTCCTATCATTGGAGTGTGGATGGTCCACCTTGGAACTCAAGGGCAATGACCGCTCATACAAAGGGGGAGGAGGTACCTCAATTCCACCTTGTTTGAAGCATGTAAAAAGAATATGATGATGAATTCTTGTGATCTAGAGAAATGGGTACTTGTGGTTAAGGGGCATGATACATTTAAATTGGAAAACGGTCAAACACATAAAATGTACCTACTTCTGCCAAAAGAAATTCCCGGAACCCCAATCTTATGAATACTATTGACTTTAGCTACAAATCTCAAAACTTTATTTTTCTACATATTTATTATTGAAGGACTAGCATATATGTTCCCTTCTTAATTTCTATTACAAAAGTGTCAAAATATCAAAAGGAGCGAAGAGTCTTCCATAATTTCATAGGTTCATCTATAAGCGTGCTTAATTGTTCATGGTACTTTCATTTGTTTCATTACAAAACAACTTATTGTTAAGCATTTTTGTAGTTTATAAGAGATGTCATGTTATAGCTCACTTGCTTATTACTATTCTTTAAAGATTGAACCTTGTAAACTTTGTGTAACAATGTATGACATGAAACATAGCAACAAACTCAAAAGTCCATGTTTAGTTTTATCACCTTCATGCTCGAGGACGAGTATAGGTTAAGCTTGGGGATGTTGATGCATGTAAAATGCATACATGAAGTTTGTAGTTTATTGATACATATTTTCACATATTTGCAACTTATATAATGTAATATAATCCCATTTATTTTGGTTATAACTCTGTAGGACAAGAAAACACTACTTTGTGTATTTTCATCTTTCAAGGACCTAAACAAAGCCCCAAAGAGGTGGGTGGCGCCGCCTGCCCTACTGCACGCGCCACCCACCTTCTTTTGGTCCTCGGGGCTATCCAATTCGCTTCAATATTTCGCCCACAGATTTGGTTTGACCTAAAAACTTCTATAAAAAGGTTCCCCTAGGGCATCCTTGTGGAGATCTCTTCAGAAACACAAAAACACCAAGGAGTCAGACCCAGCGAAGATTGGAGGGGGAAACTCTGCCAGAGGGATCTATGTGTAAGATGTATTGATAGATGCATATCATGTACCCTATTCTTAACTGCTTGTTTTGACCCAACTTTTATGCAAGAGCGTGTGTGGGGGAAGTGTGTATTAGATGGAGTAACATGGTGGTGGTGATTGAATAGTGATAACAAATTCAAAATCTACTATGATTTTTACCTTTCTTTTGTTACCTCACCAGGGATTAAGTGAATTCATGTGTTATAATAATATTGCGATAGATTGATGATCTTGTTTGGTCAAGGTAGCATATTTGATATTCAAATATCATGTAAAAATACTTAAGGTTATGCTCTGTTAATTCTTAATTCTAGATTCCTTGGAGTTTTTCCTTTCTAGAGGAGAATAAGAGAGATGTGTTGCATCATCTCTATGTTAGAACATGATGCCCATATGAATACTTATTAAACACATATTGAAGTTTCACCAATATTATTTGATGATGAATTGTTTTATGTCCACTACAATTTAAAAAGAGAGTAGACAAGTGAACCCATGAACCCTGGTCCAACTTTTATCAGAAGAAACATCCTTCCAACATTACTAATATCTTTTATATTTGCCACAATTTAATATATCTAAAACATATTTTTACTTGCAAACAAAAACAAAACACGAAAAGACCTTTCTATAATTGCATTTACTTTAATTGCATATTTTACTACTATTTTACTTTACTTATTACTATTATTATTTCATATTACTAATACGAAACCTTGTGCTTGAAAATAACACGGTGGAGTTGGGGACACAAGGAAAAAACTTTGTTTTGTAGATTGCTTGAGAGGAGAAGAAAAAGATACTCTTCACCAATTCTCGGATAACTTGATATAAACCCTCGAGTCACCCTTGTGGGGAAAATATTCTTCCTACAACACTCTGCACTTGGACTCCTAGTGAGTTGGTACACAGAGTTGTTGACATCAGTCCTATTCCAAGGTTAGTGGTCAACACGGTCTATACAACGTCTTAAAATAACTAACTATAGTTCTTATTTAGTCCATAGAGTAATTCTCCCGATACAACAGAATCTCCAACACATGGTTTCCCACCATGTATTCCAACAATGATTCTATTGCCCACCTTTTCATATTTCATTTTATTCATAAACAAATTTTTTGTTGTTCCAGGTGTTATTATTTTTGTAAAGTATTTCATCAAACAAAAAATACAAGATTGAACTTATCTCGTAACTGCGAGATAATGTAGTTCGAAGGTTCTACGTGACCCTTGACCTCGGGTTCTGAAAATGCATAATTGTCTGATAAGGATAATGTTTAAATAACCAATTTGATGGTATAATTTATATGTATGAAATGCTTTATATTTATATGTGATTTATTCCACTTTGAGTTTCAAGATTTGATCTTGAGTTACAATTATTTAGCAAATTTCCCTTTAGAATTTTCATTAAGGCTTAATTTTAGTGTTAATAATTAAGTGAATTTTCATTTCAGAATTTTCATTTGAATTGTACTTTATAATTGTCATATGAATTTTCATTGAGTTTTAGTTTCCTTTTGTAATTTCACTTGGTATTTTTAAATACCTTGGTTTTTTAGTCAACCAAAACTATTTTAATAATTCTAGAAAATAGGATTTTGATTTGTTGCATTTTCCCCTATTTGGAACCTTATATTTTATTTTATTTCTAAATAATTTTTATAGGGTTTTGTTAGTTGGCATTTATCAGTAATTGTAAAATTACCAAAAGTCCCATGGGCCCACTCGTTAGACCAACCTGGTCAAACCATACCGAGCGACTCGATCCAACCAAACCGGCCCACTATGTCTCACTTCTCCTCACTCGCGCCCGGTAGTATCCCGGGTAAAACCACTACTAGAAAATCACGTGTTGTTTTTATTTTGTGCATCATCATGATCGCATGCTGATATCATCATGCCACATTGCATTTGAGCAACATCATGACACCATGCATTTGTTCGCCTAAAACTATTTTCTAAAAGCCTACCTTTGTTTTCTAAATATCCCTATTTTTATTTCAAATTAAAACCACGGTCTCTTCCAGATATTTTGTTTGTCTAAAATATATTTGCAAAAGTGTTTAAATAAAAATAAATAAATAAAAAATTTGAACCGGGGAAGGCCACCACCAGCCAGGCCCAAAGGCCCAGCTAGCAGCAGCCTACCACCTCGGATAATCCTGACCCTAGATCTAATGTGGACCAAACCCTACCAGTGCTAACCCTAAGCCTAACCCTAGCTAACCATCCCAGCACCACCCGTTGCCAACCCCTACCTAGTACCACCACTCCACACTCTACCGCCAGCCGCCACGCTACGCGGCACACCACACGCCTCGCTGGTCCCACCTCCCGTGTTGTACGCTACTGCCACTGCCTCGCTGCGATGCACACACTTCATGCGCGCGAGCTGGCCACCTATCCCGACCGCCCTAGCCGCGAGCGTACATGCGACGCTCCTCCTGTGGCCCAGCCCCTTTTGTCGCTTCCTCGATCCCCCACCTACCTCCCCACGTCTCTCTTCCCGAAACATCTCTCTGCCTGAGCGACCTCGCCCCTCCCCGATCACCTCCCGAGCCGCCGCTCGTGGGCTCTCCTTCGCCCGAACTCAAGCTCCCTCGTCGCGCCGCAGAGGACCGCCACACCACCTTGTTCCCGCATGAGCTCGGCCCTGCGTGATCCTAGCGGACCCGTCCCCATCTCTCTCCCTCGAATGCCCCCCTCCTTGTGGCCTTCTTCCTCCGAGAGTGCCATCGGCGCCACCCTCGTCCCCTGCTCACCGCCGCCGGGAGCGAGGCGCCCTCCTCGCCTTCGCCCTCTGGTCGTGCTCCGCCGCCGCTAGCGCCTCCCCCTCTAGTGTACCCTGCCTCTCCTCGACCAGAGCCGGCCGTGCCCTCGCATTCCTTCCCCGATCCGTAGCAAGGACCGCCGCCAGGGACCGCGAGCCGCTGTCCTTACTAAGCTCCGGTGTCTAGTCGCTAGCCCTCACCGCGCCTGCTTTTTGTCACCTTTCTCTCGCAGCGACCCCGGCCGTGCCGGCCTCACCGTCCCTCCTCCACCACGCCACGTCATAGGACGCCTCCAGTCGGCCTCCTCAACTGGGTCTCCCTGCGAGCACGTGACCTTGCCGCCCAAGCTCCTCCTTGCCTGGCCCTAGGCGTGTGCATGACCTGACCAGGTCTCTACAGTCTGAAGTGTCCATGCTCCAAAAATTGCATCACCAAAAATATCATATCCACCTAGGGAGCATATACACTTCAGACTATAGAGACATGGTCGGGTCATGCACACGCCTAGGGTTAGGTGAGGAGGAGCTTGGGTGGCAAGGTCGCATGATCGCAGGGAGATCCAGTTGAGGAGGACGACTAGAGGCGTCTTGGGCCACGGCACGGTGGAGAAGGGATGCTGAGGCCGGCGCAGCAGGGGTTGCTGCGAGAGGAAGGTGACGAGCGACGGGCACGACGAGGCTCGGCGACGGGACATTGGTGCTTGGTGAGGACAGCGGTTTGCAGTCCCTAGTGGTGGTCCTTGATCTAGCTTGGGGAAGGAATGCGAGGGCGTGACCGGCTCTGGTCGAGGATAGGCGGGGTACACCGGAGGGGGAGGCGCTAGCGGCGGCAGAGCACGACTAGAGGGCGAAGGCGAGGAGGGTGCCTCACTCCTGGTGGTGGCGAGCAGGGGACAGGAGAGGCGACGTCGATGCTCTCGGTGGAAGAAGGCCATGAGGAGGGGGCCACTCAAGGGAGAGAGAGGTGGGTGACGGGTCCGCTGGGGTCGCGTAGGGCTAGGCTCACCTGGGCTCGAGGCGGTGCGGCGGTCCTGTGCAGCGCGGTGAGAGAGCTCGGGTTCGGGCGGCGGAGATCCCGCGAGCGGCAGCTCAGGAGGTGATCGGGGAGGGGCGAGGTCGCTCGGGCAGAGATATGGTTCGAGGAGAGAGAGATGCAGGGTGGTAGGTGGGGGATCGAGGAAGCGACAAAAGGGGGTGGGCCATGGGTGGAGTGTCGCATGTACGCTCGCGGCTGGGCCGGGCGGGGTAGGTGGCCAACTCGCGCTCGTGAAGTGTGTGCATCGCAGTGGGGCAGTTGCAGTAGCGTGCAACGCGAGAGGTGGGATCGACGATGCGTGCGGTGTGCTGCGCAGCGTGGCGGCTGGCAGTAGAGTGTGGAGTGGTGGTACTAGGTAGGGGTTGGCAGCGGGTGGTGCTGGGATGGTTAGTTAGGGTTAGGCTTAGGGTTAGCACCACTTGGGTTTGGTCCAGATAAGATCTAGGGTTAGGATTAGCCGGGGTCGTAGGCTGTTGCCAACTGGGCCTTTCGGCCTAGCCGGTGGTGGGCTTCCGGGATTCAAAATATTTTATTTATTTATTTTTATTTAAACACTTTTGAATATATCTTTTAGACAAACAAAATATCCGGAAGAGACCGAGGTTTTTATTAGAAATAAAGATGGGGATATTTAGAAAACAAAGGTAGGCTTTTAGAAAATAGTTTTAGGCGAACAAATGCATGATGTCATGATGATGCTCAAATGCAATGTGGCATGATGATATGAGCATGTGATCATGATGATGCACAAAATAAAAACAACACGCGATTTTCTAGTAGTGGTTTTACCCGAGGTCCTACACACCCGCACTGCTTCTGCAACTTGCATCGCCTCTAGAGTCATCGGCCTATTTTGGCCTCTACGGACCATCTTCGCCGCCACCTAGTGCTTGATCACATCCCCTTGTTCTATTCTACCTTCCTACCCTATAGGTTCGCCCCTCTCACTCTCTCGCGGTCGCTCTCAACTCTAACCCCAACCTTAGGGTTCGGTGACACTAGAGCCATCGTCTTTTGGCGCTTGTCTGGCCTCCTCCGTGATGTTGGAGTGTCGCCTCAATGTCATGATGTTGCTCGTGTGTGGCCTGGCGCAGGTCGATTAGCCTCCTCTTCGTGCTCCCTATGCTGCCTATTGTCGTGGTCTTCATCCTCACCTCCTATCGTCGCTTGAGGTCGACTCTAGTTACGGTCAAGGTAATCTCTCTTCCCTCTCCCATCTCTTCTCTCTCTAACTAATTTCTACGTCTATCTCACATTCCCCTTCCCATGTTCCTTGTGTTCTAGGTTTCCTACTATTGATGATGAACTTGCAGGTCTAGGTGGTCGATTAGTGTAGTTTAGGTGTTCTAAATGTTAGTTTAGGGTATTGGTGTGATCTACATCTACTATAGTAGTTCGTGTTAGTGTCCAAGATTTTGTACTATCTATCTTTGAAGATTCGTGATTACTGAATTTTGGTTCGGTTTCATCATGGAATAGATGTTAACTACTACATTTAGTGATTCTAGAGTTTGATTGGGATTAACTGATGTTACCTAAGTGTAATTAGACTAGTTGGTGCTTAATTTCTTATGTGTAGCTCATTACTGAACTTTCTTGATATACTATCTTTCAGCCTTTGATAGTAAGTGATTTACTGTAATTATGGTTGTTTACCGAGTTGCTTATTATGGTTTACACAAAGTTCATCAAGTATGAATTATCATGCTACTCTCTGCATTCTCTTCCTAGGTCACTACATTGAGTTTCCCTAAGAAGTGGGTTAGACACTAATGGTATATATTCCTTCTTTTACTACTCCTAAATGAATTGTTTTGGGTATGTGTACAAGGTACTACACATGTTTGATCCATGTGGTGCCTCTTCACTAAGTGTGCACACATGATTCACATGTTGGTGTCCATGTGCTATATCGGAACATTAAGGTAATTCTTGTGCATGATCGATTGGTACTTAACACTAAGTTAACACTCATATGGATCTAGTTAATCCCTATCTACTATTGTTGTTACTACTATCTTAATCCTAGGGTTTTATCTATAACCTTTGTAGATTCCTAAATTTTCTGATGTTGATGAAGATTGCCTTCTCCTCTAGCCGCTTGTTCTAGATCTTGCTCTAGGGCTTATATCTCTCACTAGACGATGTCCTAGTGTGTTTCTTATAGAGTTGTTGCTCTGAGGTTGGTGTGGTCTCTACCCCCTGGGTTTTGGGCTCTATTTGGAGAATATCATTTTGTGGCCCGAAAGTTGGGGTGTCCAGGCAACGCGGTACCCAAGTTCCCTGAAATCAGCCGCGATGACTACAGTTGGTGTGCCAAATACTCAGAGGGTCTTTTTTGGCATGAATTCAACTTTATGTTTCAATACAAAAAATCAGGCTAACGGCCGTCAAGTTGGGCCCCCTGTCAGTTCTCGCCGTTATGTCGCTCATGTCGCTCCCGTCGCTTAGGTGTCAATTAGGCTTGCAGCGTTGGGGCCTACATCCATTAAGCGTCTTCTTCTTCCCCAGAGCGGAAATATGTGGGGCATCGCAGCCATGGCACGGAGCTGGGACGTGGATGAACCTACTCGGCCCAGCTCTCCTCCCTGTAGGCTTGCAGCATTGGCGCCTGCATCCATTACGCGTCTTCTTCCCCGGAGCGGCAATCTGTGGTCGTGGCCATGGCATAGAGCTGGGATGTGATGAAGCTGCCCGACCCCGCTCTCCTCCCCATCCCGAGTCGGAGCTCCCCCTCACCATGGACGCACCCATGGCACAGTGCGGGGACGAGAATTGGTTCCCGGTGAGATCTATCACCTTGTCGACCATGCTCGGTTCAGTTTTCCTCCTCTAGAATCTGAGCTCGTCGTCGCCGTGGTTGTACCTGCACCAATTCTTCCACCTCTTCCGAGGTCTCTGTGGTAGCTCAAGTTCTGCCATGTTGGGCCTGTAAGGGTTCTATTGTGTATGGATGAAGAATAATTGTAACAAAGGCCTGAAAATCTTGGGGCGATATCGCATATCGGAAGTATATGATGATTGCATTGAGTTCACCGACCCCTGGGCTGAATTCTGTGCTAAAAATAGAATTTGCCTTGATGATCTGCTCGTCGTCCAGGTTAAGGTGATGAGGCACTATATCAAGCTAATTATTGAGGTGGTCACCGGTCCGGTAGAGGAAATAGGAGGATGCAGAAGACGAAAATGACTAGCAGCACGAGGAGGACGAAGACGAGAGCGCCGGCTTTGTAATGTCGGTTGTAGCTCAGAACTTCTGAATAAATCATCAGAATTTAAATTTCAAGAATACATGCTCAGAAACTTTTGTGTTGTTGTATATTAAACTAGCAAATCTCTTTTGTTCAAATCTCTTGGGCTGTACCAACTTCATTGTGTTTAATTATGAAAGACAAAATATAAATGATTTCTCTCAATTTCTTGCATAGAAAAATGCATAGCTAATTTCATATTCTCGCAGGAACCGGCCCCACTTGTTGAACCGGCGGCACTGCCATGATCTCCATGTAACCACGGTGAGTTCTCGAACCGAAAGTTGCAGTTACCACGTTTCTTCTGCATTCATTCCTCTTCCTCAGTCATTCCTCTGTAGTTTTTCCTGGGCGCTTCTTCTACCTCTGTTCTAGAACCATCGGTTCATCTTCTTCTTCCTCTCGCAGGCAGTTCCTTGCAGGCATTTCCTTTCACCCATTTCCTTGCAGGCATGGACAATGTGAAACGCACAACAGAGACCCACTTGGTCCATGCCCATGGCACCACGACTTTGACAGTGGTGTACACAAATGATGAAGCGACTGTGGAGACAACTCTCGCCAGGTTTGAGCAATTTCTTGAGAAAGAGAAGCACAAGTTTGTGGGGCTAGACTTGGAGTACACCCGTGCAAATAAGCGAAAAAATCCTCCACAAGAGATCGATGTCGTGCAAATCGCCATACATGAGGAGGTCCTCGTTTACCACTTCTGCAGGTATGTGAAATTTAAATTTGAGATCACCACTTCTGCATCCCTTGTTCCCTTACATCCCTAGAACCATCTAGGTGCAGGAGTAAACCAACTGAGATGCATTGTCTGGCTCTGGTCGAGTTCTTGTGTAGGAAAGGGATAACTTTCACTAGCATGGATATCACAAATGACACAATTATGCTTTCTCGTGCGTTGATAAAAATCCTAGATGGGCACCACATCGACATCCAAAATCTGTACAAGATCAAACCATACCCAGCGAAGGATGGTATGGGTGATCTGGTAGCAGAAATCATCGATACATCCTATGAAAAACTGAAGAAATTGAAGCGACTCGATCACGACTATTGGGAGTGGAAGCTGATGATCCAGGTGCGCCTCGAGTATGCAGCCAGAGACGCCTACATGGCGTACGAGTTGTACAGTAAGCTCATTACCATGAAAGATGGGATGGTTAAGGCGGGGTTTTTCGTGAGAGAGCTATGCCCAGGTTGCAAGCTAGCCCAGGAGAAGAAGCACGAGGAGGACAGAAAGTGGTTTCAGGACGAGCAGGGATCTTGGGACGGTGGCGACATCAAGCAGTTGAAGGGGAAGCAAGTCAAGGACGACAACAAGTGGTTCTGATACATTATGTGTTTGAACTAGATTTTAGTTTCTAGTTTATTATGTGTTTGATACATTTAGTTACTTCAATACAAAATTTCGACCAATTTAACTTGTTGATGTATTTTTTGACAATTATAATATAATCGAGCACTAGAAATACTTTGTAGTGTGCATGAGCATGATTAGTAAATATAATTGAACACTAAAAACTTTAAGGCACTCCATATAAAGGAGTAGATTAATATAGAAGGTTCACCAGAGACACCACGGATATATTGTCTTACATGCCACACACAGGTAATAATTAACTAGAACAAAATAAAAGCAGGGGCTGCAGCAGGAGGCCGGGACACGGAGACGCCTAGCAGGGCAAGGGTTTATCAGCAGGAGGCAGCGACAGCCTAGTCGATGGGATACAGGCCAGTCCTGAATACTCCCGGAGGAATTTGCCGTAGGCTGCGTGCCGCGCAAAGGTAATCGGCCTATGGCTTTTGCCTCCGCCTCTTCCAAAGCCCTCCGCGTGCTGGATCATGTTGTTGAGGTCCATGTTGATTGCTCTACCACAGAATGGGCAAACCAGTCTCCCCCTACGGTGGAAACGGATTAGCCCACACCGTAACCGCCTCAGCACGTAGCGGCTCTTGTTGTCCCTGGATACCTTGCTATCGTCCACTTCATCATCATCCTCCTATTGATTTTTAAGAACATAACTTAGAACTCATACATATGATTGAATTGTATTACAACTCAAGAATTGACAACATGTATATGTAAGACAATATATCCGTGGATATCAAAGATAAAGCATCTCGGGAATAGTTTGATCGGTTCATATATCATTTCATCTCAACACAATGACAAATAATTGCATCAGAGTGAATGTACGATAAATCTAGGGGCCTCATAAGTTTCTTTAGGGATTGTTGGGGGGATACCCCTTGGTAGGGCAACCCTAGGGTATAAGGGCCGAGTTAGCCGGGGTACGGCGCGGTCAAAGAAAAGTGTTGACCGTGTCACCTCAAGGCAGGCCGAATCACGGTGTGGCCCGGCCCATGGGGCATTTCCTTGACAATGGTCTGGCCGGCATAGGATCTATGCCGGCCATGCCTATCTGTTTTGTAGTTAAGTAGGAAAGCCGGATTAGCTATATGCTAGCCAGATTATCTTGGCTTCAAAGAGAAGGAATCCCTTGCTGGTCAAAAGGTGGCTTTATTAGCTGAAGCATGTGCAAAGTAAAGTAAAGGAGAGGACCAGCGGGTTAGTGGCGACCAAGGTGACGCGGGCAAAGCCGTATGACGTAGCCCGTGAAGCCAAAAGACAAGGGTGACACTGTGGGTTATGTCCAAAGCCCGAACGAGCCGTTGAAGAAGAATAAAGAAGCATGTGTTTTATTAAAGGAGCATATTCATAGAATATGCTTCCACCTATGCCCTAGAATTGTAACACGGGCTCCCCTATATAAGGAGCACTAGGGCCTCCATAGAGAGGGACGGCAAATAGAGGAACCACTCTCTGTCTAAGGTAGAACTCTAGGGCTAGTTAGTGGGGGGTAAGAGACATTGTCTCCTTCTTGCTAAGGGCCTCAAGAGCACTTGTAAGCAACATTGATACAGAGAATACAAGGACTTCCGTGTGTGGAATCACCATGCTCTCCCTCCCTGGATTCCCCTAGCACACATTGGCCCCATCTTTAGCCTATCCATGGCATCTGCCGTGCCACCACCACGATAGTTGGCTCCCACCGTGGGGCCAGCGGTGCTAGCAGGGGTGAAAATCCAGACGGGAAACTTCTCGAGCACCGGCGAGCGTATCGTCTCTAGTTTAGTTCAGCGTTTTGGAGCGCTAGACTACGTCAGTGACAACACGGGAAGCTTCGGCAGGAACCCTCCACCGCGCAACGACATCCTTATCAAGCTTGGCGCGCACAAGATCTATGTCGGCGTGGACGAATCCTGCATCCATCCGCGACACATCGTCGAGGGAGGCATGCCTCCTCTCAGCGCCGCCCGTGGAGTGTGTATTGCTCGCCCCACCAACAGCGTTGAAGTCATGATGACCGCGCCAGATGCGGGACCAAGCAAAGATCCGGCGCCAGAGCTACAGGTAACACCCAAACAGACCAGGTCTAGGTTTCCTCCGCTGGAAAAGCCAGAGAATGTGCTCCAGCAAGCGATAGATATCTTAGAAACACCAATAGCACATGTGGTAGATCTGGCTCAGGCGCAAGTTGAGTTAGAGGAAACTAGGCAGAAGATGTTAGCTGGAGCCAAGAAGGTAGTAGAGCTGCATCAGTCGCTGAACATCACCTTGAGAGAGTACGCTAAGGCGAACCATATCGACGGAGTGAAAATCTAAGGCAGAAACCTGATCACTGAGATTGACAAGGAGTACGAGCCTAGGCCGGGTCAGACAACTACAATAGTAACAGGAGGGTTGGATCGATACAGTACCCTGGCAAAGAACCTCAGAGCAGCAAACGCGGCCGCATCCGAGTTAGAAGGCTTGACTGGTGAGGCTCGACAGAGGCAGCAAGAGAGAGTAAATCACTTGTTGAGGGTCGCATGCCAACAAAATGAAGAAATAAACAAAGTTAACCCGGCACCACCAGGGGCCTCACAGGTAGTACATTCGGCCAGAAATAACCTGACGAGATCCAGAGGAGCCGCGTCGTCTCCGGGTCATGACCCCAGGAGAAAAGAGGTAGTGGACTCCGGGAGAAGAAACAAGCAAATGGTCCCTTATGACCCGGTAAGAGCTGGAAAAGGAAAAGCAGTGCAAGTTGATGAGGATCGCCACAGTACCAGCCGGGGTGTGGCTGCACGGGGTAACCATGACCAAGGCAATGCCGGTCAAAGAAATGCTGCCAACGGCAATGCCGGACAGCGTAATCCTATGGGAGCGGGGCAAAATGTACCTCATGCGCAACAGCGCGAACCTCGGCAAGGAGGAAGTGCAGGACAAGCAGCACAACAGTGCCATGCGCATCCGGATCAAGAAAGATACAATGATGGTTATTCGGCTATGGTTAATGATGGATACCCCAGACCGAATCACCATATGATTGGATCACGGTTGGGAAGCAGGAACTTGTAGCCAGATGATGCGAGGTTGAAGTTGGACTGGAATTTATAGGTTGGAGCAAATCGAGTTACAAGGTCCACCGGGTCCACCATGTTTCGCGCACCGGATCATGAATGAGCCACCAGTGCCGAACTTCCAGCTGGCCAGGGGAACCAGAACTTATGATGGAAGTACCAGGCCAGAGGATTGGTTGATTGATTATGCCACAGCCATCAAGGTCGCGACAGGAAATTGGAGATGGGCAGTGAGATATGTACCACAGATGCTGGAAGGACCAGCGTGAGTTTGGCTGAAAAATTTGCCACCAAGGAGTGTCAACTTTTGGTTGGATTTCCGGGAATTGTTTGTTAGTAACTTCTCGAGCACTTACAAGAGACCCAACAGACCACAGACCCTTGCATTATGCCGGCAAAGACCGAATGAACCAGATAGAGATTTCCTGACTCGGTGGTGCAATGTGTGAAACTTGTGCGTAGGGATGATTGAATCACAAGCAATTGCGTGGTTCGCTCAGGGGTGCAGATATGGAAGCATGCTGTGGCAAAGGTTACAGCGAGATATGCCAACTACCTTGTCTGAGACGATCCGGATTGCAGATTCATATGCCTTGGGAGATCCAACTCAACCACGACTAATGTCTAGCGAAGCAAATGAGGAGTACTACAACCGATATATCTCCGGGTCGTCAAGGAGAAATGATTTCCGAGGAAAAAGAAGGGACGAGCGTCCGGATTATCGGTATAACTCGCAGCAAGTTGCAGCAGTGGACCGGGATCAGCCCAATGCCGGAGCAAGCCAATGCCAAAAAACTAGAGGGCAAAACTGGCAGCAGAAAAGCGAAGGAAGAAAGCCTTGGACCCCGGAGCAGAAAAAGCAATGGCAGGAACGAAAGGATAGGCCGAGGTATACATTCGAGTCTATGCTAGGTCAACCTTGCAAATTTCACATGCCAAGTCCGAACAGTCTAGCGAATCATACGACCTAGCAGTGCGAATGGATGAGGAAATTGGAACAGGTGGGTTCAGGGAATGCTCAGGCACCTCGGAACGAAGCACCTAGGAATGAAACACCCCGGCCACCGTTACTAACAGGGGGAAATGGACAACAACTGATGCTGCCACCACCTCCGCCAAGGTATGAAAATCCGGAAAGATGGGAAGTTGTACATCAAGTGGGCAATAACCAGCAACAAGGCCAAGGCTACAACGAGAATGAGGGACGAAATGAGTATAGAGAGCATCATCAGAGCTATTGCTTGTTCACCACGGAAGAGAATGAGCAGAAAAGCTTACAGCGCCGGCATATGGAGGTGAACGCAATAATGCCGGCTGTGCCGAGATATATGCCTTGGGTGGATCAAGAGATCACATGGAGTGTCAAGGATCACCCAAAGATCATGCCAAGCCCAGGAACCTATGCTCTAGTCTTGGATCCGACATTCATCGGACCAAATCTCAACGTGAGATTTTCCAAGGTATTGATTGACAATGGCAGCAGGATCAGCATTATGTACAAGGATACTAACTTGGGGATAACAGAGAATATGCTGCAAGTGACAAGGACCACTTTTCACGGTATTGTGCCGGGAATCTCTTGTGAACCAATGGGTAAGGTCCGGGTTGACGTGTTATTCGGCACAAGAGACAATTGCCGCACCGAGAACTTGGAATTCGAAGTAGTGAATCTGGAAAGTGCTTATCACGCGTTACTCGGCAGACCAGCGTTGAACAAGTTCATGGCAACAACCCACAACAACTACCTTAAGATGAAATTGCCCGGACCAAGGGCGTGATAACTATATCAGGGGACTTCCGGCGTTCGATCGAGTGCGCATCAGCCGGATCTAATTTAGCCGAGTCACTCGTGATAGCTCAAGAGAAAAGGAAGATACTAGAGGTGGCGGCATTGGCTCAATCCGCGCAACAACATATGCCGGCCCTGACCAACCCACATAAAAGCGTATCGTTCTAAGCGACTAAGGATACGAAGAAAATGCCAATTGATGATCTGTTCCCAGAGCGCACCGTCACCATAGGTGTCGGGTTAAGCAGCAAATAGGAAAGCGAGCTCGTCAACTTCCTCCGTGAGAATCGGGATATCTTTGCTTGGTCTACGCAAGACCTGCAAGGTGTACCAAGGGAGTTGGCTGAGCACTCATTGAATGTAAGAACCGGGGCTAAGCTGGTAAAGTAGCCTCTCAGGCATTTCGCAGAAGATACAAGAAAAGTAATTGGAGATGAGATAGCAAGATTGCTAGCGGCTGGATTTATCATGGAGGTACTCTATCCGGATTGGCTCTCTAATCCGGTGCTGGTGGAGAAAAAGAAAGATGATCCAAACGTGGCGGTGGTATGGCGCATGTGTATTGACTAGATGAACATGAATAAGGCGTGTCCAAAAGATCCATTTCCACTCCCTAGAATAGATCAGGTCATAGACTCAACTGCCGGATGTGAGATACTGTCATTCATTGACGCGTATTCTGGTTTCCATCAGATACCGCTGAACCCGGATGATCAAATAAAGACTGCATTTATTACCCCGTACGGGGCTTATTGCTATCGAACTATGCCGTTTGGATTACGTAATGCAGGAGCAACGTTCCAACGATGTTTGCAAAAATGCTTGCATGACCAAATAGGTCGGAATGTGCAGGTGTATGTGGATGATGTGGTGATAAAAACCAAGGAAAGCAATACCCTCTTTGAGGATATTCAGCAGACATTCGCGAACTTGAGACGGTTCCGAATGAAACTGAATCCGGAGAAATGCACCTTCGGCGTACTAGCCGGAAAGTTACTCGGTTTCTTGGTATCTAGCCGAGCCATTGAAGCTAACCCAACGAAAATCCGGGCCATAGAAAGAATGGAATTGCCAAAGTGTCTTAACGATGTCCAGAAGTTCACTGGTTGCCTGGCATCGTTAAGTCGGTTCATATCTCGGCTAGGAGAGAAGGCTTTGCCCCTCTACCAGCTAATGGAAAAGGCAGACAAGTTCACATGGACACCACAGGCGGATCTTGCATTTCGAGAATTGAAAAAGATGCTATCTACCACCCAATCTTAGCTTCACCACTACCTAAGGAACCGATGTTGCTTTACGTAGCTGCGACCAACCGAGTCGTAAGTGCAGTGATCGTAGTGGAGCGTGAAGAGGAAGGAAAGTCGGTGCAGAGGCCGGTGTATTATCTGAGCGAAGTATTGTCAGCATCAAAACAGAACTATCCTCATTATCAGAAGATGGCGTACGGCGTATATATGTCGGCCAAGAAGCTCAAGCATTATTTCGAGGAACACCCCATCAAGGTGATATATGAGGCACCTATTTTAGGAAATCATGAGTAACAAGGACGCAAGCGGTGGAATAGCAAAGTGGGCTATCGAATTAGCTCCATATGCGCCACAGTTTGACAGAAGAGATGCAATGGAGTCACAAGTTGTGGCAGATTTCTTTGTGGACTAGGCTGAAATGCAATACGAGCCACCCCTGTCGGACTCCAATTATTGGCAAATGCACTTCGACGGATCAAAACTGAAAGATGGATTAGGCGCTGGAGTAGTGGTTACCTCACCCAAGAAGGATCAATTGAAGTACGTCCTTCAAATCCATTTCAGTGCCTCGAATAATGTGGTGGAATACGAAGCACTGGTACACGGTCTCAAAGTGGCAAAGGAAGTAGGGATACGTCGGATACAATGCTTTGGAGACTCGGATTTGGTGGTGCAGCAAGTGTCTGGAAACTGGGATGCCCTGGATGCTAACATGGCCCTGTATAGGTTCCATGTTCAAAAAATAAGCGGGTTCTACGAGGGATGTAAGTTCCATCACATACCTCGGATTGAAAACGAGGCATCCGATACACTATCCAAGCTAGGCTCATCCCGGCAACCAATCCCACCAAATGTTGCCTTGGAGCACCTGAGAAAACCATCAATCACACCATCGCCTGAATCAGATTCCATTTACTTCCTGGCACTCCCCGGATCAGGAGCTGCACCAATGGAGATAGAATGGGGAAGCGCCTCAGCAAACCCAGGGACTGCTTCAGCAAACCCGGGGACTATGCAGCTAGATCCGGCGGGAGTTATGTCGGTGGATGCAATGGAATTGGACGAGGAATCGTTTCCCGTCCGACCTATACCATCCTGGGCCAAGCCAATTTTTAATTTTCTGAAAGAGGGAATCCTGCCAGATGATGAAATAAGTTCAAGGCAAATTCAGAGAAGGGCAGGGAATATACCATAATCAACGCCGAATTATACAAAAGGAGTGTGACAGCGGTGCTACAACGGTGTGTAGATCTGGAGGAAGGACTTGACATACTCCGGGATATTCACCAAGGGGAATGTGGCCACCATGCTTCCTCAAGGGCCTTGGTGGCAAAGGCTTTCTGGCATGGGTTTTATTGGCCCAGTGCCTTGGAGCAAGTAGAGGACTTGGTGAGAAAATGCAATGGTTGTCAAAAATACGCCACGAAAACTCACCTACCAATGTCGGAGCTGAAAACTATCCCCATTACGTGGCCATTTGCTGTATGGTGCCTAGACATGGTAGGACCATTTAAGTCAGCCAAAGGAGGGATGACCCACATGCTGGTCATGGTTGACAAGTTCACCAAATCGATCGAAGTGAAACCAATTCGGAAATGTGATGGGGCAACAGCAGTAAGATTCCTCAAGGATATAATCCTAAGGTATGGCTACCCCCATAGCATCATAACTGATAACGGGACAAATTTTGCTGAAGGAGCATTTGCGAGGTTCTGCCAGGAAAAGAAGATCCGGTTAGATGTCGCCTCAGTCGCCCACCCCGTGTCGAACGGGCAAGTGGAAAGATCCAACGGACTAGTATTGTCTGGGATAAAACCCTTGCTCATAGAGCCGCTGCAAAGATCGGCGGGGTGCTGGATAGAAGAGCTACCAGCGGTACTATGGAGTTTAAGAACAACTCCGAATCGATCAAGAGGCTATACGCCGTTCTTTCTGGTATATGGGGTAGAATCTATATTACCAGCCGACATAGAGCATGATTCGCCTAGGGTCACCCAATACACAGAAGCCGAAGTGCGCGAAGCCCGGCAAAATGATGTTGATCTACTGGAAGAAGCGAGAGAACTGGCCTTGTCCAGATCCGCCATATACCAGCAAAATCTCTGACGCTATCATAGCCGGAAAGTAAACCCCCGAGTTTTTTGGGAAGGTGATTTGGTATTGAGGCTAATACAGCGCACCACTGGCATGCACAAGTTATCCCCCCATGGGAAGGACCTTTCATTGTGACCAAAGCTTTGCGCAATGATTCATATTATCTTATTGATGCACATCCCTAGCAAAAGAACAAGGCGGATAGGTCCGGAGAGGAATCCAAAAGACCATGGAACGTAGCACTGCTGCGTCCTTTCTACACCTAAGAGGTGAATGTATCCGAACTACTCGTATGTCGGTATGTATGTCGGAAGTGAGCTTATCAATAAAAACTTTGCCACCCCGAGCAGAGACTCGGGGACTGTTATAACGCTTGTCTTGTTTTCGTATTTTTTGTGTCGGCTGGGTTAAGTCGTTTATGTCTTAGTTGATTTAGTAATGTGTTAGCACCGGAAACCTAACTCTTCGACTTTGATGCTGTCCAACAAGAATTGGCTTCATGGCAAGCAAGAGAACAAGTTTGGAATGGCGAAGCACATGAAAAACAACTAAGGAAAAAGAGCTTAAGCGGGCCGACATTGGTTTTTTGGCTAACCCTTAGTTTATTTTCTTCACTAATGTGCCGAATCATTTTGAGCTAATCTCAAGGTTTCGAGTATTGTTAACTCAATTTTTTGAACCTCGGACTCGTAAGTCAAAAAACCGAATCAAGGTAGACGCGAGCCGAGTCAAAAATTGGACGAACAAGAAAATGAAACTTGGGGACTTCGCCCACGATAATCTGGCAATAAAAACTTAGTTCGAAACATGAAATTGTAGCACAAACAAACCAAAGTGTTTAAGTACATCTGTGCCCGGCATTCCGGGGATCTGATAAATATGATTGAGTGTTTTTCAAGGAGCAGCAGAAGTAGAAGAATCATCTGCGAAAGAGGGAGGTACTCCGGAGTGTGCAGGA
Organism: Avena eriantha; assembly: GCA_910589775.1. Lineage (NCBI taxonomy): Eukaryota > Viridiplantae > Streptophyta > Magnoliopsida > Poales > Poaceae > Avena > Avena eriantha. The sequence continues at coordinate 77,514,802 of OU342741.1, read as the reverse complement.
GGAGCGCTAGCCTCGGCTTCGTCGTCCGGGTCAACTTCGTTTTCCTACGGGTCTTCAGCCTCGTCGCCTAGCTCAGAGCCCTCGCTCTCATTCCCTTCCTCTTCAGCTCCAGAGGCAATCTCGTCATCAGCAGCATCAAGGAAGCTCGGCCCCTCATTCTAGGCATGGTAGAAGGAGTACTGAATGAGATTGTTCGCACAGGCCTGGCGGCGCGCAATCCATTCCGGATCCTCGCGCCACTTAGACCCGGTGCACATATGCCTAAGCAATGCCAAATCAATCCCTTCATACCATGAAAGTGTGAACTTCAGAGCAATGTCGGCTCCAGCCTGTGCCGCAGATTCGCGCCACAGGTGCAGTTGCGTGTCACATTCCATGAGCTTGGCACTGAAGTCCGAGGTTTTCTTGGGAATGGTGTCACTAGGCCAAAGGCAGTCAAACATCCGTGTTGCTGCTGGGACAATGTACGCGCCGAAATTCTTTACTATCTCAAGACGAACGGTGAGACTCGCCAGGAGATCCTCTGTGGTATAGGGTATTGGCTCAGCATCAGGGCCAACAGGAACTCCACGCTGCTCACGGGCTTGGCGTACGGCAGAGGCGGCAAACGTATCGCTCTCTAGAAATTTGCCTAAGGATAAGAGGAGTAACGTTAAGTGGATGGACCAAATCCGAATAATAACAGATCAAGCAAGAGCGGAGAACTTACACGTAATCTAGAAGATAAGTCGATGAAGCTCGGAATCAGTGTTGGCGTTGTGGACCCGGAGTTTTTCGTACTCAGTGATTGCCGATGCAAGTTTGACGTCGGCTTCCTCCAGTAGGCCCTTGTCCTTGGAGATTTGCGTAACTAGACACTCCTTCTCTTCGGCAAACTCCTGATCGGCCTTCTCCAGCGCGGACTGATGAGAGCTCTTGAGCCTCTAGATTTCAACATTCAGCCAAGTAATCTCCGAGTCCTCCTGCTAGAGCCGAGCTATTTCAGCATCCTTCTTCTTCAATTCAGCTTCATACTTCCCTGATCGTTCCAGGTAGTGGGTCATCAGTTCAGGCATAGGGACACTGTCCTCAAGAGCAACTGCAACATGATCCGGAGGACCCAAAATATGAGTGTCCACCGGATAAAGCACGGAGGGTACAATGATCATGTAAAGGGGATGAAGTTACCTTTGATTTCCGCAAGATTCTTCCTCATAATTTTATTCTCAGCCTCAACCTCGGCTGTGTAATCCGGACAAAACATAAGTTCTAAGAAGTTCGAATGAACAGGGAAGGGAGAGAAATGGAAAGTAACCCCTCTTCTGGTACTCCTCCAGGAGTTTACCATAACGCCCGCATATGTCTTTGTAGGAGTCCAGCGGGCGCTGGAACTCAGCGGTTCGGCGGTTAGTGGTAAGCTGAAACAAGAAAGAGACAAAAGATCAGAGACAAAGTGGAAATTATTAGAAGTCTACAAGATCCGGGCCAAGTAGAACTTAACCCGGCTCTAGGTGTGTGGATATTCGAACTCTACAAGATCTGGGCCAAGTGGAACTTAACCCGGCTCTAGGTGTGTGGATATTCGAACTCTACAAGATCCGGGCCAAGTGGAACTTAACCCGGCTCTATGTGTGTGGATATTTGAACTCTACAAGATCTGGGCCAAGTGGAACTTAACCCGGCTCTAGGTGTGGATATTCGAAGTCTACAAGATCCGAGCCAAGTGGAACTTAACCCGGCTCTAGGTGTGTGGATATTCGAACTCTACAAGATCCGGGCCAAGTGGAACTTAACCCGGCTCTAGGTATGTGGATATTTGAACTCTACAAGATCCAGGCCAAGTGGAACTTAACTCGGCTCTAGGTGTGTGGATATTTGAACTCTACAAGATCCGGGCCAAGTGGAACTTAACTCGGCTCTAGGTGTGTGGATATTTGAAGACTACATGATCTGGGCCAAGGGAACTAGACCCGGCCCAAAATTTATTGCAAATTAATGACAATATGAACAAAAACTAGGGAGCATCCGACCGAATAACAAGTTATTCCCTCGGAGGCTCGGGGACTGGGATATACCTACGAATGCTAAGTTATGAAAAACATCAACAATAGAGAAAAAGGATTACCTCCATCATCCGGCTAGCCAGGGAGATAGCCTGAGTAGCGGAGTTCATCTGCACGGTGAACTCAGTAGGGCCGAACCGTTCTGGGAGATCGCCCTGAGGGTCGACGAATTCGGCGTTGTTCCAGTTCTTCACATACTCAAGGAGATGTGGACTGTAACTCTTGCCGCTTGCATAATGGCTCGTCATTAGGCCCTTCACATGGGCCTCGCGCCTGGCGAATTGAGCCGCAGTGGGGCTGGTGTGCAAGACCAGCTGTTTGCTGCCCTCTGATCCGGAAGCTGGCCCGGACGAAGCTGACCCGGAAGTCTTCTTAGTTTTGTCGTATGAGGGTTGAGGAGCACGTTGAAAGAAATCAGTGATTGAAGGGGCAAACCCGGTGGGGGTCGGAGGAGCTTTCCCCTTAGGGGGCTTGGAGGGTCTTGCTGCAGCTATTGTTGCTGTTGCTGCTGGTGCTGGTGCTGCTGGTGCTGGTGCTGGTGTTGTTGCTGCTGGTGTTGTTGTTGCTGCTGGTGGTGGTGGTGTTACTGGTACTGGGGATACTAGGGGTGGCGTCGATGAAGCTGGCGCCTCAATGTTGGGCACAGAGGCCAAGGAGCTGGGCAGATCCGGCATTGCCGTATCTAGATCCGGCCCACTACCCTCCGTGTCGACGTTGCCCTCCTCTTGACAAGGTGGACTCTGGTCAGGCGCGGCCACAGAACCCTCATGAATAGGGCTAAGCGGACGATGATCATCATTGCGGGAGGGAGAGGGATCGCTCTGGAGTGGGGAGGCTATGCCGGAACCGCTCTAGGAGATGTCCACATGAGCTCTGGAAAAAAGGAAGGACAGTGAGTCAAAAAGAAAGAACCAACCAGAGACTAAGGCAAGCAATGGAAGAATCAGAGGTAGCAAAGCTAAGAGGACTTACTCGTCAATGGTAGGAGGAGCCCGAGGTTTGGGTGCCCTCCAGACTGTGCTCTTGGCGGCAGGCTTGGCCGAGGGTTTAACCCCGGACTTCTTTTGCCTCTTCTTGGGCGGCGGCACCTCTGAAATTGCAGCCGGGTTAGCGGCACGCTTCTAGGAAGGGGTCGGGGCCGGGCCACTAGTAGCAAGTGGAGGAACCTCATGGACCTGAGCGTCCGGATTAGCTGAACATTCGAACATAAGCCAGGTGCAAATAAGAGATAAGAACCGGATCAAGTACCTCAAGGACCTCAACATCCAAATCATCATCGTCTGGCCAATCCCTTAGAGAAGAGGCCTTACCAACGTTGCGTTTGACGACGTCCCGAGAAGGCAAGAAGGCCTCCGGATCAGTCTCCTCTATGTCTCCCTCGAGGCGGTCCTCCAACCACTTGCTGGCTAGAACCTCGCCATCCTCCAGCGGTTGCTGGAGAAATTTCTGAAAGAATAATCGCCAAGTTACAAAGGGAAATCAACATACAAAGAAAATCCGGATAACAAAAGAAGGTTAACTTACCTTTGGAGGAGGTTTTGCGCGAGTGAAGGGCTCAAGTCCCCACTCCCAGGCCTCGGAGAACTCCTTCTCCACGTTGAAGATGGACTTAACCCGGCGGAAAACCGCCGAGTTATCCAGCTCAAAAGAGGAGGTCCGGTGAGGGTCAAGAGGACCGCTAAGATGGCAGATCTTGTGGGCTCGCTTCTGGAGGGGGGAGACCCGGCTGCGGAGGAAAGTGATCATGATATCCTCTCCCCGGAGGTGCTCCTTAACCAGCTCCGTGAACCGGCGAGCCACTTGATTCGCTAGGGCCGTGGCGCACTTGGGAATGCTTTCCCAAAGCGAGGTGTCTGGAGGGCCGAGTCTGGAGGGGAGCAGCCGGATCTGGTCCTCCTTGGTGGTGTTCCGGACACAGAAGAAGGTCCGGGCCCAGCCCTTGTAAGATTCGAGCCCCGTGACCCGGGGGAAGACGGACTGTTTCCGGGGCGAGATGGAGGCGGCGCCACATTGGGTCAAGTGCTTGTCCTCTAGGGCACGCTCCTTGTTCGGAACCACATTCCTCCGCAAACCAAAGAACTTGATACAAAGTTCTTTGGTTGGCCAGAGGCTGATATATCCCTCAATGCCAGAGGTAAAAGAGGACAGAGAGGTGATAGCATTTGCGGGAAGATGATGCGGTTGCAATTTGTAGGTAGAGATGAAATCAAATAAAAAATCAAAGGTGGGAAGGCCGAACCTGTGTTGGAAATGTGACAAGAAAACCACGTATTCCCCAGATTTGGGGGTGGGAGTAATCTCACCGGCGGGGAGGCGGCAGGAGACGCCGGCGGGGATGCGACGGGAGGCATGGAGCCAAGCCAAATCCTCCTCGTGGACGATGGAGCCATCCCAGCATCCGCGCTCGCAGCCCTCCGTCCCTTCCTCCTGCTGCGTCACCATCGAGGCTTCTGCTTCAGTCATGGCGAGATTGAAGTTTTCGAGGGGATAATCTGAGTAATGGTAGCTGGAAGAGGGGAAACGGGAAGCGCAAGGCCCCGTGGTGGTGATTGGAACTGGAAACAGTGGCGCTGGCGTGAAATACCGCGGGAGCATGGTCGTGGTGGCGCTCGTGGAGAAGAAAACCGGCGGCGGCGGAGTCGTAGCGAAGAAGAGAGAGAGAGCGATGGAGCACGGCATGAATGGGGGAACTTCCCCTGGGAGTGCACCGCGCCCTCTACTTAACCGTGCCACGTGTGTCATGGGATCCATTGCGGGTGGCAGGCCGCACGAAGCGAGCGTGTATGCGGCCCAAGCGACCAATCAGAACAAGGCCACAGAAGGGGCCACGGGAGCAAATGATCCCATGACGGGACATGGCGTTACAGTTAACGAGGCGCTGCAGTGATGGGACATTTACAACAGTTATGCCTGATGCAGCGGCAATAACCGGTGCGGTAAATGCGCATGGCCCTTAAAAGGAGGCAAATGATGATTACCCTCCACGTAGGATGTGGAGAAGCGTATGAGAGAAGGAAAAGAAACCTGGATAAGCAAGCAAAATACCAAGCCAATGAGGAATAACCCAGAAAGAGAAAAAGGATCGCAAGAAAAGAAACTCCAGGCTACCAGATAACTCAGCCCAAGGAATAAAAGATTCGGATATGGGAACCTGCTATGGCCTTAACAACTAAAAAAGTTGCTAAGACCGCACCAGCTTTGGGGACTAATGTTGGGGGGATACCCCCGGGTAGGGCAACGTCGGGGTATAAGGGCCGAGTTATCCAGGGTACGGCGCGGTCAAAGCAAAGTGTTGAGCGGGTCACCTCAAGGCAGGCCGAATCATGGTGTGGCCCGGCCCATGGGGAATTTCCTTGACAATGGTCTGGCTGGCATAAGATCTATGCCGGCCATGCCTATCTGTTTTGCGGGTAAGTAGGAAAGCCAGATTAGCTATATGCTAGCCGGATTATCTTGGCTTCAAAGAGAAGGAATCCCCCGCTGGTCAAAAGGTGGCTTTATTAGCTGAAGCATGTGCAAAGTTAAGTAAAGGAGAGGACCAGCGGGTCAGTGGCGACAAAGGTGACGCGGGCAAAGCCGGATGACGTAGCCCGTGACGCCAAAAGACAAGGGTGACACTGTGGGTTACGTCCAAAGCCCGGACGAGCCGTTAAAGAAGAATAAAGAAGCATCTGTTTTATTAAAGGAGCATATTCGTAGAATATGCTGCCACATGTGCCCTAGAATTGTAACCCGGGCTCCCCTATATAAGCAGCACCAGGGCCTCCATAGAGAGGGATGGAAAATAGAGGAGTCACTCTCTGTCTAAGGTAGAACTCTAGGGCTAGTTAGTGGGGGGTAAGAGACATTGTCTCCTTCTTGCTAAGGGCCTCAAGAGCACTTATAAGCAACATTGGTACAGAGAATACAAAGACTTCCGTGCGTGGAATCACCACGCTCTCCCTCCCTGGATTCCCCTAGCACACATTGGCCCCATCTTTAGCCTATCCATGGCATCTGCCGTGCCACCACCATGACAGGGATGGAGTCAGCGAACCAAGTAACAATTGCACAGCTTATATTGTTCTTGTACATGGTCCCAGGTTCACTCACTCATCCCTGAAAAAATCTGACACCAATGTGTATGCCTCTCTTTGGGGCAAATTTGAATCATTGGCCACAATAAGAAATTGAAATGTAATCGTACAAAACAATGTTCAGGGATATACATAGTCAGGTACAAAAACAAGCCTAAATATTGTAATTATAAATAAAAAACCAAACAATTAATCTTCAGGTACATGTTAAAAATACTTATGATCAAAACCATTCATATACATATGCATCATACCAATCATTAAAAGATCAGAAACAATTCCATATGAGAATAAATCAAGGGCCTCATAATTTGTTTCAGAGATGGAGTTGGAGAACCAAAGTACCAACATCACAACCTATATTGTTTGTGTGCATTGCTGCCTCAGGTTCACCAACCCATCCCTAAAACACGACACCATCATACGTGTCTCCCCTTGAACTCTTTTGGGGCAAATTTCAATCATCGGCCTCGGTGACAAACTAAAATGTAATTCTTATACACTATGAATGCATGTAATAGATAATTCAAATATCACAGTTCTATGAATGTAGAATAAAGATTGCAGCCTCATAAGTTTCTACAGAGATGGTGTAAGCGAACCAAGTAACAATTGCACAGCTCATATTGATCTTATACATTGCCTCGGGTTCGCTCACTCATCCCTGAAAAAATCTGACACCAATGTGTCTGCCTCTCTTTGGGGCAAATTTGAATCATTGGCCATAATAAGAAATTGAAATGTAATCGTACAAAACAATATTCATGGATATACAAATGCATAATACAACGCATTCATATATCATAAACAATACAAAGATTATATATTTAGGTTCCATATGAGAGAAAAATTAGGGCCTCATATTTTTCAGCGATGGAGTCGGAGAACCAAAATACCAACAGCACAACCTATATTGTTTATGTGCATTGCTGCCTCAGGTTCACTAACCATCCCTAAGAAAACGACACCATCAGATGCCCTTGCACTATTTTGGGGAAAAAATGAATCATTGGGCTCAGTAAGGAATAGAAATGTAATGTTATAGGCCTGATGTGTATCGAAATCAACACTCAACTAGCAAACTCAACTAGATGGCAGATGAGTAGATTGGGGTTTTGTGACTAGATAGATTGGGGTTTTGTGACTAGATGGCAGATGCATCAATCAACCGATCGAACCATATATATACTACCCTACTTCAAGAGCAAAAGAATCTGTACACGATTGAGCAAATCCTATGTATGAACAGTGAAAACTACGGTTGCGACTAGAGAACATAGCAATGTAGTACCTCGGACTCCTCGTCAGGGATCTCCTCCTCGAACTCATCATTCTCCATGATTGCATCGAAGATTTCTTGTATGGTGATGGGGTTGTTGATGTAGATCACCGGATTGCCTCCGCCTGCCGCCTGCCCCCATCCAGATCTGCCGCTGGCACCACGACATTGTCGGCCACCTGCTACTCGGCGGCGACGGCTACTACCTACTGCTCGGTGGCGATGGCTACCACCTACTGCTCGGCGGTGACAGCTACTACCTGCTTCTCGGCAGCGACGGCTACTGGCTGGATGAATAAGCTCACACCCTCGACGGCGCAGCGACGAGCGGCATTCGTGCCCGGAGAAGACGCCTCCGCCTGCTTGGCGACGACCGAGCCATCTGTTGCTGCGCCTTCAACTGGCTTCACCTCCGGCTCGTCTCCACGCGCACGCTTCATGGCGCACCAATGGAAGGAGGTAGTGCAAGCCAGGGAGCTTCGACGCACGCGGTAGGTGTAGATTGGGGTCTTGGGACTAGACAGACTAGGGGAAATGACACGAGCTCATGGAAGAAGAAGGTCGAGGGGGGTTATAAACACCGGACCGTTCGTAGTCCTCTAGTGGACACGTGTGGTGGGCGGGGGCTACCATGATCTCCACCCTTTTTTTTAAACAGCCACGATCTCCACTTTAGAGCTGCATTGAAAACACGCTCAGGGCAGACCTCGATTCCACTGCATGCAAGTGGCGCGGAACCAATTTCTAGCAATGTTAGATCTAGTCGAGGGGGGCCCTTGACTCGAAGTTACTAGCGATAGGGCCCAGTTGGACGTGAGATTGAGAGCGCTGCGTAAAAATGGGACATGTCTTATTAAAATCAAGTGGCAATAAATTGTAGCGTCCCTTTGACAATCGTGCACTCGATGACCCTGTTTCCATGTGCATGTGTTGTAGTAGCAGTAGTAGGATTTTCAGACTTGATTAAACTTGACATGACCGCTCGACGACTTTTTCCATGGACAGCATCGTGTTCCTTCCTGTAGAAGTCTCGCTGAGGGAGACGTCTGTGCTGTCTCACACTTTACTGTGAAGGGCACGATGTGTGCAACGATCATCATTGGATCACACAGAATCAACGGTTGGTGCGCACGATCCGCGTGACAACTGTGACAACCAATCAGGGAGTAGCAGACAGGGTGATCACAGGTTTGGGCTTCTACGAAAGATAGAGAGGGGGCAAAACTAAGTAGTACCACATAAAACAAAGGGCAAAACTGAGTAGTATAAAAATGGAAAGTGTCTTGTACAATGAAATACATCATGGAATACATCAAATTATGCCAAGATAGATCCACTAGAGTTCATTGGATGTGTGTTCTTCTCGTAAACCACACATGGATCCACATGTGTGATTGCATGTTTGTTCCTCTAAACAAACCACATAAGGATCCACCAGTGTCATTGGATGTGTGTTCTTCTCATGAACCACACATGGATCCACTAGTGTCATTTCATGTTTGTTCTTTTCATGAACCACAGCTAGAGTCATTGCATGTCTGTTACTTTCATAACCACACATGGATCCACCGGTGTCATTGCATGTCTGTTCTTTTCATGAACCACAGCTAGAGTCATTGCATGTATGTTACTTCCCTAAACCACACATGGATCCACCGGTGTCATTGCATGTCTGTTCTTTTCATGAACCACACCCAGTGTCATTGCATGTCAGTTCTTTTCATGAACCACATAAGGATCCACTAGTCATTGCATGTCTATTCTTCTCACAAACCACATAAGGATCCACCAGTGTCATTGCATGTCTGTTCTTTTCATGAACCACACCCAGTGTCATTGCATGTGTGTTCCTCTAGTCAAACCACATAAGGATCCACCGGTGTCACTGCATGTATGTTCTTTTCATGAACCACATAAGGATCCACCAGTGTCATTGGATGTGTGTTCTTTTCATGAACCACACCCTGTGTCATTGCATGTTTGTTCCTCTAAACAAACCACATAAGGATCCACTAGTGTCATTGCATGTCTGTTCTTTTCAAGAACCACACCCAGTGTCATTGCATGTGTGTTCCCCTAGACAAAACACATAAGGATCCACCAGTGTCATTGGATGTGTGTTCTTTTCATGAACCACACTTAGTGTGATTGCATGTTTGTTCCTCTAAACAAACCACATAAGGATCCACCAGTGTCATTGCATGTCTATTCTTTTCATGAACCACACCTAGTGTCATTGCATGTGTGTTCTTCTAAACAAACCACATAAGTCATTGCATGTCTATTTTTTTCATGAACCACACCCGGTGTCATTGCATGTGTGTTCCTCTAGACAAACCAGATAAGGATCCACCGGTGTCACTACATGTATGTTCTTTTCATGAACCACATAAGGATCCACCAGTGTCATTGGATGTGTGTTCTTCTCATAAACCACACATGGATCCACCAGTGTCATTGCATGTCTGTTCTTTTCATGAACCACAGCTAGAGTCATTGCATGTCTGTTACTTCCATAAACCACACATGGATCCACCGGTGTCATTGTATGTCTGTTCTTTTCATGAGCCAAACCTAGTGTCATTGCATGTCAGTTCTTTTCATGAACCACATAAGGATCCACCGGTGTCATTGCATGTCTGTTCTTTTCACAAACCACACCCAGTGTCATTGCATGTCTGTTCTTTTCTAATCCAGTGTCATTGAATGTGTGTTCCTCTAGACAAACCACATAAGGATCCACCAGTGTTACTGCATGTCTGTTCTTTTCATTAACCACATCAGGATCCACCAGTGTCATTGGATGTGTGTCCTTCTCATGAACCACACCTAGTGTCATTGCATGTCTGTTCTGCTAAACAAACCACATAAGGATCCACAAGTGTCATTGCATGTTTGTTCTTTTCATGAACCACACCCAGTGTCATTGCATGTGTGTTCTTCTAAACAAACCACATAAGTCATTGCATGTATGTTCTTTTCATGAACCACACCCGATGTCATTGCATGTGTGTTCGTCTACACAAACCACATAAGGACCCACCGGTGTCACTGCATGTCTGTTCATTTCATGAACCACATAAGGATCCACCAGCGTCAATGGATGTGTGTTCTTCTCATGAACCACACATTGATCCACCAGTGTCATTGCATGTCTGTTCTTTTTATGAACCACAGCTAGAGTGATTGCATGTGTGTTACTTCCATAAACCACACATGGATCCACCAGTGTCATTGCATGTCTATTCTTTTCATGAACCAGACCTAGTGTCATTACATGTCAGTTCTTTTCATGAACCACATAAGGATCCACCGGTGTCATTGCATGTTTGTTCTTTTCAGAAACCACACCCAGTGTCATTGCATGTCTGTTCTTTTCATAAACCACACCCAGTGTCATTGCATGTGTGTTCCTCAATACAAATCACATAAGGATCCACCGGTGTCACTTCATGTCTGTTCTTTTCATGAACCACATAAGCATCATCCGGTGTCATTGGATGTGTGTTCTTTTCATGAACTACACCTAGTTTCATTGCATGCATGTTCCTCTAAACAAACCACATAAGGATGCACTAGTGTCATTGCATGTCTGTTCTTTTCATGAACCACACCCAGTGTCATTGCATGTGTGTTCTTCTAAACAAACCACATAAGTCATTGCATGTCTGTTCTTTTCATGAACCACACCCACTGTCATTGCATGTGTGTTCCTCTAGACAAACCACATAAGTATCCACCAGTGTCATTGGATGTGTGTTCTTTTCATGAACCACACCCAGTGTGATTGCATGTCTGTTCCTCTAAACAAACCACATAAGGATCCACCAGTGTCATTGCATGTATTTTCTTTTCATGAACCACACCCATTGTCATTGCATGTGTGTTCTTCTAAAAAAACCACATAAGTCATTTCCTGTCTGTTCTTTTCATCAACCACACTCGGTGTCATTGCATGTGTGTTCCTCTAGACAAACCACATAAGGATCCACCGGTGTCCCTGCATGTCTGTTCTTTTCATGAACCACATAAGGATCCACCAGTGTCATTGGATGTGTGTTCTTCTCATAAACCACGCATGGATCCACTAGTGTCATTGCATGTATGTTCTTTTCATGAACCACAGCTAGAGTCATTGCATGTCTGCTACTTCCATAAACCACACATGGATCCACTAGTGTCATTGCATGTCTGTTCTTT